>JAWDJC010000005.1:0-1200000 GCA_033682645.1 Phoma sp. ATCC 74077 | reverse complement strand
GATAGCGCGTACGCGATCCATGTTATTGAAAGCTGCTTCGCCGCGGTCGAGAAGTGAGCCTGTGCCGACGGACTGGGCGCCTTCGTCGCCGTCTTCGGAGACGGGGGGCTCATAAGTGTCTTCTTCTTCCAGGAGTTGGGGATGGGCTTTCAGTTGGGGGAAGCAGGATGGGCAGCGGCAGAAGTGGTCGCGGAAGTTGGGTTTGAGAAAGAGGGAGAAGGGCGTTGTGGTGGCGGTCAAAGGTAGCGGAGGGAGAGTTGTATGTTTAGGGACTGAAAGGTCTTCTGGTTTCTTCGGTGTTATCGGGAGTGTCATGGTATCTTCGGGGATACTGGAAAGCGCGCCGCTGGGGTCTTCGGACTTCTGGCGCTTAGCTGGAGCCGGAGCCGTTAAAGTCGCATTGGTGGGCTCGTTTTCATCGTCATCGGAAGCTTTTCGCTTCTTGGACTCGCCATTTACAGGCTCTGATATTGGCGCGGTAGTCTTTGCTGCCTGAGCGATGTTGAGCATTTTATCGAAGTACACCGGTGCTAGAAAGCCAGGCGAGCCTGCATACTTCTTGATCCAGGGATTGGCCTCTACGCACTTGTAGCAGATGAAATGATCGAAGTCTTCCTCTGCAGGAAAGCCCGGAGGTAACGGCGGGTCATCGTCCTCGTCTTCTTCGGCATCCGCTGCGATATCGTTCCCGTCAGTACCGTTGCCATTGGCGACGGCAGTGGCAATAGCTGTCGAGTTCGGTGGTGCTGTCTCCTCTGTCCTTTCGTTTGTCTTGACCTCTTCTCTTATAGGCTCGTCGGTCCCTATGAAGTCTGCTGCGCCGTTTGGCTTATCGCTTCCGGGCTTCTCAATTATCTTGCTGAACTCCTCTCGTGTGTAGCCGACCAGGCATTCTGGGTGCCACCAGTCCTCCCCACATCCGCCCTCTTCACAAGTTCCAAGCCCAAGACACTGAAACATTGTTCCCTTCTCTTGTTGCGCATCATAATCTTCGCCGCAACCGCAGAAGCTATTCTTAAAATTCTGGTTATACTTGTTCGTCTTTGCCGGCTCCTCTCCAGTTACATCGCCCTTCTGGCCGGTCCTTGAGTTGATGCGGAGCGTACAGGGTGTCATCTCTGGTATCCTGGTCGTTCCGCAGTCGCATATGAAGTTGCGCTTGTTGAAGAGCTCGACTAGAGTATGTTCGCCATGGCACGAAATTGAGCATGAGTAGCAGACGGCTGCTGGGGTGTATACCTGGGCGGCTGAGGCGGGAGGTGGATTGCAAGTGAGGCATGCGTATAGGCTCTGACGAAGCGGACCAAGATCGCGTGTGCATGTGTCGAATTGCTGCGAATGTTAGTAGATGCACATGTTGAATCGACGATATACGAACATATGGTAAGGCCTCGCGTGCTTCTGCCTCGAGGCTGAGTTGTTCCTTTATGAATCTAGTACACTTGCATCAGTGGCAAGGAATGTGAAACACTGTGATTACACATACTCTGCTGCAGTCTGAGAGCTTTCTGAAGCTTGCGACATGCTGCTGGTGCGCGGCTTCGACAGAGTGGGAGATTGTGAATCGGTCATGGTAGCGGTAGACGTGGTGAAAGCGCTTGAGCAGAGCTGGAAGTTGACTAGAGCAGTAACCAGAACCCAAAAGACACTGAAGATAGCCAAGTATACCTGCGCTGTTGTGGTTGCAGCGATGCAGCGATGCCATATCGCTAGGTGCGAAAGCGAAGAGCACCATGCGCCAGGGCGGTGATTGGCTGCCAGAAACCACTTTACGCGTCGGCGCGACGATGCTGGACAACGCGTTAATTTCGTGCACCCACAGCCCCCCTCTCTTTCACACCACTACTCAGCGACCTTGCCATCCTTCAGTCTACCTCCTTAGCTTACACACTGCTAAGAACCTGCACATTGATCACCATGAGGTATGTCGTATTTGCCTAGCGGATGGTCGTGGTAACAACGATCAAGCTCCTGCCCCTGCCCCTCTCTGTTGGCCGTTCGACCTCCTAACAAGACGCAGCTCACCACTCCGCTCTAACATGTCTTCCGCAAATCGTGGCGCGGGACCCAGCAGCAGGCGAAACAAGCGTGCGAGGGATGATGGAGACCTCCCATCATCTGCCGCGCATCCGCCGTCAAGTCGTGAGTATAATGCAAAGATGGATTGGAGTAAACAACTCACAGCCTGCAGCAATGGCTTCCTCTCCGCCCATGCTACCCCAAGATGACGACGCAGATATGCTTGATGAGGACGATATTATCCGCGACGTTGACGATCTGGACGAAGATGCCGAAGAAGCGGAGGGAATCGACCTCTTCGCTGACGACTTCGAGAACGACTACAGAACACGCGAGAACGATGCCTATGAAGGCCAAGGTATCGATGATGAAGGAGATTACGAAGAGCTCAGCCTCGCACAAAGGCGGGAGCTTGATGCACGCCTCAATGCTCGCGACAGGGAAGCACGGCGCCGCATGCCTGCCGCCTTCCTGCCAGACGAGGATGAGCAGGATGGTCTGGCCGATCTCATGGGGCGCCGCCGTGTACGAAGACATCGTTACGACGAAGAGGACGACATGGACATGGGCGACGATATAATGAACGAAGAATTGTCGCTAGAGGCACTAACCGATGTGAAGGCAAACACATTGACCGACTGGGTTGCCCAGCCCCAAGTTGCTAGAACCATCGCCCGCGAGTTCAAGTCGTTTCTCACAGAGTATACGGACGAGCAAGGCCATTCGGTCTACGGAACCCGCATTCGAACTCTTGGTGAGATCAATGCCGAATCCCTGGAGGTCTCCTTCGACCATCTCGCCGAACAGAAAGCTACGCTAGCATACTGGCTTGCAAATACCCCAACTGAGATGTTGAAGATTTTCGACCAAGTAGCAATGGAAGTCGTGCTCCTTCATTATCCAGACTACGAGCGTATACACTCGGAGATCCACGTTCGCATCACCGATGTACCTGTTCAATATACGCTCCGCCAACTTCGTCAGTCCCACCTTAACAGCCTGGTCCGCGTGAGCGGAGTCGTTACCCGTCGAAGTGGAGTCTTTCCGCAACTGAAGTACGTAAAATTCGACTGCACGAAGTGCGGCGTCACGCTTGGCCCATTTCATCAGGATTCGAACGTCGAGGTCAAGATCTCCTTCTGTCAGAACTGCCAGTCACGCGGACCATTTACTGTTAATTCTGAACGAACAGTCTACCGCAACTATCAAAAGCTCACTTTGCAGGAGTCTCCGGGAACGGTTCCTGCTGGTCGTCTGCCCCGGCATCGCGAGGTCATCCTTCTCTGGGACCTCATCGATTCTGCAAAGCCTGGTGAGGAGATTGAGGTCACTGGTATCTACCGAAACAACTACGATGCTGCTTTGAACAACAAGAATGGGTTCCCTGTCTTCGCTACGATCCTCGAGGCCAACTACGTCGTCAAATCTCATGACCAGCTGGCTGGCTTCCGGCTGACGGAGGAAGACGAGAAAGAGATTCGACGACTAGCGAAGGATCCTCGTATTGTGGACAAGATCATCAACTCGATTGCACCCAGTATCTATGGACACACTGATATCAAGACTGCGGTCGCACTATCGCTTTTCGGAGGTGTCAGCAAAGAGGCACCAGGACAACATTCCATTCGTGGTGACATAAACGTCTTGCTCCTTGGAGACCCCGGTACCGCCAAATCTCAGATCTTGAAGTATGTTGAAAAGACCGCTCACCGCGCCGTATTCGCGACAGGTCAAGGTGCATCTGCTGTTGGTCTCACAGCCTCTGTTCGCCGAGATCCAATGACGAGCGAGTGGACTCTCGAGGGTGGAGCGTTAGTGCTCGCTGACAAGGGTACCTGCTTGATTGACGAGTTCGATAAAATGAACGACCAGGATCGAACATCCATTCACGAAGCCATGGAACAGCAGACGATCTCCATTTCAAAAGCTGGTATCGTCACGACTCTTCAGGCAAGGTGTGCGATTGTTGCAGCCGCTAATCCAATCGGTGGTCGCTACAACTCGACCATTCCGTTCTCACAGAATGTCGAACTCACCGAGCCCATTCTGTCCCGTTTCGACATTCTTTGCGTAGTCCGCGATACTGTTGACCCAACCGAAGACGAGCGTTTAGCTAAGTTCGTTGTAAACTCTCACGGCCGGGCACATCCCCTAGTCAACTCAGCGTATGGTTATTCAGATAAGTCAAAAGCAACCCAGAACAACGGTGAGGAAGAGAGTATGGAAATAGATGAGGATGCTCCGGTCAAAGAAGGCGAGATTCCGCAAGAGCTGTTGAGAAAGTACATTCTTTATGCTCGAGAGAAGTGCAAACCGAGGCTGTACCAGATCGATCAAGATAAGGTTGCTCGTCTCTTTGCAGACATGCGCCGAGAGTCCATGGCGACCGGAGCCTATCCTATCACCGTAAGTACATTCTTCGCCTCAACTATCTGATCATTTGCTGATGAGAGCAGGTTCGTCATCTTGAAGCGATAATGCGTATCGCAGAGTCCTTCTGCAAGATGCGCTTATCAGAATACTGTTCTTCCCTCGACATTGATCGCGCCATTGCTGTGGCTGTTGACTCATTCGTTGGCTCACAAAAGGTCAGCGCAAAGAAGGCTCTAGCAAGAGCTTTTGCCAAATACACGCTCAACAGGCCTGGCGCTGTTCGGGCTCCTGTTCGGGGTGGTCGACAAGCCCAAAGGGCGGCTGCTTGAGCGGCGTCGTTAGCTGAAGATAGAACATGTAGATGACGTGATGATGAAACGAACTAGGGGAGCGGGATGCATTGGTCGTTCTTGTGAACGGGAGGGTGGAGATGCAATATACCAGGTCAGAGACCTTTTAAAGGGGGAATCATAGGTGGTTCGTATAGATGGCCATTGGCGTCCGGAGTTCGATATATACCTTTACATAACGCATGCGAATGTTGCGCTTTTACACGAACGGGGTTTTGACATCTAGCAATTTTTTCTGGCAAGGGCAAAACAAAACGTGCAACTATCCCGTACCTACGTAACATACTTGAGATTGTATAGCGGACTCATCGACACTGTTTTACAATCCCCGGTTACCATCGACACACGGGATCAAACGTAAACGGTGCAGCCATTGACAAAGGCTCAGACAAAAGTGGAGAGTGGCTGACTAAGACTAGTGCAAATCTTGGCGTCGGCTAACCCACACGAAAATCTGGCGCGCGCTGCAAAAACACCTCGACAAACTCTACCGGAGCGCAACAACAAATCCAGGAACCAACAACGACACATTCCTGAGCGCAAAGATGGCCCCTAAGAAGAACAAGAGAACCGCCGACTCCATCAACTCGCGCCTCGCGCTTGTGATGAAGTCTGGCAAGTATGTATAGCTAGCCACTCTGTGCGAACGACACACTGACTTGAATAGGGTCACTCTGGGCTACTCGAGTGTCTTGAAGTCTCTGCGATCTGGCAAGGCCAAGCTCGTCATCATTGCCGGCAACACCCCGCCTCTGAGGAAGTCTGAGCTCGAGTACTACGCCATGCTTTCCAAGACCTCTGTCCACCATTTCTCCGGCAACAACGTACGTACTACACCTGATCCATCCTCATGGCCTAACGACGGGACACTGTGTGACATGCCAGTGTTCTCCGAGGGCTGGCCCTGAGAAGAGGTCTGAACATGACTTCGGAGGGCTATCACTGACATGTCGGTAAACAGATCGAGTTGGGCACTGCTTGCGGTAAGCTCTTCCGCTGCTCCACCATGTCCATCCTTGATGCTGGTAAGTCTTTCTCTGAACTCTTGCATAGTATGCGTTGTGTGCTAACTCTTTTGCAGGTGACTCTGATATCTTGACCACCAACACCGAGAACTAAAAGGATGCGACATGCGGAGATGAGGGCAGATAGACATGATACCCAGGCAGGCGTTAGACCGCCGTCTGATGACAATCAATGAATGACAAGACTTATGAGCCATCAAGGCCGCCTGCCAATTATTGCACTCTCGTACCGTGCCATCTGTGACTCTTCCCATGTTATGCACTAATCTGGTCCAGCAGCGAGTGAATTAGGAATACTCTCATTTCATGAGCTTGAAGTAATATTAAAAACGATGCACGGGCATGGATGATTTTGGCATACCTATGCATACTCTATTGCCAAGTTGCTCAATACTTCAAATACTCTCAAACTTAAATAATTTCTTCGTAATGAGGCTCTTTAGTGCTGCTAGGTGGCGCCTATCAGCTTTGAAATCCAAAGTTGCACTCGCTTAGCGAGGTCTTGGCAGTGTGGGCTTCCCACATCCCAGATTACAAACCGTCGACGACGACTCTGACCTCCCACTCCACCAACACATAAATACAGGGTAAGGTACGGCTGTCGAATTTTCTCCTGCTGGTCGACTGAACACTGACAATCTGAGCAGTTTGCGCACCCGCCCTCGCTCTATTCTACCCTTCGGAAACCCGCTCATTGATTTGAAATCAGGTTCAAAACGTCACAATGGCCCGCCGTCCAGCTCGTTGCTACCGCTACTGCAAGAACAAGCCCGTACGTGATATTGAGAAGGATATGAGGAGATAGGGATGGCAGACTGACTGGCTCCAGTACCCCAAGAGCAGGTTCAACCGCGGTGTACCCGATGCAAAGATCCGCATTTTCGATCTCGGTCGCAAGCGCGCCAATGTAGACGACTTCCCTCTCTGCATTCACCTTGTCTCCAACGAGTACGAGCAGCTCTCCTCCGAGGCCCTCGAAGCCGCCCGCATTTGCGCCAACAAGTACCTCGTCAAGGTTGCCGGAAAGGAAGGTTTCCATCTCCGCGTCCGTGTCCACCCCTACCATGTCGTCCGTATCAACAAGATGTTGTCGTGCGCTGGTGCCGATAGACTGCAGACGGGTATGCGTGGTGCTTTCGGCAAGCCTAACGGCCTTGTCGCCCGTGTGAACATTGGCCAGATCCTCATGTCTGTCCGAACGAGGGACAACCACCGCGCCACCGCGCTTGAGGCTCTGAGGCGATGCCAGTACAAGGTATGTCGATGTGGGAGCTTACACTTTTAGTACATTCTAACATGGTTCAGTTCCCCGGTCGCCAGAAGATCATCGTCTCCAGGAACTGGGGCTTCACCCCTCTCCGCCGCGAGGAGTACATCCAGAAGCGCCAGGAGGGCAAGATCAAGATCGACGGTGCCTACGTTCAGTTCCTCCGCAACAAGGGTAATCTCGAGAGCAACATCCGCCGTTTCCCCGAGGCTTTCGAGCAGGAGGCTTAGGTTTTGGTTATCGGATGAGCGCTGCGAATGATGATCATGGGTCACATGGGATACCGGTTATGGCGTGATTTGCTTTCCTCCTCAGTCATGGATGAAGGTTGGAGGGTGAATATCTGCGGAATGTTACTGCGGAATGTTACTGTAGAGAACGACCAAGCACAACCCGACAATGACAATGATACACCAATCACCGTGCTACCAGCGTGACATGTTGCCTTGGATTAAAGCCTAGTAGCTGCGTCTTCATCGTTCTCAATTGTCCGACGACTTAATGAGAACCCTTGTCGTAGATTTTAGGCCGCGAATGGTTTGTGTACTATGCTTAACGATTTGCTATTCGATTCTACTTATAACATCCCACCCTAATCATGGTATAACCCTCATCCTAGTTGATGAAATGAACGCCTGCTCACATCCATGCTCATGCAATGCAAATCAAACAATCAAACACCAACGCCTGCTCCCCTCCCCTCAGCTTGGGCCTTCGAAAACTGCTGTAATAACTGCAAAACACCTCCCCGACTCGCACCGGGTGCCTCTTCCTCTTCTTCATCATCATCCTGAGCAAGCCGACTCATCCTCCATGAGTCTCCAAGCGTGCTTTCTTCCTCGATGCGGGTATTCGACGGTCCCGGCAGGTCCGAAACAGGCTGCAGAGGTGTCCTGTATCGACTATGCGGCGCTTGACGAGGTGAGCCTCGGAGGACGGAAGCAGAAGGCTGGTGGTGTGGATCGAGGAGGATGGAATTAATAGGTTCATCTCGCGTGGTAGGGCCGTGTCGGGGAGTTCGCCGCTGTAGATTCTGCCGGCCTGTTGGGCCTCTGCTTGTTCCTCTCACGCCGATATCCACGGGCTGTGCTGTTTGTGACATTGCACCGAACGTATTGGGGAACTGTGGTGGAGGATGGAAATTTCCTTTTCCTTGCAGGCGGCCATTATAGCCACGTCCTGAAGTGGCGTATGTGTCGAGGAAGCCGTAGTACGAAGCCAGCATTTTGTTGTCCTTGGCCATGAAGTAATCCTCTCTGAGATCGGAGTCCTCCCTACGAACGCCAGTTTGATTTGCGGGAATGTTGTTTGCGTTCCGCGTGCCTTTGTTGAAAGGAAACATAGAATACGAGCACGTTACGCCCAGTCCATCTACCACGATAGAGAATTCGCGGAAAAAGTCGACGATACGCTCACTGCATTGTGGCAAGCGAAACATCAGCAAAAATGGTGTGATTACCATACTCAAAATTTCTTCGGCAAATATTAAGATCTTTGGCTGATACAGCTTCGCAAACTCCGCACGAACCTCATCGGTATGCAGCCTGTCCTGCCACGAATCCGGCTCATAGCGGGTGTGGTAAATAACATGGTTGAGGTAGTACGATGGATCCGTCACTTGGTCTTCCTGGGGACTACTGCCACGAGCGACACGGTAGACAGTGGACAGGACGCCTATCCAAAAGATTGCTGTTTTTCCAGGCGTGATTTCGAAGGTAAGAAAGAGTTCAGAGTCAAGAAGCGTAAAAGCGACAAGGACGAATGCGAAAGCCCCTGCAACAAACGCTACAAACGATGATATCTGCTCCGTCTTGTCTTTTGGGAACTGTGCGAGGTAAAGGTTCGCGTAGGGATATGCCATATTACGGCGACGTGCGAACAGATGAGGTAGTTCATTGAACTCGCGGAACTTCCATTGAGCAAAGGTCGTGAAGTCGCGATTGCTCAGTTGTCCGGGATCCTTGTGGTATTCCGTGAAGTACTTGAAAAGGTACGAGGCCAAAACGAAGACTACAGCGAATGGAGCACAGATGATGCTGATGATGCCTGTCCAGAAAAAGCGCGTCCTTAGCTTCCTCACCAGTTCTCGACGGTTCCGCTCTTTAAGAAAGTCCTGATTGAACTGGCCATTTGGACCACTGAAGACAAAATCCATGACAGCGAGATTGACGTGCCACCTGGTCGTTTCGGAGAATATATACCTGTTTCCTATTACTGGAAGCGGAACGGTCACGTCCAATATTTCCTTATTGAAGAGCGCTATGAGATAGTTGTCTCGTCGCATAAGCCGACTCGCAATATCAACAGCATCTAGTCGTTGTCGGCTTTTCGAATCGAGCAGTTTACGCGTTTGCGGAGACAGGTTCGATGCGGTAGCCAAGTTTAGATCCCGCAATGCCATGACTCGACTTACAACCTGCTGCCACTGTATAGTTTGGATGTCACGATCTGGAATATCGAGGAGGTGGTGGTAGAAGTCGTGCATGGCTCGCAAACGGGGTAGGTCCGTGATCATCGAATAGAAGGAATACAGCCAGTAAATGGTGAAGACCCAGATAGCAAATATCCAGAAGCCATGTATTCTAATACTCATTAGCACGACGAAGAAGTTTGGGGAGTAACAACAGCTCACCTCTTGGTGCACTTTGGCACTATGACTTGGCTCATCTTGTGGCTCTCCGATAACTTGGAGTAGTCAATACACCATCCGAGGAACGTCATGAAGCCAACTACGAAGGCGGATTGCGCAAGAGTCAGGGCTCTTCGCAAGAGCATCGAGTAAATACCACAGCCAACATAGTACTCGTACACTTCCCTCATATACGTATCCAGATCCGTCTGATTCACCCACAGCCACAAGGCCTTCTCTTTGGGATCTGCGGAGAAGTGACCTGGTCTGCTTGTATGTCCCCAGCCAGGCGCCGGAGGGGGACGTGTATCCTCTTCATGTAAACGCTGCTGTTGTCTAGTAGCGTCCCATTGAGCTCGTGTCTGTCGCGTCGTAGGGCCAGGTACTGGTGGAGGCAGGCCTTGCATACGCTGATCCGAACTAGGAACCGGATCGGGTCCCCCTTCTAGAAGTAATGACTGCGGTACGTCGTCGTCATCGTCGAGAGGGACCGGACGGGCTGGAGCAGGCTGTCTCCACGCTGGTGCTCGGCCCGCTGTGCGGACTCCTGGCGGGGCGTTGCGTTGGGCGTCTGGAGAGACTGCACGACTCTCAGTCGTCATTTGGCTTGAGGAAGCTTCAGCAAGCAAGTGTGCCAGGTCCTGCTCCTCGAATCGAGCCCCGAAGTTCTCCTCGTCTATGTCCATCTCATGTCGTTCATCAGCAGAGGAAGAGTGGCGGCGATGCTCAGCGTTGAGCGGTTCTGTTTCGAAAGGCTCGTCGGAGGCAGAAGGAAGTAGCCTTGAGAGTAGATTGGAGGCCATCATGGCCGTGTCCTCAAGGGACGCTCAGGCAACGGCGGGCGCGTGGCCGTGCTGAGCTGTGACTGAGCGTTTGAGGGATGTAATGGTCAGAGGACCAAAGGTGTGATCCCCAAGAGTTCAGGCAAGCCTCCATGGACACTGACGAGTCCTAGCCAGTGACCATATCGGCGCGGTAACATGTAGAAGTGGTGAAGGGCGCTGTCATGTGGTGTCGCTCTTTGACGTCTGGATGCAGGTGACGCGCCCGATATCGATAAGAGCTCGGCTAGGCTTTCCCCGATCGCATGTGTACACCTTTCGGTCACAAGTCACAACACCCCTCATAACATGTCGGCAAGTTACTTCCAGGAGCGAGCAAGTCTCGCTTCTCAAAACGGCTTGTCACCAGCTTCACCTTCGGTAGGGCCCGCCTCTAGAGGCGCCAATGCCCTCTCCACTCGAATCACTAGCGTCTTGTCCGCTTCGTATGCGGATTTAGAAATTCGAGATGCGCTCGAGACGCTTGATTCTCGCGGAGTACACAACTCAGCGGAGACTAGACGACAGATCCGATTAGATGTCCAGAAGGAGGTTGTTCAGTGCAATGGCGAGATAGTCAAAGATTTCGGAGAAGTTGCAGAGGTTTGTATTTGAAGCTCTCATGTACCACTATACTAAATGTGAGCAGCAATTGAAGCGTATTGGCACGGCAATCAATAGCTTGAACAACTACTGTGCTGACATGAGAAGTCATATCGCAGCTGCAAATCGAGAGACTGGACCCGTTTTAGAAGAAGCCACAGCTCTCATCACCCAGCGGAAACAGGTCGAAGCCAAACAGCAGATTCTCCACGCTTTTAGCTCGCACTTCCTCATCTCCGACGAAGAGGCAACAATTTTAACGTCCACTGTCGAGCCTGTGAACGAGGACTTCTTCCAAGGCCTAACGCGAGTCAAAAAGATACACCATGATTGTCAAGTACTACTTGGTACCGAAGACCAACGATTAGGCCTGGAGGTACTGGAGCAAAGCTCGAAGCAATTGAATGCTGCCTTTCAGAAGTTGTATCGCTGGATACAGCGTGAATTCAAGACATTGGATCTAGAGAATCCACAAATCAGCGCATCCGTTAGGCGCTCTCTGCGCGTACTAGCAGAACGACCTACATTGTTCCAAAGCTGCCTAGACTCCTTTGCTGAAGCGAGAGAGACTATTTTGTCTGATTCGTTTCACGCAGCTCTGACTGGATCTAATTCAGAAGAGCATATAGCCACCAAGCCCATCGAGTTTCACGCTCATGACCCGCTACGCTACGTCGGCGATATGCTGGCTTGGGCACACTCGACTACCGTGTCAGAAAGAGAAGCTCTCGAGAATCTATTCATCTCGGACGGCGACGAGATCAAGCGGTCTATTCAAGCTGGCTTAGAGAGCGAACCATGGCTGAGAGGCGATGGTGACGAGGAAGTGTTTGACGGAAGAAAAGCTCTCAATCAGCTAGTTAGTCGAGATCTCACAGGCGTTGCACGTCTGTTGCGTCAACGCATCGAGCAAGTCATTCAAAGTCACGACGATGCCACTCTTGCCTACAAGATCGCCAACTTGATTGGTTTTTATAAAGGGACTTTCGTCAAGTTGCTGGGATCAGACTCCGAAGTTTTGGACGTGTTCGACACCCTGAATACTTCTGCAATGAGACAATTCCGTGCCAACATGAGGGATTATGTTGCCAACGTGCAGAGTGACCTCGCTGTAGCACCTCCAGATCTGTCACCCCCAGACTTCTTAGACGAGGCATTGCAGATGCTCCGAGTGCTCGCGAAGAGCTATGACACGTCAGTTGCAGCGACGGACGATCAAGGACAAGGGTTTCAGACGGTACTCGCTGAGGCGTTGGATCCTTTCCTGAGCGGCTGCGAGAACCTACAAAAGGGAATGCAGCAGCCGGACAGTGCCATATTTGCAATCAACTGTCTGTTTGCGACCAAGGAGGTGCTCGTACTGTACAGCTTTGCAAGCGAACGCGTCGGTGAAATAGACGAGACGATTGATGAAAACGTTGCAAAGCTGATCGAGTATCAACACCAATACTTCGTCCACGAGTCCGGCCTCATCGCCCTACTTGAAGCCCTCTCAACAATCACCGACTCAGAGGAGAGTCTCAAGACAATACCAGACCTCGAACCCTTCAAGCCAGATGCACTCGTAGCAGCTAGTCAGCAGTTGGACGAGTTCCTGCCATCAGCGCTCATCGACGCTTCAGAGAACCTCAAGAAGTTGCGCAATAGGAAGATGATACAAGACATCACGGAGCAAGCGGCGGGCGCATTCTGCGAAGACTTTGAACTTGTGGAAAGCAAAATGGTAGCATCTGACGATCTAACATATGACGAGTCAAAGGAAGACGAGGAGCAGGAACCAGGGTTGAGAGATTTGTTCCCAAGGACTAGCGGTGAGATTAGGGTACTACTAAGCTAGATGGACTCCGAATATAGAGTTATGCAAAATGCCCGATAATTTTCAAAGGTTATGTCCATTCATTCCTGTCTATGTCATCCTCCGCAGTTAAGGTTGGGTCGTTGATGTGGTCGTAAGTCTTCCCTAGATACACCCAAATATCGTGAGTCGTGAATCGTCTCGTAGCAGCCTCACTACTGTGGTCTCTTCTTCTCCCACTCTTCTGGAGTATGGCATTTCGGTGTCCAGGCATGTATCGCTGCGATCTCCTCTTTCAATACTGAGTTGACTAGCCGATGTCGCGCTAGTGTTGTCTTCTTGGTGAACTGTGGTGATACGATGATGGCTTCAAACATTTGCCCACATCCACCTGCTTACAATATCAGCTTGTTCTCATGACCTGTTCATCGAACTCTCCATCGCCTCTAAGAGGGTCAAATTAACCCAAATATATTCTGTATTCTCTCTCTCGCCAGGTGAACAGCCTCGACAGCCAACAAAGCGGGGCAACTTTTGTCGGCAAACCTTCCAACTCTTAACGTGAAATCACGGCGCAGCTGAAGCTCTTCAAGCTCTTCAACAAGAACGGCCCTATCATGCCCTCAAAACCACGAAATAAGAAAAGCGATGTAAATCCAACAGGAAAAGACCTTGGAACAGCAGCTCAAGAAGACGTTGTGTACATACCGCTCATGTCCTCAATCTCCACCCACGTCGCGCCGAGCTCACTCTCCAACTTCCTCTTGATGGCCTCCGGCGTAATGCCAGAGCTAGCTGCCACCTGCGCCGCTTCATCGTCTGTCCTTGCACTCATCGTGTCTGGGTTTTCAGTATCAACCGTAAGCTTGTCGAGTGTTTTGTAGAGTTTGTGTCGAGGATCCATTGATCCTGGTGATGGGCTATTAGTTTTGGTGTTCCAATCTTCGGATCTGATAAGATGGATTTGCCGAATGGGGAAGAGGTCGGAGGAAGGAAACGATGACGTGCGGGAGGGGTCTGTGTAACGCAGCTGTTGATGCAGGGCGTAGCTTTAGTGTGGATCTGAGAACTGCCAGGACATTCGGCGTGCAGTGGGTTGAAGCTGCATGTTCTCACCGACAATACCACGTTTTGCAATGAGCGCGACTACTGCATCTGCCCCATTTTCTAGGGCGGTTGTGAGGGCTATGCGGAAGCTGTGAGTACATGCATGTTCCTAGAGGCTTTCGCGGAGCTTTGCAGTCTCGAAAATGCGATTGGAAAGGGTGCTGAAGCTATTTAGGTTATAGCTAACAATTGACTAGCTATCCGCAGGCTCTCGCAGACAACTCGTGGGATAATACTGGTTTGCTTTTGGAAGCACCGTTTGTTCCGTCGCGTCGCCAGTCGAACACGGTCCTGCTCACAATCGACCTCACAAAAGCCGTTGCAGATGAAGCGATCGCACTCAATTCCTCAATCATAATCGCATACCATCCAATCATATTCAGGGGCTTAAAGTCCCTCACGTTTGCGAACACCCAACAACAAACGCTGCTACGTCTTGCTAGCCACGGCATCAGCGTATACAGTCCACACACAGCTGTTGATGCAGCACCAGGAGGACTAGGGGATTGGTTAGCGGACATAGTCACAGGCACCAAGACAAGCTCTAATGATTTGACGCCAGCCTCCGAGCCAGAAGACGTCAAGGAGGAGGACAACGATGACCCCTTCATCGAGAAAAAGCGCCCAACCTACACCTTGAACCACCACCCCAGCCAAACCACGTTGCGACTCGCAAAGCTACCTTCGACGACCACAACTACAGTGCCGCACACGCGTCGTCCTGTGATTCCACAGTCACCAGAGTTGGCGTCGCATCCTGGCGCGGGCATGGGTCGCATCGTGCAGTTCAACCAGCCCCAACCGCTGCCTACCCTACTCGATCGTATAGGCAAGGGCCTCAATAACCCAAAGGGCTTCCCAATTGCCATTCCACAGGACAAGAGCATATCCGATATAAGTATACGAAGTGTGGGCATCTGTGCAGGCTCAGGCGCATCGCTCCTCAGCAACCTCGACGTTGATCTACTTTTCACGGGTGAAATGAGCCACCACGAAGCTCTCGCAGCTATTGAGAAGGGGCAAGTGGTTATCAACCTGTTCCATAGCAATTCCGAGCGAGGGTTCTTAGCAGAAGTACTGCTGGGGCAGTTGGAGGAGACTGTCGAAGAAGAGTGGTCAAGGGTTAGGGAAGAGGAGAAGGGCAACGAGGAGTTGAAGGAGGCGTTTGCTGATGAGGACTTCGAGATTGCCGTCAGTGAGGTCGATCGAGATCCGTACGGAATCGTGGTATTGAAGAGCGAGATGGAATGAATAGGCCTCAAGCCCGCAGAGAGCAAAATCAGAGATATAGAATTCCCAGGATAATGTGATAGAGGAGGACATATTGGGGTTTACGCATTGGTCTCGGCTACATACGAAGTAGATGCACGCGGAAGTCCGCTCACCGACGAAGCACTGCCCCGCCATGGGCCCACTCAACAAAGCAAAAACCTTTTTAGCCGACCCATGTGAAACACCAACCAGCCAGCAATCATCTCTCACTCTGCCAAAATTCTCGCGACGTTCACTATCTTGGTTATATATTTGACATTTTCTCAATGCTACCATCGAAAGTCAATTCCACGGCGCAACTCCAGCGCCAAATCCTCCGTGGCGCAATTGGCTAGCGCGTTCGACTGTTAAGCATAGCAAATCGAGAGGTTGAAAGTTCGAGCCTTTCCGGGGGAGCTTCTTTTTTTGCCTCGCAGCGATCATTCATGCATTGCCTGTTGTTCTTTTTAATGCAACGGTCTGGTGCATGACGGTCTGGATGGGCTTTTCGCAAAGCTTATGCCTTTTAGCGTTTGGCCCTCTTTTTGACCTCGACTGTGTCACGCATCATCGCGGATATCTAATGAATGAACAAACTATACTGACAAGATGGAATCCTTGCTTGGAAAGTAGGGACATTGACTGGTGTTATCATGCCATGAACACTATCAAGACTACACTAGCACCGCGCATCCACACGAATAATGACGCACTGCTTCGACATGGTATCATACAGCCCAAACTCATTCACAGTCCTCAGACAAATCTCTTCCAGCCTGACCTTGACAAGCACCTGTCCAGCCCCGTCCATCTGCTTCGTGCCGACTTCAGGGTTCCCACTCGGCGATCGCTCCTCAGGACCCAACGAAGGCATCAATCTACTCAACAAATTCCGCCGCGGTTGCTGCAATGGCGTGTCAAACTCACTCCTCCCGAACCTCGCTGCACTCGTCGGACTTCGTAAATGCGGACTCGCATTCAAACTCTCTCTCAACACCCTTTCCAACTCTACAATCACAGCTTGCGGCCGCCAGAACTCGGTCCTGTTCATCATGCCTTCCAGTCGCACTACTTTTGGCTCATCTTGCGATGAAAATCCTATCACCTCGACCGCCTTGGAGTCGCCCGTGTCGAAGCTGAATTCGGATTTTTCTTCGGGGGTGGGTAGAGGGATGTCCGAGGGTAGCATGGCTATGGTGGTTTGTGCGATACCGTAGGTTGCTTGGGCCTCGACGAGGGGAATGATGTGTGTGTCGATTACGGTTTGGATGTGGTGCGCGCGGGTGAGGGTCAGTTGGTCGAGGATGTTTTGGCCGCGCGACGCAGATGTGTAGTTTTCTGAGTAGGGTGGTGGGAGGCTGTCTTTTTCGTGTCCTGACATCTTTGCGGCGTCGCAGTTGTATTGTAATTGTGCTTTATTTGCTCACGATTTGCGCAGGTTAGAAAAGGACTTGATTACTGGTTGGGGATGGTCGACAGCGTGAACGGAGCGTGGAGTCGTGATAGTCGAGATCGGAGTACTTCAGCGTGTCTTCAGGATCTCGATTGACTTAACGATTACCAGCACGGAAACCACTGTGGTACTGGAAGGAGGTCGAAATATATTTTCCGCCAGCTATCTCGGGGTTGGTCAATCGCGAGATTCGTTATGCGCAATGGCTTCGGAAATGTAAGTCGCAAGATCTGCTCTAGGGCTATCTTCCCGACTCCGTGATCTCCGTATGCAGTGGCAAGATGCGAAAGGTTATAGCTCAATATTCAGTTCATTGACGGAACACGGCAGAAGGGTACTTGAACACTGCAAGAGTCTGCCTACTGACCTACTCAGCCTCGTATCACTGAGGTCATAATTGGCACTGATAGTACAGGAGCGGAGTCTCGTGATCTTGTACCTTGGGCGTGGGGAGAGTCAGAGGGCGAGTTTCAGGGAGTCAGGCCAATTGGCAGAGGTTTAGAGATCAAAGTGGTAAGGCAGCCGGGCCGAAAGGCTTGGCTCGTGTCGTGAAGATGTCTTGCAGGTGGTGTGAGATAAAGAGGAAGAACAGCAGTTCAGAAAGTGAGCGGAGGCTGTGAGATGCCTGTTCTTGCTGCCTGTCCCTGTCTTGCTCCTGATGGCTGCCTTGTTGCGGCCTTCTCTTTGATGGGAATAAGGGGTTGTAAGCTGCACAGCTTGATTATGACCGTTTCTCTCACCGAGCTTAAGGCCCATTTCTAAGGGACAAAGCTTCTACAATGGCCCAAGGTTGGGCTGCGGAGGCGGAGATCACATGCCGTGGCTGAGGGGGCGCAAGGCTGACTTTCCAAGGGTACTAGCTCCTCTCCGCTTAGCGATTGGTCAATGCATTCACTCGACCCACGACCAGATGGAAGCGTTCACCGGTATCCAAGCCTGTGGATGCCGGCGTTCGCAACCAATGCATAGGATACGAGTTAGGTCTACCAATCGGCCATAGTATAAAGGTACAACGATGGCGCTCAAATGCCTTACTCGTTTGTGCATATTCCACACGACTGCCTCAGGTTCTGGTACAGTACCTGCATTTCAACTGAGCAAGTTCCGATTTTGGTATCGAGAAGAATATTTTAATTCGCAAGAGCCACATCCTCTCCTATAAGGAGCATCTCCGCCCAGCATACGAAAGGCCAACTCTACTATCTATCTCCGCTTAACAACAAGCACCCAACTTCACCCACCACACCATAACTTTACTATTACTCGAACAAAACATCAGTCGCCAAGATGTGGTATCATGTGGCAGAACCAAATTCCTACCGTAAGTTTGCTCGATCAGAAAGCAATGTTAAGATACTCACACTTCATAGTCGTCGTGACGGGTGTGGGAATCGAAAAAGTCTCGATTAAGAAGAAGGTAAAGCGTGGGAAAGTCCCACCGCTATAATATTGATACTGACGTTCTCAGGCATTCGTGTATCCGTTCCAGAAAGTCTCCAAGATCAGCATCACGCCTTTCGACTTCTCTATGGCCCTGCAGGCTATGACAATCGAAAAGCTTAAATTTTCGTTGCCTGCAGTTTTCACCATTGGCCCGGCAGATAACGCTGAAGCCCTCGAAAAATATGCAGTGTTACTCACGGGCGAATCCGATGGTCGGCCGACCCAGACCGTATCCAAGGGCGCTGTTACTGTTGCTGAGGGACGCAGCCATGTTCAAGACATCGTCAAAGGCATCATCGAAGGTGAGACGCGAAGCATCGTCTCCACGATGACAATGGAAGAGCTTTTCCGCGAGCGTAAGGTATTCAGAGACAAGGTCATCCAGCAAGTGCAAGTAGAGCTAGATGCGTTTGGCCTCTGTATTTATAACGCCAACGTCAAGGAATTGCAAGACACCCCAGGATCCGAATACTTCCAACTACTCTCGCGAAAGGCCCACGAAGGGGCGCTCAACCAAGCCAAGGTCGATGTCGCTGACGCACGTATGCGTGGTGAAGTCGGAGAAGCCGAGAAAGAAGGCAAGACCAAGCAAGAAGTCGCAAAGATCCACGCCGCCACCGCCGTCCTCGAGACCGAACGTAAAGCAGAGAAGGCTGCCGCTGATGCTAAATTGACGGATAAGGAAATTCGAATCGGAGCCGATCTCACCGTCGCCAGGATCAACGCAAAACGTGAGGCTGAACGTCGAGATGCTGAACTCAACACCGAAGTCGAGAAGAAGAAAGCCTTGATGGAGCTTGAACGTCTCCGAGCTACCAAGGTTGTGCAAGCCAAGATCGAGAAGGAGTCCTCGCAACAGAGGGCCGACGCTGAACTATACGCCCAAGAGAAAGCCGCCGAGGGTAAGAAATATGGTGAGCAGGCAGACGCCGAAGCCGCCGCTTTCCGCCGTCTCCGCGACGCAGAAGCAGACTACCAAGCAAAAGAGCGCGAAGCGGAAGCCAACTTTCTCGTCTCTAAGCGTCAAGCAGAAGCCGAATACTTTGCTAGAGAACGAGCAGCTGAAGCACAACTCATCTCCCAACAGCGCGAGGCAGAAGGTCTCTCCGCTATGGCCAAAGCCTACGGCGACATGGCAAATGTTCTTGGCGGACCCCAGGGTCTCATGCAATATCTCATGCTCACCAACGGCGTCTATGAGCGTCTTGCTGAGGCAAACGGAAACGCCATCAAGGGGCTGCAGCCAAAGATCAACGTCTGGAACACTGGGGCGCAAGGTGGTGAGGGTATGGCGGATCCCTCTGCGCCAATTCGCAACTTGTTCCAATCTCTACCGCCTCTCCTCAGCACCATACATGATCAGACAGGCATGGCACCGCCTACATGGTTGGCGCAGATGCCACAGCAGGAGAAGGCCGATCTTAAGAAGCTGCACTTGAGGAATGGAAGTGAGGTGTCTTCATAAGTGGAATGCTGAAATGGCGTCGATGAACCGGTTGGAAGAGGAGGGAGACGGGCACAGCGCAATCGGCGCCTCGTGATCGACTGAAGTTATTCTGACTACCTTTTTCCTATGTTCACGTTATTCGCATTATTGGTTTCCAATACCCAGGCGTTGGTCGCATGACTGGCGTTGGGGATGCCCGTCTCTGTTCGTGGTATTCCTTCACGACTATGTGTGTTGTTTCTATGTTAGATAAACCTCTAGACTGTATCAAATCTCTTTAGTATAGAGCATTCGATCGCCATGTGAAACACTCTGCAGACAGATCGGAGAACTTGCAGGGCCATCGTCGTCCTGTAATTTAGATCTCTTTGGTACTTTCAATCCCTTTCTCGGGCTCCTGAAGTCCCGAAAGAGGGAGTAGCATATCTTCGTGTCTGACCGCACTCTATAGCAGGGAGATGATCTGAGCAACTATATATACTTTATAACGAGGCCTGACTGATACATACGACCATAGGATCTTGAACCAACAGCGCTTCCCGTCTGCTCAGCGGTACTTAAGCAGGATACCGGCGGATTAGTAGTTAGGTGGGTGACCACTAGCGAATCCCCGCTGTTGTATGTTTTTGCCTTTCTCTTTTTGCTGCTAAAGTTGAAAAGATAGCTGCAGATGTCGGGACTCAGTTGAGTGGATTTTTGGTAGTTACGGAGAGTTCACTGGAGTTGAGTGTGTTGAAGTCCTATTCTTTATCCTCGTACATTTCTGATACATGATTATTGATTATCGAGCTAGGACCACAAAATCTCTTCGAATATAGAATTTCGTCTTCGACGCTGCTTTTGATGAACCATAGGATACAGGGTGGATAGCAGTGTATCCTTTAATGCTAGTAGGCGAGTGCGCACGAGTACATCCTATAACTGTTGATGAACGACTAATTCCGAGTGACCCCGGAATCGAGTTGAAGATTCGAAAGGTGGCTAGAACTCTGGGTAGGATGTGTGGGGTTGTACACTCGTCGCTTGGCGCGTGATTTGGTAGCACATGGAGACTTGGTACCATCCACATCTGTAAATGTTCGTAAACATTCCGTTATCGGCATCACGGAGATGTCTTGAGACATGGCCTTGCTCCGTTGTATAGTCTTGGTCTGTAAAGATTTCGAGCTTGCATTTCAAGTCTCACTCTTCTTCTCGCCCTGCGCATCGAACCCAAGCGTCTCCAGCTGGCGGATCAGCTCATTGATCTTGATGACCTTCTCGAACTGCTCCGGCAGCAGCTTATCGCCCTTCTCTTTCTTGTCTTTTAGTTCCCGTGCCTGCCTTAGTTTCTTCATCAGCTTCTTCGCTTCCTTCTCCTTCTCTGCTGCTGGATCCACAACCTTCTCCGGCTCAGTAGCTTTGGGATCATCTTTGCTCTCAGTAGCCTTGTCCTCCTCTTTTCCGTCACTCACTACCGCTGCCGCCTTCTTCCTCGCTTCTCTTCGTTTTGCGTTCTTGTTAGCTGCCGCACTTGCTTTGGTCGTGTCCCCGTCGGTCTTCAGTCCCTCAGCTCCTGGTACGCCGGCCTTGCCTCGATTCCGGAATCCCTCTGCGGTCCTGTTCTTGTACACCTCGACATCTTCTGGTGGGCGATAGCCTGGGCGAACTCGGATCTCCTTGCGTACGGAGCCATCGGATCGGACGGAGGATGGTATATGGCGCTCGCCAGTCGCAGAAGTTGTGATGCCAGCTTTTGAGATGGCGGGAGTCTCGACGGAAGGCATGGCAGCTGCTACGTCGGTTGTGTTGATGCCTACCAGGTAGAATGCGCCAGATGGCTTCGCGAAGGATAAATCTGCGCCAATTAGGGTGTACAATTGACTTCTCCCCAGGGCAAAGCGCCCGAGTACCGATTAAGTGACGGTGGTTCGGTAATAACGGTCGTTAAGGCAGTACGAGTTGATGTGGTGGGGTTCAAAACTAACGTGGGAGACATCTAAGTCCAAGCGGAAGGCGCGACTGGCCAATCACCGCTTTCACGATCCCCGTGACCCGGCCCAGCTTCGATTCTGTCGACGAACCTCAACCTTCGACATCCCCAGCGACAGCACCACCACATTCGCCGCAGCAGCTCCCACGCCTGTCCGTGACCCTCAAAATGGCCGCCGTAAGTCAATTGATGGGCTCGCATACAATGACCGCTACTAACGGCTGTGTACAGTTCCTTTCCAACGTCTACAAGTAATCCTCCCTTCGCGCGAACCCTACCATGGAACATCACTGACCACCGAGTCCAGCGCGGTCCTCCGCAGCAACACCACTATGTTGTTCACCGTCTTCGGCGCCGCCTTCGGTTTGCAGCTGTACGTTATACCGGCACCCGGCTCGAGTTCGCGGATGAGCAGGATACTGATTAACGCATACAGGGCTTTTGACACCTCATCAGACAAGATCTGGGACAGTATCAATAGGGGCGTACGTACATG
Source organism: Phoma sp. ATCC 74077 (assembly GCA_033682645.1). NCBI lineage: Eukaryota > Fungi > Ascomycota > Dothideomycetes > Pleosporales > Didymellaceae > Phoma > Phoma sp. ATCC 74077. The sequence continues at coordinate 1,177,949 of JAWDJC010000005.1, read as the reverse complement.
CAGAATTCTCGCATTATTAGAGGCTAATCTGGCTGGCAGCGACAATGGAAGGACATCAAGCAGCGATACCTGGAGAAGGCCGAGGACGACGAGTAGGGACGTCACGGGACAATCGAGCAAACATGATATAGACAATTCTCTACGGTTCTTGGAAGCGGTTACTCTACTGTACATTGTGGTGTATTTTACAGCATGAGAAATATCAAGACGAAGTGCTGACCATTGAACGCTCTTTCCACAACCTGTGTTTTTCATATCAGATCTTTCGCAAACCATCTTACCTGCGTGAAACTTTCGGGGGATTCATGAGATTTCACTTGTTCACTGTGTAGCTCTTGCGATGAGGCTCTTGATCCTGTTAGAGCGGCCTTTACCTCATCCAGTCATGTGCCTTCAATAACAGCCTAATAAGCCTCAATGCTGTTTCAAGGTTGCTGTCTGATGTAAAAGCACATAAGCACCTACAATGCTCTTATCTTGGTGGGTGCTGAGCTCCCAAAGTGTCGCACATGCCTTGTTCGGACTTCCGCCCTGTTGCGGCAGCTCACAAGTGATATGACATAGCTCCGAACTTGTCCTCCAACAACGACACCACCACCGTGCTTCAGCCGCCACCAGCAATTTTTCAGCAAACTCCATAGGTGGCCGGCCCACGTAACGACTATCGACAAGTATAAGTATTCTCGCGCTCCTCCTCCCAACCTTCTATCCGCTATATCGACCCCGCCATCCCACCTCGAAGGTTGCACCATGTACATATCCCTGCAGGAGCAGGAGCTATGTCGACACCTGCGCGAACTACCACGACGGCACAACTATCGATTCGAACTCGCGGCTGACCGAGAGCTGCGCGAGATTCTATTCCGCTCCCTCGCCGGCCGTAGCGACTACCTTCCGCTTCTCTTCCCGCGTGGACCTCCAACCGATACGGACAAGCCATGGAGCTTACGCGACGCCCAAGGAGCAGTAGAGGGTGCAGAATATACAGCCGCGGCAAGAGGGAAGCCTTGTGGGCACATATTTAAAAATGGCGAAGCTACATACCGGTGCAAGACATGTACAGCTGACGACACATGCGTTCTTTGCGCGCGCTGCTTCGATGCATCAGACCATGAGGGGCACCAGGTGTTTGTTAGTGTCTCGCCTGGCAACTCAGGATGCTGTGATTGTGGGGATGACGAGGCTTGGGTACGGCCGGTGCACTGCAACATCCACTCTGCGGACCCAGAGCCCGCGTCCAAGGCGGCAGGCAAAGCAAAGGAAGGGTCTATCCTGCCAGATGATTTACTGGAGAGCATACGTATCACGATCTCCAGGTCTCTAGACTACCTCATCGATGTCTTTTCTTGCTCTCCTGAGCAGCTTCGTCTGCCGAAAACCGAAGAGTCCATCACCCAAGACGAGCGGAACTCGCGCCTCACATCCAGGTGGTATGACCCGGGAGATCAACCAGAAGAATGCCAAGAGTACTGTTTAGTGCTATGGAATGATGAGAAGCATACCGTCAACGACGTCAGGGACCAAGTTGCGCGCGCATGCAAACAAAAATTGGCATTCGGTCTTGCGAAAGCCTACGAGGTGAACGACGTTGGTCGTAGTGCTGTCGTGTACAGAACGGAGCTCAAGGAACTCCTTCGAATGGCCAAGATTATTGAGGAAATTAAGTTGACCGTGACCATCCGATCCGCGCGGGACACGTTTCGGGAGTACATGGCCGGGGCTATCGTTGAGTGGGTCTCGGATATTGCTGGTTGTAGTGTGGGTGACGACAACCAGATTCTCCGACGTACTGTTTGCGAGGAGCTCCTGAAGCCATGGCGCGTTGGAAGCGAGGCATCGAATCAAAACATCGGGAAAAGCGGCCTTGATGATCATGAGATGGAGGATAGAGAAGCTGAGATTGATGGCTTCTACCATGGTCTCTTACCTATTCAACGACAGACTCGAATAGTCAGGATTCAGCGACGGAGAGCCACTGACCCAAATGATGATACCACAGCTTCGGACGATGACGACGAGGAAGAGGGCGAAGGCGCAGCAGATGCGGGAGATGACATGGACATCGATGAAGTTGGTGCACAGGACAATGATGGGGATGTCGAAATGGAGGCTTACGAGAGTGCGGATGAGGCACTCGAAGTATCAGAGGCGACCCTTGCAGGATATCCTCCTCCTCCTCCACCGCCACCGCCGCCGGCCCCCCAACGAGGTCACACTGAGCAGAGTCTCACGCCAGCGGAGTCAGACAGTGAGCCTATGGTAGGCGCACCATCCCTCGCTCACGTCGAACCATTGATGCCAGTTCCAGAGACTCCTTTAACACGATCTCTGCCGCTGCGGCCATCACGGCCACCCAAGTATTGGTTGGAGAAACCAGACAGCTATGGCAGGAAACCTGGGACGCCTGCTCACGAGGACCTATGGCAACGTCTACGTCTTGACCACCTAATATTATATGACTTGCGGATGTGGAAGCAGCTGCGCATAGGTGTCCGAGACGTCTTCATCAGCACAGTGGTCACCATACCTCAGTTCAAGCGTCTATTGGGACTCCGCTTCGCAGGAGTATACACTGCTCTGGCGCAGTTGTACCTCATCGCAGATCGTGAGCCGGATCATTCGATTATCAATCTATCTCTTCAGATGCTGACTACACCCTCCATCACTTCCGAGGTCGTCGAGCGTGGCAACTTCCTTACAAACCTTATGGCCATCCTCTACACATTCTTGACCACTCGTCAAGTTGGTTATCCATCTAATGTCGACCCAAAAGCGACACTGGCTTTCGAGCAAGGTGCTGTAACAAATAGACGCATGTACCACTTCTTCCTCGATATGAAGTATCTACTAGGCTCAGACTTTGTCCAAGAGAGGATACGTGAGGAGGAACGATATCTGTTACAATTTTTGGACCTTGTCAAGCTTCATCAAGGCATCTGTCCCAATGTTCGTGCGGTCGGCGAGCATCTGGAGTTTGAGTCCGAAGCCTGGATTAGCGCTTCTCTGATCACTCGCGAGATCAACAAGTTGTGCAGGCATTTCGCCGAATCTTTCACCTGGAATCGCGATGACGACCCTACGAACATTCGCCGCGCTATACGAGCGGCTGCAAAGGTGGTAATTGTAAATTCATTGGGTGCTGAGCGGAAACGCTTTGATCAGGCGGAGTTGAAGACTGAGACGAGATTCAAGACTCTGGAAGTCCTTGAGTTTGATGCTGAGCCTTCTACTTTCTTCGGACCGTCCTACAAGATTGTCGATTACGTGGTCGCGAAAGAACCGATGAGTTTCCATCATGCTCTTCACTACACTTTATCCTGGCTCATCGATCGAGCTCGAAGTATGCCTCGAGAAGTCTTGCTTCAGTTGCTTCTGTTCTCCCACGACGAACTACATGTGGATTTCAATTCTACTGTCGTGCCAGTCCCTGTTCACGAACCCGAAGAATATCTATTAGCAATGTTCGATTTTCCCCTCCGAGTCTGTGCCTGGCTGGCCCAAATGCGAGCAGGCATATGGGTCAGGAATGGCATCACACTCCGACACCAGATGACGCAGTATCGAAGTGTTTCCCAGAGAGATGTGTCCTATCAACGGGACTTATTCCTACTCCAAACCGCCCTCGTCTTATGCAATCCTTCGGTTTTCCTTGCGACAATGATCGACAGATTCGGCCTGACTGGCTGGATGACGGGAAAGTACGAAGCCACCCAACACGGGTTCGAGGACAGTCAAGCAATTGATATGGTTGAAGATTTTGTGCACCTTCTCATTATCATCTTGAGCGAACGCACATCGGTAATTCCAGTTGAGGATAACAAGGAGTCACATCTTGCTTCAATGCGCAGAGACATCGCTCACGTATTATGCTTCAAGCCACTGTCTTTCTCCGACATGACCGCACGCCTGTCTGACAGGATACAGAACATGGATGAGTTCCCTGCCATCCTTTCGGAGATGACAAGGTTCAGGGCACCTGAAGGTCTGTCCGATAGCGGAACGTTCGAGCTCAAGGAAGAATACTTGGACTTGATTGATCCTTATCTCCATCAATACAATAGGAACCAGAGAGAAGAGGCAGAAAATACGTACAAGACTTACGTGGCCAAGAAAACTGGGAAACAAGCCAGCGACATCGTCTATGAACCGAAGCTGCGCCCAATTCCGTCCGGCCTTTTCCAGAACCTCTCCGCCTTTACACGAACATCCCTCTTTACACAGATCATCTACTACCTCCTAGGCTATGGGTTGAGAGCGACAGCCGTTACACCAAACATTCCGGCTACACGCGTAGAGACATACATCCAATTCGTTCTGCAGCTCCTTTTAGTAGCTGTCCTTGAGGACAAGACGGAAGAGCACGAATGGTCTCAGGATGCACCCGACTCTTTCGTCACTTCAGTGCTGACCAAACACGCAAATATGGGCATACCTGACCACCCCACAGTTCTTTCTCTCCTAAAGGCTCTACAGGAAAAGGAAGAATTCAAGGCTTGCGAGCCAAAAATCAATTTGATACTTCACAGACTCAAACAACGACAGCAAAACACCTTCATAATCGCTGCGGCAGCGCTCAACATACCGACCGACAGGGTGGATAATGCTTCACCAGCGAGTTTCGCACTCCAAGACAAGGAGTTGAAGAAGAGACAGGCTTTAGAGCGGCAGGCAAAGGTCATGGCAGCGTTCAAGGGACAGCAGGAGAAGTTCATGGCTAACCAGGATTTTGACTGGGGTGAGGATGACTTTAGCGACCTCGAGGATGAGACCGGTGGCTTGGTCGAGCAAGAAAGGACATTGAAGTATCCTGCTGGTACTTGTATCTTATGCCAAGAAGATTGCAATGAGCAACGATTATATGGGTCATTTGGGTATGTATCGGAGAGCAGAATACTTCGACAAACCGAACTGCAAGAAGACGACTGGGTGGACGAGGTCGTACAAACTCCAGTCAGTCTGGATAGATCGGCGGACGAGCTTCGGCCATTTGGCGTTGCAGGTAAAAATCGCCGGATGATCGAGAAGGTCGCCTCTTCAGGCGAGCGCATCGCCAGTGAGAGGCAAGATCTGGGCAAAGGGTACCCTCGCCTGCAAGTGAAGCCAGGTCCAGTCACTACTGGCTGCGGTCACATCATGCACTATGCCTGTTTCGAGGTCTATCTCCAAGCTACGCAGAGACGGCACGTCAGTCAGATTGCGAGAAACCACCCTGAGCGACCCGATTTCAAGGAGTTCATGTGCCCACTGTGCAAAGCATTGGGCAACATGTTCTTGCCAATCATCTGGAAGCCGAAGAAGGTCTCCAACCCAGGCGTATTGGAAACAGAGTCATCTTTTGATGATTGGCTTGAATCACAGCTCGTCGCTGTCTACAAGAGTGCGGAAAGAGGTACTGGCAAGGCCCCCGCAGATCTTTCTCCGGATCAAAGGGTGCTTTACGATTACGCGGAGCGAAACTTCATTCTGCCAGTAGCCAGCCATCTTCCAGACCTTCTAAAGCCACCGCTACCCGCATTGAGCATGCCGCTTCCACAGCCCTCAACGCAAATCCAGCCCCGATTTCAGATTCCAGCTTTCCTAGGAATTCAGTCTCCCGAGGCGGGCGACGCTGTTGTATTGTCTTCTGAAAACAGTCCAGCTTTAACTCAGAACTTCCCAATGGCGGAGCTGATCAAGATCTACCAAAGGCTCAACGGGACCCTACAGGTAAACAGCATCCACTCTACCTTCGCATATCCCCATACGCCAGCAACCGCTGTCGAGGATCTCACGCATACCGATGTGCTTGCACAGGCACTAGGCTATTCGATCGCGGCTGCTGAGATCGCTCAACGTGGGGTACAATCCGAGTTCGTTCGAGGGACCCTGATAGACAGAATCTCCCCGCAGACGATGACCCATCTTCGCGTATTCTCGGAGACAGTCTCTTCATACATTGCCATTGGAAGTCTTCGCAACCAGAGTTCGAATAAGACTATGGAGGAATTCTCTCAGAGTCAGCGTCGCCAATTCCGTCAATTATTTGTTGGTCATCTAGGAATCTTTGATCCCGAGGTCTTAAGCTTTGATCTGAAGGGTATTGCCCCTCTACTTTGCCAGGACCCCTTCATCTTTCTCTCAGAGTGTGCAGTAGGCGTTGTGCCAGCGATGAACCTCGACATCCATCACATCCTACGCTTATGCTATCTAGCCGAAATTGTACGAGTGGTGTTTACATTCGCACTGGCCGTTAAAGGACAAGCACCGGAAGACATGGCTCTCCATCCCCAGCTCCGTTTCCAGCACCCTGAGCAGTTCATCAATGCCGCTAAAGTCAACAACGGCTTCTTCCCACCAGACCAGCTGAATAATCTTCTCTTCTTCGTCTGTGTCGTTTTCAATGTAGCAAACATTGGCGACTCTCCTGCTTCGCTAGACATCGATAACATGCCTATCCCTGCACGCTTCAAGGATCCAAATTTCCTCTACTTCATCCACACCATGGTCTCCACCTACGCTTTGCCGTTCGTCCGAAAAGCGGCTATCCTAATGCATGTGACGTATGGCATCGAGTTACCCCCTATCGCCTTTGAACGCGTCGAGGAACCAGAACTCACACGCCTCTCCTCGCTCCTCAAACTACCGTCTCTTGATGAGGTCTTCTCTTCGTTCTCCGCCCGCTCAGTATCAGGACATACCACGCGCTCTGTGGTTGGTGGCTGGATTCGACACTTGCTCTGGGTACAGGCTGGCAATGTGCCCTTGAAGCCTACTATCTCCTTGAGCCATCCGGCTATCTTTGAGCTAGTGGGCCTGCCGAAGAACTACGACACACTGACTGATGAGGCAATCAGACGGAGGTGTCCAACGACAGGCAAAGAGTTGACAGATCCGGCGCTGTGTTTGTTCTGTGGGGAAATCATGTGCTCTCAGGCCGTGTGCTGCATGACGGACAGACACCGGGGTGGCTGTAACCAGCATTTAGCGAAGTATGTTGCCCCTCTCCTACTATAACTACCTATCTTACACCCCCAAATTCCTACTCAAGGTCTCACTGCTAACTATCACTAGGTGTGGCGGCAACATCGGGCTCTTCATCCACATTCGGAAATGCATGGTTCTCTTCCTTAACCTCGATCACGGTACATGGGCCGTAGCTCCGTACCTTGATAGGCATGGCGAAGTCGATCCGGCGCTCAGGAGACATCATCAGTTGTTTTTGAATCAGAAGAGATATGATGCGCTACTGAGGAAGGTATGGCTTGAGGGCGGAATACAAAGCTTGATTGCGAGACGATTGGAGGGGGACATCAATAACGGGGGATGGGAAAGTCTTTAGCATTATGTGACATTTCCAAGTGGACGAGGTGCATTGGTTCAATAGCGTTACTAAATTTTATTGCATGGCAGCGGGATTGACAACGGTTATTGGTGTATGATTAAAGAGCATACATGGCTTTTCTACTTTAGCAAGTATCCGATATCACCTTGGTGAATTTGTGTTAGCTAGTTTTGATCCAGTGAGCGCCCATTCTTTGCGAGGCATGAATGATGAATATGATATGCCATGGTTCAGAGCCTCTGAAACACTACATTACCATCATAGTCACAATTGTAGAAGACTCATGACGTAATCGCTTACTCACATCTTCCCCTTGAGAAACGATCAGCTAGTATTCTTAGACTTCTGTTCCGCCAATACTTCCAGCAGCCGTCGAGTGATACGATCTCTTTCCTCAATATCAACTACCCCATACGTTTCCCTCGCCTGCTGAAATATCCTCTCTTCCCACCCATCCCCAACATTCACCCGCCCAGCATCATCCCAGCAATCCTGCACCGTGCCACCGATATTCTTGAAGAAGCCTTCAAGTCCCGCCGGCCCACCGCCTGCATGATAACTTTTGAATGGGCCTGCAACCGCCCATCTAGGCCCCATGCTCGATTGCACAATGTCGTCAAGCTCAGAGACGGATACAACGCCTTCATTTACAAGGTGAATTGCTTCTCTCAGCAGTGCGAAAGCAAGCCTGTTTGCTACGAAGCCTGTTGTCTCCTGCTTGATGTGAATAGGGACTCTACCCCGCGCGGTCCAGAAAATTTGTGTGCGCTTGATCACTTGGTCTGAGGTATTTGGTGACGGTACAAGCTCTAGTAGTGGCATTATGTGGGGTGGATTGTAGGGATGGACTACTAGCAGCCTTGTCTTGTCTTGCATATCCTTTGCTTGTTGAGATGCGGGGATGCCGGATGTGCTGCTCCATAGTAATGCATCTGCTGGCGCGTGCTGCTCGACTTCGGACCATAAGGACTGCTTGAAGGGAAGGTTTTCAGGGCCGGATTCTTGAACAATGTGTGCGCCTTGGACAGCTTCTTTAAGCGTAGAAGCAAGTCTTATGTCGGAGATTATTGTCGATGAATCTTCATCCGTGAAGAACTTTGGGAGGTTCTCTTGGACGTATTGGGAGAGGTTTGGGCGGGTGTCGAAGATTGTGAGATGAGAGGCGTGGGGCAGGTGTGAGAGGTGGAAAGCTGCGAAAGAGAGGCCGATCGTACCGGTACCTATCAATGTGATCTGGAGATCTTGATCGGAGTCTGTTCCTTGCCTTTGTCTCTCAGTATCTTGCTGAGATTTGCGTGACATATTGACGGTCGCCGCTGAAGCACGGGATGGCAAGCGCGATGATGCGACTCCGATAACGCAGTGGACAGCCCTAATAGAATAGTCTCGAGCTTTCAACTCAAGTCCCCCTGCAAGTCTCCGATGTATAATCCTTGTAGCCGGATGAGGCTGAACACAAATCTGTCGCGTGCGCCCACGACCGCACGTAGGTGAGTATTGGCAGAGACGGCGATCTTGACCAATCTGGTATCGCTCGGACAGCTGCCTTAACCCCGCGGCGTCGAGCTCCACGCCCATTTATCCCCGCTCTACGATCGACTCGAATACTGCGAATCCGATGGACATGGCCGCGCCGAGGAAGGATGATGGCGTCCTCAAACAACCGCAAAATGCCGGGACATTTTTTCCAGCCTTTAAGCTTCCGTCGAAACGATTGCATCTGACCTGAATTGTCCATTGTGCCTACTTATCAACTGAGACAACTTCCTGTAGCTTGCGCTTTCGTCTGATCCTCTCGAGATCATCAGGATGGTCATCTTTAAGTCGAGACAGCCGCCTATTGACTGTGAGCTCCTTCTTTGGCAATATTGCTTTCAGCTTCAGTAACTGACTTTTTCCAGTGCCCACTGAGCTCACAGATTGGGACTGGTTGTTCGATTCATCCTACTCGCCTATCAACAAGTACCCACCAAATGAGCTCGCTGGCTTCCAGAATGCCATAACGAAGGAACGCGTCAATTGGGCAGATGTAAAAAAGTACTCCACCTACATAGCCACTGCCTTAGTTAAGAAGTATGGTCTTAAGACGGGCGAAACTGTTTCGCTTTTCAGCCAGAACACAGTATGGTATCCAGTCGCTATGTTTGCGGGACTACGTATAGGAGCTAAGATCAGCGGCGCGAGTCCGGCTTACAATGTCGAGGAGATGACGTTTGCTCTGAAAACAGCAGATGCAAAGTTCCTGATGACGACACCTGGTAGTATGGAAATTGCGGCTGCGAGTGCTAAGGCTGCTGGCCTGCCGCAATCGAATGTCTTCTTGCTCGAGGGCGAGTTGCCTGGATACACGACAGTTCAAGACCTGATCCGCATCGGGGAAGCGTATGGTGAGTTTGGACAGTCGCCTGCATTCAAGCTACCCCCAGGGAAGAAGAACAAGGACATTTGCGGCTTCCTATCATTCTCCTCTGGCACTACTGGACTCCCGAAGGCTGTTCAGATTTCACACCAGAACGTCATAGCGCAATGTCTCCAGATCCAGCAGATCACACCCACAACGCAGAAGAAGATTATGGCAGTTCTCCCGCTTTTCCACATTACAGGTCTTGTCCACCAAATGCACCTACCAGTCTTGCTCAATGCCGAAGTTGTTATGCTACCGCAATTCACAATGGAAAAGATGCTGGACACGATCTGTGAATACAAGTTGAGTGAGCTTTTACTTGTACCACCGATCTTGATCAGACTGGTCCGTGACCCAATAGTCGACAAGTACGATCTCAGCCATGTCACTCGATTCTCATCAGGCGCTGCTCCATTGTCGGAAGAGATCATCCAGCAGTTGCAGAAGAAGTTCCCCAACACAGGTTTCAAACAAGGCTATGGCATGACGGAGTCATGTAGCTGTATCACCGCCCATCCACCTGAGAAGTTTTCATACAAATACGCGCATACCGGCGGCGCCATCGTGGCCTCTACAGAAGTCAAAATTATCAAGGACGACGGCACAGAAGCCGGTATCGGCGAAGATGGCGAGGTGCTAGCCCGCGGACCGCAAGTAGTAATGGGTTACCTTAACAACGAACAAGCTACCAAGGATACTTTCGACGAAGACGGCTGGCTCCATACAGGCGACCGCGGCGCAATCGACGAAGAAGGCATGATACACATTACCGACCGCATCAAGGAGCTCATCAAAGTCAAAGGCATCGGCGTCGCGCCAGCTGAGCTAGAAGACCTCCTCCTGGGCCACCCGAAGGTCGAGGATGTAGCTGTCATGAGCGTGAAAGATGACTACTCTGGCGAACTGCCAAAAGCATACGTCGTATTGAAACCTGGAATCGCAGAGGACACGGCGGTCGGCAAGGAAATTATTGCGTATGTCAAGGAAAAGAAGGTCAGGTACAAGTGGGTTAAGGAGGTGGAGTTCATCAATGAGATTCCCAAGAGTCCCTCTGGCAAGATCTTGCGGCGCGTGTTGAGGGACAAGGAGAAGAGCGGAAAGTTTGGATTGGTAGTCAAGGACGAGGCGAGGGCGAAGTTGTAGGTATTGGCGTTGGTGTCAGTGTTGGCGAAAGGGTTTGCCTAAACGCAACCAAGTGGAGCTCTCACAAGAGTTTTCACACCACACAGCTTACACCATGCTGCCGCTTCAATTGTCCAACTCCACAATCACATACTCTAGAGGATCTTGTATATAGCCATTACAATTGACAGGATGCTTCACAAAAATAGCCAATCAGAGCCTCTGAACTCGGTTTTGTAGTGTAGCGGTTATCACTCCGGATTCTGATCATCTCAGAGCCTTCCGGCAACCCCGGTTCGATTCCGGGCAAGACCTCTTTTTTTTTTTTTTTTTGCTTCTTCTGGTTACTTGGTCGAGCATGTCAAATTACTGTCAAGGGACCGGTGTTTTCAGCTATGTGATACCACATTTTCCTGCTCGATCGGCGGCCACCCCTGTGAACAGAAAAGTACGATCTACCACAGCACAAACAGATAAACCTACCCCATATCATGTGCACTTATCTTTGAATAATAATATGTTGTTGTTTTCAGAGGAATACGGCTTATTTTGGTGATATGTGTGCCAACGTTTCGCGTATCTTAGAGCACCGCCAGCACTGCTCCATACCCCAGCGACATGAAAGAGAAGCAAAAAGAACGCGTAGTTCTTCTAGATTAGACGGAATAGAACATGAATTGGGCGTGGCTCGAACACGGCACCTTCAATGATCTAACGGGGTGTTAGACCGACGTGCTAACCGACACACCACTGAGCCGCATCGAAGTGCGCATGAAGAGAGTAGTCTTGATAATATGTACATATAGTAGTAGCGGAAGCCGTCGCTAAAGGAGACGATCATGGTTTGACCTCGAGTGCTCAGATTGGCAGTGTCTGGGCCTCTCGAATCGACCCACCTATGAACAATTTCTGCTCGCTAAGGAGCACTCAAGAGGTGATCAGGTCACCCATGGTTAAGTAGTAAGTGAGATGAATGCGCATAGAAGTCACGGTGGATATGGAAGATGATTTCTGGTAGTGTTCAAATGCATGGCATTCTCAGTACTTAGACTACGCCTTCCGATTCCGATATCCAGCCCCAACCCCAGTCCCAATCCTACCCCACCGACCGTCCTATCAAAACAATGTCGACCTCCAAGATAAGGAAACAGCGAGGCAGTATGGCCATCGCGATGGAAACAAAACAGAACAAATGTGAAAATAGTTGCTCGTACGACTGATTGAAGCTGAGGGTAGCCAGCCAGAAGTAATGAGCCTGGGGTATCGAGAGCGCGCAGCTGGTTCAGAGCTGGCATAGAAACATTACGAGTAAGGCGGTATGGTCAGGTATATGTGCGCTTGCGCGCGACCGCTTCTAGCCTTGTGGTAAGGCCCCTAAATGTTCGAAAGAGTGTAAGAATACAAAATTGATGAATGATGAAAGATAGGAAAGATGTTGTTGGGGCATGTGTGCCATGGCAGTGGTAACATGAGATGCTTTTGTAGCAACAAAGGAAATGCAGTCAAGATGATGAAAGTGGTCCGAGGACAGAAACAGCAAGCAAGGCGTCGGCGAAGTAGGTCCGGCCGTTAGGCATACCCGTCACACATGAGCGAGTCGTAACCGCTGTGCGTTCATCTAGAAGCCGCGGAAGGGATCATTAGCATCGAAGTCCTCGAAGAGGCCACCGGATCGGTTGGACTGGTCCCTGGTGCTGGCGCTCCACTGACTGCTGCCACGACGACGATTCATGCGCGCTCTGCCAGCGTAGCCGCCGAGCTGCTTGGGGTCACCCAGAGCGTTATCGATGAAGGCCTCCATCCGTACAGTACCCATGGTATCGAAAAAGGTTCGACGTGTAGAGGCACTAGCATCCGATGTTCTAGAACTTATAGCACCGCCGTTATACACCGACGATGGCACTGATGGCGGTGCTGCGGCGCTATACATGTCTGATGAACCGTTGGAGTAAACCGATGGGACGTGCTGGTGAGAAAAGCTGCGGAAGGGAACGTTCGGCGGCGGAGCGCTAGGGCCGGTTGAGCTCCTCTTCCTGCCGTGATGGGGAACGCGTGGAATGGAGGGAGGACTGGCGGAGTCTGGCACAGGTTTATCGAATCCAGCAAGTGAAGGTAGACCGGGAACAGGCTCGTTTTGTGACGCGTATCGTGCCATGACTGGGTTTGCCTTGCCTTTAGCAAGACGCACTGAATCCTGGACACGACTGCGACGAAGCGTCGCCCCTTGTGCACGCGGCTGTTGTTCCTCGACTGGTGGTGGCACAGGTGGCATGGATCCTAGATCAGGCATCGGGGAGCTGGAATGGGCCAAGAAGGACAGTGCTGTCAGCCACAAGTAATGGCGTTCTCTTGACACAGTGGTGAACTTCAGAGCACGCGCAGGGGTGAGGATCAAGATGGATCGGTTGAAAACGGTTTCATTCCTGGGAGCAGGACTGTTGTCGGCAACATCAAGGACAGATTGAATGGTTACTGTGATATGTTAGCAATCGAATCATGTGTTAAAGGGAAAGAGGCTCACATTTGCGACCACTCTTGCCCATGAGTGCTGAGCCAGACGTTGGCTGCTTGCTACTCCATAGGATTGCCCGTTCATACGGCGAGATCCAGACCCAACGCTTATGTCGCACGCCATTGTGAGCGAGAGAAGCTTCCTCGGCTGCGCGAGCAGCATCTGCGGGCGACTCTGGGCCACCAAATGCCTTCCTCTTGCGAACATACTTCCACATGAACTCGCCTATCATAGACGCAGCAATTGCATCGACAACACTGGTCTGAGTAGCAGAACTGTTGATAGAACCATTAGCCGTGTATGCAGTGGCGGTGGACAGTTGGTGTCGATGGCCGAGGCCGCTAGCACTAACGATGTCACTTGGCAGAGGTGGTATCGAAGTGGTATCCGCTATGCTAGGTGTAGCGGGAAGAGTCGGCGACCTGCTACGAGAGCGTCCAACCTTCGAAACTGGAACAGCCGACCGCACCTTTCGCAAGCTGTCCTTCCGCTGATGCTTCACACCATACGGTCGGCGGCCAGCATACGAACCGCTGTTGCGGGGCGTCGGGCTTTGGGAGCCCTCGCTCTTACTCGTGGGCTTGTTGCGTGAGCTTGACCGGGTAGGTACTGGGAAGGGCGGCTTTGGCACATAGTTGCTGGAACCTAGGCTGCCAATACTCGGACTACGAGACCGTATATGTGCGGCAGTGCCGTTTTGAATCATAGCAGATCGTCGGATGCTAGGTTGGCGGCCAATAGAGTTACGCGCTGGTTTGCCAATCTTGGCCGGTTTCTCCATTGAGCTCCGCTTCGATGCCAACGAATTGGCGTTGATAGAGTCTTCAGAGGGCCTAGATGTCGGTGTCGATTCCTTGTCTTCCGGAACAGGTGTCGGAGGGTTCACTGGACGTCCACTCTTTGCATTACGCGAAGATAGCATAGGAGTCGAGTACTGAGGGTTTCTATAATCATCGTCACTGGCTTCCGCGTCATCGTCATCTTCGTCGGATGATGGACCATCGAAACCAGCGAATAAACTGCTTGTACGAAACGGCCTGCTAAGAATATCGGCCTGATGTTGTCGAGACAATGGGCCATTGTCGTTGTTCCCAGGATAGCGGTTCTCCACTTTCTTGTCTGCAGCCTTTTCAAGCAATGCAAGGAGGTCTTGACGAGCGGTTGGCTTCGCCGTAGCTACCTCTGCATCGCTAGAACTAGGATGATGTGAGTCTTTCCTTGCACCCTTATTCTGTGCCGGACGATCGACATTTGGTTCTGGAGTGCTAGGCTTAGATGATATGGCAGAGGGAAGAAGATTTGCAGGAAGCTTGACAGGGCGTTTGTCGATCCTGATGGGCTCAGTCTGCATACCCCAAGAGCGCATCGGCGCTGCAAGATCACCGGTTGTCTGGGTTGACACAGTTTTGGTCCCTGGCGGAAGAATGGGTTCTTTTGGCGATGAAGGAGCTGAAGTTGGGGCATGGATCGCAATTGATGGGACCGAAATCGAAGCTGGTGGTGCAGCTCTCTTGCTCGCTAAAGGTGCTTCCTTAGGCTCTTCTGGTAGGTCTGTCTGAGTTGATGTAGAAACGACTTCAGCTTGAAAGACAGGCGACAAAGGAGGCTGATCCATAGGCATGGTAATCTTCGGCGTGTCTGGAGGACTCAACGGCTGGTCTACTGTCTGTACTGAGCTGGACGTCATCAAGCAAGGTGTAGGGCTAACACCAGGCGAGGGACTAGGGCTCAACGGGACAGAAACGCGCTTCCGACTTTGGTTCGCTTCAATCTCTGCAATGGTGGATGAGCTTTCGTTTGGCTTCATCTGCGGGGTAGTTTCGGACGTCTGTGACGAGGCTTCCATCATAACCGGTCGCGTAGGCGATGACGGAGGGGATGGTTGTACGCCAGTATCAACATATATTGGCCGTGTTGGCGGGAATACCAATGTGATGTCTCGCGGCGTAAGCGTGACTGACGATTGAACCGTTTCATACGATGTCTTTCGATGCTCAATTTCCTCGGTCGTCGTCGGGCTGTCCCAGTTTCCTTGTTGATGGTCGTTGCTCAAGCCTAAAATGCGTTTCGCTTTTTCGTCTGGATACATCGATTGTCGTGATTCGAGGGCTCTTCTTGCACGCATCTCGTTTTCGGGGAAGTCATCAGAGTCGAGCTCCAGTTCTCCAAGCTCTTCCTCCTCTTCATCAAATATGAGTTCGTCAGCCAAGCTGATGCCATTGGCTCGACCGTGCCCATCTGTGCTCATCAAAGACATGCGATAATTACGTCCAATACTTCTATAGCTGCTGTTGCTCCTGTTTCTCGAATGGCGCCCAATTCGAGTAGATGGCCTTCTTTGGGGTGACGAGCGTATGCTGGCTGTGTCGCTTTCAGGAGCTATACCGTGGTCTCGTGTGACATCATCCCCTTCGCTCTCTAGGCCGGCGTCGTCGTGAGCAGCTTCTTGCAACGCAATCTCGTCCAGGAGCATTTTCAAGCGGGTTTCGGAAATGTGTACTCGTCGCTCCAAGGTTCGCTTTTCTCCTGTCCACGTCTCCTTCTCGCGAGCCCACATGTCGTGTACCCTGGTGGAATCATCTTCTTGACTTCGCGATTTCTTCTGTGCAGCCTCGAGTTTCTCTCTTAGATCTACATTGGCTTCCTTCATCTTATCCCTCTCGCCGGCTATCTCCTCAAGTGCGGCAAGCGTCTCATTTTCAAAATGCTGAAGTTGTCGTTTTACCGCCTTGCTTTCTTTATTGGACGATGATAGTTGCTTTGCAAGCGAGTCATTGTCGATTCGTACAGTATGAAGATTCGTTTCCAGGTCTTCAATGAATCTATGCTTCGAATCCAATTCACGCCGGAGATTCAAGATCTCGGAAACTAGATTCGCGTGCAGCGTGGGCGTAAATCGACGGGGGTCGAGAATGGAAATATTCTCGTCGTTGGCGGCATCTTCGGAGCCACTTCGTGGGTCCGGTGGAAGAGGAGGCGGTGAGCTGGCGATCTCACTCCCTGGGGTATCATATCTTGAAGACCTTCGCGACATGGAGTGATAGGGCGTTCCCGCAGGAGAAGGAAGTGGCTGATTCGTGATGAAGGTCTCCTGATCGGAGAAGTAGTCGGTAGCCATTCTGGGAGAGAGGGTCGATTTTGGTAGATATAGAGCGAGTTAATGCGATCAGGCCAGAACCACGGTGAAGTGGTGCTGCGGGTGTTTGCGATTTAACACATGCCTATAGCAGGGTTAGCATATATTCTAGAAGGATTGAACGTGCTTTGTGTGACGTGAGCGAATCGGCTCCTGTCTTGGGAGGACAAGACTCGATTCGGACAGCCAGCCCTTCTCAGTCTGCAATCGAATGCAGACGGGTAATGGTTCAATCAACGTACCGATCAAACCCTCCGTGTTACGACTGAGTGTGGACACTTCCTATGTCTGCGAGCACTATGATACAGTGGGACGATATAGGGTGCTCGAGGATATGACGAGGAGACGAGTTTCGAAAGAGTGAGGTAGCGTTTGAGAAGTTCTGAGGTACAGCAAGGGTCAGCACCAGGTAATGTCAAAAGAATATGATTTCGACAGGTAACAGGTGATTGAGAACCGTGAGAGCGGAACTGTGCAACCGCGCACGACTCACATTGCAAATATATGACGTTTGTACTTGTCCGACAATTGGTTTTGCCTATATGCTAAAGGAAATGGACTTTTTCCTGGTCCTCAATAGTACATGCGGAAGAAGTAATGAGGATGAAAGCGCGATGACGCAAAGAAGTCACTTTTGAAAAGAATAAATTAGGGACTGTCAAACAACGAGAAATGCGCTCATGAGGACAGACACCACTGTGTCGTCAACTGCACGGAGCGTAGGAAGGAAGAAGAGGATAAGGAACGAGGAACGACCTGCGCATGAATTTGCTGATCGCCCATGCAGCTTCGTTTCCGGGAACTCAGGCACAACTCCGCACAGTCCTCTGGGGAGACGGAACCGTGAAAAAGCAACGAATTGGAACCATAGGATCAATCGACCCCATCTGTGCCTTGTCAAATTTGTTTTGTCCTTCGAGCTCATATGCTTATGCACGCTCTCAACTAGCGGGCACAAGTTTCCCTGCATGCAGGCTGTGCCAGGCCCCTTGCGCTGCATGCTCGCGATTGGCTAGAAGCCACCCGTTTTTTCCTAGTGGCGCTGCTCTATTGGCTGAGCATTGGGTCCAACGTTCGATAGATATGCATCCCGCAACAGCATTGTGTTAGCGGGCATAAGAAATGACCCGACAAGGGGTATGTGGTAACGGACCCGTACCGAACCGTCGGCCTTCAAGCAATGTGAATTGGCAAGGTGTCCAGGAGACGCGACGACGCGTGGTGAAGCCCAGCTATACACGAGGAGTGTCTGCTCCTGAAGCATAGCTGGCTTGTGGCATGTGTTGGGCACAGCAACCCAAATTCGTGTCAAATGAACTTTGCCTCCAGCGAAAGCTCCACAACAGCCTCACCCTATCAATAGGTCTAGGGCCACGCCGCGCTCTCGTGATGAGCTGTGATCCAGAGTTTCAGCCTCTCTTATCCACGCCGCATTTGAAAGCTTAGGGCAGAAGGTGTGTTCGACTAGTGATCAAAGCACCCGCAATTCGCGATGCCGCCCAACGATCCCGCAGCATACCGTTAGCTTTTATCTCTTGTTTGAATTTGTGGCCATACACCTCTTCCCGAGAATCATAATCTCGGAGAGGGCATGGGATTTGGGAACAGGAGACCATGTTATTGAAAAGGAGGCTTATGATGGAATTGGTAGGATAGGAGGTAGTCGCATGAACGTGGGGCATCGCGTCCTTGTAATTCTGAACCGCATGGGGCAAAGCCGTTTTGAGAAAACCCACTGTGGTCCGAGGAGTAGCCCCGTGCTATCTTGGCGATGCAAACGAACGAACTCGACTCAAGATCGACAGCTTCGACACCCAAGTGTGGGACTGCCAGGATTGACCCATCAGCATTACTTCCAAAAGCTACTTAGAGGGACATTGCCGAGTTGGCCTGTTCCAGCGCATAATGAATCTAATTGTCAAGTTGGCAAGCAAGCGCGTCCGAAGCTGAATCATAGAATGGCAACCGACTGGTCAGTTTGATCGGAGTTTCCTATCACTACAATCTGGAATGAATGAAGAGTAAACTTACTCTGGGTGACCTTGATTGCAATTCAAGGCGGACCGGATCAACCACTGAACGTGAATTGCGCACACGGCAAGGTGCGAATGTTTCTGGTAGGTGGTACTCCGAATGGCGTCGCGTATGCCGAAATCGCGTAAACAACGCGGTCAATCCATGCTCGCCGAACGCCTCCAATTTGCCTGGCGGAGGTGGAAATATTCAGGGATCATTATTCGTGAACTTCATCGGACAATATGTCAGTTTTGCTGTTCAGATAGGAGATATCTGCATGAGACCCGGTCTCATCATGCTGTTACGCGGAGAGTGGGCCCATTGTGCGGAAAGCTGCAGCTGCATCTGCAGGGCACCATGCAGCGAGTGGCCTGGAATGTAAGAATGATACCACCAGAATAGAATATCTCGCTGGAGAGTTTGACACATGTCAATGTGCGTATCCCAGTTTGCGACACATTCCAATTGAAGAGGCGAACAGGCGAGGTTGCTTCCTGCGTTGCAGTTATTACGTAGGACCTGAGAGATGTGTTCAGAGTGTCTGGCATTCCCTCGTTGCTATCATCGACAATAGAGTCAATCGGGCTCGTGCTCCCTTTGTGTGAGAGTGCCCCTCTAGTTGCTGCACCCGAACCCCTGACCTTGCTGTATGGTGATGTTCCCATCATAGATTATTTCCCCTGGTAATTTGCCCCGACAAGGGTGAGAGTGAGGCGACTTGAGATCTGGAGAACCCCACCTCGCATGACTAAGCAACCATTCACGAAAAAAATCAAATGTCGGCCATGGGAAGGCGAACCTCAAAAAGTGTTGAAGAGTTTTGTGACAGACATCCACTCTCCAAAAAAATATGGCACAAGCTTCGGGCCAAAATGGTGTGCAGCCTGCGTCCGCAGACATGCCGCCAGCAATGGCTGAGGTCAAGTCGCAGAGTGTCGACGAGTTGCTGAAAGAGATGAACCGTATGCCGCTGTTCATGACAAGCCTTGACGAGACAGATGGCGAAGGAGGCGAAAACATCGCTCTTGAGGCGCTCAAAGCGATGGCATATGAGGGCACACGTGCCGAGATCGCAGAAAACTTCCGGCAACAGGGGAACGAGTGCGCAAGAGCGAAACAATGGGCTGATGCGAAAGAGTTCTATAATAAAGCCATTGCCGCGCTCAAAGGACCACAGAACCAACCAGATCCTGAAGCGGAAGGTCCTGACGTTATTGAAGTCGAGTTGGACGAGGAAGAGGAGGCGAAGAAGGAGAAGGCCATCGAAGAGGCATGCTATGTTAACAGAGCGCTATGCAATCTGGAAAAGAGTAAGTGACTAGAGTCTATGTTTGCCCCATGCTCGCTTCTTTCCGAGAAAAGAAGACGCCTTGAGAAGGAAGGCGCGACCTCGAAACACTGAGGACTCCAACACTAAAATCCGAACCTTTCCCTCACGACATTGATCAACAGGCTGGTTTATGACACTGAGACGCTGACATGCCACAGAGAACTACCGCTCCTGCATTCTGGACTGCACATCAACCCTCCGAATCAATCCCTCCAACATCAAAGCCTTCTACCGATCAGGCACTGCATGCTTAGCACTCGACAAGATACCAGAAGCGACATGGGCCTGTGACCGAGGACTGGCTCTCGACTCCAATAATGCCCCTCTGAAGACTCTCAGCACCAAGATCGCCACTCGAAAACAGTACGTAGAATCCGTCGAGAAGGCCCGTCGAGCACGAGAAGAGAGAGCTGCATCCGAGCGAGCCACGTTGAATATCGCGTTGAAGAGCAGGAACATCCTGACAAGAATGACCGATCAACCACCCGATCTTGAGGACGCGACTATCAAGCTCGAAAACGCTATAGATCCTTCCTCAACGCTCACGTTTCCAGTTATCATATTATACCCATCACATTCGCAGTCTGACTTCATCAAGGCTTTCTCGGAAAAAGAGCAGCTAGGACAACATCTCGACTACATCTTCCCTTTGCCCTGGGACGAGAAACACGAGTACACAAATGACAATGTGGAGGCATACATGGAGACGGCTGCCGGTGGCTTGATCAAGGTGGGCAAGAAGATGAGCTTAGGCAAGGTGTTGGGAAGCGGAAAGACAGAGATTGTCGATGGACTGGTTAGGATCAGTGTTCTGCCAAAGGATAGAGCGGCAGATTGGATTGAAGAGTTCAAGAAGAGGAGGGGAAAGGCCATTTCGTACAACAAGAGCTAAGCGTAGGGCTCTGCTGCGACGACCATTTATCTGCATTCAGGACCAAATATCATTTGTCCTCAGATACTTCTCTCAAATCCGTGGACACTGGTACACAGCACTTTTGAGACAATCGAGACAGCATACTGCACGGATGACTTGTCCGTCGAGTCCTACCTTCTCAATCGGTATTCCTTACCACCCTGTACTCAACGGATAAGCCCACAACATCAAAAGAAACGTGCATGCAGCGGGAACGCACCCCGCGGAAGCAGGACATGCACTTCATCTAAGCTGCGTCATCTCCAGCATACGAACATGCGTAAGCACTCAGTATTCTGGGTCCGCCATGCAACCAGCACACCCACGGCCTCACAAAAACATAACAAGATAAGGCGAGCACAGTATGCACAAATAGAGACGGGAGCGATACGAGCGGGCAAGCTATATAATAGGTGCTATAGTTCCGACAAAATCCCTATATAGCCTCCGTTGTTAATAGAGCCTAAACACTTACCCGACGCTCCCCCCACCTCAACAACATTCGAGAAACCGTTCCAAAATCCCGGGTCGCGGGCCGCTGACGGGGGCTGCGGCACGACATCTTTGACAGCTCGTTCCGTGTCGAACGTGGTCGATGGTGTTGTGATGCTGTGTTTCGTGTACATTTGCTTATGTGCAGTTTCTCGCAACGTTGTACGGATCGCTTATGCAAGGTCCACGCAGGGAACTTGTGAAGAGGCCATATGTAGCCGCTGAGTGAAGACGACGCAATTATGTTGTATTCAGTCGCAATCAGAATTTGCCATGCTTAGGCTCAGAATTGTTTACGGAAGTAACGCCCGTGTCATATGTATATATTTGCAGGAGATACTCACAGATACAATGATTAGGACATACTAGCATTAGACCTATGTCCATACAAGAAAAAGACACTGACATGCCTCAGGAGGTCCGACGTCGAACCGTTAGGATGAGTATCAAAGGGAAAGTAACATGCCGCTCCAAATCTAGACTTGAGCTCAGCCCTTCACATCCTCTTACTCCGTTCACCCTGACAATCTGATGCATAGCAGTAATGATGGCAAAAGCTCTAAGTAGGTCATGGCCAGACCTTGTCCGAGAATCATGATGGAGAGATGTGGTGTGTTAAATGTGCAGCTAGCAACATGAAAGTAGTGGAGATCGGTATGATATCCACATGAGATATGCCATGCAGAGTCGAAATGTAAGCGTACTCGAGGTGTACAATGGTGTTCGATATGAGAGTGGTCGCCTGTGTTGTCAGGTGTATGATGATGAGGATAGGAGGAGCGGGCGAAATGAATTTTCGCCGAAGGCAGACTTATTCTTTCTTGTATAACTTCTTCTTGCGTGTCATTGCCTCCTTGAGATCATTCCAAACGTAGTTCGGAATCTTCTGTGGCGGATAGAACCAGGCATCGAGCATTTGTTCCACCTCATCTGCCTTGATCTGCTCTAGATAGCCGAGGAACTTGACATCAGACTTGGCGAGGTGCCTGCGACCGATAAATCGCATACAGAAGGTCCGCAGCTTCGCACCTCGGAGGATACGCAGACAATTCATCAAGTACTCGTCGTTGAGGTAGCGGCGCTTCTCGTGGGAGTCCAGATATGGCGTGTCACGCGGACAGGCATCGTCAAACTTGAACTTGACATCTCGTAGATATTGTAGGTTCTCGGGACCAATCATCTTGAGGAAGTAAAGCACGTCCTGATAGCCAATCTCTTTGGGCACTTTCTCCCAGAAAGGGCCACGAGTAGAGTAGTGCCGAGCGAATAGGAACGTGTTCTCGCCGTACAGTATTGAACATCCCTCGCTGTAGACCAGCTTGCAGGTTCTCAAAAACTGGGCCGATGCGCATAGCCCTGGGCCGTCTTTACTGGGAGGGATCTTCATGTCTTGATCCTTACGCGCGAACAGGTGACGATACACGGTATTTCGCAGCTCGGGCGGCAGAGAGGTGAAGCCCTTGCGACGCACCTGAACTGCTGACCCTGTGGGTGCTGGACTATGCACGCGAGCTTTCTTTATCTTGCCTGGCTGCATCTCATGGAGCCTTCCTTCCTCTTTGGTATGTAGCAGAGTGCGGTCTAGCTTGACAGAGAGGGGTCCGTGGAAGCCTAACGGGACATTAAACTGCAGAGTTATGGGTTGCTCCTTTGGGCTGCGGCGATGGAAGGACCCACCCAGCTCGTTGTCGGTCAATTGGTCCATCTCCTGGTCGTAAATGATTGGTTCCAGGCATGGGGAGGGTGGCGATGGGCTTCGCTTACGCTTGCGCTTCGGCATGTGAAGGCGACCGCGCTGCTCCATCTCGTCGTCGTCCTCGCTCTCGTCTTCGGACACTGGCAGAAAGCCTTCTTCTTCGAGCATGCTAGAGTCGACGTAGCCGGCAACTCTCTTCACCTTCCCTGCGCTTTTGCGGATCGGGCGACCTGTCTGCTTGTTGTATTGAGTGAGCTTCAAAGGGGTACCGAGCTCTGGGCTGCCGTCTCGGTCTGGGGCTGGGGGTGGAGGGACGGTTGGGATTGTCCGCGCCTTACGAACCATATTGAATTGGAGTTGAGCACAGGCGTTGGAGATTTTAGACTAGCGGTGAGGTATTCGCGTGAACTGTTTGAAAGACTGGTCTGCTGACGAGAGGTAGAGGTAGAGGTAGAGGTAGAGGTAGAGGTAGAGGCTGAGGTTGAGGTTGAGATTTAGGCGAAGGCAGGCTGGGGGGTGGGGAAGAGTAAGAGCAAAGAGCAAGAACGCGCTTAAGAAACGCGAAGAGCATAGTAGTGAACGCGTGCTTTCCAAAAGCATCGACTGTGAGAGCAGTGGCAGTCACTACCGCGGCAGGAGGTGCGCGTGGTGGAGTAGCGGCGAGGTGAAGGGGTCACGAAGCAGAGAAATGACGGGTTTGAAATTGCTACCTACTAGTTCACAGCGTAGTATATCAAAAACAGTGAGAGTGAATGCGACAAGCATGCTACTTGTATGTTACAGCTGACAGCTCTCAACGGAACATCTTCAAGATGCACCAGAAATACAACATATGCCAATCATGTAGTCTCTCGTCTCCTCTGGGTGGTGAGGTGCCCGGAGCGTGTCAGCAGCTCCCACGTCGACCAGCTTGCGCCAGCCGAGTGAGGATACAACTGATAGCAGAAGCGTTGAATCATCTTGGTTTTAGTTGTAAGGAACAGAAGCGTGTCGGAAGGCGGGAGCGAAGAAATTGGCCGTCGGAAAAACCCATCGGCGTGCCAGCCTCGCGGCCGCGCCACCTCCAGCTCCGTGAGTAAGCGGAGCTCATCGTTTCGTTGCCGCTTTGAGACTGCAAGTCCGGCCATCGCATCACGACTCTTTAAAAGGTGCCCGGCACGCTTCTGGCTTTCGCACCATAGTTTGGCCATGGCGACACTTAGATCTGTATGCAGAGCGCCATCGCGCCTGCTTTCTGCACGATCTTCCCTCTCAATTGCCACAAATCACTCCAGAATACTGCAGCAACAATGGCGGGGCTACGCGACGAATCTGGAGGCACAGCAGAAGGTATACCCTACTGGGATTGGAATTGCTTGAAAATAATACTAAACATAGCACAAGGTGCTATCTCAAGACCTCGAACAAGCCGATCCCACCGTATATCAGATCATTGAAAGGGTCCGTTATTATGTCAAATGCTTGGATGCACGAACGAAGCTTATATGATTCGCAATGCAGGAGAAGAACCGACAGAAACACTTTATAAACCTCATCCCTTCAGAGAACTTCACTTCGCAAGCTGTTCTCGATGCTCTCGGCAGTGTCATGCAGAGTAGGTTCTGCATTTCTGTCGAACCACCCCAAGCTTACACCATGGAATAGACAAGTACTCGGAGGGGTACCCGGGCGCACGATACTACGGAGGCAACGAGTTCATCGACGAGGCCGAGCGTCTCTGTCAGGAGCGTGCCCTCAAGGCCTTCGGTCTCAGCTCGTCGGAGTGGGGAGTTAATGTCCAGCGTGAGTCAAGTCACATTCATCTGTATAGCTGAAGCTTATGTTCCTTTCAAGCTCTCTCTGGCTCTCCCGCGAACCTCTACGCCTATTCCGCCGTTCTAAATACCCACGACCGTATCCTAAGTCTTGACCTACCGCACGGCGGCCACTTGTCGCATGGTTACCAGACACCAACCAAGAAAATTTCTGCCGTCTCAAAGTACTTTGAGACCCTCCCATACAGGCTCGATGAGAAGACCGGTCTGATTGACTACGAGAAGATGGCAGAGCTAGCTCATCTGTACAGACCTAAGGTTATTGTTGCGGGGACGTCAGCATACAGCCGTTTGATTGAGTACGAGCGGATGCGAAAGCTAGCAGACGAGGTCGGAGCATACCTCCTCTCCGATATGGCGCACATTTCAGGTCTCGTCGCCGCAGGTGTCATTCCCTCTCCATTCCCCTATTCCGATATCGTCACTACCACAACCCATAAGTCCTTACGCGGCCCTCGAGGTGCCATGATCTTCTACCGCAAGGGCACAAGGAAGGTCGATAAGAAGGGAAACGAGGAGAAGTATGACTTGGAGGGACCCATAAATGCTTCGGTGTTCCCAGGCCACCAGGGTGGACCTCACAATCACACCATCACGGCCTTGGCTGTGGCCTTGCAACAGGCGCAAAGCAAGGAGTTCAAGGACTATCAGCAGCAGGTGCTCGACAACGCTAAGGCTCTTGCTCAACGTCTAGGTGACACAAAGGAGAACGGTGGCCTAGGCTACAACATTGTCAGTGGCGGCACCGACAATCACCTCGTGCTTGTCGACCTTAAGGACCGCGGTGTAGACGGTGCGCGAGTAGAGCGTATCCTGGAGCTCGTCGGCGTTGCATCGAACAAGAATACTGTACCCGGTGACAAGTCTGCCATGAAGCCTGGTGGTCTGCGTATCGGCACACCCGCCATGACCACCCGCGGTTTCCAGACAGAGGATTTCAAGCGCGTCGCTGATGTCGTGCACCGCGCTGTCGGTATCACGCAGAAGCTCGACAAAGAGGCCAAGAAGAAGGCAGAGGAGAACGCTCGCAAGAACCCTGGCAGTGTAGCGGCGTTCAAGGAGTATGTCGGTGAAGGCGAGGATATCACAGATATTGTACAATTGCGAAAGGAAGTCGAGGATTGGGTATCTACATTCGCTTTGCCTTGGGACAAGGCACAATAAGCGACTTGAATGAAATGGAATGCATCGATGACAGCGAATTTGGCGTTTGGGTGGTGGAGGTTCGTTTGGTGGTTTGTAAATAAGGGTTTTTATTCCACCGCTATTGTTCTGCTTCACTGCACCCTCCTCTGAACCTATTGTCCACCTCTTCCTATTATCGGCCACGCCCTCAATACCATGATGAGCCTATATTACTATCCATTCCTACCTCCTCCAAGTCCTCTAGCCACATCACCCACACTCCAATCTCTCACCAGCGACCCTCTCGCCGACATCAAATCGCCCTCCCCAAGTTCCGCAAACCACGCGAAAACTCCCACCTGACGCCTACAATCAGCCACCATGCTTCTCTTTATCCTCGTCACGCTAGTCATCTTCGCCAACAACGGCTTTGCGCTGCCGGCCAGCGCAGGCTTCGAGTTCGAAACTACTACCAACCTCAGGACACCATGCCATCGCACACCAGCTATCAGGGCCTCCAAGGTGCCGACATTCACATATCTACCTACAACAACCACCACTACCATTACTACTCTCCTATCAGAATTCACTCTCACCGTCGAAAGCAATCAGGAATTCTTTCAAACGGCTGAAAAGCCTTTTACTACCCTCTCCAATACCAGCGACGATAAAGACGATAAGAAAGGGACTTCCTGGAGCACTCCAGCTACATATACGCTTATCTGCTACGACTTGTTGATCGCTGTGCCGTTCGTTTGGTGTTGGGTTCGTGGGTGTTTTTGGTGGTGGAGGAAAGAGGACGGGGGGCGGAGGGGGTTTGAGATGGAGGAGTTGGGAAGGAGGGGTGGTGGGAGGGGTAGCCGGGAGAGGGTGATTGAGAGTGAGATGAGGAGGTTGAGGATGATTTAGGAGGATGTGTGGGTGTGGGTGGAGGACATTCAGCTACGCTTTGGAGAAGTTGAAGGAGAGGTTGTTACGGGTGTTGAGGATAGTCATAGCTACCGTGTGGCAGGGTTGGAAAGCAGTGGAATAAAGCATTGAAGAGGTCAGGCTACCTTTTGAAACGAGTAATTAATAGTTTAGAATGTGCTGAAGCTATCCAAGCGACGCCCTACTTCAGTATGCTAGCTCCTCCTCTCCTATCCTTCTTCAACGGAGAAAATGTGAACGCCTCTTCACTCAGCATACCAAAGCCGCCCGAGATAGGCCTTTGCTGTCCCAATGCTCCCTTTCCAAGCACATTCTTTCCCAGCGCCCTCGCTGCAAAAAGCCCTTTGCTAATACCGACCGGCTTCAAAGGCGCGGAATCTTCGGCGTCTTCAGCATCGAATAGTGTCTTACCCGCGCTGGCACCAAGCTTGCGCTTCTTTTTCTTCTCTGCTGCCGGTTCTTCGGCGAACGTGGCAAAAGACATAAGCGACTTACGGGGCTTGAACTTAGGCACGATGGGATTGGACTTTGTAGAAGGACCATCGTCGGCGTCTTTTAGTGGGATGGTGATGGGTGCGTTCTCGGAGTTGTCTCTAGAGATGTTATTGGAAAGTTCGGAGGCTTCTTCAGTCACCATTTCTAGGGCTGGTACAGCTGCTTTCTTGTGTGGCTTTGCGTTGGCCTTGTTCGAGGCCGCTGGAGCGAGCGCTTTGACCTTGGGCTGAGGAGCCTTCTTGAGAGATTTTTTGGGCTGAGCGGTTGGAGTAGGTTCTTCTTGAACTGCTTCTTCCTCCTCTTCCTCTTCAGCAATGGGACTGGCAGGTGCTGCACTAGCGGTGCGCTTCAAGAAAGGCGTCAAGGAGAAAGTAGATGTGTCGCCGACTGCAGAAACTGAAGTGCCGCGTTTCATCTTCTTCGTAGGGACTCCGTCTCCAGGCGTGCCTAGGTTGGTCTCTGGCTCTGCGGTGACGGCCATACGCTTCCGAGCATTCTTCGCTGCGGGCTTCGTACCGATTGCAGCTGCAGCCTTTGTTGGCGGTGCGGTTTGCGCCCTCTCTGCCCTTTCAAGCTGGGCCTCCTTCTCCTTTAGCTTCTCCTTTGTCGACCGTAACTTTTCGCGGAATGCAGTAAGCTTGTCATCGAGAACGGTGTTGCGGCCGTGTAGCTCAGCCAATGTCTTGCTGTACTCCTTCTCCTGCTTCTTGCGCTCACGCTTCTCCTCTTCCAGCTCTTTCCTGACAATTTCCGTTTGGGGGTCGGCCTGCTGTGTACCCTTCTTCGAAGCCTTTTCTGCTCTTTGGCGCTCGCGTTTCTCTTGCTCGAGCTCTTGACGGAGTTGTTCAATCTCCGCGTTCTGACCACTGCTGTTTTTATTGGCCTTCTCTGCTTTCTTGCGAGCAGCCTTCTCTAGCTCCAGTTCTTGACGGAGTTCCTCTAGCGCAGCATCCTGTGCATCATCACGCTTGTTCGCTTTGCCGGCTTCTTTCTTCGACAGCTTGTCCACCTTCGACTGCAGGCTTTCTGATGTCTGTTGTTGCGATTCCAGATCTGCCTGTATCTTCTCCACAGCCTTCTCTGACTTTGCAAGCCCAGCTTCGGCCTTCAAGCGTTCCTTCTTCTCCTTAGCTAGCTCCCTGCGCACTTCCTCGAGTTCATTGTGGGCGTCTTCATCTTGCTCCATTCTTCTTCCTTGTTTTGCCAGCGTACGAGCGGCGTTGCGCCTCTCGTTCTCCAACTCCACTTGTAGTGTGGTCAATTGGCGTTGTAACGCGAGCTTTTCCGTGAGGAGGCCTTGATTGGACTCGACTTGGGCGCGTAGGTGTTCAACTTCTGGGCGTAGTGATGACATTTCTCGGGAAAGAGCAAGCTTGTCAGAGAGGATCTTGTTAGAGTCGGAGGTGACATTCTCCATAGCCTTCAGTTCGGCCTAGTGAGTGTCAGCACTGTCTCCATGATGTTGGGCTGACCGCGCCTACCCTAAGGTTCGCGACTTCACGCGCTTGTGTGCGGATCTGGTTCTGAGCCGCTTCGGCCTCGGCTTTCTGTTCGTCCAGCTGCGCGAGTGCTTCGTCTAGCGCGTTCTCCAGCTCGTCCGAGCGAGCTTGCTCCTCTTCGAGCTGTTCGTGAAGGTCGCTGTTCTCGTCCTGCAGGAGGCACTGGCTGACTCGCAGTTTCCGGATTTCCTCATCCTTAGCTACGACCTCGACCGAATGCTTACTTCGCTCGAGGTTGAGTTCAAGGTTCGCGTTCCGCAGCGAATGTTGGAGCTGGCAACGTTAATAGTTGTTTACAGATTCCGATGGGATCATAGCATTGTTAGGTCAAACGGACCGCATCGCGCTCTTTCACTTACATCTTTCACCTCATAATTGGTATCTATATCCGAATCTATGGTTGCGACCATGGCGTAATAACTGTTCAATGATGTGTATAGGTGTGTGTGCAGGTTCAAGAGTCGAGTTGGGAGGGGTTTGGTGTGGACGCGACTGGGGTAAACAAACACTGCAGAAGACGATTGCTAAGCTGCACCACGAGCGAAAGATAAGGGGCCGTGCAGTTTATTGACCTGTCAATAGCAATAGAATGCAGTAAAGATGCGAAACAGCATCAAATACTACAAAGGTCTCATTCAACAGTTGTAAAGAAACAGCATGGGTGTTCATGATGCCCTTCATTCTAGCATCCCTGCGGCTTGGCAATTACGCATTGCTCCGACCACCGAAGCTCACTGGAGGCCACGTTCACCAAGCTTGATCAATTCTACCCCCAAAGCTCCGCACACCTACGCACTGCACCCAAATCGACACAATGCGGTGGCTCCAGCTCCTCACAGCATCCTTGCTCCCCTTCACTGCCCTTGCAGCGAAGAAATCGACAGGCGACCGCTTCAAAGACGCTCGTGCCAAATCGCTGTCGGCCGGCCACCCAGTCAAGCTCGACGACGCGAGCTATGCGCAACTGACCAAAGCCCCGAGGGATTACTCAGTCGCAGTGCTGTTGACGGCGCTGGAGACACGGTTTGGATGTCAGCTTTGCAGGGAATTCCAGCCTGAGTGGGATATATTGGGCAGGAGTTGGGTGAAGGGTGATAAAGATGCGCAAACCAGGCTGGTCTTTGCAACATTGGACTTTGTCGATGGAAAAAACACCTTCCAATCGGTACGTCAGACCCTCAATTAATGAGACAGAGATTCAGAGGCTAATTCGATGTCTAGATGATGCTTCAAACCGCACCCGTTCTACTCTACTTCCACCCCACCATTGGGCCCAACGCAAAGGTCGACACGCAACCTGTTCGATTCGATTTCACCGCTGGACCTCAGTCCGCCGAACAAATCCACGCCTGGGTATCGCGCCAGGTCCCCAATGATGTTCCCAAACCCGCCGTTTCCCGACCCATCAATTGGATTAAGATCATCTCCGTCACCGTCGGTATTCTCGGAGTTGTCACTTTCATCGCCGTCCTCTCGCCCTATGTCGTCCCCATTCTACAGAACCGCAACCTCTGGGCCGCGTTCAGTTTGATCGCCGTCCTACTCTTCACCAGCGGCCACATGTTCAACCATATCAGGAAGACACCGTATGTCTCTGGTGATGGTAAAGGCGGAATCACCTACTTTGCGGGAGGATTCAGCAACCAGTTTGGGCTTGAGAGCCAGATTGTTGCTGCCATCTACGGCGTCCTGGCTTTCGCGACGATTTCGCTGGCGCTGAAGGTACCGAGGATTGCGGATGCGAGGGCGCAGCAGTTTGCTGTCTTCTTGTGGAGTGGTGTCTTGCTGTGCATGTACAGCTTCCTCTTGAGTGTTTTCAGGATGAAGAATGGTGGGTACCAGTTTTGGCTGCCGCCGTTCTAGCATACTCGGTATCTGTATCAGAGAGGCGGAGATACACCGTGGCCAACTTTGAAAGCCTTGGAAACAAGACTATAACAAGATAGTATCGAATCATATAAACCCGGCACATGCCTAAGCTTCTTCTGAGTTGTATCATAGAGCTGCTTGAACCCTTTGGTTATGGCTTAGGTAGACGGGCGTTTTTGGAGTGGAATGGGAGATCAAAACGAAGGCATTTCTCGTCATATTCATGTAGACATTATGTGTAGATGTCAACTATACTACTACAAGCAGAATTATCGTGTACAGAACTGAAATCCCGGAAAACCGAAACCGTCCCTAGAAGCTTTTGCCCTGATATGCTGACCGGAGAAGACTTTGCCGTGAAACATAATACTAAAGAAGAAAAAAAAGACTCCCACGAAATACGTCGCGCCTAGGAAAGGGCCATTGTGTGGAGATCGAACACGTCGTTGCGCCAGCCACCCTCGTCCCAATCATCAATAAGTTCAGTTGCACGGCGACCCTCCTCTTCCCACAGCTTGACCACGCTACCAGGCGCATATTTGCCAGCAAAGACCCCCTTACCCGGTGCAGCAACACCGACGCGCGTATATAGATCTGGATCGTCCTCTGGTGTCAAACGCGTAAGCACAGCCTTGAAGAATGTCTTCAGATCGTCAGGGTCCGAAATTCTCGTCGCCCTCAACCTCTCGCGAGCAAACAGCAGTTCGCGGTTCGCAGCGTGAATGGCATCTGCAATGCCATTGGCTAGTTGCTTTTCCATTACTTTGCGGATGATGGGGCGGAGGAGGGGTTTGAAGAGCCAGCCGAGGAGGCTGAACTTAGATTTGCGGAGGGTGTAAGAGAGCTTGTGAATATGCACCCTCACAGCCTTCAAGGTAAGGATTTGCTCCAACTTTTCCTTTGCAATCTCAACGTCGAGGTGAATGTCGATACCGCGCTCATCAAGCTGGAAAGAAGCAATGCCTTCATCAGCGAGGCGAAGGAGGCCGGAGTGTGCGCGCAGGAGGAAACCAATTTCATCGGCGCGGAAGGAGAGACCGTCAATCTTTATAGTGAGATTAGATGTAACCTTCGATGCAACACGGAAGCGGGCTTTTCGTAGCTCAAAGTCGTTGTACGTCTCGACGCGGAAGCGGAAGGGGAGGAAGGAGGTGTGATTGACCGTCTTTCCTGGCTCGATAATAAGGTTCTCCAGTAGCATATCGACTTCGGGAGTTGAGACCTCCAGACGTGGAATGGGGATATATTGAATTGCCTGGATACCGAGAGGGACGAAGACGTTGATAGCATCCTGTATCAATTCATTGTTGGTGAAGTCATGTTTGGGAGACAGGATATTCCAGATCCTGAACGTTGTCTGGATCATCTTCGCGATGTCCTGGTCGCGTGTTACAGCCACGAATGTCCTCTGAGCCTGCTCAAAGAACACATCAACGTCCTGGCGAAGAGATGATTCGCTGCCCACTCCCTTAGCCTTCCTGCGAAGCTCTTGAAACTTCTCGTCCACATGGTCGAAGAAATCGGGGTCAGTCAGAAGCTTCTGAAGCGAGTTTCCAATGTCGATGAGCAGATCCTCGAACTCGGGGTCTTTCTTCGAATGCTCTAGTACCTTGTGGAAGGCGTTTTCGAGCTTCTTCCACTCCTGTTCATCTCCGAAGGAGCTGATGAATGTCCAGAAGTTGGTGACTGCCTTCTCCATTTCTCGATTTGGTTCGACGTCATTTTGCACTGTTCCCATCGCATCTTCAATTGTGCGAGAGTATGCCAAAGCATATCGTTTCAAAAGTAAAGCCAGCACTGAGACCGAGTCATTGTAATCTCGCTTCTGCCTCAGATTCATGACCGTCTTCTTTAGTCGGAACAACAGCGAATCGCCCTCGTCGCCCTGAAGCTTATTTGCCAAGCTCTTGTCTGCCTCTTTCGCCACTTCGACGACGCCAGACCCGACGACTTTAGCGACTTCAGCGACATCGCCATTGAGTTCTTCGGCAGAAGGTGCGGGTCCACCGTTTGCATCTGCACCAGGCTCTTTCAACGTCTTCTGCTCCGCCTCAGAGGGTTCAATTTGTTCTCCAGCTTGTTTCGCAACTTCAGAAAGCGTGAATGCAGTGTCTTTGAAAACTTCGCGACCGACAGTATTGAGATCCGATAGGAAGATGCGGAAGTCCGAGTTTGTGAGGAGTAGTGATCCAACAGTCCGTAGGCTCTGATACGCTTTTGACATGTTAACATTGCTTATCTCTGACTTCAGTAAGTACTAACCTGCTGTAGCATCTGCCTTGGCCTTTGATCTGGTTGTCCGTCTTGCAATGTCATTCACATCCACCGAGAGTCTAGCCTTGGAAAGATACCAAAGAAAATCCTGTATCTGGTCTTTACTGTTCTTGTGGTTCAAGGTGTCGATAAATATATGGAGCCATTGCTTCGTAAACTTCACAAGTAGGCGGCCAGAGTCGCTCAATTCTGGGTTTTCTGGGTTCAGGATATCTGCGGACAACAAGCTTCGAAGATTGATGATGACCTGCTCGTTCGATGGCATAAATCCCAGGGAAAGAGCCCTGAGCATCTGATATGTGTGGAGCTTCTGGTGAACGTCCCTCTGCAGGACCGTATCATCACGATACTAGGTTCAGTATTAGTCAAGGCTATTATTAGCTTGGTGCATGATGCGCACGTGTGGGAGCAACGGTTGCCGGTCATCGTCGCGTTTGCGAGAGCCAAAGCATGACGACAGAGACATCGTGATATGGCAAAGTAATTGATGGTAGAGTCCTGGACGAAGAGTGGAACCGTTGAGGTATAGAGCACCCAGCTCAATTCAAGGCACAGTGTCGACGTTCAACAATACGCGTCAAGGTAATAGTGACGAGGGAGCTTGAGCTTTAGCGTGTCCACCTACCTAGAATGTACGTCATATGCGCCAAGTTCGCGAAGCTCCCCGCGGGACCCACACAATGTTGCCAAGACTTGTCAACTCAAACCGTTTACCTCTAGAACGGTGATAATGCTCATGGCCATTGTAGTGAACTGTTTGAGAGCAGCGGACTGTCTGCATTATCTGCAACGTATACTGCTTGTTTCTGTGGTAACCTCTCAAAGACTGAGACGTATCGCCCTCACGATTTCGCATTCGAAACCGATCGAGCTTAAGTTGAACACAAGGGTGCTCTTGATTATTGCCAGCATTGTGGGGTGCGATGAATTTGAAAATTCGAATCGTGCGTTGTGAAGCGATGTGAAAAAGATTCCTCCTTGGGCAACAACGTCAGAAGGCAGCGTGTTGAGGTGGACGAGCACGAAATCTTTCAGATGCAAGGCATACTTTGACCAAACCCAGCCATGCGGTTGTCTCCCCCGAGACAATCAAGCTCTCCCCGCATTTTCGCATCCGTTATGTTGCGGCGATCAAGTAGGCCGGAACGAACCGCTATGACTTGGATACTAATTTAGCCACCTGCATGCTGCCACGCCTAAGTCCGACGGCAAACACCATCTTCTGCGTTCTTCGGACCACGAGCAACTCAATTCACTTATGTCATGTTCCACAAAGAATGTGTCTCGGACAATTGCGGACAACAGTGCCTGGACCCGAATGGCATCCAACCACATTGTTGCGACTACAAAACCAAAGGTTTGGTGCGGTGAGCTGCAACGGCTCCTAGGCGAATCGGCAAGGGCTATCACACCGCAACTACAGTCTCAGCAGCCTAAACTTCAATAGCATTTGACTTCAAATTGGCGAACGAAGGAGCGTACATTAGCTACTGCAGCCTTGTGGCGATGTGATGTTCAGGAGAAGAGCGCTTTTCACACCGTGGATCAGAAGCGGATCCGCGCGCGCGTACAGAGTCAGCAATTGCCTGATGCTGATACTCGTAACGTGTGAAGCTCTTCTGCCGCTCGACGCTTCCGACAAAAGCACGTCCATGGCAACAGGCTAGCAAATTGCGACGCCATTAATAATAGCAAAGGATCGTGTCGCAGAGCGGCGCGTTGCGCTTGGACATGTCAAGAAGTCGCTCTCTTGATGCCTGACCTCGAGGCGAGTTCTTTTTTCCAAGGCCGATTTCCAGCTGCTTTTCTTTAGAGAGAATGCACCGCAAGGCATGGTTGAATGGCCCGAACAGGTAGCTTTACCAGTCCTCCCAGCCCTAGAGTAACAGCCGGCAAGGGCTTTGAAAGCCTTCAGTTTGCGGGATTATCGGTGGGGAGCCATCCAATCGCTCTTTTGGCAAGTGCGATGGACTTGTAGTGAATGCTCCGTACTTTCCCGATAGTCATGCACGTCCATGGCCCCTGCCTTTTAGGGCTGCAACTGGTCGGACATCTCACTTGCTCACATCCCCCATGGAAATCTTGCTGGGAATTTCTTTTTTGCTTTTCATAGAGGAGTCGGAAGAGACGAGTGCACGATTGTCTGCTCAATAAAACTTACAGAGCGTCTTGAAGTTTATCCAAGCGTGGCTGAGGATATGACTCTGGGGTTGCGCGTCGACATGAGTCGCGTGCGAGTTTGGCTGGTCTAAGCATCCGTTACAGGAACATTTTGGCGGCGGTAACGGCCTGACTACTGCGGGAGTTTGCACACTTCCGATAGGCTGTCCTGTTGTCTACCCCCAAAATTTCCCCCCAAATCCCAATCCCCCATGCGGACGTGATTCCTATTTCTTTTGTCGACCGCGGCAACTGAGTTCGTCTCAGCTCCTCAATGCAGCGATTCAGTCCCTTAAAAGCCGCGCTGCCGTCCCTGAAGCTCCAGCCTTCTTTCCATAACCCCAGATTGATTCGATTTATGGCCTCTGTTGCAACAGAAACCATGTCTCCAGCAACTCGACCAAACCTGCCTCCACGGCAATTGAGCACAACGTTCGCCACCTCACACCTTCTACACCCAAACATGACCTAATTGTTCTCCAGGAGCGGTGACTACTGCTTGTCAAATCCCCCAGATGTCCGCAAGTACCTAGGAACTTATGGCCTCACTCCGCCGGCCGTTGAGAGCTTCGAGGTGCAGACTCAACGCTGTACGTGACTCAATAGACCTCCAAACGATTTATACTAACGACGCCTTAGGTCTCAGGCTCCTGGCTATGAAGACCACCCCAATCGAGAAGTTCCAGTATCTTGTCCACCTCAAAGCCACGAATGTACACCTCTTCTACAGGCTGCTAGGAGAGAACATTAAGGTGCGGAGCGACTTTCACAACTCAGTAGCGCTCCCAGCTGACGTTTACTCAGGAACTAACCCCTCTCATTTACACCCCGACCGTCGGTGAAGCTTGCGTACGATGGCACGAGATCTGGACTCAACCCGAGGGCATGTACCTGTCATGGAGCGACCGTGGCAATCTGCGCCAGATCCTCGACAACTGGCCTCACGACGTGGATATCACTGTTCTTACAGACGGCTCACGCATTCTGGGTCTTGGAGATCTGGGTGTAAATGGCATGGGTATTCCTGTTGGCAAGCTGGCACTATACACCGCTTGCGCTGGCATCAGGCCAGACGGCACTCTGCCCCTCTGCCTTGATCTTGGAACAAGTAACAAGGCTCTGCGAGAGGACCCGCTCTACATGGGTTCGAGGACGCCCAAAGTCTCCCCCGAGGAGGAGAAGGAGTTCCTCGATGAGCTCATGGCTGCCCTTACTGACAAGTGGCCAAGGTACGTTTCTTGCACTTCTTGACGAACCGGGAAACTGATCGTGTGACAGCATCGTCATCCAGTTTGAGGACTTTAAGAACCCCTTCCCTGCCATTGAACGTTACCAAAATAACTACACCATGTTCAATGACGATGTTCAGGGAACTGGCGCTGTCATTGTTGGTGGTTTCATTAACGCTGTCAAAGCATCTGGTGTTCCCGTCAAGGATCATAAAGCCATCTTCCTCGGCGCTGGCAGTGCTGGTGTTGGTGTTGCCAAGCAGATTGTTGAATTCTTCATCAAGGAGGGCTTGACCGAAGATGAAGCCCGCCGCAAGTTCTGGTTTGTCGACTCCAACGGCCTCGTAACACAGGACCGTGGCGATAAGCTGGCAGAGCACAAAGTCTACTTCGCTCGAGACGATAACAATGGCCGCCAGTATCAATCTCTTGGTCGCCTGATTGATTACGTACAGCCCACGATTCTTATGGGCTTGTCAACAATTGGTGGTGCTTTCACCAAGGACATTCTCCAGAAGATGGCCAAATTGAACGACAGGCCCATCATCTTCCCTCTCTCCAACCCCTCAAGCAAGTCTGAATGCACATTCGAAGAGGCTGTCATCAACACTGAAGGACGCTGCCTCTTCGCTTCCGGCTCTCCATTCCCGGCAATGGAATGGGACGGCAAGCTTCTCACCCCCGGTCAAGGTAAGCTCGTACTTGTATTACCCGGTCCCAATACCCGACTAACAGTCATACAGGAAACAATATGTATGTTTTCCCCGGTATCGGACTTGGTGCTATCATTTCCAAGGCTGTATCAGTCACCCAGGATATGATCTACGCCTCTGCCGAGTCCCTCTCGACCTCTCTGAACAAGCAGGAGGTCGCTGATGGCTGGCTATACCCTGACATTCGTCGCATCCGCGAGGTATCCGTCGTTGTGACTCGTGGTGTCATTCGTGCCGCACAGCAAAACGGTGTCGATCGCGCCATTGAGCTCCGAGAGCTCAGTGATGCGCAGCTCGACGCCTATATTAAAGAGCGGATGTACAACCCCTACAATGAGCGTGAGAACATCGGTGATGAGGTCAATCAGCTAATCGCTACTGCCTCTGGCTTGAATGGCCATGCTCACGGCATCAACGGCATCACCAATGGTGTCGCCCACTTGTAATGCTTCACTTCTTTGACCACGGCGCTATAGGTTACTACTGAAGGTATTTTCGGTTCCGGCCATCAAAATGTTTAGACTGGGCATCGGGACAGGAAAATAGTATCTTCGGGATGGATGAATTCGATACCCTATTCTTGTCCTTCTCACGCGGCACACTTGTCGCACAGATAGTTGCTTTCTATCGCTGGTGCGGCTTGGACCGCACTGTGCATTGAGCACATAGCTAGTAGCGGGGATGTAATACGATCTGGGATGATATGAGGACATCACCATTGGACTCATGACTTCACTTCCTCCTAGGCTAAAGGCATTCAACCATTCTTGCCAAAACCTGAACATTGTGACTTCATCCCCTGACATCGAGGCATGCCACAAGCAGCTAGTTTCACAACTCTAACCTGCGATACCTTGGAACAATCAAGAGACGGTGTTCTTGATATCAACAACCCATAAATACTACGCCCGAGGTCAACAATGACCGTTGGTTTCAACCGATAAGACAATGTTCGGTTACCCGTCCCGCTCGGCAACCGCACTCTGCATCTCAACAGACTCATCAAGCACATTGACGCCATTCATCAAATTAACCTTGCAGTTAGCCATGATCATCGACGAGAATGATGAGTCGACGCTTTCCTCGATCAGGACAGGCTTGCGACAACCCGGTTTCTTCCATGGAGAAGCACATGCACATGCAGCCCCAGGTTCTTGGGTCTGGGGTAGCGGACCCACCTGTACGAGGGTTCACATGCAAACTGGTCGGAGCGGCGGTTCGGGTCGAGATATGAGCTAGGGTGTTTGTGGTATGCAATGCATGTGATGATGTTAGCTTTTGAGCGACTTGGTGCTGCGGATGGTGTTTAGGGGTTGGAGCAGGTGACTGTGCGCTCTTTGCACGGGGAGGAGCGAGCGGTAGCTGCTAGGTATCTTGTAAGGTAGCTAACAGTGTAGTTGCATATTCTTGGTGTTGGATTAAATTGGCTATCTGGGTTTAAAAAATCATGAAGCTCCAGTCGAAATCTACTTACTATTGATGGACTCAACAGATTGCTTGATGCGAATCTAGCTGCTCTTCTATAGAAATGCTATGTCGTTCGAAGCTAGAATCCAAATTGCTACTACTTTATTTCGCTTGTTGTGCACCTTGCAAGGGCACAACATAATGTGCTTGACATATTCAAGCTGGAGGTCTTGAAGTACGCATCCAATTGCTATGTGAAAAGTGCAAATGAAAGCACTGAGACTCTCTAGGTTGAGCTGTATCAAAGCCAGTAATTCAGATCTATTGCTCTGACACAATGGTTGTTACCCGTGTACTCTCGGCTCGCACTTTCACCACGCACTGTGCTCCATATCTGCCCATGAGAGTTCACCGTGAGGGCGTCTTTACCTCGAGAAACCCAGCGCTCTTAGTTAGAATTTACTCATGGTGACTTCTCACTTCATCCTAATTTCCTACTATCCAACAATCATCTTCCCATGCATGATCTAACTGCACTCATCCTACCCTCAACCTCCACAGACAGATCAATACAACAACACATCAACTACTACACACCATGTCTGACAACGAGAACGGAGACACTGGCAAGGCCAAAGGCGGAAACCCAACCTGGACTGAACATGAGATGGTAAGTGTAACCCACCCACTCAGACATCTCCACTGCTAACACTCCGCAGCTCGTGTACATCCTCAGCGCAATGGAACACGCCAACCTCAAGATCGACTTCACGGTACATCAAACCCTCCCACTCTCAACTCTCAAGCGTGTGGCTAACATAGAAGCAGAAAGCTCCTGTCCCTGCTGGCCGCAATGTCAGCGGCTGTGCACAAAAGTTTGGCAGGATGAAGAATGCTCTCCGAGCTGAGATCGATGCCATTAAGGCTGGTGAGCCGCTGCCTGTTCCTACCGTGGAGGGCACGCCGAAGAAGGCGGGTACGCCTCGGAAGCGGAAGGCCAAGGAAGAGGATGAGAACGGCAACAAGGACGGGAGCCCTAAGAAGCGTGGTCGGCCCAAGAAGAATGCTGTTAAGACTGAGGACCAGGAAGAGGATCTAGTCAAGCGCGAGATGGAAGATGATGAGGAGGAGATTGACATGGAAATCTGAGGCACTGAACAGTGTTGGTCACGGTATGGAGTGGGTGATGATGAGTATTTGGGGACGGGCGTTTAGCATTCTGGGGGCGGAGCCTTTGGATACATGATGCATTTGTTTTGGGCTGTGGGCACCTTTTCGGTCTGAGAAGACCTCTTTGGCAGAATTGAACACGGGAGAATCATAGCGATAAATATTCGAAAATAGTACGAGCAAACAAGGACAAGACCGATTTCAGCACCTAGCGCGACTCTCAGTGACGCAAAGCTGGCCAAGTTGTCTTCATCTTCATCTCACGCTCTGATCTCACTTCCTCCACGCTCCCAGTGAAGGCAGCTGTAGCTCCTCTTCTCCCAAGCTCCCACTCCCACTCCCACTCCCTTTTCCTTCTCACCTGCATCCGACCCTCCCATCTCTAACTTCAAGCCTCGCCAAAGCTCAACCAATTCCACACTCTATACCCAAGCTCTTGCAATAACACACAACACAACAACAATCAACATGTCCGACAACGAAGTTAGCAAGACCGCTGTGCCAAAGACAAGCTGGACCGACCGAGAACTTGTACGTCAACCTCACTCACATCCACACACCCCTCACCAAATCAACACTAACATCAACACAGCTTGTGTACCTCTGGGCCCTCGTCGAAAAGTCCGGTGCAAAGCTCGACTACAATGTACGTTCCATCTTGCGCCCACCTCTCTCGCTCTCCAATATGCACATACATACTGACAACAATAGAACACGCCTCGCCCCGGCGGCCGCTCCATCATCGCCGACAAGCGCAAGATCGAGCGCCTGGGAAACGATCTCAAAGACGACTTAGTGGCGCTGCGCTCCGGTCAACCAGTCGAAGAAGCCACGCCTAAGAAGAGCACTAGCAGCACGCCTCGCAAGCGTAAGGGCAAGGGCGATGGTGGTGATGATGTGAATGATACTCCTTCTAAGCGCGGCCGCAAGAAGAAGAATGAGGCTAAGGCTGAGGCTGAGGTTGAAGCTGAGATTGATGTTGAGGCTGGAGTTGGAGTTGGTGGCGACGAGGATGAGACGCCAGGTCAAGGCTGAGCCGGTGGATGAGGAAGAGCTGGGTGCTGATGATGCTGAGGTTTGAAAGCCGGTAGACTCTCGATGGGTATGAACGAAGTTGGAGGTCGTGAAAGGTTTTCTAGGCCTAGTTTTGCTTGGTCCGCTTTGTATTGCGAGTTGGTTTCCTGAGATACTCAGGCGTGTGGGAACTTGAGCCAATGCAGGTGCGCATTTGGTGGCTCTTTTTCCTTGCTTTTGTTTCGTCCCTATGCTATCGTGGTGCGATCGACGCTTAGCATAGTCTATCTAAAGAGGGCTTCGAAGCACAGTCAGGTAGGCGAGAGACGAGATATGACATGGGAAAAGCATATGGAAAAGTTTGCTCAGTTGACGATGAAGAAATTCAAAGGGTATCTAAGCTATTTCAAACTTTAAGACTTCATTACTCCGTATCCAATACTCTCATGCACGGCCGTTAGACCCCTATCGCAACGCTGACAAGTGGTTTTCCAACAAAGTCCAAGGCGGAGAGCAAATAGAGCGCCATCTGAATCGGGGAAGCATTTGGGCCAGTTTGGTGGTTTATTTATTCCAGAGGCTTACATGTTACCTCAAGTTAGAGACTAGGCGGCCGTTACATAGCCCCGCATATCATCTAGGCGTATCAAGATTCAGCTTCCTATATGCAAGAAAATCGTAGCTCATAGCATCATCTCGTGACGCGGAACATCATTGGTGTACTCTATTCGCTCCAATTCCAGATGTCGTGGTTCATCGTGTGTATTCTGGTTTTGTTGCTTTATTCACCACAGGTGGCGGTCCATCTGTGTCTGGATACGGTAGCGGAGCACCCGGCGGTGGCCGCGAAAATGCAGAGCCGGCAGGTGGTGACGTGCGAGGAGCCCCTGATAGCCCTGGCGGCCTTGTCCCATCTTGCAATGGTGTCTTGGGCGGCCTGGGAGGAGGATTTTGCAACCTTTCGTCGAAGCTCAGGCGGGCAGAGCTATGCATCGAGTCCGGTCGTCCTGACGAAAACTGCTCGTCTGAGCGGCGTCCTGGAGCAACAAGTTCGCCAGAATGCCGAGGCGGAATATCGCTCATTGCTGGCTGTGGGTACTCGTCCGACGAGACTACTAGGTATTTGTCGTCTATGGAAGGTTGTCGCTGGGTCGGGAGGGGGCGATGAGCGGGATGAATATTCGAGTAGTACTCCGGTGTAATTTCCTCCGCTGGTAGCTCGACCGCGAGGGGTGATGCGTCTGGCACGGTCGGAAGAGGCTTATGCGGTGCCTGGGGGCCTGTGTATGGTGATTCTCCCCTTTGTGCGCGTTCCCATCTTACTTTCGCGAAGTGTATCCGTGCAATCTTCGCGGCTGAATCGAGCGTCATGCTCTGCACCGATTTTTCTGCCAGGTACATGCGCGTGTTGGTGCTGATCTCAGCCAGGGCGTTCCATTCATTCATTCCAAACTCGCCAACTCCGACGTTAACGTTGAGGCGATAGTAGGCCTCGGGGTTAACATGACGTTTTGCTAGGTTGTCCTTCATTTCTTTATGCGTCTTCTCACAGTCTTCAATCTTCTGTATCAGCCGTCGTCTGGCTTCTGCAAAATCGCCTATGCCGCCTGAGACAAAGCCTTCCCACCATAAATGTTGTTGGTTGTTCGTCCCTTCCGGTCGCTTTCCGGTACCGATACTGATAAAGACGCCGACTTCTCGTCCAGGCCATTCGTTGCAAACGGCTTCGTCCAGCACTATAGGAGCAGGGTTGTATTTACCGGCGCCTTCGTCGAGGAAAACGGATTGGCCAATTTGGATGGGCTTGAAGGCTAGTTGGGTGGCGCATGTTGCTCGTCCAGCTTGCCAGATGGTTGCGGTGGGTTCAATCGGAGGTTCTTTGCGCGAGTCGTATGAACGGAGGAAGACCTGGCCAGAACCAGGTTTCTTTGTGCCTTTGTAGACGGCTGTGATGGCTCTGTCGAAGGTGAGCATGCGTAATCTGATATAAGTTTGGGCTTACTTACGTCTTGGTGCGCTCCTCACGATTGTCGTAAAGTAAAGCATGAGGGTTACCCCATTTCATGGCAGCCATCCGCAGGTTCACAGGTGTTGTACCGATCTGGCTGTATCTGCTAGCGTTGCTTGCGCTTCTTTGCATGCGACCTTGCATAGCGCTTCCAGGCGTCATGGGTGTACGGAGGTCTGCTGAGGATGACAG
Source organism: Phoma sp. ATCC 74077 (assembly GCA_033682645.1). Classification (NCBI taxonomy): domain Eukaryota; kingdom Fungi; phylum Ascomycota; class Dothideomycetes; order Pleosporales; family Didymellaceae; genus Phoma; species Phoma sp. ATCC 74077. Next base: position 1,135,108 of record JAWDJC010000005.1, on the reverse strand, counting down.
TCCGTCATGGTTGTCGTTTCCCTCGTCATCGTAGATGGTATGCTCCCGGACGCATTCCATGATGGCCTCCTCCAGCTTTGACGCCTTGAATAAAGTCGATCGATAGGGTATACCGGCAAACGTCTTATCGGTTTCAAAGACCCTCCTTGTCATGCGCACGTATACGTCTTTGCAGGTCTCCACGTCCATCCTCAGCCGACCCAGCATTATGGCGATCAGCCCGCCGGTGCCAGTGCCGGCGATCAGGTCGAAATGGTCGCATGGCTTCGGTACTTCGTGTCGTTTTGGTGCTCTGCCTTCAGTCTCGACGAATGTTCGGTGCATAAGTTCTTGGAGTATGATGAGCATCGAGTACCCCCGCACGCCCCCGCCATCTGTGATACGTGTTAGTGCCTGGTGCTGAAGAGAAGTGCGTCGAGGGCGTACCTAGCGATAGAATGCGCAGCGGTGGGCCCTTGGTGGTATCCTTCCGCCGTACTCCGCTGTTTGCCATATCGCCGGAGTGTCTTTACGCGCCGGTCGCGCCTCTATGGAGTGGTTTGCGAGCCTGACGTCAAGGTAGCCGTTGCTGGGGGGCGATCAAAAGTGTCTCGGAGTTTGGCGTGAACGAGGCAGGCAGGTGGCTGGTGCCTGAAGTTCGAAGTTTGCAGCCGCCTTGTGTTTGGTTGCGTAGTGCTTTGCAGGTTCCGTGGTACTAAGCAGTGAAGGGTGGCTATGTAAGACCTTGGCCTCGGCGCGCGCTTGAAAGCGCTCAACAACGATGCTTATTTTGAGAAAACCCTTGGAGTTTGGTTTCAGAGGTAAAGAATGTATGATCAGGAGTCACAAGAGAGGCAGTAGATACTAAGGTAGATTGCGGGCGTGCATATAGGAAGATTCTTGAACTGTTGTCATGGTTCATGGGTGCTCCCAAGACATGCGTCACTGGTGCAGCCCACCGTCGAGCCACGCTGCACAGCCACTCGCTTGGATGCAAATCAGGCTTCATCCCTGGCACCTCGACGAATTCCCAGTCCAACATTACCATCATTATTCGATTTTGCTTCCACAGATCTGCCGCCCCTTGCAGCGGCTACCTGCTGGCCCGCTCGCTTTCAGGAACATCCCCTCCACCAGCATCTAGCGAACTCAACTTGGTCCAATCGCTTGCAACTAGATCATGTTCGGATGGTCACGCTCCCAGAGTCTGTCGCCTCCTCCGAGCGAATTGCGACTGCTACTAGCGATGCGATCGCGATGCACTGTCACATCTCAAACTGGCACACGAAGTCTGCATTTGGCCTGCCCTTGTGTAGTCGGGCAATAAAGACTGCAGCTATAGGCTCTCCTTGCTGAACCCCATCTGCCACCTATAAGAATGCGATCCAGGGTAGTCAAGATATGGTAGCAAGCGCTAAGATTGTTCTGAGAATGAATGACTTCTATTGCTTTGCGTTATGAACACCGGTCAAGGCTATCCAAGGTTCGGCCAACCTAGAAACTAGTTAACAGTGTACTTTGTACAACGATTGCGAAAGGACGTAAATACTTACTCCACACAGTCAGACCCTCATTGACCTTCGCCACATTGACCCTGTCTCCCACCTTGACCGTTTGACTTGGATATTTCGGGTCCCAGAAACTATATCTCCCGAAGACAGGACTCCACTTCGCACCAATATCTATCCTCCTATCTTTCTGCAGCTTCTTCAAGACCTCTCCAGAGGGACCAGTGCCCGGCTTGCCCGTCTCGTAATCAATATTGATACTCTGGCACCTCACGCAATTGTGCGCCATGATGATCTCCGCCTTGTTATTGATCTTGAGTCTGCCCCAATAGTCCTCTTGATACGGTTCAAATGCGCCTTTGATGACGATATTGGGCCGGAATTTTGTTATATCCATCTCTTCACCCTCGGGAAGTCGCCCCGAGACCTCTTCAAGTGACGTCTGAGACGTGACGAGATATGGAGCGCAGTCGGCGAAAGTAATCTTCCATTGTTCAGTTTGGTGGAGGCCCATGATTTTCTCTACGTATGGGCCTGCAAAGGGAATGTTCTTCTTGATGAAGCGAGTCATTGGATCCGGCTCTAGGGGCTGCATGTTTTGGAAAAGCACGGCGCGCTTGTTCTCGCCAATGTATACGAGTACTACCTCGTAACCGAAGCATTCGGAGAACCAGGCGCCGTACCTTTCTGGCATAATGAAGCCTGACGTAGGGCTAGAGTGCATTGTAATCTCGATTGACTCCAATTTCTCGGTGTCCGGGACGAGTGGTATCTTCAAGGACTTTGCCTTGCTTGCATCTCCGTAAGCCCGGTAATTGATAGTTAATGTTCCGTTGTCGATATCCTGCAGGAATTGTGTCATCTCTGGATATCGAGAAACGGCCATGTTCTTGTGTCCATCGGCTGTCTTCTGCAGAAGCATGAAAGAACCTGTAAGAGTTAGTGACTAAAGTATGAACCACTAACAAGAACATCTACGGTCATATTGGAAGCCATATTTGGTCGCCACGGCCTCAGTGATCTTGACTCCTCTTAGAGATTTGATCGGATATACATATATCTATGGTTTATCAGCAACAATACGAGGAAAGCAGCTTCAAACCTACCTCAGATATTGTCATAGCCGTTAATCTATGAATAATTGGGCTGAGGACGCTCAAAAGAAAGTAGAGTGCAAGGGGAACCACGCAGAGAGCCGTAAGCAGCCATAACGTCGGCACATGTTCGATGTTGAACGTATGCTCCTCCTCGAAATCGATACCCATGGCGAATGTGTGATTGTGAGAACGCCTTCAAACTTTGACGTGTAACAAGTGTCCTGGAAGAAAAACTCGTGCAATGAGATCTTGGAGGGCGTGTAAACTACCCACGTGCTCTGCCAAGACACTAACCAAGAGGTACCTCGGCGGTGGCTTTGCCCATCTCGGCAGCCCTCCCGAGTCAGCTCTTCCTCACACAACTTTACCCAGGCCTGAGAAAAGTTCCTGGACCCATCTAAATCTGGTAACAAAGGATCTCTAATGGTAGCTGGTAGCTGGAATTTGGCAGCCCACATCATGCGCGCCATATAATACTAAAATATTCCGCATTTGATGCATAACATAAAGCTAGGAGCGGAAAATGCCAAGAAGAGGTTTTGCTGAATTCTAAGTAAGTACAAGTGTGGTATTCGCTGCATCAAACACCAATAATCTTCTTGAGCTTCATCTTCACACCCTTTTCCCAAATACCCTGAATCTCTTAACGCCGCCGTCGGGAATAATGACTAACTTGGCGTGGGTATAACCCTTTCCCTTGACGTTCTTCAACTCCTCCTTATATACGTGCTCTTTATCTGGACCACTCCTCTGTGGTTCTAGCACCTCCGTCCACTCCGCATCCTCATGCCTGGGGTCCTTCTCAAAACTGCCTGCAAAAACTTGTACTTTCTGCGGGAAATTACCCCTAAAGTGCGCTGTGTCGATAACAATGTGATCGATCTCTCCCTTAGCGCCGAGTCGGACAATGGTCCAATCTACGTGTTCACCACGCGTGCGCTTCGTTTCCCAACCATCGCCCATATCTTTTCCGCGACCGGGGAGCAGGAGATTGTCCTTCGTGCCGAAATGCTGATCTGAGCAGGACGTTGCTACGCCACCCATTACTGTGGCACTAAGCTCGAAGGTAGCGCTGGTGTCATTGGGAAAGACGGGGACGGCAACGCCGTAGAGGCGGAAACGCGCGATCCCGCCGTCGGGGTACATCAACAGCCTAACGTGGGTGTATGCTTTCTCAGTGATGTTCTCAAGGAGCCAGCCATGCCTTTGGCTGGGTCCGCACTCCTGTTTTGCTAGTATCGTTTCCCAGCCCTTGTAGCCTGACCCTTTCACATCCTCTTCTTCCTTCTCGTCTGTGATAAATGCCCCCTCGACAGCTATTTCGGGCGCGTGGTTCCCGTTGAAGAATGCAGTATCGATCTCCACACCGGCTACCTTCCCACTCGCTGTGCCCAGTCGCAGGACGACCCAATCTGCAGGTTCAGTATTGTGACGCCGTGTTTCCCAGCCGTCGTACCATGCCCCTGCATGTGTAAAGACACCCGGTTTGCGGATGGGTGGAGTAGGTGTTATAAGGTTCTCAGCAGCAGCGAACCATTCGTCGCTAAAAGAAAGGACTTTAGAACCGAGAGGAGCAGATATGAGGTCTGTGATGCTTGTTAACTGATGCACAGAAGTTATAGGGGTAATGTTGCACCTGAGCGGACATACCTGTATATTGTGATTTGAAAGTAGAATCGATATCGTCTGCTGGTATCACACGAGCTCTATTGGTCGCCACAGCTTTAACGTCGTCAGGGGAGATGGTGTGAATTTCCATAGTGATTAAATGTCGTGCTTGGTAATGTCTGATTTGGAGTTGGTGAATTAATAAAACTTGAAGGAAAGACTAAAGTTGGGAGAAATGATTGAGGACAGTTACAAAGCTATGGCGGGGTGTTGCTAATTAGCGCGGGGACCCTGGAATATCCGATGTGATGTCCCCTTGGGAATCGGAGAACGCCGACAACCTCAACTACTCACTGAACGAGCGCCGATTACGGAGGCATATAGATCTCGGACCGTTGACTCATTCTCCCATATTCTTGCGTGACGTGCATGGACTAGCATTATTTGCGAGTTGTTATGGCAAAGCTGGATCTGAGGATGGCGTGCTCACCTTTCTGCTTTGATGAGGATCTGCGAAAAGAAGGCGGAATTGGAAACTTTCATGCTTTAATAGCCTAGCATAGATCTTTTCGTCTGCGTTTACACATACCAATGCTCCCGCTGTTAATGCAACCGCTTTAAACAGGGATAGGACAGAAAAAAAAACGCGCGTGAAGTTTTCAAAGGTATCCAAAAGTTCTTCATAGCATTTGACCCTGCATGCCGTCTAGGTAGGCTCCAACCCTGAATGATTAATGTATAAAGTGCTGAGTCCTTGGTAGCTGCATCGTGAGAGCAGGCCCTACGAGCTGCATGGCAGTTCATCAGGTCGTAAATTTATCCTTCTGCGAACTGTTCTGGTGTTTCGGCGCGGTCTTTCCCCTATCGAAATAGTCGATGTACCACAAGAGCATGGATCTTCCAGTCCTAGCATTGTCTCTCACGCGAAGCATTGTGACCAAGGTTTGAAACGTCTAGTCTCCTTCTCAGCCACTTAATGTGGATGTGCCTGTGGCCAAACTTCAATTAGCGGTAGCACTTAGCATCATTCTTACTTGGTCTTCACCCGTAGCTTGGATCATTCCATTGGGTCTCCTGATAGTAACCTCCGCTTCCATTCTTACTGCCACCGTTGAGATCTAATTTGGCCATGAATTCAGGTGGCACGGTCGGGATATATTTCCGTTCTCTTTCTCTGTTCACACCTCCAAATCCGGCACCGTAGCTGATAAGCATATCGGTCGAGGTTGGCAATGAGAATGGCAACATATACGAAGGGTCTAGCAAGAGCTCGTCAGGCGGATCGTCTTTCTCTTCATCCTCAGATAGCCGCGAAGGTGCCGGGGATGGTGATGTGACATTTTGTGACGTTTGTTTGACAGGTGTGGAAGGCGCAGAGTCTGATATCTTTTGCTGCGGATTAGGTGATCTTGCGCGCGCAGCTTTCCGCTCAGCAGCAGCCTTTTGCAGGTGCATGATGTACTTCGATGCGCTCTTCGGAAGACCCTTCTCACCTACTTCCGGCCTATAGTACTTGGCAGTATGCAGAAGTTGTTGGGGTGAAAGTCGCGTCAGTTGTTGCAATGTTCCTACAAGCGATTCCAAATCCTCGCCTAGCGAAGAGAAGCACTGAAGCCATTGAAGAAGTTGCACGAGCGGTTCAAGGTGGCGTTTCGTAGAGTCTACGGTGTTGTCACCGGTAGAGGTCATAGAGCCATTCTCAAAGTGCTCTGGCTGGCGATTGTTTGCGCGAGCCCAGTCTTCAAGCGTCGATACGTTCATCCGTATCTGCATAGCCTTTGTTCGAGCCAAGTACTTGCGATTCGACATGATCCGGTTGAAGATCTCTGCAGAAAGCCAGTAGATCAACTGCGAGAGGACTTGGGCTGTGATCACAGAGTGCACATCGTATAGATCGAGGACGAATAGTGTCGAGGAGAGGAGGGAAGTGATGTTGCGGGGGGAGGGTAGGGCTCTCCGTTTGGGTGACGGTGGACGGAAGCGTTTCTCAATAGGTTCCAGGGGTTTCGCCTTTGGCTTCGAACGGAAGATTTTCCATTCGTGCTGAAAGTGCACGTCTTCAAAGCCCGGCATCGGCTCGTGATCAAGCATAGCCTGATCCAAGTTCTTGTCCATCCTGCGCTCTGCGTCCCGAATAATCAAGATGAAGATTTCATTGATGAGTTCGGCCATTTGCAATTGAAACTCGTTAGTGGCTCCCATTGTACCCGGGTCTTTCTTGAGATAATGCAGGAGTAACGTGGCATTTGACATCCAAAAGGCCAACACTGTCATGTCCCACTGATATCGTTCGACAACGTCATTGATCTTGTTCATCGCAGATACTAGCAAGGTCTCCAAAAGCTCTGGGTTGGCATGATAATGCGCATAACGAGCGCTGAGAAACAGAATATTTGCGGGAACTGGCTTTTGCGAGGGAGAGCGCTGCGGCGTCATATTTGTGATAATTATGTCCAGTATGCGTTCGAGTTCGCTTTCCTGAAAGACAAACATCTGGTCATTCAGACATCGGTCCCAGACGAATTCTTGAGCTTCCTCTTCTGGCTCTTCGGGTGTCTGATATTGTCAGCAGTCGATATGATCAACGTATGGGGTACGTACCTCTGGTTGTTCGTCGAGACCCAGATTCCCGATGTCGACCTCCAAGTTGAAGGCACTCTCCATCATCATCCGACGCTTCATGTCGTTCTCTTGCATTTCCTGCTCAAAGCGATCCTGTGACAAGCCTGAATTGTACCAGTCGTCTCCTACTCCTGCATTGCCGATTGCGTAGCCGCTCTCGTGTAGATAGTCGGAGATCTCGCTATTGGGCTCAACAAAATCAAAGGCCGTCCTACCGCCTGAGGATTTGACGTCTGTGGAGGCTCCATGACCTAGCAGGAGTTTGACGATGCCCTTGTGTCGGTTGGTCATAGCCCACATTAATGGAGTCCAGCGATTCTTATCTTGAATATCCACAGTAGCGCCTTGCTCAATCAGTGCCGCAGCAACATCCTCGTGCCCGAAACAGCTTGCGTAGACAAGTGGCGGCGTTCCTTCAGCGTCGACGCCATTGATGTTGATGTACTCCTTAGCTGTCCCGTCCAGCAGCCGCTTGACGCGCTCAAGCTCCCCATTCGATGCTGCCAGCGTAAACAAACCCTGCAATGCCTCTTTCTTTTCTTCATGTGATAGTTTATCGTCGGCGACCACTTTTGCTTCGTCCCCCGCGTTGTCATTTTTTAATCGGGCCTGGTGGGCAAGCATCTGCACTAAGCGGCTGTCGCTGTCTTCAAGCTGCTGCATGTCTTCATCGCCAAAGGTAGGATCTTCGAGCGCAAGGTTGAAGCTGAGTGGGCGAGCCGGCATAGGTGTGGTAAGAAATTGCGAGGAGCCTACACGCCGTATTAACGCCTATAGTCACGCATGGCTCCGTGCACACAACTCACCCTGCCATGCGTCGTATATCTCCATCTCATCGTTTCCAACATCGACAGTCCTTCGATCATCTAGTGAGGTTGGGAGGTCCGAAGGCAGCTGTCTAGGCGGCTTCGGCAGGTCCCCGAGGTCGCCTGTGTCGTGGTCGGGAGGCTCCATGATGGGACATTGAACATGAAAAGAGTCGAGAGGGTGTTGCAGTGAGGCGGGATGGTTGGTGCCTCGGTCGTGGCTATCTTGGTAGGAAATGCATGTGTATTGGGGCTGTCGAGGGCTTCCGGTGGTTCAACGCAGTGGGGGGAAAGGAGCTATGTAGCAGTCGCAGCTACGTAATGTGGAGACGGTGGCCTGGATGTCTTCGATGCATCAAGAAGTGACGGCCAGTGCTCGTGCTCAGCGCCTCTTTGAGGGTTTCAAAAGTAGGAATGTTGTAAACACCAGGTTGCTGTCTACCTCAACCCATGACGACGTGGGACTAGTTGACGCGCGAGGTGCCGGCCTGTACCATGCCCAATCGAGTCGTGGCCCGCCAAAGCACTGTCCGCGGGCTGCTTACCTCGTCGAGCTCTTGTGGGTGAACGGCGCTCAGTCAGCCGCGCTCTCCATGCATATGGACATCCGAGATCCTCAAAGCAGCCAGCAATTTACGTCTTAGCAGTCCTCGCCCCTCCGTACTCACACTGGCCGCGTCGCTTCCACCATCCACCATGCTCGTCGCCACTGTTGTCACCCTGTAATCTGGCGACTTAGTGTATACATATACAGACGACTCACGAACTTTCGCATCCCGCCGTAGAACATGCTTTGATCCTAGGAAACCGCGAGCACTAGGATAATGCCGCCTGCCGTGGGAGAGTCCGGGAGGACTACGCGCTTCTCGCATATATTCGCGCGGTTGCAAGAGCTTCAGAATTATGTCTGGGATTCGGAAATTGAACCATTCCACTCTGTGAGCTGCCAACTCTGCCATATACACAGAGCTGACTGTATATAGTCCTATGACAACTGGCACTTTTTCGGATACCAAAAGGCGCCTCGGCATGAGCGCCCATCGTCAAGAGGAAGGAGTGCCGTAACCTCCCCCACCTTATCGCATTCTCCCGACTCGAGCCGACCAACTCTCACACGAAGCCACAGAAGTTCAGGAAGCGATGCAAGCGGAGCCACTTCACGAAACCCTTCTACCGTGACGGAGCTACATCGGGAAGGTCGAGCTGTCGTTTGCAGAGTATCGCACCAGACCCTCCGTCTAGAGCGCGAGTTCCAGCTCTCTAAGCTCGTGGTGAAGAAGTCTGACCCGGAGTGCAAGCACTTTGTTCGCCCTATAGAGTTCGTGAGACTGCCAACCAAAGCCGGAGAAGAGCCGCTTGTTGCCAGCATATTCGAGGCTCCCGGCCCGAACTACCTCAAAGACCTAGTGACTTTTGGCCCTAACTGGTACAAATTCACTAACAACGATAACAACTGGTAAGTAAGGTTACGGTTCACATGGCAAGCTATCTTCGGTAGCTGTATAGCACCTTGCGGGACTTTATTCTTGCCGTTTGGCAGTTGCAAAGCCTCATGTGGGCGCCACGCAGTACCTTGGATGTGTTCTAACCCTTACGTATCTACTTTCAGCTTTACTGACTGGGCACCCACCTTTAGGCAATCGAATACAGTGCAACCCAACCGTGGAGTGCCGCTTCTCACTTTCTTGGACTTTGCAGTTGGAGCAACCGAATGTCTAGAAATTCTTCACCATGGCCACGAAATCGTTCATGGCGAGTTGCGAGGCGACGCTTTTCATTTTGCCGAGACCGGCGTGGTCAAAATGATCAACTTCGGGAGCGGTGCCAGATCGTTCGAAAATGGACTCACTTCTGCAGGCTGGAATACACTGAGCCGTGAAGTGGGCATTGAACTGAAACTTGCTTTCATAGCTCCAGAACAAACAGGGCGTATGCCTGCTGAGCCAGACAGTCGTACCGATATCTACAGCCTTGGAGTCCTCTTCTATACCATGTTATGTGGAGCTACGCCTTTCGATGGCTCATCGGCCCTGGACGTCATGCAGAATGTCATCAGCAAACGAATGGTCCCGGCTTCCTCAAAGCGTATAGATATTCCAGAAGCTTTGTCTGAAATCATTCAGCGCATGACACAACGAAACATTGAAGACAGATATCATTCTACATCAGGTCTGAAATACGATCTGATCCAGATTCGCGAACTCCTCTCTGAAGGCGATGGAGAAGGACTGAAAGCCTTCAAGGTCGGTTCAAATGATATCAGCTGTTTCTTTAACCTTCCACTGAAGCAAATTGGGCGCGAGAAGGAACGCCAAACGATTATCGATGTCATTGAGCGCGTGTCAAAGCACCGAAGGAGTAGCGCGAAGACACTCAATAGCTTGAGCTCGAACTCGTCCTACTCGGATCAGCGGCTAGAATTGATCGACGACCTAGTCTCCGATAGTACCAGCTCCAGGGGTTCTGAGACCAGGTTGAATAGTATATCATCCACTGGCCCAGCGTTTATGGAGGCGGCTCGATCAGTACATCAACGCTCACAAGACAGCGTAGTCCAATCGGAAAGCTCTATTGCTGAAGGAAACTCCGAATCCCGACCCCAATTGCAATCTACTAGTCGCGGCCAATCAAACCACAGCATCGAAGGCTCTCTCACTCAATCTCGCTCTCATCATTCGAACGATGGTTCACTTTTTCGCACAATGTCAAATACGCGGAGGCTGCGACGCAAGGCTCGCTGCGAAGTAGTAGCGATTGCAGGAGCAACAGGACTGGGGAAGTCACGTTTGGTGCAAAGTATACAAAGCACGGCAAGGAGTACGGGATATTTCGCCATGGCAAAATTTGATCCTGCCAAGAAAGCTCCTTTTGAGCCTATCTTGAAGCTTATGTCTTCTTTGTTTCGCCAAATATTCAGCGAGGCGGATGTTACCACCGATTTTCACAATAGCTTGCGCAATTTTTTGAAGAATACAGGTGTCTGGACTGTACTACGCACCTACCTGGACCTCCCTGAGTGGCTTCTGAACACGGGCGGAGCACCAAAAACTCCGCAACAGAAAGATGTAGACTTTACTAAAGAGATGCGCCGGCGAGCGTCATCCCCTGCTATTCATTGTGGAGGCGTTGGACATACGGCGGAAGCCTGGCTCAGAAGCGGAGGCGCCTCCAAGTCGTCCAGATTTATGAACGTCTTCATCGATGTATTGCGCCTTCTCGCGATGCAAAAGCTCTGTATTTGGATCCTGGAAGATGTTCAGAACGCTGATTCTGAGAGTGCGGAGCTCGTCCACCATATTGTTCAGGCCAAGATCCCTCTCGTATTGATGATCACTTATACTGACGAGGTAAATTTACCCAAGGAACTCAGTCCCTTGTTACGGAACGCAACCAAGATACAACTACTTCCGTTCACTGAGGCTCAAACCGCGGATTACGTTGCCGAAACCTTACATCGCGATCAAGAGTATATACTGCCACTAGTCGCTGTTGTTCAAGAAAAGAGTCGGGGGAACGTGTTTTATATTCGGGAAATCCTGGATACATGCTATCGAACAAAGTGCGTCTACTACTCCTGGCGAGACAACAACTGGCTGTTCGACCTTGACAAAGTCTTCGAAGTGTTTGAGAGCCCGGAATATGGGTCCTCAGTAACCACCGATTTTATAGTGAAACGGCTATCCGACTTACCCCCTGCCACTAAAAAGCTCCTGGCTTGGGCCTCGCTACTGGGGGGCTCGTTCTCGTTTGAACTTGTCAAGAAGCTGCTGAACCCTGAAATCAGACCGGAAGCTGATGCACGATTGCCCCTTTTCAACGAGAATGAGTGTGCCATAACCGCGCTCAACGGTGCGCTGAATGCTTACGTCTTGATGCCTGCAGAACAGGATGCCAGATTTCGTTTCTCGCACGACCGATATCTAACGGCAGCAGCAAACTCACTGGATAACGACTGGGATACACAACTAATGCATTTCATGATTGCTAAAATGATAACGTCTTCGCCAGGCGAAGAAAATCATGACGATTCAACGATGAGTTCAAAGGCCCTGTATACACGAAGTCGCCACATTTGCCTTGCCGCTGAGCTCATCAAAGCCAAGGAAACCCGTAGAGCGCCGTTTCGAGACGTCTTATATCAGGCTGGAGAAACGGCATGCGAATCCGGCGCAAGGTCAACAGGGATTTATTACTTTGCACATAGTTTAAAGCTTCTACAGGATGATCCATGGGACGATGAGCAGCCTGATGTCTCGTACCAGGAGACCTTGCAGCTCTTTGTTCGATCGGCCGAGTGCTATTGGCATCAAGGCATGCTTGATGAAGCTCTGTCTCTCATTCGCACCACTTTTCAAAATGCTCGCGATCCTTGCGATATGGCAAGCTCCTTTATTCTCCAGTCTCGAGTTTTTGCTGTCCGTGGCGACAGCTTTGGGGCGTTTCAATCACTGAAGGACTGCTTGTCGTTGCTTGGCTCGCCTATACCTCCAACTACATGGGAAGAGTGCGACTCTGAATTTCAGAAAGTCTACACTATCCTTCAGGACACCAACAAAGACGATCTGCTCTCACGTCGACCTCCCCTGGATGATCGGGTGCTCATGACAATGGGTCCTATTTTCATCGAGCTCCTCAGTGCTGCTTTTTGGTCAAACAGTCTGGTGTTCTATCAGGGTACGCTCAAGCTGATCAATTTACATCTTGAGCGAGGCACAATGTCGCAGACCGCGCTGGCATATGTTCATCTCGGAAGCATCGCTGGAGGTCGTTTCAATATGATCAACTTCGCGGCCGATATGGGGGGCATCGCCAAGCGAATCTTCCAAATGTTTCCTGAAGACCATTACACGCTGGGGCGAGGCCAGACTCTGCAACCCCTGTTCCTTGGCCACTTCGAAGCACCTATTGGCGACTTAATCTCTACTCTCGAACTTGCACTACAAGCATCCCTGACTGCCGGCGATCGTATTCTCACGCTTCTGAATCTCGGCGTCCAAGCTCACTTCAGGATCATGGCCTCCTGCGACGTCGCGGAGCTAGAAGCATGGATCGAAGAAACACCTTTGGATATGAAGAACTGGCACCGAGATCTCCGTGGAGGCGTGTTTTTAATGGCATGTCGCCAGTACTCGAAAGCGCTTCAAGGCAAGACAGGCACAGGTGATGGTTCATCAATATTCTCAGATCAAGAGCATGACGAAGCGAACTATGTTGAATTTCTGGAGACGACAGCAAGCAATCCAAAGCGACCGAAGTCCTTCTATCTCGCGACAAAGCTTCCGGTACTGGTACTATTCGGATATATCCCAGAAGCAGTTGCTCTGGGTGAAATGTTGTTGCCCATGCTCAGTAGTTTGTGGTCTGAAAGACTCAACTATTCCGTTCGGTATTACCTCTCGCTAGCGTATATGGCTACCCTTCGGGATGAGCCTAAGCATGCGCGGAGGGAGACAATGATTCAACATGTCCGGGACACACTTCAATTGCTGGAGACTTGTTGTGCTATCACAGACGTCAATTACCGAGGATGGTTACATCTACTCACTGCAGTGCTTGCGGAGGTCAACGTTGATCCGCCCTCAGCTTTGCAAAATTATGAGGCAGCGATGGATCATAGCGAGATGAACAACTTTGTCTTAGATGAAGCCTTCTCGCATGAACTTTATGCCGAATGGCTGCTTCGAAAGAAAGCACACAGGGCAGCTCGACATTCTCTGAAGGATTGTATCTCAACATACAGGAGGATCTCAGCATTCGGCAAGGCGAATCATGTTGCGTCTAAATACGAATGGCTTTTGCGTGGCGGCGCATCTCTCACCACGATGGACGTTGCTGTGCAGACCACCGTTATTGACACCGGTAATACTCCCTTCAGGCTTGAACAAAACGAGGATCAGGAACAGTATCTTGCAGCCGAATCAGCAGTCGACCGAACACAAAACTGGATCGTTCCAGAAACTGGAAGACGCCATGAATCCGCACAGGATCTGCGCAATGGGTTTTCAGCTGTGGGTCTTGACATGCTAGATTTGAGCTCCATTCTTGAATCAAGCCAAGTGCTTTCAAGTGAACTGGTGGTTGATAAGCTTTTGGCTAAGATGGCGTCGATGATCCTAGAGTCAACAGGCGCTACGCTTTGCGGGATCGTCATTGAGGATGCTCAGATCGAATGGAGTATCGCCTGCGTCGCCACCAACGAGCCCGATAACGATAGTGGGTTTTCTGCAGGTGTCACGTCGTTTCCAACAGGCCAACCTCTAGACACGGTCGATGACGTTGTCGCGCGACAAGTTACTCTGTATACACTCCGCTTCCGAGAGACTGTTTTCGTCCAGAATTTGCTCGAAGATGACCGCTTTTCTAACGTTTCAGAGGCGTACCTCAGTCGCAATCCGGAAGGGAAAGCAGTGATCTGCATTCCTATCGTGCACTCGGACAACCTTCTTGGCTCTATCTATGTTGAAGGCCCACCAAATTCTTTCACTGAGCGGAACACCCAAGTTCTCAGATTACTTGTCAACCAGATAAGCATATCTTTGGCCAATGCCCTGTTATTTAAAGAGATTGAGCGAGTCAGCGCTAGCAACGAGGCCATGCTTGAAATGCAGAAACGTGCTCTCGCACAAGCAAGAGCTGCGGAGATCAAAGCAAAAGAAGCAGAAGCCGTAGCGATCCGCAACATGAAGCTTAAAGAGGAAGCAGCCAAGGCCAAGAGTCTCTTCCTCGCTAACGTATCTCACGAGTTGCGCACGCCGCTCAATGGTGTAATTGGCATGTCCGAGCTCCTGAAAGCAAGCATACTGAACCAAGAGCAAGCAGGCTATGCTGACTCGATTCGAGTGTGCGCTGATACGCTCTTGTCTATCATCAACGACCTTCTCGACTACTCCAAGCTCGAGGCAGGAAAGATGAACGTTATGGAAATGCCGTTGTCTCTCAACGAAACCATTACGGAAGTTGTGCGTGCCTTAGCATATACAAATGCGGAACGTGGTCTCAAGACGGTGGAGCAATTGGAGCTGGATCCTGAGATGCTCGTAATGGGCGACCCAGTTCGACTCCATCAAATCCTGATGAACCTACTTTCCAACAGCTACAAGTTCACTCCAAAAGGCTCTGTCACCGTCCGCGCTGTCGTTGACAAAGAAACGCATGACTGGGTAGACGTGACTTGTAGCGTTATCGATACCGGCATTGGCATTCCGGATGAGCAGAAGAAGAAACTATTTCTGCCTTTCTCACAGATTGAATCCTCATCATCGCGTAGCTACGGCGGCACAGGACTCGGTCTCAGCATCTGTAAAGCCTTGATCGAAAACGTCATGAATGGGAAGGTGTGGCTCGAGAGTGAGCCTAACAGAGGAACTACAGTTTCATTCTCGCTTCGATTCCAAAAGGTGCCCAGAGCGCAAGCAATCAACCGACCGACAACTCGCGATCCTGACCCCATGGCAAAGTTTTCGAACCAGGAGAACAATGGCCACGAACAGTCTTCTGGGACTTGCATTGACCTCTCGAAAATCCCGCGGAACGAGTTGAGGATCTGCATTGCAGAGGATAACCTCATAAATCAGCGTATTGCGATTAGTTTTGTGCAAAAACTGGGCTTCAAGTGCGATGCGTATCTTGATGGCTTCAAGACGATCGATGCGCTCGAACGGGCTAGTGACAATGGCCGGCCATTCCATCTCGTGCTTATGGACGTACAAATGCCGCACTGTGATGGATATGAAGGTAAGCTGCAAGATCCCCACAGGCCATGTACAAATACTAATGAGCGACCAGCTACACGCCTCATACGCAAACACCCCAATCCCGAAATCCGCAATGTCCTCATCATCGCCATGACCGCCTCTGCCATCCAAGGCGACCGCGAAAAGTGCCTCGAGTCAGGGATGAACAATTACCTGGCTAAGCCTGTGCGCGCACAGACATTAAAAGCACTCCTCGAATCGTACCTGAACAAAGACGATGGTGAAAAGAAGATTCCGGACTTACAGGCCGAGGCAAAGAAGCTGGTTAAGCTGGCCTTAAGTGAGGCGGAACAGGGAATTGGGGAGCCCAGTGCAGGGAGGAAGGACTTGAACGTTGACGACGAGGGCGGAGAGAAGTTGAGGAGTAGGCCGCCGAGTATAAGGATGAATACCGCACAGCGGATACCACAGCATGAGTTAAATGGGGAGAAGGAGTCGCCGCCGCCATCTTGAGCGGTCGTCAAATGACCAAATCTGCTATTCTTCAAGTCCATTATATTTCACACAGATACCACGGGATTTGGTATCTACGGCATGGCGCGGCGTCACAAGGAAGATTATCTCGGGATGGAGTAGATCTGACGGCTAGGAAAGGAGGGTCTCGGAAGCACATACGGGTTTGTACGCACATATAGTTCTTGTTGGTAGTCTAGAAATGTTTTTTACGATAAGTAAGACTAGCCCTTTCCGCTTACCATGGCGAGATGTCCAACCGCACGTGTCTTCGACCGCGTGTGCTCGTGGTCAATTGCGATACAAAAAGCTACCGATTTGCGTTGTCTCGTTTGCAGTCTTTACAGCAGGTTATCACCTACCACGGGAGATTGACATAGGCAGTGAAGACGCGACGAATGAGTTATGTGGTAGAATGGCCAGTCTTTAGCTACCTCTGTAATTTCCAGCGGGAAACGCATGAGGTATTTTCTGTTCCGAAGTCGCTAAATCAATCAATCGGAGGTGGACGTAGGCCGCTATGGAGTTCGCGGAGCATCTCCGAGCCCACCGTCATCTTTCGTGCGGCGCAGTGACTGCACCACACAACGTGTCAAAAGTGGCTCAGTCACCGTTGGCCAAATACTGAACTAAGTTTCGTGAATGTAATACGCGCATTCTGGAATGAGACTCACGATGAAAGCTGTGAGTAAGCCTACATGTCAGAGTAGATTGCGTCACCCTTCTCGGATACCGGCATGGAAGCATAAGAGCGTGCCGTTGCTTCCTTCCCGCCGTCTATCGTGTGTCCTCAAGTCTCCTTTGAACCTCCAGTACTATTTTTAAGACTCCAAAAGCAATCGTGTCAATAGCTACTCGAAGACCTAGAAATGACTTCCATCTCACAGCCAAAGCGTCATACGTCTGTCCTTTTCCACCGCCATCACAGTGACCGTCATAGAGCAAGATCGGTGAGCCCGCAAGAGCACGACAGACCAACCATATTCGAGGGAACCGATGCCGTAGCGCAAAATCGCAAAGTTGCGGTCGACCGTATTGTCGAAATGCACGATGCTCTTGAACAGAGACATCAAACTAAGGCTGGCACTTCTGACCAAACCGCTTCAATCTCTGGGATATCGAGCGATCCATTCACCATCGACTTCAGCACAACACCGTTTTCAGATATTCCTGACGCCGAAGTTCGAACCTTCCAATACTTTCTCAGAGCATGGGATCCCACGGTGCCTCAAGATCCAGACTTCGACAACGCCATCGAGCCGTACAAGCCTGAGATCGAAGAAGCCGCCATTAAACACTTCTTCCGGCGAATAGCATTATGGCATCAGAGCGAAGAGGTGCTCAAAGCGGGGAAAGATAAGGCTACGAAAGACGCGAAGAAAGAGAAGAAGAAGGAGAAAGAAGACAGTGCGCTAGGAAAGTTGTGGATGGTGGAGAAGGGAAGGCCGGAACACGGGTGGAGGGATGAATTGAAGGAGGTTACAACACGAGAAGGGCTGGCCCAGCTGTTGTGGACGCTACTCCGTGATCCAAGGGAGCCCTTGCCTCCGAAGTTGTTTGCAGAGTGCACAGAGGCTGTGAAGCAGATGTATGGTATTCAGAGCTGAATGTATAATTTTACAGATCCTGGATGTACCTACATGGCTGCACAGCTTCTATGCTTCTATGCTCATCAAGTAGATGTAATTTGACCGGCAGATATGTACAAGCTCAGCTAGTTTGTGGTGTGCTTCATGTTCCGAGAAGCCTAATGCTAGTAATTTCCGCCAGTATTCGTGTTGAAGAAGATCCAGGACAATCGCCAAATGGATATGGCCATTCCCCATCAGCCCATCAGCTTATTCAGCGTAAGTGACATCACCCGCTTTCATCTGGTGGCGGTTCCGCTTCCGATCGGAACAGTTCCATCCCAACAACGCAAGGGCCACCACGCTCAACTCCCATCATCGACAAACACAATGCCATTTCTACGACTCGGGTATAAACGAATACACTATGCGGATCTCAAGCCGGAGGGGAAGGCTAGGGAGACGTTTATTTTCATGCACGGCCTTGGCTCCTCTCAGAGCTATTATCATGCAGTAACACAAGGATTGCTCGCCCACGGTTTTCGCTGCATAATCTTCGATAACACGGGTGCGGGCCGTTCACCATATACATACCTCGAGCAAAGTATCGAGACTCTAGGAAATGATATTATTGGCATCCTAGACGTATTGGATGTGTCAAAGGCTGTTGTTGTTGGGCATAGCATGGGCGGGTGGGTTTATCTTGCGACAGAGACCATGCGGGTAGTGACTGACTCTACACAGTATTGTAGCCGCACATCTCGCTGCTGAACGAAGCGATCGAATCGTGGCTGCTATCCTGATAGGACCCGTATACCCAAATGCAAGCATAGCCCCAATCTTCGAGAAGCGTATAGAGACAGTCGAAAAAGAAGGTATGCAGCCGATGGCAGACACGATTCCCTTCGCGGCAGTAGGAAAGAAGTCACCTCCTCTAGCCAAAGCATTCATTCGGGAGCTGCTGCTTGGACAAGATGCTGCGGGATATATTTCCAATTGCCGCGTTATCGTCAACGCGAAACCACCAAGATACAGCAAGATCAGCGTCCCCGTGCTCATATTGGCTGGCGAGGAAGATAAAAGTGCGCCACTGGAAGGCTGCAAGAAGATGTTTGACGAGATCGGAACGAGTGAGAAAAAGCTAGAGATTATGCAAGGCGTGGGCCATTGGCACTGCCTCGAGGCGGTCGACGATGTTGTCAAGCTGATCCAGGCTTTCTACCACGAGATACAATGAGTTGTTGCTGGAATGCATAGTTGGAAGTACAATAGTCGGGAGGGTTACATGCAGAAATCTTGACATAGTGAAAGACGCAAAGGTTTGACAAGTCACGCAGGCCTGGCTCCGCGGGTTCAACATGTTGTCGTGCTGAAGATGCAATACGCACAGGAGCCTTCACGATAACACTTGATGCAAGCAGACGTTCTGAGGCAACGCTCAAATGACTGGGTGCACAGACGGACGATTCGCCACTTGCGTGTGGGCGCGGAGACGGTGGTGGTGGGCTTGCCGCGTGACACGGTCATTGGCGGCGTCCTCTGCCACCCTACCACAAGTATTGGAAGCCTTGGCGCATATGTCCAACACCACCCGGCGTTTGCAGCGGATACCGTAAGCAGTAAGGCAGGTCCCCGGATATATCGAGTGCTCCCGCCTTTCACAGGCCTTCCTTAGGCCAGGCAGGATGTAAGCCAGGTCCTTTAGGGTCTGTGGTGGCCGTGTGTAACGCACCAAGTCACCACTCAGGCATGCACACGATGTCATGTTGTAGCGCTTCATTTGGCATGCCTCATCTGGAGGCTTGACTTTTCCGCTTGGGCTTTCCTGTGTTGAGCCTGGTGACCCCAGCCGATGTCGCTGGCCGTGCTGCTCTCGCAATTGATTCGGTCCTTCCCGCCGTCCGTGCAGAGCTATGCCGAATCATACTGTCGGTAAACGAGGCTGCCATTTCGCTATTCGACATGCCTCGCGCCCTCTTTCTGTCTCAGACCCGGCCAAGTGATCTTCGTTTCTACATTTGGCTCCTCGTTGCAGGCCGCAATCTTTTGACATGTGAAGATGGACGACATCATAGCTCAGCCTTTCCACAGCGTGTGCGACCACGACTGTCACTTATGTAGCGCGGCTGTCATATTTCGTCTCGACCAGAGCATCTACTAAATACCTCCTTCTCCAGTTTTATCGCGACACTAGTCCCTCGTGTTCCTAGCTTCTCAAGCCCCCGGAAATCGAATCGAGGCGGTGAAGTCAACCTTTCAGAGCCGCCCACACGCTCGGCTTAGATTCGCCAAAGATCGTGCAGATTCCGTGCGTCTTTTGGCATGCTGGCAAAGGCTCGGCCAACCAAAGGCCAAGACTGACAGTTCCGTTGTTGTGAGTCGCGCTTTGTTATAAATCGCAGTCTTTGGTTGAGTTTGCCTCCTGCAACTGACCCCGTCGGTTGATTCACTAGTGCTGCGGGTCTCGCTCGTGCATCAGTTGATTTACATTACTGGCGCCGCATAACCCTCTTGCATCTCCATCGTTTCTTCCCTTCATTTCTTTCTATTTTGATTCTCAACGAGCTTCAAATTTTCATTTCGGCACTCGCGCTGGTTGCTGGTAAAGCTCAACACCCCTTTAGCAGGGTACCTTCCTAATCGAGCACGCACTGACAGACCTCTAGATGATGCCGAACTAAGTCCAAATCTACGACTCAACAATAGTCACCAAGTTTTGCCACGACGTCACGACCTCCATAATCACGGCTCTTTCATGGACCGGCAATGAATCGAATCGATAGTGGATTCGTAGAATCATACCTTTCAAAGGTATCCAACGAGGAACCAACGCCCGTCCATAGGAGCAATACAGCACCTACTCGTCGTCGCAAAGCTAAGAAAACTCTCTCCGAGTCGATCAAATCTGTGCAACCAGCAGATATGGACCCTCGACGCTCAGCATCAGAGAGACGACCGAGACAATCGAAGCAGCAATCAACTACCTCATCGTCCGGTAACTCCGCAACTCAATCAAAAAGCCGTGGTCTTAGTTCAAAACCTTCCTCTCGCCGTACCTCCTGCACCATTGTGGATCCCTCAAGACCAGCCCGCCACTACAGGATGAAGAGCTCTCAGACTGCTCCGACCGCAACCAACCAAGACATCGATGATGTTCTCGCCCTTCACTTCCGCAGCTGCAGTATCTTCACCAACCCGTCTTACCATACCCATTCCGGATTACCGAGTCCAACATTGTCTCAAGGCGAGGCTTTCGCTATCCCAGACGCAGCGTCACGATTCAACTCGGTCGACATCGATGTCGCCGAGGAATCCGAACTGCGAAATCAAAGCGAAGAAACAGTTACAGATATCAAGGAAACAAATACCACTATGCACTGGACATCGCCTAGCACCCGACGACGTGACTACGAAAGAATCGACAAGGCCAACAGCGGTCTTCGAGGTCTCGTGCGAAGAGTTATGCCCAGATGCGTTTCAGGCCCACAGGAGAAGTTCTACGAGAAGGATCAGTCGGACGCTGGATCCGTTCGACGGTACAGGATGGACGATTTCCATGACCACCATGTGAATGAGAAGGACACTTCGCGACTCCACCATACACACGTTGCGGAGAAGCCAACAAGTCGAGCTCGACCAGTTATGAAAACGAGATGGACCTGTTTTTGAAGGCAAGCAGGACAGAGAGCAGCATTTTGTGAACGAGTGACGGACAGAAAGAGATGACATTGTATATTTTGCGCGGCATCACGATGGCGTTTTGACACGATACCCACGGCAAGAACTGCGCTGATTGTTCTTGGTTTTTTACGCATTATACCTATATATCTACCTATATCTAGCGCATCGCGAGGTTCACTTGATCGTTTCCGCATAAGCATAGCATGTCGATGTAATGAGAGATCTTTCCAGTTGTCCTAAGAATGTAGATGATGTATACTGTACGTTTGTGAAAATGCGCTACCTTGCATGTCCACTGTTTTAGTCTTTGTTGACATCTCGACGCTCTATTTAAATTTGAGGCAGACGAAGGGGATCACACAAAGGCGAGCGAAAGCTTCTTCAGACCCGGACCTCTAGCGTGGATTATCGTAAGTAAGGAAAAGGACTACCTAGTAAACCCAAAGAGAAAGAAGAGATTTGATCAAGCATCATAAGGTTGCCCGACTCTAGCAGTCTCAGCAGTCCGCGCACGTTGTTCCTCCCACCTGACGATAGCACCGTGAACCCTTGCCTTCTCTTCCTTCGACTGCCTCGGGCGTGGTTCTTTTCTCTCCCAGAGCTCCTTGTGCGTGTAGAATCTTCCTTCCGCGGGTGGCGGTCTGGTCGAAGTCGCTTCTCTCCTCTTGACCATTTGCGAATTCCCACTATCACCTACAGCACTTTCACTCACACGTCCAGGTAGGTTGAGAAACCGACTCCACGCCTGCTGCGCATCTTCAAGCGCACTGTTCGCACGGATGGCGCGTATGATAGCTTGGCTGCTAATCAGATCACTTTGCAGCACCGTAGACTGGAATGCCGAAATGCTCTGCTGAAGAGCATCGATTGCTTCGTGGACCGGGGTATTCATCTCTTTGTGGTACGACCGGCCGAGCGACGTGAGGCTCGTCCCAAGATTCGGGATTGTAGAGACGTAGTCGATGTAAGGTGTGGACAGATCTATGGTGATGTTGTCGAGGGTCGGGGTGGTCGTTGGGACTATCGAGGGATTGACTATGCTAGCGGTCAAGGGGAGAGTTGGTGAGCCTATGACGGTGCTGGAGTTGGTGGTATTCGTCACATTGTCTGGAAGGAGCCAGGACGTCTGTCTTGTGTCAGTGATAGTGAGGTGGCTAGGCTCAAGCAAGAAGGTACTTTGTTCGTGTCAAGCTGAAACTTGGACCGCAAGATTGTCATCGTGATGTTGTTGACGAGCTCCGCAGTGCCCATTTGATTGCCACCTCCACCAAACAGGCCGAGTCCCCAGCCTCTGTTCGGATTGTTCGGATCTCCAATGGTGTTTGCTGCCGTATTGATGACAGCCCTCAGATCAACCAGATCCTGCACAGCGGGAGTAGCAATGGTGGCAGGAGCAAGGATGATGCCGGTGACGAACATGGTTGTGAAGCGTAAGCGGGCCTTGAAGTAGGAAAGGGACATCTTAAGCTGTCAATCCTGCTGGCGAGCGTTGACGTTACTAGACCGCTAGGTGCGAGACGTTTTTGTGGAAGTCAGAATATGATGCTGGTTGTTGCTAGGAGTAATCAAGGTAAAGTTGTTGGCAGATGATGGTGAGAGGTTAAGGAGCGAGCGAACCAAAGGCGCGTGGACGGATTTTATAAGCGTGTTCTGAGAAGCAGGATGAGGCAGGCGGCAGGTTGATACAACAACGATCTGCTGTGAGAGGAAAGAGTGTTGTGCCGTTTTACGTCTTTCCTTCAGAAGCGGTTACCGGAAGCGGGCAGCACTCTGGACAAATAACCAGATGATCTGCACAATGGTCAAGATCCTAACCACTCCGTCCGCCTTACCCTTATCTTCGATTTCTTTCCGTGACGGGAATGTCTCCAGATCAACTCGGTCCTTGAGCAAGCTATAAACTGGGAATGCGGTTAGGTACTCTAGGCGATCCTTCTTCCTTTTATGTACTTGGTTAGTTTATTTTTGGATGCAAAAGCCGCCCATGCTTGCATAACATGCGTGTGTGATGGTCCATTGCACTTCAGATCCATCGGACATAGCTTGTATTGATGATCTGGCATCCAATCGCTCATAGAAAGTTATGTAGAGAAATACTTCAGGGAACATGACCACAACAAGTAGCGCGATGGTGCGGTCAAAATATTGCTGTTTCCATGTCGAGTTCGGGTTTGACATATCGGGTGGAAAGCCGTCCAACAGCAAAGAACGGTCGTGAAGAGGTATTGCCAGAGTACCTCCAGAGAGCCACGGTAATTTGGAGCAGAATACCAGCCGCGCGTATCATTTAGCTGCATGTCTTGCATGGGCTCACCAGCCACGGGAGCTGCGGCAATAAAGGTATGGGCCCAAAGAATTAAGGAGTAAGTGAAGATCTTGTTGGAGACCATCCTGATAATGTAGGTCTCGCGATACAATATACCGCCGGTTGAGTGCATAGTGCTCCTAAGTTCCAGGAGGCCCTTTTATACAAGAGATATTTGCTATTATACGTAATATCTATAAGAGGCCGGTTACTGAATTCAAAGAAGGATAGTACACTCATTGATTAGGCTACCATGTGACTGAGGCTTTGGGTCAAGTTTAAAAACATTTGCCGCCTTTGAAGGACTCTCGCACAGGCCCTTAGAAATTCCATGACCAGATTTGTTTCATCAGGCAGTCCTACTCGCTGATATACTTAGTCAGAGTGTATCTGTCAAAGTAGCAACCTCGGAAGTGAAGCAACATCGCCGGGTGTACCGCAGCATGCGCTTGTTGTGTCAGATGATGCATATATTGCTTCGGCCCTTATGGTAACGATAGCGGCTTGGGATGGTTTTTGTCGGATACGAAAATAAGTAGGCAAGATTGTGAAGTGCACGGAAAGAAGGCTGAGAATTGAGGATGAGTCCGTCTAAGGAACGACACAGCCGTGCTAAGCCACGACCGACGACCAATGCACAGCGACTTGAGAGAACGCACCCAGGCTTCTAAATCGAGTAAGCTATATCGTAGGTCTGTTGCGCTTTCATGATGCCTCAGATACCTGACTAGATCTCCCTCTTAAATCAAGAGGACTTCATGCCCATACTTCTTTCATTATACCAGCACAGAACATATGGATGATATCTAGGTAGCGGGGACGAGCACTTGACATTCTCCTGGCAACAAGTTGCGTGTCTTGTTCTACTTAGCACGTTATAGCCACCAGGCCAGTATCACCGGGTTTCCATACAGAGGCCTGGAAAATCCGGCTGTCTCGTCTCTGCATCACGACCACGACCACGCTTAGAAGCTCCCACGGTCGCCTCTCGAAGTCGTGCTCGCCTTCTCATAAGCTCTCCACCATAGTCCTAGATTAGCCGCCACTAATAGATCCATCATCTTCAGGCCTTCATCTTCAAGGATGATCTTTCCTAGCTTCGCCTGTTTACCACCGAAGCCACCTCCAGCAAATTCCTGTCCTAGTGATAGGTCTAGACGGTCTAATGAACTCCTAGCATCTTCGGTACTTTCGTCGCGGTTGACCGAATTGGAAGAGTTGTTGCGACTATGTCGCCCTCGGTGGAAAAGCGACGATCGTTTTGATGTCTCTTCGGTTCTAGGTGTAACTGCCCTAGAGCTGCTCGGAAGGTTGAACCTTAGCTCACTGACTTGCATAACTGCAGGCGGCCCGCCCTGGAGTCCGGGGACGATATGGCGACACTACAGAAAGTATTAGCATGATTTTCATCATTTAGGTTAGAAACATTTGATTACCTTCAAAGAGCCTCCACCTGCACCAGTGATAAACTCGCATCGGCCATTCCATGGGCTTGTAAACACGTAGCCGCGGAATGTTGATTGCCTGTCGGAGACCTGGATGGTGCTATATATCTGATCATCGTGGGTCAAGAACGATGGTGATGGCTGAGGACGTAGGTCCATCGAACTCCTCTCAGGTTGCCCAACGTAGCTCCCTCTTGAACTAGGACGTCCACTACTGTAATCAAAGGAGCCTTTCTTTCGATGACCGAAGCCGCCGTTAGTGTGTTGCGATCCTTCCATCCACAAGCGTCGACGAAAAGTGTTATCGCCTTCTATTCTTGGCGCTAGCTCGGGCCTTTGAGGCTGAGAAAGCATCCCTGTCTGATGAGGTCGGACAGCCGTGTTACTTGTACGGCTTGGTAAGGCTGATTTATCTATAGCATCCGAATGTAGAAACTTGGAATAGCCTGGATTGAACACCTCAATATACATTGGGGCCCCTATCCTCTTCTTTGTCGTAGGCTCGTTGAGAGTTGCAGATGAAACTTCGACGATTGGCGGATCATCAATTCGCGCAACGTTCCATTGAGCGCCAGATGCTGGGTCCCGTCGAATAAGAGTAAGTGAAGTGCCAGTAGGTTGAGGTCTTTCAGAGGATCTACGCGGGGTGGTTGCTGGTCTTTCGTTCTCCTGCCGATACTGACTTGAGTCGAACGAGCGGCGTACGCTGTGATCTGGGCCTAGCATTTCGGTCCTTTGGGAGTAGCCCCCTGCGCTGGCATTCTGTCTGCTTTCAAAGTTGCTGATAGGTGCGAGGGTTCCGGGTACGGGCTTTCGCATGGGAGCAGGTGCTACACCAGAAGCGCTTGGAACACCCGGGACTGCTTTGCGTTGGATGGGTGGCACAGGTGATCGATGAGGAGAGGTGCGCTGTTGCTCCGAGTAGTCAGGCTCCCGAAAGTCATGAGGGGCGACGAGGTGGACATCTTCCGGTTGTTCGACGTGGATAAAGTAGAGGGAACTTTGAATATCCTCGGCAGTGACGACTTTTTCTCGAGGTTTCATCGGAGATAGGAATACATCTGAAGCATCATTAGGTCACATGCATCAAGTCTGGTAGGATAGCCGTACCTACCTTTGCTACCAGGAACGCGGGCAATGTAAAGCACTAGCGGCTCGTGCTTCACATGTGTTGGATTTCTTGGGTACGCCGGCGGATTGGAAGCAAGTGCTGTAAGCGAAGAGAGAGATTTGGCCTCAATCGCCGGCGAGGTCATTTGAGCGATAGACTGGGGCAGCGAAGAGCTGGGGGAATGATAGAAAAAGATGGGCTACTTAAGCTGTGTCGGTGGGTGCTTTGCCGAAGCTTGTGTTTCCCCAGCGGCGTTGCCTCTGAACACATATAAGACAAAAGCAAGCTGAGGTTTTGCTTGCGTCTGGGTGGCTGTGCGTACGCGTCTCCGCCGACTATCCGGACTATCTTGGACAGCAAATGCGTCGCCTTGGTCTATTATTACGGTGCAGAGCAAAGCGTGAGCGAATCTGACAGCAGAGCATCATTCGCAGAGCCCTGGCAGTAAACGAGGCTGATGCTGGTGAACGAGTTTGGGGCACGCGCGCTGACGGGAGGCATACGAAGGTAGAGTGGTGAGTGGTGGTTGGGTTCGCGGCCGCCCATTGGCCCACAAACAAGCGGTGCTGGACGACCCGATGAGGGTCCTTTAGCGTGAAAGTCTGCGAAATCTTGGCCCGTCGTGCATTTTGACCTCGATTTTCTCGACCGCACACGACACGCCCGCTGCAGCTGTCCCCGCCCACATACCCGTCTGCAGCTTTTTAGACAAAAGTATTGAGACCCGGGTACCGTCAAATTTGCCATGGGCGACACTCTCGAGGTTTGTCGCAGCACGCCCCCGCCGTCGCTTTTGCCGCTAACTGGGATCTGTAGGAGCGATTGAAGAGCCATGCTCGGGCGTTTGAGGGGCTGATGTCCCTCATACCAGCGGAAACCTATTACGGAAAGGATGAGAGCATCACCAGCGTACGCATCAGGTCTATACGAAGCGTCATTCTTCATGCTGACCCAAGTCTCCTCAGACACAATGGCAAAAGAAGAAGAAGCAAACCCTGGAAGAGCGACAGGCCGCCAAGCGAGCGAAGCTGGATCCTGCTTCACACAAGTCTGCCAAAGACGTTATGGACGAGAACGCGCGCAAGCGAAAGCGAGAGCTGGAGGGTGAGCTATCGGGTGCAGACTCTTCAGACCTCGACATGGACATCGAAAAGGAGAAGCCATTAGAGGGTCTTAAAAGCAAAGCGAAGAAGCAGAAGATCAAGGCCGCCAAGCCAGAGGTGAACGAAGACGAAGACGCAGGCGAGACAAGGGCTCTGTCAAAGGCTGAGGCAAAGGCCGAAGAAAGGGCCGAGAAGAGAAGAGAGAAGAAAAAGGCAAAGGCTGCACAGAAGAAACAGAAACAAGTGGCCAAGAAATCTCAAGGCGCTGAGTTTAGTAAAAGGTAAATAATTCCTGCTGGAGACATAGTCTAAATTCTCGTTCTAATTATCGCCCTCAGTCTCACCGCTGCTCAAGAACCTGATGAGGACGAGGCCGACGAAGACGCTGAAGACGATGCAAACGAGCTCGAGCACCCGGACGATCGTATACAAGCTTTGGACGTTAGCGGGCTTATCGAAGAGGGTCAGTCCACTGCTCCCTCAACTGCTGCAAATTCCAATTCCTCCGCAGCTTCTACCGCGTCAGCCGCGTCCTCTTCGTCATCGTTACCTCCAGCCGGCGAAGAAGTACAAGAAAAGAAGATAAAGAAGCCTTTCAAGATTGACCCACAAAGTCACGACAACTTTCGCGCTCGGCTGAATGCAAAGCTGGAGGCTATGCGTGCGGCGCGCAAAGCTGATGGACCAGATGGGCGACCAGCGAGGAATCGAGCGGAACTAATCGAAGCGCGGCGGAAGAAAGAAGCCGAGCGCAAGGCATCAAAGAAAGTCAGTCGACAAGAAGCAAAGGAGGACGAGGCACGACAGAAGGCAGAAGAGCAGCTCGCACGGATAAGAGGCGGTTCAGGTTCGCCCTCAATATTCCCGCCACGGTCACCGGAGAGCGAGCGGAATTTTAATTTCGGGAGAGTAGCGTGGGACGGGCAACAGCTCGAAGGCAACCTCTCCAGCTTCCTAGAGTCGAGAAAGAAGAAGGGCAAGTCAGATGCAAAGACAGCCCTCGACGCCGCGCAAAAGAAACAGGCGCGGATCAATGGCCTCGACGAAGAGAAGCGAAAGGATATTCAAGAGAAAGACCTGTGGCTCGCCGCCAAGAAGAGGGCGCAGGGAGAGAAGGTCTTTGATGACGTAGGATTGCTGAAGAAGAGCTTGAAACGTCAACAGAAGCAGAAAGAAAAGAGCAAGCAAGAGTGGAAGGACAGACTTACGAATGTCCAGCAGGGCAAAGAAAAGAAGCAGAAGCAGAGAGAGGAGAATTTGAAGAAACGAAGGGAAGAGAAGGGGCAGAAGGGGAAGAAAAAGGCTAAGAAGCCTGGTAAGAAGGTTAAACGACCTGGATTTGAGGGTACCTTCAAGGCAAGATAAGCTTTAGCGGACATAAAGAGAGGATATCGTCTGAGAAGATCGCCTTGGGTATGTAAGAGTGTATCTAGGGCGAGCGCATCGTGCTTCGGCATGCAAAAACTTGGGAAAGCATTTGGCGTTTGATACCATATCATGGCGGCATCATCTGAGCGTTAGGAGTACGTATGGCCGTTGAATATCATGACGTCTTTTGACTTGGGCTATTGTCCCTATCCACGTTGTCTCTCCTTGTCTTCTAAGGCACTTGAGTGGACTTTGGTATGTACTTGAGTAGTAGCCCCACGAGAGCCTTACATTGGTGCTTGTACACAATTCATATGTTATTATCACCAAATTGGTGGCAGCTGGCCCTGTATCTTGACGCCATCCTAACATCATTCCAATACTCCCCCCCAAGTTCAATGGTCCTTCATGACCCGTGACCGCGGGTGCATAAGATATATATATCTTCATTTCTTCTTAATATTGATCCAACGATCTGCATGGCCTGCAGTCTCTCTATACTCGCTCTAAAGGCGGAAACCACCATCCGAACTTCCAGCACATTCAGTTCTTTTTAACTACTAGGCACGAGGATAGTCGTATCCATTTGCTCAAATCTAAGCTCTCTCACAGCTTTTGTTAGATAATGCATCCCCGAAAGGTTGGCTTAAAAATTTGGAAGCATTTCAAATGCTATGCGAAATGCAGAAGCTTTGGAACGGACTTCTTGTACATTGACAAATGAGATCTGAACTGCTGTGTCAGACATAGGCTGCATCTCTTATATTTACATTTAAGCATCGACTACCATCCATTATCTGTATGGCGCGTCTGCGCGAGCGGCGGCCGCGATCTCTGGCTCCCACTTGTCTCCGTTTGCCAATAACTTCTCCTTGTTGTACAAAAGCTCCTCTCTTGTCTCGGTCGCGTACTCGGCATTTGGTCCTATCCATTGTCAGTATTAAATGCGTGTTGAGCGAGGGGGCCATATCATACCCTCAACAATGGCATCGACAGGGCAGCTCTCCTGGCAAAGACCACAGTAGATGCACTTGGTCATGTCGATATCGTAGCGTGTCGTCCTCCTGCTACCATCCATACGCTCTTCAGCCTCAATTGTGATAGCTTGCGCGGGACAAATAGCTTCGCAGAGCTTGCAAGCGATGCAGCGCTCCTCACCGGTGGGATACCGCCGCAGAGCGTGCTCGCCTCGGAAGCGGGGGGAGATGGGGCCCTTCTCGAAAGGATAGAAGATCGTGTACCTGCAGCTCCATCAGAATACAGTTTCTAAGGCTCCACGGATCAACAGCTCGCCAATTGAGAGCTACTTACGGTGGCCGGAAAAACTGCTCCAGCGACACATACATGCCGCGAAACATCTCCAAAAGCAAGAAGTATTTGCCCGCGCGGTCCAATGCACCTTCTCCCTCATCCCATCGCTTTGGCTTTGGTAACCGGAAGCCCGGCGGTGGTGGTCCTGCTGGGGTGGCGGCTCGCGACAGAGTCGTGGAGAAGAAGGCGACTGTGGCGGGTGATGGGAGGCGTGCTGACGCGAATTGCGACGGTCTGAGCAGTGTCGCAGCTGGCCGGCCGCGTGCCAGCATCGTCAATGGCTTTGTGCTGGCCATCGGGGTCGCTGGGGTATCGCTGGCGATGTGGGTGGTGCTGTCGGATGGAAGTGGGTGTCGTCAAGCTTGAATTCTGAGGTTGCTTGTCAAACGGATACGCTGCGATTGGCCAAGATTTCAATGACGGCAGCAACGGTGGGAGGCGACCTCGAAGTCTTAAAATTATAGGTAGAAGCCCTCGCGAGTAGATTTACCAAATTGTAAGTGCTGTGAATAGTCCTGGTCTACTCTCGGGGTGGTTGCAGGTACCCAAGTTCGTCCTCGACTTCGTCTTGTTGGCTGACTAACGTAATGTAACTTTTAGTTCGAAGTTCTGCAACTCTGATCCAGCATCAACATCACCACCTCCACTAACCTCACCATCTCGCCCCGATACCCGTCAAACCCACCCACCATGTTCCGAACAGCCCTCCTCAGGTCCGCAAGGTCAGCCGCCCGTGCTGCACCTCGATGCCAGGCCGCAATGGCTCGCCCGGTTGCGCGTACCTCTCTCTTCCAGCCTAAGCAAGCTACCCCCTCCGTATACTTCCAGGCCGTACGATGCTATGCTGCGAGCGCAGGTCTGTCACAAGAGGAGGTTTCTGGCAGAATACTGGATCTGTTGAAGAACTTTGACAAGGTAATGGGTATGCAGATGGAATTTGGAGCTATTGCTAACTCAAGAGCAGGTCCAAGACACCTCAAAGGTAGCTACATATAGCCCATAGCCGCTCGACGAGGCACATACTTACGCCCCATAGCTCAACGTCGAATCGCACTTCCACAATGATCTTGGTCTGGACAGTCTTGATACTGTAGAGGTGGTTATGGCCATCGAAGAGGTTTGTCATAGTGAAAGGGGGCATATCTGAGACACTGCTGACAGTATTGTAGGAATTCAGCATCGAGATCCCCGACAAGGAGGCCGATGCTATTCACAGTGGTACGTCCCTCTTAGAAATACCATGCTCGTCGTATGCTAATAATATTATAGTCAAGCAAGCAGTGGACTACATCCTGGCCCAGCCTGATGGTAAGAGCCCGACATCAAAATGCTAACAGGAACCTCCAAGCTAATTGATATGCAGCGCACTAAGCAACTTTCGAGAGCTGGGAGCTAGGTCTGGAGAGTATGGGTGCGGATTGGGTAGTCGGTTCTACCGGCGTTGTTATATATTTGCCTCCTTGTAAAACAGTCGCCTGGGACGGCACCGTGTACTTTCGATAGATATGAACCTATCCACCTCCTAGTGCATCTTTCTGCTGTGGCGTTGTGATAGTCCTTTACTTTGAGGATCGAGGCGGCCTGAACATCTCTTGGCGGAACCGAGCACCCTTTCCGCTGATAGTTTGTCACACGAAGAGCACCTCCCAACTCGTACATGCACACGCGTCTTGCGATACCCCTATCTTTACACCGTCGAGTCCGTTACCGTCACTTATATAGTCCGCATCAAAATTCTCACGAAGATCGCCGTCCGCGTATGCGCAGCCCAAGCGCCCTCATCCCTGCGCTCGTTGAGGAGCATCACCCATAATTTCAACAAACCCCCACACCAGTTCCACAACCACCTCTGATGGCTTCGAGCTCTGGTCTGACGCGCCGGAGAGGAGGAGGCGGCGGTGCCGCAGGCAATGGCGAGGACGAGGGCAGCCGAGTCAGCTCGCCAGCACCCAGGCGCAACGATGACCGTACCCCCGAAACTTCCTACGAGGCCTCCGAGAATGGCCACAAGATCGCATTCGACCCCCGGGATATCAGTGAGAGCGCGGAGAGGAGCAAACAGCCCAAGCTCACGCTTATGGAGGAGATCATTCTTATGGGCTTAAAGGACAAACAGGTGCGTATATTGCGAGGGGAGAATGCCTAGGAATTGCAGGCTAATATGTCAGAATAGGGATACCTTTCATTCTGGAACGATAATATCTCGTACGCGCTACGAGGATGCATTGTCATAGAACTAGCATTCAGAGGCCGCGTGAGCATGCAGAAAGACTCCTCACGGCGGCGGTTTCCTCTGGCAGACCGAGTCATCGAGGTTATTGACGACACACTGACAGGAGAGGTGCTGTTGGACGAGGCATTGAAGATGATGAAGTCGAGCGAGAAGATGAGTGTCAATTCGTGGATCGATCTCATGAGTGGTACGTCTCTCACTTGCACAACATCACTGTCTTATGTAGACTCTGGCAGCTAACACTACGTATAGGGGAGACCTGGAATCTCATGAAGATCGGCTACCAGTTGAAGCAAGTCCGCGAACGACTATGCAAAGGTCTCGTGGATAAGGGCATCCTACGCACAGAAAAGAAGAACTTCCTCCTCTTCGATATGGCTACACATCCCGTGGCCGATGGCGGCGCAAAGGAAGAGATTAGACGTCGCGTCCGGAACGTTCTCACGAACCGCACCGTTGTCCTCCCGGGCAGCCAGTTCCTGCCAGAAGAGCTCGAGTTCAGATATATCCGGACAGTTAGCATGGTCTGCGCCGCCTATGCCGCGAACGTCCTAGAGAACGCCTTGACGACACTTGGGCATGAGGCGCGTGAGCGCGCTTTTGCTCAGGTTGACGAATTGCTAGCAGAGTACTCACAGTGGCCGTTTGCAAGGAGACAGGGGGGCTCGCAGGGAGTGGGAGCCAATCTGGGTCAGGTGATTGCTGACGAAGTCAATGGCTCGAAGGACAAGGAATTGCAGCTCGAGGTGAGTTGAGGACTCATCACGAGTCAAGTATGGCAGTGTGCTAATTCGTATCCATAGGTGGTCGCGGCTTGCCTCAGCGTATTCACGCGACTCGATTCACTTCTCTGAGAAAAAAACAGCCTATCGAGAGTCCCAGCAAGATTGCTATCTTGATATCTGTCGCGGTTAATGGCAGAACTTCAGACCTCGGAGTTTACGGTCAGCAGAACAAACGAATATAACCGTCGAGTTTGTAGGCGGCTTCTGTTAGGGCCAGGTCTATAAATGCGTAGGGAGTCCTCTGTTTATAGCGTTCCTGTTACATGAAATGAGCCGGGAGGGCACACAGCGTTCGGACCACTATATCAGAGGTGTATTACCAAAACCACTTTTCTTCTTCCACTTTGGCGGGTTCGAGGTACCAAATACAAACTTTATTTGACAGGCTTCCAGAAACGTGACAATGCACAAGGCCCAGGAAGCCGGTTTATGCACTGGCAGTCAGGCTCCGTGGACTCTGTCTGGTCCCAGCAGGCGCCATTCCTGCTTGCCTTGGCATCACGTGCAGTGAATGGCGAGTGAACATGTCTTGGGGTCGAATCTCAGGCAAAAGGGCCTATGAAAGAGGTAGGTGTTCCTAGGCCTGGGAGAGAAAAGAAAACCCACCGCAAGTCAGAGGCTGTGGGCTGGGTTTTGCATCCCGGCCCGCTTCAGTGTTCACCATTAGCAGTCTCGGCGCCTGGAAGCGGGAAAGAGGCGCCAAATCCATCAAGGCCTCTGCCTGACACACAACACATCATTCCGAGCTTATCCTCCGCGCGACCCCTCACTAAGGCACCGCAGCAGTGTTTCGCCGATTCGGGAGAGTGCCAATACTCTCGCCTGTGAAAGCCTTGCGGACGGGCTGCTGCGCGCTTGACATACCCGATCGGCAGTTCCTGCCTTGACAGCCAAACAGAGGCCCAGCCCAGCCCTGTGACCTGTGACGACGCGCAAATTGCATGGTCCTCAAGGTATGTGTTTTTTTATTGTCGCCAGCAGATTCTCGCGATAGTATCGCGATGGCCGTTGTTTTCTGAGATGGCGGCGCTGCTGCTGCCGTCGCTCACCCGCCCCCTTCTTCGGCGAGTCGCGACCGCATCGAACGCCCGTTGACCGCACCAGCAGCCTCCACCACACCCCGTTCCATGCCTCGGCCCCTAACTGAGGCACGTCTCTAGCAGGTCGCTCCTGCTGCGCGCAATACTCTTCTCACCGCGATGCCCTCTCCCTCCTCCACCGACCCCCAGCCGCCCGCAACCTCCCAAGCCCAGAACGGCGCGTCCCAAAACGGCGTCAACGGCGACGGTGCCGTCCAGCCCGCCAATGCTTCT
The DNA here is from genome assembly GCA_033682645.1 of Phoma sp. ATCC 74077. Lineage (NCBI taxonomy): Eukaryota > Fungi > Ascomycota > Dothideomycetes > Pleosporales > Didymellaceae > Phoma > Phoma sp. ATCC 74077. Next base: position 1,101,058 of record JAWDJC010000005.1, on the reverse strand, counting down.
ACCAACACCAATGGACCTGACACGACGCCCGACGACGACCACGCGATTCGTGACGGAAAACAGAAAGCTAAGGCGGTGCTGGCGGCCTCGGGGGTAAACATCACAGACGCACAGGCAGACATGGCATCGCCCGCGCCTGCAGAGGCCATCAATGGCGCGTCGCCGAGTCGAAAGCGATCGCGTTCGGGGACTCGAAAGCCTTCGCAGACACCTAGCCAGGGAAATGCCGAATCGACAGCCTCACAGGCTCACCGGCTCAATCGCTACATCGCGCGCGACCTCTTGGATAGTGTCAACAAGTACGAACGAAATAAACACTCAGAGAAGGTCTATGGAGAGCTCAACGACTTGCGCCATTTTTACCGCGATGAGGTGTATCCTGTGCGGCGGCAGGATCCAGGCGCAATCTTCGGATATGGATATGCTGGCTACGGCAATGGCGTGACTGATATCCCTCCTCCTAGAGATCCTCGAGCTGCCTCACAACCGCAGCTGCTCTACCCCGAGAACGCCAGGCGCGCCGGCCGTCGCCTCGCGCCGCAGCTGAAAATCCCACGAGAAAAGGGGGCGCAGCAAGCAGAGCAGATCGAGGAGCTTGTCCCTGTGCGATTGGATATTGAATTGGATAGACTGAAGCTCCGAGACACATTCACCTGGAACCTGCACGATCGCGTCACCAACCCTATATTGTTTGCCCAGACCCTCGTTGAGGATTTCCAGATACCTCCAGAGCTGCGTCAGAACGTAATGCACCAAATCGATCGCGAGATACAGGAGCAGATACAGGATTATTACCCACATGCCTTCTTCGACGATGAGCCGCTAGACCCACATCAACCATATTCAGCATACAAGAACGATGAAATGCGCATATTGATCAAGCTAAATATTACTATTGGCCAACACACACTCGTGGACCAGTTCGAGTGGGAAATCAATAATCCTCTAAATGCGCCCGAGGAATTCGCCCAACAAATGGCCGCCGACCTCTCGTTATCCGGAGAGTTTACAACGGCCATTGCGCATTCAATACGAGAGCAATGTCAGATGTTCACCAAGAGCCTCTACATAACAGGTCATCCCTTTGATGGACGGCCTGTGGAGGATGCAGACATTCAAGACAATTTTCTCGCTTCTCCCCTACCCTCCGTATTCCGACCTATGCAGTCAACGAAAGATTACCAACCGTATCTGTACGAGCTTAGCCACGCCGATTTGGAACGAGCTGAGCTGTCGATCATGCGAGAACAGCGGCGTCAGAAACGCTCTGTCAATCGACGTGGAGGTCCTGCACTTCCGGACCTCAAAGACCGCCAGCGAACCGTCCGTACCTTGGTAGTCTCGTCTGTACTTCCTGGAGCCGCTGAGTCCATTGAGGAGAGTCATCTGTTCAAAGCGACGCGGAAAGCAAGAGAAGGCCGTCGTCGCGTTGGTGACGGAAGTTCGGACGAGTCTGACAGTGATGATTCTGTGCTAGAGTCTCCAGCGCCAGCGCAGCTAACCGGAGGTACCGCTCGAACCAGAGGTATGCGTGGTGCTGCGACTGCAGCTCAAGCTGCTATGAGATCAGCCATTGGACGATCAGCAACGCCAGAAATATCTACGCTCCAGAGCCATCACGAGACCAGAACAACACGACAATTGAGGTACGAAGCGCGCGACGAAAGCGTACCCGAACCTACCACATTAATTGTCAAGCTTCGCATATCACCTGCAAAGTTAAGAGAGTGGCAAAGGAATCCAAGAGCATTCGCAAAGCCGGCCTCTACGCCCATGATGGCACCTACACAGACTCCAGCCCGAAGCACCCCAACCGCAAATTCGATGCCCCCTCCTCCCTCACCTGCTATGCCCCCTCGTTCCACACCTGCGGCTCCAGCATCCGTCGAGGCCTCACCGCGACCGCCGACAACGCCTACACCAACCTCGCAATCGCAGAAACAATGGCAGTACAAGTCTGATGGCTCAATGGATGCGCCGTGGCCGAGTCCTCCTACATCTCAACACGTAAGAAACCCCAAGTTTACTTTGTTCGTGCTTCTAACGTTTCATAGCCTCCACCTCCGCCGTGGCTTCAGCAAGCTCTACAAGATCTTCGCGATCGAAATCCAGGCGAACTGTTTGAGTCCACAATGCGTTACGTTGTTATGAACGAGGCACATGAGAACCCAGAAACGAAGAAGGTCGAACCGAAGACCGTGAAAGCAGATCACCTATCCACGAGCGCCCCGCTACCGCCAAACCATAAGGCTTACTTCCTGCCACGGATACGGTGCATGGACTGCCCAGGGAAGCTCTACAACGCAGGTCCGGAGCGCACAGTCAACAACTTCGAACTACATCTAAGGAATCGAGGACATATGAACAATGTAGCGAAACGGACGGGTCAACCGGTGCAATCTTAGTGAACTGGATGTGGCCAATGATCAGTAGCAAGGACTTCGTAAAAAGTGCATAATGAGCGGATGGTTCCATATACGCAAGCGCATTTCAGGGAGCTGATCAATTACCGTTGTACAAAAGAAGTAGACCACTCTTAGGCGCATGGGGCACAGCGTGGGCACAACGTGCTGGTGCATGGGCGTTCTGATTTGCCGGCTACGATTTGGAAAGTAGTAGCCCCTTGTCACTTATTTCATTCTTGAATCGACCGCACCCCAACAGCGGAACAATTGCAATATTTAGTCTCCGTTCCGAGGAATTTCTATCTCCTCGTTCATGGAATACCTTGTGTCAAATACATGTAGGGCTGCGAAGACGGCCATGTGAGTAGGATTATCTTACACTTGTTTATACTTTATATCGTCAGGAATGAGGTTTGGCTATGCGTCACTTTGCTTCGCTACCCAAGTATTATATACGCCGACACACTGGTCTCAGCAAAGACGTCTTTAATAGTCATTATCCACGCCTACCTCGTTACGACGGTGGCAGATATACCTCTAAACAACCACATCGAATCAGTAGAATCACGTGTTCGGCTCCGACTGCCATCGAGTCTTCATACCCAACATGCTCCTCTCGACGCTTCAAACAACCTTCCTTCTTATTGCTAATCTAGCTCTCGTCATGAAAGTACATGCCGCGCTCCCAATCCGCATCCTGACCCACAACATCCGCTACGCTGCCAACCCTCCGTCTGAGGGCGAGGACCCATGGTCCACTCGAAGGCACCTGATTCTCAATGAGTTGAAATACAACATTCTACACAACTCTGAGGCGTTTATCTGCCTGCAGGAAGTCTTGCACGAACAACTTGTCGACATTATCCGCGGGTTGAACAGCGACAGCTCGAGCCAAGAAAGAGATGAATGGGTCTACATCGGTGTAGGCCGCGACGATGGCAAGCAAGCCGGCGAGTACAGTCCCATCATCTATCGCAGAGCCGTCTGGGAGTTAGAGAAATGGGAGACAGTATGGTTGAATGAGAACGGGGCGGTAGGAAAAAAAGGCTGGGATGCTGGCAGTGTGAGGATTGTTACGGTCGGGACGTTCAAACATATTGCTAGCAAGAGGAGGGTGGTGGGGCTGTGTACGCATTTCGACAACGCGGGCACAGTGAGTAGGAGGGAGAGTGCGAAGATTGTGCTCAGGCTTGTTGACTTTGCTACCTCTCCTTCCTCTGAGTCTTCAGCAAGGATACCGTTCTTCCTCGCCGGCGACCTGAATTCTGAAGTCAGTGGAGAAGCGTACCAGATACTCAGCTCGCCGTCTTCACCGTTGCAAGATACGAAACAGATAGCGCAGTGGCTGTACGGCAACGAGTACACGTTTACGGGTTTTGATGAGAGTGGTTCGGAGCTGATTGATTTTGTGTTCGTTGGGCCGAAGGCGGGAGATGCGTGGGATGTGGAGGGTTACAGTGTTCTCGCCAACCGATTTGATGATGGGGTATACAGTTCTGATCATAGGGCTGTGGTCGTTGATGCGGCCTTGACTACCTGAAAACCGGCTTTAAAGCATACTGGACAGTGCGGGAGTGTGAACTATTTAATTGGAATAATATCTCAAGGGCTAAGTTGATAGACCTAATCCTTGCTATTTATGGTCGGGTTTGGCTCCTGGAGTCTTCTTTTAACCGAATGTTGACATTGTGTATTCGGGTTGTAAGCACTATGTAGAAACCCTCTGTTGAACAGTATGACCTTTACAGCATAGGGAAGGAAAATGATCGTCACTCTATACATCCTAGACTGAACAGCTACATTCTAAGATTGAAACCTTTACGATGTTGAGCGAACCTTACCTGGGATATTATGGTTCAACGCGTTTTGAGCATACCCTTATATGTATTCACATTTTGTCGCCGGCACGAGAGGCTGGACGAAAACAAACGTGCACAATCAGAATCTGAAGGCCCATTAAGCACAATTTCTTGGGCCTAGATATAGTTATAATATCGTATGCACAACATTAATATGACCATCAGTGGCGAGCAGAAGGGAGGTCGAGGATGGAGCAAATTATCGGGAAAATGCATGCCAGCCATGATGGCAATTGGGCGGGTCAAGTCTCTCACCTTAAAAGACAGGAAGGCAATGGAAGACGACAACATGGTTGAAGTCTTGTCACAGGCCACATTGCCGGATCCGATTAATTTATTCACATCTTGGTGAAAACGGACGTTGTCAGGCGGCGAGCGATGAGCGTCATTGGGCTTTAAGCGAGAAAGCAACCCCTCTTAGTGGGGCACAAGTCTCAAAACAACAGGTACGACGTCGACTCACCATTCTCATCCTGGCTTCTAGACTACCTTGAACATACTCAACCACCTTCAAGATGGCCGAATCAGCAGCTATTGGTATGTCAAATCCCTCACTTGCATCAATGCAAAGCTCCGTCGAAGCTGAGCAGAGCTTGGACTCGAGTTCTGCTGTATGGTTACAGAAGCTAATAGAGATTGACAGACTACACTCTCGCGAACCCAGATACCATAACCAAGTATAAGGTCGCTGGCGAGATCTCTCAGAAAGTTCTCAAGGAAGTCTCAGGTGCGTTTCTTCCAACCCCTGCGCCTATCCATAGGCGACTATAGAGTACTTTGAACTAACAGCTGCAGGATGGATTAAGGCGGATGCCAGCATCGTCGAGCTTTGTGAGCGCGGCGACCAGCTGCTAGCAGAGGAGGTCGGAAAAGTCTACAAGGGCAAGAAGGTCCTCAAGGGCATTGGACACTGCACGACTATCTCGCCGAGCGCCTACGTCACCCCATACACTCCGCTCAAGTCCGACACTGAGGAGGCCGCGGCCACATTGAAGGAAGGAGAAGTCGTCAAGATTCAACTGGGCGCCCAGATTGATGGCTTTTGCACAATCGTTTGCGACAATGTTATTGTTGGCAACGATGGAGAGGTCACTGGACGGGAGGCAGATCTCATACTCGCGACCCACTACGCGAATGAGTTGCTGCTGAGATTGATGGTGCCCCCAGGCCTTGTCGCTCAAGGCGATGAAGAGGAACAGAAGAAGGCCGCATCAAAGAAGGCCTACACACAGAACCAGATCACCACCATGCTGGAGAAGGTGGTCAAGGCGTACGGCTGCAATCTTGTTGAGAGCACAACCATATGGCAATTCGAGCACAATGAGATTGAATCCAAGAAGAAGATCATCTTAGCACCCGGTGAGGGCGTCAAGGGCGAGGGCCTTCCTGAAGTCGGTGAGGTGTGGGGTGTCGAGATGGGTGTCAGTCTAGGCAGCGGTAAGGTCAAGAACAACGGCAACAGAACGACCCTTCATCGACGTACAGCTACCACTTATCAGCTTAAGCGCCCTACTTCAAGATCGCTCTTGTCCGAGGTTGTTAAGAAGTTTGGCACTTTCCCCTTCAGTCTGCGCCAACTTGAGGATGAGAAGAGCGCCAAGGTCGGTGTTGTGGAGTGTGTCCGAGCTGGCGTGCTTCGTCAGTACGAGGTCGTTATCGACAAGGAGAGCCAGCCTGTGGCTAGATTATTCACTACTGTTGGTAAGTCTCAGGTTCCTATGCTCCCCCTGATGCGCCCGTTGTCCGGTCTTGGCCGACGACAGCCGTCTGCTCTGTTTGTGTGAGACTTCGCTTGTATTTTGAAATTTCCTATGTAAGATGGCCTACTAACAAATCTACAGCCATCACGAAGAACGGCATGCAGCGCCTAGCACAGCCAGCTGCTCTCGACACTTCGAAGTACAAGTCTGACAAGAAGATTGAGGACGAAGAGATCCTTAAGATCCTCGAACAGCCCATTGGTAAGACATCGACCAAGAAGAACAAGAAGAAGAAGAAGAAGCCTGCCAAGAAGGCTGCCGCTGGTGGTGCTGCTGAAGAGGAGGAAGAGAGCGACGAGGAGTAAGCGTTGCATCAAAAGATGACCATGGACGCTTCTGGTACTATTCATGAATGAGGGTGCTATCCGGACGATACACGTCACTATCGGCATCAAGAACGAGGCGACACCCAGGACACTGCGATGCATGATCGACCTTGGTGCGGGTCGAGGTGCTCTCAAAAATGGTGGAAAGATGATCAAATAAAAGCACTAGTAACCTGAAGGAAAAATAGTCTACTCGGCATGCATGTCCACCTCTTCCGTGCCATTACATCTACTAAATTTTTGTCTCCCAAAATACAAACCAGTAATACGTCAGGCGACAACCATGAACAGCTCAGACCCTATCAGGCAATGAGGTGACATACCAGGATTTGTTCATTCTAACTGATCATCATTCATCATTCTTCTATTGTCCTGTGAGATTGTTCAGTTATGTAAGTATGACGGGCGTGCTGTGTATGTGAAGCCAGTAACAAGGGCGATGCGCATAGCTCATATTCATGCCCCTCGATCGAGCGTGTAGTGGCATAGCTACGTGCTTCGTACTTTCATATGCGTAGTAGGCTATGTTACTAGTCATGAAGTATGCCATCTTTTTAACTTCATGGAACTGCATTCCTTCAACCTTCTCTCCTTGATGGTAGGTGCACAATACTTTCACTCTCACACATGACGCAGGACTGTTGCCATTACTGGTTCCAGTCTACAGGTGGCAATCCTGCCTATCGTTTGTAGGTTCGCTCAAACGGGTATGCCCACAATACATCTCCTGCGAATCCATTTCTAAGAAAGTGAAATATCGGGGGTAGCCCCTGAGTCCATAGTACTCCGTTAGGAAACAAATTAATTTTTGCCTCTTGGTCTTGAGTACCAGTCTCCTTGATTTGGGTGAAGAGCTCACATATTCATAATCTGTGCGCTTGAGCTTTCCAACTTGGTGAAGGTGAACTCATTGTTCCTATTGTGGCGTAACGGGCGGAGGAAGAGGATCATGCACCCTTCCCCTCCCGGTCACAAGTTGCAACGCCTCCTTGATACGACAAACTTGATTTCTCTAAAAGTACGATCAGTTTCGATAAGATTCTCCTGCCTATTAAACAATTGTATTTCCAGGCTTCCACGACGTCCTGCGACAGTCATTGTACTGTAGGGGGCTGACATAAGAAGGTGTCTGTCCAAGCTCTGGCCTTCCTCGAAATTGATTCAACCTTACCTCTTCTTGCGACCTCCATTACCGACCCACGAACAACGGGCACGGCTTAGGGGCGCGTAGCATTCTCGGATAGTACGTGAAGTAAGTATGAATCAATTCCATTTCACTACAGCGCACTTACCAAACTGCAGTCCCGCCATGCCGGCCCTCCGCAAGTCTGCCCGGGAGCGCGACTTTCGCTCGCAACAGCCTAGGTCCAGCACCACCCCGTATGCCTCCCCCACCGGCACGCCAGGCGAATCAACCAACGAGAAGAAGCAACGATCAATCACCGAGTGGACTGAGCCGCAACCTCAAACTCTAGCACCCTCATTTGAAGAGCACGGTTTTGCGCGGCACGGAGTGTTGGAGAACATGGCCCCCCTCGGCGTACCACCAAAAGCCAAGGACAAGCAGCGTGCGCGTGCTTTGGGCGAGCCAGCTCCTCGACACGCATTCCTGGGCAAGGGCAATACTGTCTTGGGTGACGAAGTTGGGTCAACGCCAGAGGTCACTCCAGCTCCTGAGCTCGAACTCGAGGATTCAGAGCGGCAAGAGGAGGACGAGATGCAGACAGACTTTCCAGTTCTTGAGGAAGATGAGGATGACGACTACGAGCCTACCAAAACGAAGAAGAAGGGAAGGATGTCAAAAACTCCTGTCAGGGGGAAGACCCCGGTGCAAAGCAAAACGCCTGTCCACGGCAAAACGCCCGTCAGGAATGGTCACAGCAAGACAGCATCGATCTCCGCAAGCCCAGCAGTACAAGCGGTTCAGGCCCCAGTGCCTGCAGACGCCGCAGCGCAGCGCATGCTCATCGCTGTTAATGACGCTATTTCTCGAGCCAACAAGGATGACAGGCGCAGTGTCGGCATAGCGTTGAAGGAGATATTCGAACAGAGCAGAAAAGACGCTTACATCGCGGCTGTTATGGACTCTGTTATTCACCGAAATTCAACAGAGGAGCAGTGGGATGAGTTTCGCATGCGCGTCAAGAGCATCAAGAAGCGAATAAGGAATGAGACAAAGAGGCAGCGGGCACAAGAGGAGCGCTATGGTCGTCGAGCCGTAGAAAAGCATCGAGAAGCAAACTTCACTCAACAAGTTTCACCAAGGGCTAGCAGCGAAGTTGTACCCGATGACTCTGTCTCCGCCATACATGATGCTGAAGACCAACACCTCACCGTTTCCAAGACTTCAACCACTATGGACGCTGCAATGAAAGACACACATCGAGCATTACAGTCAGCTCTTGAACAAGAAGCTGCGCGGCCTCCACCTCACCCCTTCAGTACAGCTCCGGCTCTTCCGGCCGCCGATGCCTCAGCTGAGTCGACGCCGAGGATGTCTTCAAAATCACCACGAAAGCGTGGCACAGCGAATGGTCATCTTGCACCAGATTCCGAAATGGACATCGATGGTGGCATGTCAACCACGGCACCAACTCCAGCCGTTAAGACGCCTGATACAGGTGCCAGCGATTCGGAGTTGTCTGAGGTCAACGAGGAAATCGTCCAGAAAGGACCACCAGAACCCGTGCAGGCCAACGGCAGGAACGGTACACCTGTGCCTACCGGAGGACCGAAGAAAGGGAAGAATGCTGCACATGCACGTGCTGCAAAGAAAACGAAAGGTAACGTGGGGAAGCTGTTCGGCAAGCATGCCTACAAGCAGGCACCACCAACCGCTGAACAACAAGCGGAAGACGAGCGTATATGGGAGATGCGAAAAACACTGGCAGACCAGCAGCCGATACGTCACTTCGAGCACACCCGTCCTCCAGTTTCTGACGTTCGCTTTGACGACGAGATCCTCGAAACTGAGTCCTTGACTGAGTCTCAAATCGCGGTAGGACCACCTGTGGACTCTGATCAACCGCGACGCGCTGGAAGAATACCACACCACGGTACAAAGCGGTTGCGAGAGGATCCCTCAAGGTTTTCCTCTCCTCAGCTCGAGTCGGCTGCAGTGACGCGGCCTTCAACACCAACAGTCGGTCCAGCTCCTAAGCGGATCAAGCTCACCAACGGTCAGGCTGCCAGAACGAAGCGATCGTAAGTCTATCTCCTTACAATTTTTCATTCATTTCTGCCACTTTTCGTAAGAGCGTCGGCCAACGCCAGTACCCGTTTCAGAGCGGATTCGTGGCGTCGACTGAGCAAGCCCTACGTGTTTGCACGTGTTTGCATCACACAAGGCCGTAAGTCTCATCAAATCATCAGAAGACTAACTATTGCATGCACAGGCCAGTCAAAAACCGAGACGGAGGACCTATTGCTGGTGTAGCATTTAATGGCGGTGGCGGTTCGAGACAGCTGGGGCCTGATGACAATGACCCAGTAAGTGCCACTCAAATTCCCGAAGCATCCAACCACACCATTCCTCTTCCACCACACAACCCATCAACAACATTTGCTCTTTTTCATCCCCCAACGCAAATGCTGCTCACAACAAATTTAACTCCGCTCAAATTCCCTTATTCACCTCCGCTTTCTGTTCTTTCTTCACCTCTAACAGAATGTCAGAACTCGCCGCAATCAGATAGCGACGATTTTTGCTCTGCCTGTAGAGGGCCAGGCGAGTTTGTTTGCTGCGAAGGCTGTCCTCGCGTTTTCCATCTTCTTTGCTGCGATCCACCTCGTACTGAGGTTCCGGACGGGGCTTTCTATTGTTATGAATGCAATGCGAAGCTGGGTACGTCCGACGAAGGCGCCGCGGAGTCTTACACAAGCCTTGGACCGCTTTTCAAGTCACTGGAGCGCATCAACCCTCGCGCGTTTGCTCTACCTCAAGATGTTCAGAGAAACTTCGAAGGCATCTCTGCAAGAGCTGATGGTTCGTACTTCGAAGAGGTTAAGAAATTCCCACTGTAAGTGTGACGCGTTCCGTCGCGTGATTTGACACTGACACGACAACAGAGCCAAAAACAGTGGCTACGGCTACCAGAGACCAGACTACACGAAGGTATTCGATGGCGACCAGAAACCTATTTTGTGCGCGCAGTGTGGTCTCTCGAGCGGCCACAAGCGCCAGATGCTCAAGTGCGACTATTGTCACGCGTATTGGCACTTGGACTGTCTTAACCCGCCTCTTGCTAATCCGCCACAAATCAGCCTTGAGGCATCTCAGCGAGACGCATGGAGATGCCCGCGTCACGTTGATCATATTTTACGCAGCGGGTTACTGGTGCAGAATGATCTGAATGAGCCGGATCACGATGTTAAGATGGTTGACGCCGCGCCGGTTATCCGGATTGCACGCAAACTTCGGAAGCGAAGGGAACCCGAGGTCGTTGAACCAACCTTCACGCGTGGCATGCGCAACAACGGCCTGATTGAGATCATAAACGATCCTGACGACGATACTGATGGCGAAGGCAACTATACCTTTGGTCCTGATGACTCGAAGGATCTCAACTCCAAAGTCTTCCGCGTTCCCGAGAAGGGCGTCATCCTCGACTTCGTCAGCAAAGTCAAGAGGTATGTGCAATCATGTTCGTATGTCATTGCATCAGTCACTAACGCATCGCCTAGTGGTCGTGTTGTGAAGGAGTACGAGATGCGAAGGGCCGCAGAGGCTGCAGCGCAGCGCAAGGCGTCTATGCAGCACTTCTTCGCACATTCCATTCAACAACAGCAGACAGCACTCAGTCTAGCACAGCTAGCAAGAAAAGAGTCAGACATCGGTTTGGGCGAGGGCAAGGTCTCCGCGCTCATCCTCAGTCTCACTGTAAGAACTCTCCCTGTGCCCCACTTGCACTGTTTCGATCACCGGCGCTAATTCACGTGAAACAGTCCGAAGCTCCTCCCGATGTCATTGCTGCCCTTGACAATGCTGCTCCTCCGCCGCTCACGGAGGACGAGCGCACGCAATTGTTGAAGCTTGAAGAGCTCATCCAGCGTCGTCTCAAGGCTTGAGCGTGATTCAACCGAATCCGAATCTAACATTTAGCCTAGTCTTCGTGACGCCACCACACACTTAGGCACGAGTCTGGACCACCATAACAATCTCATGCATACCGCACTTGATGTCTTCCGATATACGCTCCTGGACTTCGGCTCTGAAAAACCTGTCGTCCGCTTTTGTGCGCAAAGTCTAGGGCGGGCTGAAAGGAAGAGGTCAGCTCTCGTCCAATTTCCTGAATCGAATAAGATAAGCTGTTCGCTACACAAACGAGCAGCACGAACCACGCCATCGCACACATCTCCTAACCTCATTGAAAAGCTTTTCCATCCATCTTTCAGCACTGGATTCTCTCCTATCGTTGGCGCACTCTTGCAAACGGCTGCGCGAATTCAGCGCTCAAACGCTCGACTGTCTCGAGCATTTTCAACACATTGCAAACCTTCTACAGCTCTTGCGTTTTCCAGCAGAGCTTTGTGCTGTACTAAACTGCATAGCGAGGAGTTCTACATTGGCATCTTGTACATTCTTAGCTCTGGGTATGGAGCTTTGTATCTGGCGTTCTGCTCTATTGAGCCTGAAGGCGCGTCGACGTTGGTCTCCGAACACAATGGGCCTTTTGCAATTTGACCACGCAGCACAGTTTTGTGCTGTCTTTCTTACTTTGTGAAGCTTGCATATCAATTCCTGGAGGACATTGGATGGCTATCTTAGCAGACTATGTAGATTTAGCAAACTTCAAATGGGGAGAAATATGTATCTGGTAGTACTGGAAATTTGCCCCATGAATCTTACGGTGACGAGCATTTTAGCTATTGGTAAAGTGGCATATATGTCAAGACTAACGACAGCATCAGCAACGATGCACAGTGAGGTTTTCTTTGCAGGCTGAGAGAGCACGGGCTGACTGGGGCTCCACACCGTCTGACACGTTGCACACATTCCAGAATAAGCAAGGGGTACCAAGACGAAGTGCCTTGCCAAGATTCTCTCCAGGAATATCGACTGACGAAGATCTACTACGCACATTGAACATATGATTGGATGTGATTCGTCTATTGGTGTGCCTAGTGCGACATGAGCAACCTCTGTACGGCAAGGCAAAAGTCTGTCCGTTGCAAACCGTGTCGCGCAAATGCGCCTATCTATACCGGAATCCGCTCGAAGAGTCGCAGGCGAGAAGGGGTTGAATTGAGAAAAGTAAGCTCGAAAGACCTGCTCAAGGCTTGCAGCGGCCAAAGTAGCGTGGGTACAGGCAGCAGTCGCGCACCGTGTGTTGCTTGCAGAGCCAGGCGAGGAAGCGCTCAAGACCGAGACCGTAGCCGCCGTGAGGAGAAGAACCATACCTGTCAAATCGTGTTAGCATGCTGGAAGCCGAATTGGTGATATGAAAAGCGTGACTCACTTCCTCTGGTCGGTATACCAGTAATACGCGGCAGGGTCAATCTGCTCCCTCGCAAACGCAGCCATCAGCTCATCAAAGTTGTCCATCCTCATACTACCTCCTACAATCTCTCCCACACCCGGCATCAAGCAGTCCACGCTCTCTGTCACTCTTGGGTCGTCCTTATCCTTCAGCATGTAGAATGCCTTGATCGCAGTGGGGAAATGTGTCAAGAAGATAGGGCGGTTGATGATATCCGTCATCCTGCGCTCCGCAGCCTCAGCAATATCATCACCAAATTTGTGAGGCTCGCCGTCTTCGTTGGGGATGTTGTGCTCAACGAGCCAATCAATGGCGTCTTGGTACTTCATGCGCTTGAATGGGCGCTCTGGCATCTTGAATTCGGGGTTGAGATCCATGATGTGCTGCTTGATGATGGGATCGGCCATGGTGACTTCAAGGACGCGGCACATGACTTCTTCTAGATGCGTAAGTAGGTCGTCAAAGTGAATGTAGTCGAGTTCGGCTTCGATGTGCGTGTACTCTGCCAAATGGCGGCGGGTAAGAGACTTCTCTGCGCGGAAGGATTTCTCAATGCAGTATACGTCGCCCATGGATGGTAGGCAGGTTTCGAGGTAGAGCTGGGATGATTGCGTAAGGTAGGCTTCCTCATTGTAGTAACCAAACTTGAAGAGCGTGGCACCGCCTTCCACCTGGGTCTGCACCAGCGCGGGTGGGCTGACCTTGCGTAGTCGGAGCTCCTTGTAGACTTGGTTGAAAGCATACTCGACGGCGTCACGGACGATCATGACCTTGGATGCTGTCTCTCCTCGTAGAGTGAGATGTCGCAAGTCGAGCAATGTCGCGTGCTCTGTGTCTTTGGACACCCTGTTGGTGATAGCATCGTCGCCACCCGCTGCCTTCCACCCATCATGGATCTTATAGTAGTCTGCATGTAGTTCGCGGTCGTTGGGAGCATGCGCGCCGGCTGGGATCTGCCTCAACTCTCCGAGGATCTCCATGCTCGTCTCGCGAGTCAACGTGAGGGCGTCATACGTTTTCGCAAGTTTGCCGGTAAGGATGACCTGCATGTAGCCATAGCCGTCTCTTAACGTCACAAACATGACATCTTTCTGTCTTCGCTCACGATGTACCCTTCCAAAAACTCTCACTCGTGTGCCCTTGACGTCCTTCCCATCGCCCAGTGTGATCTTCTTCGGATCCGTGTCGTCGAGCTTGATCTTGATTGCCTGCGGCAAGCTTGTGTCTTCCTCAAGCACGATAGTCTTGGCCTCGTCTAGGACTTTGTTGCGAGCCGCCTCCTCTTTCATGCGCACCGCAAGCTGTTCCTGCTCCTTCTCTGCCTTCTTCTTTTGTGTCTTCGCATAATTGACCGCCTTCTTCATGGCCGCTTTCGCAACAGGTTTCCATTCTAACCTCGTGGTCGCATCTGCGCCTTCTGCAATTTCACCGGTGACGCTTTTGCGCGTAAGGAATTTGGCAGACTCGCCGCGGGTGAGGACAGCGTATCCGAGCGACTTGTAGGGCAATTCCTCCTGGCCCGTCTGCTCTGAGGTATCGTGGCCGACGTCTTCGTCGATGTAGTAGGTAACTTCTGCCATGGCGACTGCGATTGGAGCGGAAATGTAAGTGTGAATGTCTCTGTCGCGCTTTCGTCTGCTGTCCTCGAAATTATATTGAGTGGGCGCGGGGTGACTCAAGACCCCTCCGAATCTGTGGCCGTGCACGACTACTTGAGGCACCTTAAGTATCGATAAGACTCCTAATAACCTCCCTTATCTGTCGGTGAAGAGTCATTTCAATCTGTTCCTGACCGGGCGGAACCACTGATTCCGCAAAGCTCCTTACTAGATGCGATTTTGATGCTCTGAGGATTTCGTAGCATCATCGTACGACGCAGATTGACGACCTACTTGTTGGCTTTCAATAGAGCGCTTCCCAGAGCACCATGAAAATGAAGTACGGATGCCAAATGCTTGCAATTGGCCCACAAGTGATTGAAAGAGTGTGCAGTACAGGAAGCTTGTGAACGACCTCACTCCACAAAATGACAGCTGGTGACAGTCGAGGTTGCTCTAATTCCGCGCTGACAAACTAAGACGACATTCCGGGGCTGGATTGTACAAGTCTGTCTTCAAACATAGAGCGTTATCCCTCGAAATTCCTAAAATACTGCTATACTCTACTGGTAACTCGCGACGTTAGAACAAATGGCTGATCCGAGTCTCTATACATATCCGTCGCCTCTCGAAGGCTATCAACGCCTCGAGCCGCTGCCCAAGTAAGCCTTGCACCATTAGCTGCATCAATTTCCTACTTTTGTGTGATCCAAAGCATTCTGTGCGTACTAAGCACACAAACAGTGAGAAAGCATCGGATGGAAAGTCTTACGTCAACCCACCAGCTGAAAAGAAGAGCGAGGCATACAATTCCTTCGTAGCTCCAATATCAAATGGGATTCGTGGAGGATTTGAGTAAGTCGACTGTTAAAGTCTCCCTTCAGCAACTGATATCGTGCAGCGTACACATATACTTCCTCCAAACAGATGCTGAGGAGGTCAAGTTCGCTACCGAGCTATGGGAGCGCATACGGCGAGAATGTATGTATAGCCCTTTAATATCCATGCTCTAGCTCAGTAGTACACAGTTCCCGAACTGCGGATCTACAGGGTTTGGGACAAGCCTATTGGGCCTCATCCTGTTGCAATGTTCGAGGTCAATCTATTCACGCCAGGTGAGTCAGAGTCAAATAAGCATCGACCTATCCTGACGGGTTGAATAGAACAATTTGGCGCTTTCGTTCCATGGCTAGTCATAAACAGAGGGCCATTGTCGGCATTGGTTCATCCCAACACGGATGAAGAGGAGCGAGATCACACACAGAGGGCGACTTGGATGGGTCAACCATTACCTCTAAACCTAAAACTGTTCAAGAAGAGGCGCGCATGATCGATGACTGAGGATTGCAAGAGCTGAAAGACCAGGACATCATAGGAACGTGACCATCGATGCCATAGATTTAAATATATCGTCTTCCCGTGGGTATGGTTGCCCTATAGACTTTCCAAGCGCTACACACTCTTCTTTGTACTGATATAATCTTCCCGCTGAAGGAGATGTACCAGCTCTGAATTCTACACCTTTAAATCCATCTCTTTCTGAATCATCCATGTCTCCAGACTCGAGTGATGCGGACCGCGTGGCTGGCTATCTTCGTGATTCATTGCAGCTTCTACTTGTTCGTAGCTTTCGAATGCACTCATACTTTCGTCTCTCCCACGGTGCCCTTCTTCTTTTTCTTGACCTTCTTGGCCTTTTTCTTATCCCGTTTCTTCAACCCCGACATACCCGTTTTACACGCCTCTGCATACCGCACGTAAAAGGCATCCAGATCATCCGGCTTCACGACTGTGCTCAGCTTGATTTTCTCAATATCTTCCCTGTCTGTGCCCGGCCGCTTGTCGCTCTTGTTGTTCGATGCGCGGATCACAACAGGCAATGGCTGCTCAGGGTGCGTGTCCCATAGTGGATCATCGGCAACCTTGGTGGGTGTCGGCGGCGTAGAGGACGAGTCAAACGCGAAGCGTTTTTGGGTGAGATAGACACTGCCGTGGCCTTTTGTGCGGGTGTGCTCAAAGAGGTTGTTCAGTTGAGTGAAGAACTGTGCGCAATTAGTATACCAGTATTAGTGCTGGTTCTTTGGCATACCTCGTCATTGCTCAGGTGATCTCGAGCCATTGTGTGATGCGTGCTATGATATTCGCGCCATATGTGATTCTGTCTAGTGAATTGGTGGGATGTCTGCGGTCGTCAATGCGGAGCGGAGAGGCGGGGAAATCTCACCAAAACCTCCGACTCTTATAACTTTTTTGCGACAACCACCGCCTTGCATCAAACAATATGCGCCAAGCGTACGGAGGGCCCAAATTGCCCGTGGAACTACGAAATCAATTTGGAGGTGCGTATGTGGTAGTCTAGAGGCCACCATAGGACTGACTTTGGTAGATCCGGCCAACAGTAACAGGAAGAATAGTGTGCGCAATGGGCAGCTAAACCGTAAAGACAAGCGCAAGGCCGATCGTGTAGAGAAGAAGAGACAAAATAAACAGATCAGGAAACCCCACCCCCTAGCCGTGCAATCTCGAAGTAGGACGCGCCATGCTCCTGTCGAGGCCAAGTCAGATGACGATGAGGAGGTTGAGGTAGATTGGGATAACATCGAGGAGGACTCAAGTCCTCCGCCAGCGACCAAGAAGGAGCCGAAGAAGCCACTGAAAAGCATCTTGAAAAAGGCATCGCCGCCAAACGAAGAAGACTCGCTGCCACCCGCCCATGTGTCGCGTGCGGTAAAGAATAGACTCGCTCAAGATGACGCGGAGATTGCTGCACTGGAGAAGAGGCTCGGCGTGAAGGGCAAGAAGAAATCAAAGGGCTTAGATGATGGACTAGACGATATCTTCGGCGACCTCGGAGCGTTCAGTGACGAAGATGGGGCAGACATTCAGCCTTCGAAACGGAAAAGAGATGAGGACAATGACTGGCTTGCAAGCAAGAGGCAGAAAGCCCTCGGCAACATGCGGGAATCGAGCGAGGACGACACAGATTTGGAAGGCTTCAACTCTGGAGATCTGGACAGTGACGATCAGAACTTAGAAGAGGCGGATTTCGACGAAATGGACGATCTGGAAGACCAAGATGAGGGATCCGAACTCGAAGACTCCGATTTGGAAGGGAAAAGCGAAGATGATGCAAAGCCAACCCAACCTCGAATACGAGAAAATCCATATGTCGCGCCAGTAGATCCTAGTTCTACACAGCCTACCAAATATATCCCACCAGCTCTACGGGCGCCACCTTCATCAGATGCTGAAGCCTTATCGCGCCTCAAAAGACAGATACAGGGCCTGTTCAATCGACTTTCAGAGGCCAATATCTTGACAATCTTGCGCGATATTGAAAGCATATACCAAAACAATCCTCGAGGCTATGTCAACACCACACTTGTTGACCTGCTCATTGGAATGTTGTCGGATCCCTCAGCTCTTCTTGACACCTTCTTGAATCTACATGCAGGATTCATTGCTGCCATATATAAAGTTATTGGGCCCGATTTTGGCGCACAGATGGTGGAACGCATCGTCTCAGAGATTGATCGGCACTATCAGACGAACAAGGAGGGTACTGGAAAGCAAACCACTAATCTAATATCAGTGGTAGCGGAGCTGTATACATTTCAAGTCGTCGGTAGCAACATCGTGTTCGACTACATTCGGTTCTTCCTCGATGAGCTTACGGAGATTAACACCGAGCTTCTCCTGAGAATAGTCCGTGCAGCTGGCCCACAACTTCGGCAGGATGATCCTACAGCATTAAAGGATATTGTTGTACTACTGCAGAAATCTGTGGCCAAAATTGGTCAGAACAACTTGCCAGTTCGGACGAAATTCATGATAGAGACCATCAACGACCTTAAGAACAACCGAATGAAGACTGGTATAGCCTCTTCAGCAATATCTAGGGAGCACACAACGCGAATGAAGAAGCAATTGGGCACGCTAAACACACGCAACCTCAAAGCGACTGAGCCATTACGTGTGGGTCTGAGTGATATAAGAGATACAGAGAAGAGGGGGAAATGGTGGCTAGTGGGCGCGAGTTGGCGAAACGAGCCAGGCAGCGAAGCTCATGTCGAAGAGAAAAAGGAGATCGGCCGGAAGAAAATTGATATCGATGGCAAGGAAGACGACAGTGAAGTCGATCTCGTTCAGCTTGCTCGAGAGCATCGCATGAATACTGACATTCGTCGAGCGATCTTCATCTCCATCATGTCAGCCAGTGACTTCAAGGACGCGCAAATACGACTTAGTAAGCTCAATTTAAAGAAATCACAAGAGACGGAGATCCCGAGAGTCGTCGTCCATTGCGCAGGCGCCGAGAAAACGTATAACCCGTACTACACTGTTCTTGCGCGGAAGACTTGCTCAGATCACAAAACTCGGAAAAGTTACCAATTCGCACTTTGGGATATCTTCAAGAGCTTGGGGGAGAAACAAGATGGAGCAGAGGATTCCGACGAGGATGAAGAGAGCAAAGACCATGACGTGTCTTTGAGAAAGCTGGTCAATCAGGGCAAACTCTATGGCACGTTGATTGCTAAGAATGCTTTACCCATAACCAGCCTGAAGAACCTCAACTTCCCATATCTACAACCCAAGACCTTGACCTTCGTGGAGGTCCTTCTTGTAACGACAATTCTTGAGTCCTTGAAGGCATCTAAGGGCAAGGACAAGCGAGACGAACGGGCAGTGCGAGAAGTTTTCGTCGAGGTGGATCAAGCCCCCGAGATGATTGCCGGACTGCAGTACTTCTTGAAAAGAACAGTAGGCAAAACCGACATCGTGGAGGGCACCGAGAAGGACACGGTTCGGTGGGCTTGCAAGTCGATCATTGACATGTTGAATCGCGTATTGGCAACCACGACGATGCAAGAAGATTGAGAAATTGGAACGGATGTTTGTTAACCAGTATGGGCTGAATGTTGCCAAGGAGTTTGCGCTAGGCGTGTCGGATTGCATTGGACGCCGAAGGCCCTCACGCCCTGCTATGGACTGAGGCGAATACTTTTATAATCACCAGATATGCTATGACCAGAATCTTCTGCTTGGTATGAATAGTAATCAAGGATGAAGTGGCCATCTATATCTTGCCTCATGCAACTGTTTGAGATGAGTGACGGCAACGTTGTAGGCTTAGCGCCACTCTTGACCCTACGGAAGCCGCATAGGCCAACCAGCCGAGCTCTCCGCAAAAAGCTCAACAACCATCTCCCGTCACACCCCATCCATTGACGCTTGTCATCCCAGCCGTACAGTTCGCGGCTTGTCTTGGTTACGATTTCGTCTCAATCCTCGATCATGTTCCGGTCACTGGCTCCCCGCGCCGTTCAGAGGGCGACGCGACCCGTTTCTCAAAGCACCTTCTGCGCATCAAACATTTACTTTCAGAACCGGTTACGACGAGGCTATGCGTCAGAGGCTGGTGAGTCGCATTTGCGTAGAGTGAGGGGAGCGATCTTGCGCTGACTACTGCACGACAGAGGAGAAGGACCTTGTCATCATCGGCGGCGGTGTTGCGGGATATGTTGCAGCTATCAAGGCTGGACAGGCGGGCTTGAAGGTCAGCCAGACACGGTCGCAGATAAGAAGAACACAGAATTGATGCAAGGATAGGTCTCATGTATCGAGAAGCGTGGTTCCCTCGGCGGAACCTGCTTAAACGTCGGATGCATTCCCTCGAAATCGCTCCTTAACAACTCGCACCTCTACCACCAGGTTCTCCACGACACGAAGGGTCGCGGTATCGAAGTTGGCGATGTCAAGCTTAACCTTCCTGCCATGATGAAAGCCAAGGACACCTCTGTAGCCGGTTTGACAAAGGGCATTGAGTTCTTGTTCAAAAAGAATAACGTTGAGTACATCAAGGGTACTGGCGCTTTCCAGGAAGAGCATACTGTCGCGGTTAACCTCATCGAGGGTGGCGAGACGACCGTCCGCGCGAAGAACATCCTCATTGCCACCGGTTCCGAGGCCACACCTTTCCCCGGCTTGACCATCGATGAGCAGAAGGTTATCACAAGCACTGGCGCGATCGCACTGCAGCAAGTGCCTAAGAAGATGACCGTCATCGGCGGTGGAATCATCGGGCTCGAGATGGTACGTGCTCTCGTCCTTCATGCAAGCAGCTCTAATTCAAGATAGGCCTCCGTTTGGTCGCGTCTCGGCTCCGAGGTCACCGTTGTTGAGTTCTTGGGTCAAATCGGTGGCCCCGGCATGGACAACGAAATTGCAAAGTCGACCCAGAAGCTACTCACAAAGCAGGGTCTGAAGTTTAAGCTTAACACTAAGGTTACCGCTGGCGAAGTGCACGACGCTGGTGTGAAGGTCAACGTTGAAGCCGCAAAGGGCGGAAAGGAGGAGACTGTAAGTTGCCACAGAAAGAAAGTTATAACCTGGTATTGATGAGTATAGCTTGATGCCGATGTTGTTCTCGTCGCTATCGGTCGCCGGCCGTACACCTCTGGCCTGGGTCTCGACAACATCAGTCTTGAGACTGACGAGAGGGGGCGCTTGATCATCGACCAGGAATACCGCACGAAGATCCCCCATATCCGCGCGATCGGAGACTGCACGTTTGGACCCATGCTTGCCCATAAGGCCGAGGAAGAGGCTGTCGCTGCCATTGAGTACATCACTAAGGGCCATGGTCACGTCAACTACGGTGCCATTCCCTCTGTTATGTACACCCACCCTGAAGTTGCTTGGGTTGGCCAGAACGAGCAGGAGCTGAAGGCCGATGGCGTCAAGTACAAGACTGGAACATTCCCGTTCTCCGCCAACTCAAGAGCCAAGACTAATCTCGACACGGACGGTATGGTCAAGTTCCTGTCAGATGCTCAGACCGACCGGATATTGGGTGTTCACATCATCGGTCCTAACGCTGGTGAGATGATTGCAGAGGCTACCTTGGCTCTTGAATACGGTGCCAGCTCAGAGGGTAAGTCTATGACTCCGTTCTTTCATGGAACACGGCTAACGATAGTTCAGATGTTGCACGAACATGTCACGCCCATCCTACGCTCGCCGAGGCGTTCAAGGAGGCAGCCATGGCTACATACGATAAGGCTGTCCACTACTAGATTCCCGTTTCCTTGGTTAGGCTTTGCCTTGTGCATCAGCGGCATGATCTTCGAGCTCTCGAGCGAGCGGGGAGTTTGTGAATAATATTCTGTAAAATATATATCTGATGCCTCATGCTCGTTATATGAATGGTAAAGAAGTCGATCATGTCTACTTTTTCTACGTGGTCCGATGTAGAGCCGGTAGGGCTGGCACCCTTGTCTAGTGTCCTTTCGTCGCGTGCACGTTCACGCGAAACGCGTATCGCGATCTTCAATTTGGTCATGCTCCCCTCCACATCGTCTTCGTCCAGACACACGCCACACAGCCCACCATGAGTAGCACTGATATTGAACAGCGCTACATTGTACTACGACATGATCTGAAAGCATGGGAGAAGGAATTCGCCGCTGCGAATAATGGCCGGAGGGCGGGACGCGACGATATCAAGGCGAATGCTGATATCTGTATGCACACGACGCCCCACTACCTCTGACGTCTCCAATTGACGGTATCCAGCACAAAAATACAAAGAATACAATAAGCTACGAGTTCGCCTGTCAAGCAAACCAGCAGTACAGACCCCCTCAAAACGGACCGGCAGCCGCAAACCAACCCTCGATGTTGAACGAACGCCGAAAGAACCACCCAAGGCGCTCACGTCCACGCCGATGAAGAGGAAGAGAGACGATGAGCTTGCATCGGAGAATGCAGACCTGGCGGTCGAGATTATGTCCCCGCAAGGTCCTACCGTGATCGGGCCTACCCCACAACGTGATGGCATAGTACTGGGCCTATTTGACCTTCTTCCCGTGGAGACGCCAAGCAAGAAGAGAGCCGTATTGGGAGATGTAGAGCCGAATGTCCTTCAGACCCCAAGTAGGAACCGTCAGGAGGCGGCTAGTGACACGTCACTGGAATCGAGGGCAAGAGGACAGCGGACTCCGTTGTCAAGTGGGAAGCGCTTTCTTCTAAACCAATTTGTCACACCAAAAAAGACGAAACTAGATGAGGAGGGCACCCCGACATCTACAATGCGAGGGCTCGCAACACCTGCCTTCCTGCGGAGAGACAATGTTCTCAGTGCGATTGACGAAGCAGACGAGACAACACCACGTGCTGCGCCATGGAAACGGCACGGTCTAGGAAGGAGTTTGAGTGCTATGATACAAGCTATGAAGAAAGACGAGGACGACAGGCTAGACGAAGAGGCAGATATCATGCGAGAGTTGGAGATGGAAGAGGAGGGTATACCGGTGCCAAAGAAGTCTAGAGTACCTGAAATCCTGGTAGAGGACAGTCAAATGGCGATGCCATTGGGCCCTGATCGAGGATTCGAGTCCGAGGAGGACAGTGAGGGCGAACCAGAGCTTGGTCGTGATGGCAAGCCGAGGAAGGAGTGGAAGAAAAAGGGCTTAAAGAGGCAGACGAGGCGTGTTATCAGTAAGTCATGTATTCTTTCAGCGAAATCCTCTTTGCTAATTATATTCCAGTGCGGCCCAACTTCGTTAAACCCAAGCCTCAGCCAACACTACAAGTACAAGATGAATCGGAGACCGAAGAGACTGGAGTCTCAGAGACCCAAGTACAAGCAAGCAGTGCAACAATTGGTCACAGCTCCGATAACGATGAATCCGATTATGCAAGTGAAGCTTCCCACGCAGCGAAAAGCCCTGAGGGAAAGAAAAAGGAAGGAGTCGTCAAGACGGCTGCGCGGAAGATTAAAGCAACGGCGAACGCGAACTATCGACGGCTCAAGATTAAGGGTAAAGGAGGGACTGGTGGGAAGGGGAAGTTTGGTAGGAGGAGGTAGCTCCTAGAGAACGCAGTAGCTAGGCAGCAATCTGCTGAATACTCGAGGCCATAAGCCGGTCAAGGAGGACCGAATTTGTTTGTTTGAGTCCGAGAACCATCGATATGTTTCACAACATTTACCTACTGAGGACAGGAATTGTTCCTGGCTAGCGGTAAGCTTCCATGGAGCACAGCCTACGGAGTAGCAGGCCAGACAGACACCCAATCGGGTTATACAAAGCAACACTCC
This sequence comes from Phoma sp. ATCC 74077, assembly GCA_033682645.1. Classification (NCBI taxonomy): domain Eukaryota; kingdom Fungi; phylum Ascomycota; class Dothideomycetes; order Pleosporales; family Didymellaceae; genus Phoma; species Phoma sp. ATCC 74077. The sequence continues at coordinate 1,077,531 of JAWDJC010000005.1, read as the reverse complement.
GTACAAATCCAGGGTACGTGATCAACAGTAATATCGCAACCTGCAGTAGTCGAAGTCAAAAAGCAATACAGTTGCCAATAACACGCTTTGGGGCTTGAGACATTGTGACCGGTCAGGTCATCTGAACCAGTGATGGCTGGCTTGTTTATCAGTATGAGAGGCCTCTGTGTACACGATCGATGTGTTTTTCTTTCATGACGAGATGCAACAACTTGCTTGATTGTAAATATGGTATATATACGACATCGCACATTTGAAGGTTATGAGATGCCGTGGCGGTCGGTGAATACATGGATGCCAAGCCAGGTAGTAGCTCCGCCGTCGATTGCCTTCGACGCACGTCAAGCTGCGACTAAGCTTCCGCTCGCCGCAACAAACACGACAACCACGACCGCATCTCCAGCTCACCCAACACCACACACTCGCCAAACCGCAAAAACATCTCCTACGATCACCGGATCACCTTACATAATGGCCGAAAAGGAGCTCCAGACGGCGCTCCAGCAGCTCCGCCAGACGCTCCAATCCCACAACTACCAGCAATCAACCTCATTACTGTCCAAAGCCAAGATTGCCCTCCTCAACCTCAACGCCCTCATCCCACAAGAGAAATCGCCGCGAAAGCACCTCCAGCTCGCCCGCGAAACACTCGAGCTCGGCGCCATCATATCCATCCGCCTCAAAGACACGGTTTCCTTCACCCGCTACTTCCAGCAACTGCAGCCCTTCTACTCTCTTCCTGAATCCGTCTTACCGAAGGACGGAAGCCATGCGAGCAAGGTCACAGGCTTGTATCTGTTACTCTTGCTGAGCGATGGCGATTATGCGGGGTTCCATACACTGCTCGAGACGCTGGAGGTGGCGGCTGCGCAGGCGGGGATCAAACTAGAGGACGATCAGTGCATTCAGTATCCGATAAGGTTGGAGCAGGCACTTATGGAGGGCAGCTATGATAAAGTGTGGGGGGAGACGAAGAGGGAGAAGGTACCGAGTGAGGAATTTGGGCTTTTTGCTGAGGTACACAACCGCCATGATTCCCCCCAGTCCCATATCTTGCATCCTCCCTGGTTTTTACGATACGAACTTGAACGAACGAGATTCTGACTCGTCATATAGATCCTTATCGGTACTATCCGCAAAGAGATAGCCTCCTGCAGCGAGCGCGCATACCCCTCCATCCCCATCTCCGACGCTAAATCCCTTCTCTTCCTTGACTCGGAAGGCAGCGTCGTCAACTTTGCCAAGGAGTCTGGCTGGGTCGTCCGGGACGGCAGGATATACTTCCCACAGCAAGAGGATGACTATCTGAGCAAGGATATATTGGTAACGAGTGACCAGGTCATTGAGAATACGCTGGGGTACGCTAGAGAGTTGGAGACGATCGTTTGAGAGACAAGATGGAACTCAAGAGGAGGAAAGGTTGGAAGGGGAAGAGGGGAATGGGAGAGGAGAAGGTGCAGATTACTGTACGATATATGCATCAGGACAGGAGCAAATGGTCAGCTAGGACACCAGCAGGCGTTGACTGCGGGCTAGCACGCATTATAGACTCACGAGGATGAGGAACATCAACAAGGCGGGGAAGTAATGATCATCATGTTCTCAAGTACACGAGCTTGATCGTTCATTTTGCGTTATAGTTGCACATCCGGTATCATGCCATGTTCAAGTGTTGTTCCAGACTCAGTCCGCGCTTCAGTCCCGTCCCATATCGAATCTGTCGTCTATGGCTTCCGCAGTCCCGTCTCTGTACAATTGATTCTCACTCTAGGTTATTAAAGAAGGCAGGTGGGCGGAAATCAAACGTAATCTCATGCCATCCTTTTTCGATTGTTGAGTTTAGCAGATGTGATGCAGCAGAAACGAGCGCACGGTCAAGATGTTGCAAAGATGGAAGAGTGAAGATTCACGTTGTTCTGCAGTATTTGAATTTAAAAAGGATGTACATGTAGGTTACGAACGTCCGAAGCCCAAACTACTAGCAGTTCACAAACAGCTTCCGGCATTACCCTGTCCAGTCTCCGAACCCACTTCTCAAGAAGAAAAAAGCAACAAGCAGTATTGCAAGAAAACAGAGGCAAGAACTGAATCACATAAGAGAACAGGCCTAAAAGCCAAAAGCCGAAGGTCAAGAGTCAAAAGACAAAAGTCAAAACGCCCGCTATCGTACGATTTGGTATATCCCGAGCGATTCAAGCGAAGCATAACATCCGCAGAAAGCAAGTAGCCAGAAGTTGATCCATCATGCGCATGCGAGGAACGTTAAACGATTGCGTCGTAACAGTAACAAATGCCGGATTGGGGGTATTTCGAGGAAGTCGGGCAGGATGCTCGAATGGGTATCATCGAAAGCGACAACAGAAGCCCTCTCCATCGGCAGGACAAAAGCGAAACAGTACAAAAGGTCATATGGCACTGGACCAAATCAATGTATAGCGTTGCGTCAGATTCAAGAAGATTCGTGAAATATTTGGTGGTCGTAACATCGTGCGCGCATTCAAAGGAGTTGGGGCGAGGAATAGTGAGGTGTCGAAGGGGGAGAAGACAATGGTGACTGGCTGATGCCTATATTCGGTGGTTGGTGGCCATCTAGGAACGATTTTCCACAGCTTGCTGTTCACCAGTAGCAACAGCAACAAGTGCTTCCAACCGTCTCATGTCATTTGCGCCTGATTGAGGTAACGGCTGGCCAAATGTGACCGGTCCTCTTTCTGGTTCGCGCTGCGGACGATAACTTGAGTTCGACAGGCTATGACTGTGGTATGGCTGATATTGCGGCGAGTATAGTGGATGGGGCCTGTCCATGATCGATTCCGGAGGAGCTGGTTTGTATTCTTCCAAGGGAGCACCAGGAGCGATCGCCTCAACGTGTCCATTGCTATGCACAATTGCAGGGTGATATTCAGCCATGGTCCCAGGGGTTGGGACGCCCTCACTACTGCTGGAGTCCTCGGGAGATGTGCGTTGCATAGCTCGTTGCGGTTGAGCGAGAGGCCCATTGTACCAGGCCTGTCGTTTGTTCTTCCGAGGCGTTACAGGTTGGTCCTGTGATGTTCTAGGTGATCCCGTAGGAGGCACTTGAATTGGCTGGGGAACGTTCGGAGGTTGTCGCTGACTGAAGTAACCATGCGGTGCTGTCGTTGGACGTCCGGTGCTCGGCGGTCCAGCGCTACCCTGATAATGACCCCACTGCTCGCGCGGAGGGTTAGGACTGGCAATCTTCAGGCGGTCGATGTCCCAAGAAATGCTCGTGCGCTTTTCGTGCCCTCTACTTGGCGTATGCTCAATCGGTGCGTGATAAGTAAGAGGGCGCGCCGGAGTGTCGATTTGCATGGGGCTTGGCTGGCGGCGGGGGAGGGATGGTGGAGGGGGCGCATAATCGAAACTTTCGATGCCAGGAAGCCTCGTTGTCTGCGAGGCAGCGGGCTGTGAGGTATAGGATGGCCGTGGGGCATCAGGCGTTTGATGATAGCCGAGGCCGCTTGTGGCTGGTCGAGGGCCTGTATACGTTCCTGGATGCCAAGTGCGTCTCCTCCAGTCTGAATCTGCGTTTGACTCTCTTCTCGATTCTGAGAAATGTGAGGCGGTGGGACTGGCATATACGCTACTTTGACTGGAGAACGTCGAGGCGGTAGACGATTGCAGGGGTGTCATGTATGGAGGAGGACCTTGTCCTGGTGGACCGGAGAATGGGTTGCTAGTGGATGAGATTGATAACCGACGACCTGGAGGTGGTGGTCCAGCCCAAGAAACCGGCCTAGATGTCGATACGGGAGACTGCATAGCAGACCCAAAACGGGCTGGGCTACCTGTGGCAGTGGAGAAGGTAGCGGAAGTCGGGGTGGTGGGTGCATTAGATTGCGCGTCGTAATCAATTATCTGTGGCCCAGGACTGCCCATCAGCGGCGGGTTGTATGCGTCCATGGTGTTGAGCGATAAGCGCGCTCTTGCACTCGCAGCACCGTCGCTAGCTATGGCTAGAGGTGCGGGCCGCCGACGTGCATCCGGAGACTGGGCCACACTCATGCTCGAAATAGTAGAGGTTATGCTGGACGCCGATAGGTTCCTACTATGGCCCCGACTGTGTCCTCCTGTACTACCCAGTGTGTTCGCCCTGGAGCGGCCGGGTGGCCGTACGCGGTCGGTTCGTATTTGCCGCTGAAACCTGGTGCCAGTCGCAGCTAGCGATTCAGCCGGGATGTCCTCGTTGACGTGAACGGTTTGAGCATGTTGTCGAAGGTTGTCGAGTCGCGAGAATCGCCGAGAGCAGTGGCACTGAAAAGGCCGCTCACCGGTATGCTTACTGTAGGATGTTAGCTACGGAATAACGTAGAAAGGACAAGACGTACCGAATGTGTCTCGCCAGATGTTCACTTCTCGTGAAGCTTAGATTGCAGGGCGGGAATTCGGTGCAGAAGAAGCGTTGTCCCTTCTTCTTCTTCGAGGGCCTGTTGGTATCACTATTCACACTCTCGTTGTCCGACCCGTCTTTGTCGTCCTCGTCGCCGTCACCCATCTGCACATCCTGCTGAGAGGCGATAGACTGTGTCGATCGATGGGAGTTCTCCCTGCTCAGGTCGCTCTTGTTCGAAGGTGTCTCGCTCAGTTCGCGGGAGGGCGTGAAGGGTGACGAGGGCAGTGGTCGTTGACCCGCAAGACCGGCAAAAGTATTACGTGTAGGCGTCTTTGCCGACGGATCTTCAGCACGAACATCCTCCGTGGCTTTGGACTCGTTGAAGAACCTGCTGTTTGGTCGAGGCGTCGTGGGCGTCGTCTCGTCGCCGGCACGTCCTAGAGGCGGGTCCGGCACCGTCAGCGTAGTGTTGACGGCTTTGAAGGTAGACATGGTGGGCAGAGCAGGCAGCTACAAGCATAAACTATCCTTCTCTGCCGAGTGCTCTGCTGGGTGCACTGCGCAAGTCGACGCTATCGAGGGCGCGTATCTCCCACGGCGAGCACGGCAGCGGACCGTCTAAGCAAGGCCAAGTGAGGCGGTACGTGGAGGGTACTGCGGGCACAGATGCCCAGGTAAGCTACCTCGACGGGGCGCAATCAGAATGATACTGCGGGTGGCTCCTTCCTGGAAGCGGGTATAAGAAGGCTGAAACCGATATGATGACGAATAGAAAGCGGCGTTGCAACAACATCCGGACGCAGCACGCAGCGAGGCAACAGACAAAGAATGCTGGAATAACTAAGTGGATATCGTCGTCTCGTCGTAAGTCGTTATGGTGCCTGGCCGTCGCAGCATGCACCGGTGGGGTGGTGATGGTGGTTGAGCGAGCGACGGGGCCCGGACTTTGGAAGCGTTGATAAGGCGCGGACGTGTGCCTCAGGTGGCGGGGGAGGCTAGCCCCTCTCTCGCGCCCTCTCTGTGGTGGACGCGGTGCAGGCAGAGGCAGAGGCACGAGCAGGCGCGGCAGGTTGCGGCTCTGGAGATGCAGCTAGAGGGTGCAAGGCGCGCAAAGCCAGCGAACAGGTGTCGACTGCAGGACAGCGGGACTGGAGTCGAACTCACGATTGCGTTTGCAAGTGCATGCGAGGAGGGGTTGGGCAAGGCACGGACGGGACCTTGGGACGTTAGCGGCTTTGTCGTGCGCGCGCGCCCTGAACCACAGCCTGGCAGACGGCAGACGGCTGGGGTTGGAGTCCGATCCACCCTGCGCGAGAGACCGTCTGCTTGCAGATCCGCCAACTGACGAGCCTTGGCTCACCCACGCACTCACGCACTCCAGCGAGGCCGGCTGTACGCTGCTCCCGTTTCTCACCTGCCTGTCAGTCAGGCTGTGCTCGACAAGCCCTGGTGATGAGCAATCCGCCATTCCTGCAGGCCCTGCTGGTGCCAGGGAAGCACCGCAGTCTCCCTCGTGCAGCCCGCCACTGTCTGCATCCGGGATACTAATAACGGCGATAGCACATACCTTGCAGCTTTGGATTAGACGAACACCACTACACCGTACCGTCCCTAGCCTGCCTGTGGCTGGCCTGTCAAGTGTGCTCGAGCTCCGTACTGATGACGAAACCACCGCCCACCGCCGCGTTTCACGTGCTATCAGAGCGACTGCGCTGGCTGACCATGCCAATAGCGACATTATTTGCCCTGTCCCAACAGGCGACGCCCAAGTTTAGTCCACGACCGTCGTAAGCAGACCAGCATAGCGTTGGGCTATCAACACGAAGCTGCCCGTCTCCTGGTGAAGCAATTGGGTGCCGCGCCTGGTTGCTGCAAGCTAACAGCGTGGGCAAGCGCTGATGCAAGGGGACTCGAACATGATCCACAGAAGCAGTCTTGTACCTTTGTACCTTGCCGAAGCGAACAACTAGTATCTGTGCTTCACCCGGGCTTCAGCAATTCACAAGTTGCTGCTTGCGGCCGAAAATGCGCCAAAGAAGGGCACATTTCAAGCACCAAGAGCCGGTAGCAGATGGATGGCGTGAGGCTTCCCAGTGGTGGCCTGCAAAATCCTTCACTAGGTTGGTAGTAGTCGGTGTGTTAAGAGGGCTGACGGGATGATCAGGAACCAAGTCTCGCTCAACCAGTTCCTGGCGTCAAAAGTTTGAGTAATGTGGAACACGGACACGCGGGACGAATCTGTGGGTCGCTAATCCGCCGTCATCTGATAGCGCCTCGTTGCGTTACATATTCCGTTCCACACTTTATTCCCTTACCAGCAGTAAGCCACCAAGATATTTCAAGGGAATGTCTCAGTACCGATATTGACACGTCTCGAGAATATACGATGTGCCCACGGGGCAAGGTAACCTTGCGGTAAACAGAGTGCTCACAGTGAAGCATTCTCCGTCAGGTCTTGAAACATTGAATACGTGTACGAGCTATGGTAAATCTGCCGTGGCCTTGCCGGCTCATGCGGGCTTGCGCTCATTGACGAAACAGGAGACGAGATCAGCCGCGCTGCTGCTGCGTCGTGGCGATGGCTGCATGGTGTTGAGGGGCAAAGGCTAGGCGCCCCATTACTTGCAGTGCGCAGCCGCACTGACGCGTGTGAGGCAGCTTTGCACAAGGTTTCAGTGCGAGCACAAAGCAGAAACATTGAATGAAAATACCTTGCTCTAGAGCAGCTAGACATTCCAAGAATATGTTGACACATCTCTCATGAAACATGGGTAATTGAGTTTGTGAAGTGAGAAACCAAACTAACCTTCTTGCTAACATCCTTAACTTCGCACGTGAGCTCTACAAATATCATTTCATATTCGGAAAAGACATAATCATACGGTAGCCTGGAGGTATTTCCCACCTTCTTGAAGTCGTGGCCAGTAACATGAAATATGTTGAGGCACTTCTAGCTCCTCCGTGAGGCAACAGCATCAATAGTGGACAGTTTGTCTTTAAGCATACAACGTTGCGCTAAGAGACGAATACAAGTCACCGTCATCCAATTCAAGCAGTTTGCAATGCTGAAGTATACACATCTTGAAGCTTTTGAAGTCTCCAACTGAAGGACATACACTATATTGAAGCTATCTAGGCTTCGCCATGCTGAAGTCAGGAACAGCCTCAGGCGCTCCCGGAGTATAGTTCGAGTTTTTACTTCTGCGGAATACCCGCATCTTTATTGCGCCCCATAAGGAGACGCCTATGTGCCTGTCCTTCAATTTACCGTCTTCCAAGACCTACTTTAGCAAAGACGGTAAGTCCGAACTTGAGATAAACTCCGGTTCATGATAACCAGTTCGTCTTACCGCAAGCCGTGTATGACTCAGAACCTTCAGACCCTGCTGCTGGTAATCTTGCTTACCGTTTCTTTCAATGTCCAGACTTGACTTCAGCTTGCGAAGCCTAGCGCACTGCTTAAAATTTACACCACAGCATGCGAGTATTCCGTGTTTGTAGCACCAATCTCATGATCACGCATCCTAATGCTGTGCAGCCATGACGGGCATTATCTTCGGGTCGAAACGGCAGGCACGATAATTCAGTGAACAGGTGAGCGTATAACATCTAACCGAAGTTGAGTGCAGATATGGAACCGTGGCGTAATGTATGCTATGATCTCGTAATTGCATCTGTACGGTTGTGGTAAGACTGCAAGGTCATATTCTATGGATGTCTTTCGCAAAAGCTGCGTAGCTTTGCCGATACTCTGATCCTACCCATGCACATAGCAGTCAAATATCCTCCAAACCGGGCACTACTGCCAACTCCCTTGCTGTGCCTTCAAGTCCTCTATTCACCCAACGCTTATGTGTGAAAATACACGACGATGCAACCACACTTGGGATGCTTACTGCACAACCTAGCCAATATGTCAGCAACTCAGGTCCATACCAGCAACTTCAATCCGGCCACGTCGACAATATCAACGGCACGTCCTGCAGACTCGGACATACCTTCTCTCTGAGCTTGCTAATCCACTGAACAATGCTCTCGCCCTGGTCTGCTCGGTCTTCGACCAACAAGGTCTGTGCCCACAACTTTAGGCTTGGGTCACCGTCTTCTTTGATGATGTACAACGTAGGAACGGTGATGCTGCCTACGCCCTTCGATTTGTGATCTCTTGACTTCTCGATGACTGTTGATGTTAGGTGGCTGCAGTAAAATGTGGTGAGATATTGAAATCCTTACCAGCTCGCACTCGCTCAGAGTATTCGTTGTCTAGGAGGGGTAAAGAGGCTTTGCCTTGCTTGAGTTGCGTCCGGTCTTCGACGCCGAAAACGTCCGCGAGGAGTGCGGGGACAGCGTCGCGGCCGATCCACCTGATGGAGTCAGTGGTTGTGCTCGAATATCTGTTTGAAACCTAGATGTACTTACAAAAATTGGTTTACACCGTCATCCAAAAGATACAAACCATAAGGAACAATGGCAGCAGATGAGAGATTTAGCGCTGGAGGCATCGTAACCTGGCCCGTAGTAGGTTCCGGTACACCAGCATCATCAGGCATATCCTATAATTTTGTTAATCTAAGAGACATGTCAGGAGAATCAGGACAACGTACGTGAAGACTGTAAAAGCTGGGATAAATATACTGGACTAGCAACCGCAGCGGGAGGGTAGATAGGAGGTCAAGAGCAGCTGACCGAAGATCCGAAGGAATTTGGGCGCTCTTCCTGAGACCCACATTCTTAATGAGACCCAAGAAGAGGATTGGAAGCGCGCGCAGATTCTGAGGAAGCTGAAGGCCGCCACCTCCCATACTACCGCCTGCCAACTCCTTCCTGTAAGTTGACAGTATCTCGATGATCTTTGCCTGTAGAGCATCTCGTGCAGCATCAAGACCGCTCGATAGGGCGCGCTCAACAGCCTTATGACTGAAGTACGTGGTGATGGCCTGTGCGTCTGCTGATGCATAGACTGATGCCAAGCTCTCGGTGGTAGGCACAGCAAGTGTAAGGACCCTAATTCGACGCTGTCCGCTTGAGGTAGTGTGCAGAACGGCAGCCTGGAGACACGCGAACGGTTTGCTTATGGTCTCGTCGATCGCAACTTCGATAACAACGGCCTGGTCCCTGGGATACGCTGGGAAAGCGCAGAGGTCAGAGGAGCGGTTGAAGAAGTTTCCGTAGAATGCAGACATTCGAAGTCCCGTAGTGGCGCGCACTCGCAAGACGGCCTCAAGGCCTATCTCGCTACTTAAGTAGTCAGCCAGCTCTGTGGCGATCTTGACGACATCCTCTTGTCTTGCGGCGTTCCATCCGGGGTAGAAATAAGTCTGTCCAGCTGTAAAGCGGGGCAAATTTGAAAGTGTTGCTACGTCCTGATAGGTCGAAGAGAACAAGAACATATCGACCGAGACCTGATTCTTGCTGCACTCAACAGCGAAACTTTTATACCAATTATTCGCAGGCTGCAGCAGACTACCCTCCTTAGAAGTGCCAAGCACCGTTTTGTCCTCTCTAGGCGTCAACGCAGCATGCCCAACATTGGGTAGTGACGCGGCGATTACGGTGAGCTTTCCTCCAAGCGGCGAAATAAGTTTGTGTGCTGATCGAAGGGCGGACCCAAGCGCAAATCCAGGAACATGTGTGTTCTGGAACATGGCCGGTAGACGGTCGAGGAAATTTTCGATGTTGTTGCGGCACTGGCTCAGACTGACAAGTAGGTCTGAGGGCATGGGTAGATACGGTTCTTCCAGATCGGACACAACCATTTGCTGGGGATCGTTATTCTCGCTGTTATCTGGTGGGATGGCAAAAAAATGTAAGCCTGAATCAACTGCCATAAATCCGATGCGCGTCCTTCCATCTGCGTTGGGTATCCGGCCAAGGGCCTCCTTGATGACTCGCGAAACAACGGCTAAAAGGCCGCAGTTGACCGCTGCTTGGGTGCAGTCCAGAATGATGTAGTAGCACAGAGGCTGTGGAGGTCGGACCATGTACTCTTGCGGCGCAACAAACTCAGTGACAGCGTAGTTCAGCTCTGGTCTCTGCCAGCGGTCCACACTCTTCTGTGCCGCTGTGAGCGTGTTAGTTTTTCATGTTGGATTATTTCGGAACGAGAGGAAACTGACCAGAATCCCAGTCGAACGCTTGAGGCACGTCGTTCGTAAGGTTGCACATATTACACCTCCACCTAATGTGAAGGTACGAAGTCAGCGTACATCTCACATGCAGTCCCCACTTGAAGTTTTGCTCACCTATGCCCATGATCGAGGAACGAGACAAAAGGATTGATGTAGGCCCGACAACGCCTACAACGGCTAATGACTTGGTCGTGCACTACCGGCACTGGGTCCTCCGAATCGTGTAAGCTAGCATACGGACTGATGACTAGCGCAAACGGCAGCTTGCTCTTCTTGAGCAGAGAGTGATTGGTAGGAATTGTGTTCAGTGTGCATCGAAGGTATTTGCTCGACTCGTTCGCCATCTCGGAGGGTGTAGCAGCGGCATTCGAGGGAAGATGGATAGGCGGTGGCGGATTGTAGAGCTCCGAGACGTGAAATGGTTGGGCAATGAGGTCTGAGGGGAACAATTGGTTCTGTTGTGTAGCGGCGGCGGGCAGCTGTGTTTGCGGAGCAGCCTGTCCTGGCTGTGGGCCCAAGTTCATCTGCCCAAACTGCTGATTGAGGGCATTTGGATCTTGGGCTGCTGGCTGTCCGTACCCAGGCGACGGCGCCCCATACCCAGGAGCAGGAGCCCCATAGCCCTGAGCCGGTGCCCCATATGAAGGCGCTGGTGCTCCATAGCCCGCTGCGGACACCCCATAGCCTGGTGCTGCTGGCGGGACAGCTCCCCCAGCTTGACCGCCAGCATTAGCCCCAAATTCGTACGCTGCGCCCGCGTATCTGTCCCTCTTCTTGCGGTGATCCGCCATAGCGAGAGCAGCGGAGTTTCGGGAGTTGGAGGAGCGTCGGAAGAGGTAACAGTCGGGAGGATTTGGTGTTGGCGAGACGACGTGGGAATTTGAAGGTGAGGTTGTAGCTCGATGTGTCTTCTTGGGGAGCGGCATTCCGCGCTAATGTTGACCCCCGCCAAACCTGCACAGACCGAGTTTACTTGGACGACCACAGTGAGAACACCTTTGCTGTTCCACCCTCCTCTCTGGAGATTTTTCACATGTTCTCCAGGCACCAGCTTATTCCTTCGGATTATTCGTCGATACATCGTCCTCGATCTTCACACGTCGATATGTGTCCATATGACTGCCTTAACCAAGTTTTGAGCTCTGAACGCCTTGGGATATCTAGCACGAATAGGAAGTCTTGTTGTCACGAGGGGTACAATGACGCATCAAATAGAAGTATTACACATTCATCAATACCAGTAGAGTATTCAGCCATCAATACATGTTACAAAAAAAAATCCTTAAACCAGGGACACTCTGTGCCCTCCGCTCACCTCAAAGCCAGATCGCCGACCCTTAAACGACGTTCGCGACGTTCGGCCTTGGAGTCTGGTCTTGCCTCTCAACCCTCTCCGCTTCTGTCCCTAGATAAGAAGGCTGGATCTCGTCGCCGCCACCATGTGACCCTAGATTATCATATTGCTTTTCACCAATTGGGCTCTCGCTTCTGGCTGTACCCTCGTAAGCAGTAGACTCTGGAGCCGTGGTACCGGTTGCGCTTGCTGCGCTTCCTGGCATTGCTCCTACGCCTAGATTTCCTGAATACGACTGGATTGGCTCAACGTGCAGCTCGTAGTTGCGAAGATCCTCCTCCGCATCAGTAAGGACTTGGCGAGCGACTTCTACCTCCGCAAAAGCAGGGTGCACGTCACCAGGGACGATAGGAGTGTCGTCAACAAGGTTGAGGAGGCGACGGGCGTGTTTGGCTAGGATAATCTGCTTCTCTGCGCGCTCAATGGTGGCCGCGAAGTGGTGGTCATACGCCTCCTTGAACTTCTGGCGAGTCTAAGAAATGTCAGCAGACGCCGTGGACGAGAATTCCTGGGAAGCCACACGATGTTGGTGAGTTGTGCCTCAGCGACCAAGCTCTGGGCTTCGGCTCGAACGAGCTCCTGTTCAAGCTGCACGATCTTAGTGCTCTGTGGTTCCTTGTACTTCAATTTTGCAATCTCATCCGACACCTATGACATCATCAGTATAAATAATGCTAATTACTGCAATAGACCAATACCTTAGACTTATGATCTCGGCTGGGCTGCACCGAGCTCTCCGTGTTACGAATCTGCTTCAAAATACCCCTGTAATCTTCCAATGCCTGCGCATAGAGATCCTCTTGCTCTGCGATCTCTGCCAGCAGGACACCTAGTTTGTCCGAGATCTCTGAGATTGTCTCATCCTCGGTCGCTTCACCCCACTCAGAAAGCTGCTGGGCAATACCGACGCGTTCGCGCGCTGCAACTTCGTAGGCACCGATGGCGTGGTTCTCCGACTTGATAATCTTGTAGAGCTTTTTCGAGAGGTCTGGCTGCTGTGCGCCTCTCAGAGACGCCATCGTAAAACGGTGCTTTGGTGCCGTCTTCTCGCTCGTACTGCTTTTCTTCGAGCGGACAGATAATGATCGATTCCTAGCACGCAGAGACATTATGGTAAGCGAACGAGTCTGAGGAGGTTTACGCGATGCATTTCCTGAGCAGTTTGAAGGAGTGCGTGGTGCAGGATAGTTAAGTGATTTGAGCGTTCCAAGCGTTAAGATTGTCATTATCTTAGGAGAGACTGCAGATGCAACGAAGACAGGGCAACGGAGCAGGAGAACTTGGTGGAAGGAAGAGCAAGAGAGTAGCTTACATGGTGAATATGTTTTTGAACTAATTCTTATGTGACACTGCTGTATTCTGCTCATAGTCATAGTCAGCGCATCATCTTGGTGTGGAGGTCGCGCGCTCGTGCATTTCATCGATCGAGCCGAGTCATGATACTATGCGCGGTGATGAACTGGGGGAAAATACCTTTGACAAAAAGAGGTAGAGTATCTGAAACCGTAATGCTCTAGGATCAGGGTGCTGGGGCCGACAAACGTGCAGCTTGGGATTTGGAGCAGCGGGGTTTACTGTAGGGATCGAATGGAAGTTGTGCAAGCGCCAGTGATGTCATCGCCAATGCTCCGGAAGCTGCGCTCCACCAAGTTGGTAGGTAGCCATACACATCGCACCTCGCTACCACTCAAGCACTACCGGCTCGTCCGCGACTGCTGGTCCCATCTCATTTGCTCTTCCCGCGATAACTGCATCGTCTAGAGCCTTCAGGATTCTCGCGACTTCATCTCCATCTGGTCCCGACGCTACACAGATTGCGTGGTACTGGTCGGGGAATGTCGCAGTGACTTAACTTGTGGATCACACAAACCTGTCAGAACTTTTGTGACAGAAGCGAACTTTGATAGTCTGTCAACCGGAAGCGCGCACAAATAACTTGCTGTGATGTGATCGCAACAACCTGTACGAACCTTGACTGTGATCGATTTAGGAGTAGCCCATCCAGGCCCAATAGATCAGGAAGCAACAATTCTTAGGTCCAACTCCACGCTATGACTGCCCAATCAGACAGCACTTATTTTCGGCTCATGAGCGCCCTCTGAATAAGACTCGGTTGCTCAAAATAACAGCATTTGAGTTCGTACATTGACAGCGTCGCATTCATCCGACTGTAAATGTTCGGAGTCGAGGTTGAAGGCAAATGAAGCCAGACATACTTGATTTCTGATTTCCTTGCTAAATACTGGAAAGGACAGGACAGGTATTCGAGCCTATGGCAGGGACGAAGACGAGACCTTCGGAGTCAACATTATTTCCCAGAAAATGTGAGCAGACATGCAATGTCGTGTGATGGTGGTTCCACACTAGCGAATGTCATGTGCATTGGCAACCTCGTCCTGTCGATCTCAGCCTCCACGGACCGCTGGATCTTTCACCACTTTGCAGTCCACGACTTCGAATCACCGTCGTCTTCGATGTCCTTCTTATCACTACCGACTAGGAACAACCAAATATATCTTGCCCTTCCTACCAACCATGAACGCTGAAGTTCTTCAGCGCTTTGCTTCCACTCCGTGTTTCCTCAAAATTCGGTGTGACTACGGCAATTGAGAACTTGGCGTCTACTACCATGCCTCGCTGTCGCGTTATTTCCTTCGATGTGTACCGAAGCTGCGGCCGATCAGCTCAACGGCAAGGCTACCCAGGTTTAAATGCTGCTAGGGTCTTTGCCAGGTATAATGTCCGGTCCGCCTTGGCAAAATGGACCATTCTGAACCCGAGGATTACCAACTCTGAGTATCTGGGCCATGGCCATTCCATAATCAACTACTTCTACATCTTGAAATGGCATGTTTTCGGTTCGGCACCAGCGCCAAGATGGGTGGCCGCGTCAGAGGAACCTCTGCCGTGCTCAATACCCTTGTGGCCCGGCGGCTACGACGTGAGGACCTGTCGTTCGTCACGTCGTCGTGATTCATTGAGCATTAGCTCCATTATAATAGTGCACGATACTGGCTGAACAACACTGCTCGCTGACGGACACTACAGCTATGACATGAAGTTCGACTCGAGTGGACGTTTTGCAAGCCGGGGTTGGCTCGGATTACTTCAGGGCGGCAAGTGGATCAGACGATGTAGGTGATCCCTACTATGTGCCTACCGTCACCCCTCTATCAGCTAGTTATGTAGATTCTAAGTCACTGGACACCCTTGTTTGGTGGCTCGAGCATCATGTTATCTGCAGGGAAATGATTTCGAGTCCAAATGGCGGTCGGAAGGTTGGTCAGGGTCAGCATAGGCAGGACCAAGACTTCTCTAAATCCCCAGTCGACCTCCAAGATCATTTTGACTTCACGATCCCTAGTGACGGCGGTATGACCTATTCAGGAAACATTGGTAGCCTAGATGCAGTACGGCATCCCAGGCTCTCTGATCAACCTACGACGCCTTGGCGCTGCTCATTATATCAATAGGGCCCGTTCTCAGTGTACAACCCCAGTCTTTGGGAAGTGGAGCCGGCGAGAAGGCACTTGCATACCTAGGACGTTGTGCCGAGCGATCAAATGCACATTTTTCATTCGACCCAGCGAGTATTCCGCGCACAAAGGTTTCCAAGCCACCGGTATATCAAGTGGTGGGTATCAATGACATAATGTTGTTCCACAGTATATGCCTATGGCGAGTATAAATATGCGCCATCCTGCTCATTCTTTGTGGTGTAATGCTTCACCATCGACACCGCTAAGATGATGAGACCCATTATTTTCACTGCACTTACTGCTTGCTATCATGTTGCCCAGGCAGGATGTCCATACATGAGCAACAATGATCAAGACCTACCAGCTAGCCATCCTGCAATCCGTCGAGATGAACCGTTGACTTCCCCTCCAGCGAATACCGATGAGTTTATAGCGCAATTTGAAATCAATGATACCAACGTGTATTTGACCAACAACTTCGGAGGACCTATTGAGGATCAGGAAAGCCTGAGTGCAGGCGAGAGAGGCCCTACTCTACTTGAGGATTTCGCCTTCCGCGAGAAGATTATGCACTTCGGTATGATCAGCAGGCCATGAATACAAACCTGCACTAACTGGTACGTGTAGACCACGAGAGAGTTCCAGAACGAGCAGTGCATGCACGAGGAGCTGGAGCGCATGGGGTGTTCACTTCTTACGGTGATTGGTCAAACATCACTGGTGCCTCCTTCCTGAACACACCGGGCAAGGAAACACCAATATTCATCCGGTTTTCCACTGTTGCTGGAAGCCGTGGATCTGCAGATACCGTCAGGGATGTACATGGGTTTGCGGTCCGATTCTATACTGACGAAGGGAATTTTGGTAAGGGCTAGCATGAGGATGTCAATGCGCGAAAAACGTATTACAAACGAAATAATACTAACTGCCTCTAGACGTGGTGGGGAACAACATTCCCGTATTCTTTATACAAGATGCCATTAAGTTCCCAGACCTCATACATGCTGTCAAGCCAAGGCAGGACAGCGAGGTCCCGCAAGCTGCTACCGCACACGACAGCGCTTGGGATTTCTTCAGTCAGCAGCCCTCATCTCTGCATACTCTGTTTTGGGCAATGAGCGGGCATGGTACGATTCGCTCGTACAGACACACTGATGGTTGGGGTGTCCATACTTTCCGTTTCGTGACGGATGATGGAAAGACCAAGTTGGTCAAATTTCGATTTAGAACACTGCAAGGCAGGGCATCCTTACTGTGGGAGGAGGCGCAGATTACTTCGGGAAAGAATGCCGATGCTCATAGACAAGACTTGTTCGAAAGCATTGAAAAGGGCTACTACCCAGAATGGGTTGTAAGTTAGCTATACTGTACGATCCCCCCGACATTGCTGACATGCTTCTTGATAGTTTGAAGCACAGATCATGGACGAAGATGACCAGCTACGGTTTGGATTCGATCTTCTCGATCCTACGAAGATTGTTCCTGAGGATATCATTCCTTTTACACCCCTTGGGAAGCTGACCTTGAACCGCAATCCACGAAACTATTTTGCCGAAACCGAACAAATCATGGTGTGTTTTCCACAATGACATCTCATGAATACGGCTGACATACTTTGAAGTATCAAGTTGGCCACATAGTCCGGGGAATTGACCTTACTGACGATCCGTTGTTACAAGGTCGTCTCTTTTCTTACCTAGATACCCAGCTCAACCGACACAATGGCCCGAATTTTGAGCAAATTCCCATCAACCAACCTCGTGTACCTGTCCACACTAATACTCGCGATGGTGCAGGTAAGTCGCCTTGAGCCACTGCTTGGCCCCCCGAAAATGTGATTGCTAAGCTTGTGCAGCGCAAATGTATATCCCACTCAACGTCGCCGCCTATTCTCCAAACACACTCAACGGAGGCTCACCACGACAAGCCAACCAGACGCAAGGTCGTGGTTTCTATACAGCACCCAACCGCTCAGTAGGCGGACGACTCACGCGCGCAGTATCTTCCACCTTCGCCGACGTCTGGTCTCAACCTCGCCTCTTCTTCAACTCCCTGCTTCCCGTGGAACAACAGTTCCTGATCAATGCCGTGCGCTTCGAGACCGCTCAGCTTACCAGTAACGTGGTCAAGAACAATGTACTCATCCAGCTCAATCGAGTGAGTCATGATGTTGCAGTGCGCGTCGCGGAAGCAATTGACATGGATGCCCCAGAGGCGGATGACACGTATTACCACGATAATACCACCACAGGAGTCAGCGCTTCGGGAGAAAGATTACTGAAGCTCGATGGCCTCAAGGTTGGGTACCTGACTTCAAGTTCGACATTAAGTGACACCGCCACGGCACTGAAGACCGCTCTCGGGAGTGTGAATGTTGGTCTGGTCATTGTCGCCGAACGTCTTGGTGACGAAGTAGATCAAACATACTCCGCTACCTTTGCAGGACATTTCGACGCTGTCATTGCGGACGGAAGCGCGAGTGCGCTTTTCGCACCGCCTGGAAATTTAGCACACTCAAACGCAACATCGCCTACATATGGTAACAGCACCGGAAGCGCACGCTCGACACTCTACCCTGCGGGTCGTCCGCTAGAGATCTTGCAAGATGGATACCATTGGGGCAAGCCTGTTGCTGTGGTAGGATCGAGCAGCGTGGCTTTTGATGCTGCAGGTATTGAAACTGGTACGCCTGGTGTTTATGAGTTTGATACGTCGGATGATGTTTCTTCGATGGTGGACCAATTGTCTCAGGGCTTGTATACATTCAAGTTTCTGGATCGATATCCGTTGGACGCATAGACGATGCGGGAATTGATGAAAGTGTTGGGTTGTTTTCATTGCCCGCATATAGAAAGGAGCTCGTATTTAGTGATGCCCCATGACAGATAATGTCCTTGTAGCAATGCACAACAACACCAAAAGGGTATAGGATTGTCCTGTAAAACTTATACAAGCTACTCCAGAAGTAATTAACGGTACTTTGATCGGATTAAAAGAGAATCTTTAATAATTTTGTGGTGTTATGTAACTTCGCGCAATTGCCATTCTCGATATTTGATGCGTCATTATATATGAGCCCCCTCTTGATGGCAAGAGTACAGTTCTTTCCTCAAGATATCGTACTTATGGTTCTAGAAGGCACTCATGGTAATGTAAGACTTGCTTCATACGCGAGTGCCCGCGAAACCCACGAATTGCCACGTGCATCATTGCCATGTTGCACATTAAAACGGTCGTTACAATTTGAGTGGAGGCAATGTCAGCAGGGTGAACAGTAGTTGACTGGTTGCCGTATCTGGTGACGAGGCGATTAGTTAGGAATCCGGAAAATCAGTTTAGCAACGGACCACGTTAGACTAATGGTATTGGACGCGCTCACGGGGCATAGATGCAAGTCATACGGGTGGTTTCCCGGTCTACGGCAAGTCATAGCGGAAATGGCTTGGCAGCCGGTGCAGGGAAACGCCAGTAGGAGAGATTAGTAGGGCTACTCTAACTGCGGAACCCCGTTCGATGCTAACACTGGTCAACTCCCTATTCCACTGTTTGCCTCTCACAACCACGCTGCGTTGCATCACACAGCCCACGGTCACACTCAACTTTCCCTGTAACTGCACCCACCCGAAAGCATAGCCACGACGATCCCGCGTACGTTGGGCGCAGTACATCTCGTCGATCTTGGTCTATATTTGGCCGAGTAGCGTAACTCTACGCATTTGTGAGCGCCGTTGCCAACACCGAGTCTGCGGAACTGTTTCACACGGAACAAACAGCATATACAATGTCAACAGCAGCAGCAAACAAACCACCCTCTTCTGGCACGCCTCGGCGCGAAGCCGCCTCCAAGACCTCGTCATCTTCCCCTGGAGCGGCGAATCGAGCTCCTGCCCGATCTTCGACTCCGACTACTAATGGCACAAACGGCGTTGCGAGGACACGATCAGTCCGGTCAAGTGCCAACGGCGCCCCAGTCTCTGCGCGCGCAGCTGCGAAGAGGCCCACGACATCGTCAAATCTAAGCAACGGTGCCTCGCAGGCCGATGCCACCGATGATGAAGCCAGGGACGAGCAGGCCGCATACCTACAGGACCTCAAGGATCGGTTGCAGAAAGCGGAAACAGAAGCAGAGGAGCGCCAGAAGCAGGTTGAAGTACTCAATGCTCGGCTAGATGATGCTCTTCAGGAGCAGGCGAAGCTTGAAGAGCGCGCACACGAGGAAGAGGAGAAGGCCGAGGCCTTAGAGAATGAGAAGCGCGAACTGACACGGCAACACCGCGAGCTGGAGGGCATCTACGAAGCTGAGCGAGCGCAAGCCATGAAGGAGAAGGAGGAGACTCAGACGAGGGAAGATGAGTTGCAGGACACGATCCAGCGGTTGAAGGAGTCAATGGCCACGAAGCATGTTCAGACTGCCGAGGGCGAGGAGGACCATGTATCACGAGCATGTAAGTCATCGCTGCTACTGACGACGATGTGGTAGCATGTGTCGTTACTGACAATGTATAGCGAGCTTCCGCCACAACCCCTCACGCAACAATTCCTCGCAGAATCTCGACAACGTCGCCTCCTTCGCACCGCCCTCATCAATCCAGCGAAGCAACTCGCGAAACAACTCGAAACTCATTCATCAGAAAGATAAGATCATCGAAGATTTGCGCCTCGAACTTGCCGAATACCAGGTCAAAGTTCTTGAAGTGGAGAACGCTGGCGGAGGGCGCCTGCGAGAACTTGAGAAGCAGCTGCTCGAGACACGCATGACGAATGCCAGACTCATGGAAGACAACGAAAGCTTCCAACTGTTGTTGGGTGAGAAGACGCTTAACGGAGATCTAAGCCGTGGCGAGTTCCTGCGCGAGTCGTCGCATGCTGAAGACCGCGCGCCATCGCGTAACGGCCCATCGACCAGCTTGGCCGACGAGCTTCAGTCGGCGGAAGAGGCTGATGCAGAAGTTGTTCGCAGACTCGAAGCCGAAGTCAACAGTATGAAGGACCAGAACAAGGCTCTGACGCTCTACATAAACAAGATCATCGGTCGTCTCCTTACGCACCAGGGATTCGAATCAGTACTGGGTAATGACCTTGAAGTGGACAACGCTCATGGCGCCCCAGACAAAAACAAAGAGCTCCCGCCACCTCCGCCTCAAGAGAACGAACAACCGCAAGGCTTCCTTCAGCGTGCCAAATCTGTCGCTATGGGCGGAAACCGCAAGCCGCGACCGATAAGCATGATGGGTCCGCCTCCTGCAACGAATCAACAGAGCGTGAATGAAGACCCAGCGACCGCACCAAGCATTCCTCTCGCGCGATCGACATCTAACCGTAAACCGAGTGGCAGCTACACACATCGCCGCTCCACCTCAGAGATGCCACAGCCCGGCGCTGCGAATGTCGTCAATAATATGTACCGCCCGCCTCCTGTCTCAACAACCCCTGGCGCAGTTTCCCCTGGCATTGTCTCTCCACGAAATTCCTTCTTCGGCCTCCCCGTTAGCGGAGCTGGAAACAGCAACCCAACTTCAAGAGTGCCTTCGGGCCAGGTTCCCATACACGAGGAGCGAGAAGTCGATGCGAAGACGGAGACATCATCGTCGGCAAGCCATGTCGACACGCCGAGCCCACCGCGACGACTGGAGAGGAGCGAGACTAGCACTGGCGTGATGACGGGCAAAGGCATGAGGCCCTTACGATTAGTGCAGAATGAAGAGGAGGCTATGAAAGCGAGGAAGGCGGCGAATAGGGCGAGCTGGTTCGGTGGCCTATTTGGACAGGCGCCACCTTCACAGCAGAATCAGGAGAATGCACAGTAGAACTGTCTTCACCCTGGCTTTCCATAGTTGTATTTTGGTATGATGCCTCGAGGCTATTGGACATAATGTGCGTTTCTATGTACAAGGAAGGAAACAACTGAGTATATGTTATGGGGAGGGAAGGAGGGCAGACCCATTCTTGTATACCCCCGGTTTAGACTTCACCCCTGCTTTTGGCCTTTGAATGGACGGACTGCAGGCGCAATCAAATTATTCTTACCCCTCACTGTGCTTTGTGTTTCCCACCATCTCCTCAATCTTCTTTCCTCACTATGCTCTCACCGCCGTCTGCATCTCCATCCCACTTTTCCTCTTCCTCTCCACACTCAGACCACATTCCATCACGCTCTCTGCACCTGTTACTCTCTTGTCATCCCTCAACACACCGTTATACCCGCTACCCTCCTCGATATACCTGTCCCCGCTCTCTCTAGTCCCTTCAGCCTTCCTTGCGTATTTTGCTCCGACCTCCATGTCCTGCGGAAAACTACTCAGACTACACCGCCGCGCAACACACTTCCCACACGAGTTTCCTCCGCTTTCTCGCCGTCTCTTCATGCGATTCGGACACCGCTGGGGTTCGAAGTTGTGCGATATGGCATGACTGCAGCGTGCATAGCGGATATGAAGGGTCCAGGTGCAAGTGCGGCAGGTGGAGAGGACGATATAGCACATTGAAGTGAGGTTTGTTGCTTGATATGACGATGAGTCGATATTATGATTTTGAATCTGGTTGCTGGAGTGATCGTTGGGAGCAGTATTGGAAGAGGAAGTACTCTCAAATGATTTGCTACTTCGTCTCTGGTCTGTATGCTTTCGGTGATGTCAATATATGTATCCTAAAGCTTGCTTAATACGCGCCAGTTTGCTGTTGCTCAATTGTCATGCGTTCAAGACATTTTCCTTTGTCTCACACGTATGAGCTGCAAAACATTTCGGAGCAGTATTCTTGCCTTCGTGCTTTGTCAGTGTCTCTCGCTTCCGACTGGAACAAACATGAGATACAACTATCTTGCTTGTGCACTACAAAGGATGGTGGACTGGGCACGTCAAACGTCAGTACCATAACCTGGTTATTTTGCGATTGAAGCCCCATAGCGAGTACGCGACAGCCACTGTCTATGCAGGAACGGTTACTACGAAGTTATCCGGTGAAGATGCACTTCTACGAGTGCGAGTAGAAAACGCCGTAGTATGTGTCCCGTTGCTGTTTAGAGCCTCTAGACTGTTTGTAAATACGTTGAAGGACTTTAGGCTACGCCATGCCAATGAGAAAAGTCCGACCTATGAGGAGGTCCTGAACTGATCCTATCAAACCCACATGTCATGCAGTGTAGTATGTACAATATTGGAATGTCTTTCGTACCCACTGGCAGACACCCACATCTTTATGTATAGCTACTGGCTCCCCTTCTGCTTTAATAGTTGCACTATCAATCGATGAAATTTACGCCTACGCAAAATAATGAGATGGTCTGTGACAATTACATCATCGTACACTCTCCTCAAACTCTCCTGACTACAGACTGGACAGCATAAGATACCTGAGGCTTGCAGTTATACAAACAATAACATAATCTTACACCAGTGTTGAAAATCACCGAACGGGCTGAGAGACACACTTTGACGCAAAGGATAGTGAAATGAGGAAAAGTGGAACACATGATTGAATTAGCTCAGAGCGTGTATTATGCGGCACGCTGCGGGTGATAGTCTGATATAGCGTATACGTTGGGCGAGTGGACACGCGATAGAATGAGAGAGAGAAACAACTTGGAGCCATAATGACGCAAAATAGCAATTAAGCAGCAACATCTCACCTCATGAATTATTCCCGCTCGTCCAATGCTCGTACAGCGTGGCTGACGCATCACCATACAACGTCTTCAACATCATATGCTAATTACGACGCATGAGCTCAACAATCATCCCCGCCCACTCATCCTCCAGTCTTGTGGCCTTGTAGCTGCCTCGACGTCGATAATTCAGCTGCCTCCACATGGACAAGGTGTCCTTCATGCTTTGAAGTTCGCGCGTTGAGAAATCGGCGTACTTTCTGCGTGGTGAAGGTTCCAACTCAGTCTCCTTTCGTGTTAACCTCTTGGACCAGGTCATTGATCCTGATTTATCGATCCAGAAAATCCAATAAGGGATAGCAAAGTGCCCCTCCTTATCTTTGTATCGCGGATTTGCTTGAATGCGACATAGGAGCTTTTGTTCACAGTAGGGCTTTGCTTGTGTATCTATGATGAGCTCGAAGGCTTCTTTGAAATCCAACCCGAGGGCATCCTTCGTCGTTCTGCCGCAATGTATAATATGCCGCAGCATGGTGTGTGCGTTATGCTGCGCAAGCTGGTGTACGTACAGCGATAACCTTTTGACATTATGGAAGGCTACTTATTTTTCGAGGACGTCTAATGGCCAATCATTGTGTCTAACACGGATATCCAGCGTGCTCCGTGACCTCAGGGTAATTCTCTTGGAAAGGATGCAGGTCATGGGTAGTCGGCGTAGCAAAACCTGGATAGAAGACTTCGTAGGGTTGATGCCATGAAATGTAATTGGTCAGCGTGGTTGAGGTCTTATCGAGGATGGACTAAGGCATGGTGTGCACGAGCATAGCATTAGATCAGTGGTGAGCATACATGATATGACTGTACACAAGGGTCCTGACATTACCAAGTGGTGTACCTGTGCACGATTCCGGATGATTTGTGACTTCAGTCATACCTTCCCATGGTCTGTAATGATATCCAACTAGATTAGTTGTGGCACTCGCGAGATGAAAGGTATGAGATCCGTAGCACGAGAGGGTGTCAAGTGTTGCAGTTTAGACCATCCATCCTTCAAGGCCCACATTCCAGCTCCCTCCTCGTGAAGAATGACGACCTGGCTGCGAAGTAGAGTGATCGTAAATGTGGAAGACGACTTTTTCTGAATTGTGGTAACATCTCAGGGAAAACTTTTCTTCCGTCGTCCTCAATTGGTCCACGGTAGGCGCGCAAATTGTTTTAAATCCTAATATAAGGAGGTAGTGTGTCTACAAGGGGTGTTGCGAGTATACTGTATGCCATGCATTCACCGGCATGAGTCCATCCTAGTATCGTTAGCTGCACAGTCAATGTTATATGAGATCTATAGATACCTTTCCAGAGGTCCCAAATCGCAGCTAACCCCGAGAGAGATAAGAGAGAAAGAGAGAAGGAAGTGACATTAATCCCTAGAGTACGAAGGAGATGAGGTCGAGGAATTGGGAACACAGACAGAAATCAGATGCTTGCGTGAATCAATCTGCATTGATTCACTAATCCTGCTCCTCTAGTGGGACCTTAACGTAAGCTCAACAGCGAGTACCGCGTCTTCGCATCGTACGCAACCCTGAGTTCTTCTGAACAAGTCTCAATCACTATATTGAAGAAATATAACACATGACAACAATAAAAGGACAGAGAAAAAACTCTGCGGAAAAAATTCCTTGGGTGCTCGTAAGTGTTAGTCATCTCCAAGCTTTATATTCTTAAAGTCTTTTGTTTGGTCATTCTGTCGAGGTGGGGGGGTAGAAACGCCGCGGTTAGGGTGGAGTCCTACGGAGCTATGTGTCCGAAATCCACCGTCATGATAATGATCCGTTTGTATGGCTTTATAGAGCGCGGTTCTGGGCGAGGGGTATCATTTGTGCCAGCATGAGAGTAAGTCTAGGAGATTCCAGATCCGATTGTCGTGTCTGCCCGAATGCCAAAGAAGCTGCGACCAGGAAGGGGTCGAACACAGCAGTCTCATGATGGAAGAGCCTTCCATGCTGGCCGCTACGGTCAAAATAATGAAGAACAGCAATCCCGCGAGCCATAGACGTCTTGAAGTATAAGAGCACGTGCTCACTAATTGGCCACCCAATCACTATCCCCGCATTCACAGTGGATAAGCGCAATACGAAAGCGGTAAGTCTGCCATGAACAACCTCGGCAGGACGCTATCACTGTCGACCTCCACGACCGAGCCGCGAGTCGAGCAGCTTGAAATACCCCATACCACCCAGATTCACACCCTTTGCAACCCCATATTCAATCGAGAATCTGTTGACGAACATACATAACACATTCTTAGAAAGCCTCTTGACCTCACTCGAGCGCAGTTCAAACGCCGACAGACCGCTACCCCGATCGTTCAATACCCGCCTCATCGCACCTCCACATCTACGCTCACAATGTCCGAATCCCTTACAACGAAGCAAGTCGCCGAGCACAACACGGTCGACAATGGCCTATATATCATAATTGACGGCGGTGTATATAAGATGGACACATTTGTAGACGAGCACCCAGGTGGCGCAAAGATCTTGAAGAGAGTGGGTGGAAAGGATGCTAGCAAGCAGTTTTGGAAGGTACGTTCTTATGTTTTGATTGTGGAGGGCAGGTAAGCCTACAGACAGGCTTGCCGTCTTCCGCGTCACATCCAATCATAGAGACTGAAGGCAGCACCAATAGCGCATGTTCATATTGTTCTGGTGCTGTAGAGCGACTTTGGACGAGCAACGATATGCTAACAGTTAACGAACAGTACCACAACGAGAGCGTGCTAAAGAAGTACGCGCCAAAGCTAAAAGTTGGCACAGTCAAGGAGGAGGCGAAACTATAAGATATACCATTCGAAATTAATTCCATCATACTCGCGACAACACGCCGCCATTCACGTCCATCTTGTCATTTTGATAATCAGCATTGACACTAGTTATTATATGCGATTTAGAGACATAGCGGCTTTTCTCCAGACAAAAGACCCCTCTTGAACCCCGTTGCAACTTCTCTCCTTGACGCTTATCAATATAGGAACCGAAATTGACGACACCATCTTCTGCCGTAGATACACTGGTCTGCCAGTTGAACGTCAATACTTGTCGCCAACTAGGACCATAGTGTCATACAAAGTACTAACAGAGACACGTATCATAACATAGTTAAGCATGCGCTGATCTATACTAGCAGCCTATATGATCTCATTCCTCGTTGTCGGTTGCTTTCCACACGCAGCCAACGATTATTTGCCCACCTGTCAAGCACATACATATGCCAGTCATACTTCAGCTCATTTGCTGTACGAAATTCGACCTTCCCAATGAACTTCACAGAGAGGTTATGACAAAATTGTTGAGCAACAGTGGCGACAAGTGAGGTTGGTATAACTTAATGCTTCGATGAGAATAACAGGTAGCTAAGACGGCGGGATATCTTGGACAGTAAGAAGCAGGTATGCAACGCATCGATGAGGAGAGGAAAATGATGAGGGAGAAAAAAAAGTCCCATGCGTAACCCCATGACGAACCAACACCCTCATAATGCCCTGAGCGAAATGCGGAAAAGCTCCAATTCCAACTCCTCCTCCCTTCACCTCAAGTAGACACAGTCGAACAGTGTAGTAAAGAGTGTGAGTAGCGGTAGAACATCGCTCATTACACCATGCAGTATACACCACCATCCTATTCTCTTCTCGTCGCTTCTCCTCTCAGAAAGATCCTGATACAGCAAACATGCTTCCATGTTCGTCTTATACCAGCACCCACTCACTGCCCCTCTTGATGAACTTATCCAACATCATGGTAACGTCCGTAAGCACGAATCGGCAGATGTAAAAGCCAAAAAACTCTGCAGCGTGACGCGCAGAGAGTTCGAGACCAACGTGTGTAGGGGATGAGTGCTTAAGGCCTGGGTCTTCGACTTGGCGAGCGATTTGGTCTAGGAACATGTCAGTATATATTCACAACAGGGAGTACGAGATTCAATATCATGTAGAGGAAACATACCCAATATTTGAACCGAATCAAACAACCTCGCCAAGCTTCCCATATAACCCGAATTCGGCCCTTCGAACACTACACCGCTTACATCTCTCTTTGCAAACCTGATAGTCGGCAAGCTCGTCATAGGTAAAGTCGTCATAACCAACGAGTCCTTCGGGACTTCTGCACTCTTGTTGCCAGCCATGCCGGCTAGATTAACACCAGAATTCTTGGAGCGCAATTTTCGCCACGACGCAAGGTATGATTTGCCTTGCGCCACAGCACTCTTTGGCGCATGATCCTGAGACCCATGGGAGCCTTTGTGGGAACCATCCACTGAGGATGTGCCTTCGCCCACTGTAGTTGCGTCTTTGAAGAGTGTTGAAACGCTGTGAACGCCGACTTCGTTCCCGAGCTTCTTTGCTAATTGAGTCTGGACTTGGTCAAGTACCACTTCTAGAGATTGCATTTCTTCGAGAATAGCATCTGCGTCGAAAGTGTCCACAGAGGCAAGCTTCTGCAGTGCGGCTGTCAGGAGATCGCAATTCGCAATCTTGTCTTCGACATTCTTTAACTTGACGCCTTTTACACGCCACACATCTCGAGGGATGAAGAGCTTTGTGGACAAGTATCCTCCGCGAGGATGCGCAATAGTCTGGTAAAAACACCGCATCAACCAAAATGGTCGTAGAAGGTATGAATCTGGACATGGTTCCAGGGGAATCGGTGCGTTCGTCACCGCTGGGCTAGGCGAGCCGGGCGAGAAGGGCGAGTGGATGTCACTCTCAAACAAATGCATGCCGCCGCTTGGCAGTCCATCGACGTTGAATGTAGGGATACTGGGCGTTGGTAGCGGTAAACCAGCATTACTTGGCTTTCGTCCTGTGATAGAGAACGTGGTACTAAGAGGTGTTCCCACTGATCCATCTGATCCATCAGGACTTGATATCGACAAATTCCGCGCCTTTAGACTAAGAGACGACTTATTCTTCCTGATTCCCATCGCAGAACTCTTTCCAGTTTTCGGGGAGCTAGGTACGAGACCAGAGTCATTAGATATGGCATGGCTAAGAGCTGGCGTCGCGGGCGAAACTGTGGCAGTGGTCTCGACAGGACTGTAGAGATTATGCTGCGGCGATGGAGCCGTGAGACCGAGCTGTTGAGACACTTGAGGCAAAGCTGGAAGTTTGAATGCAGGATCTAAAGTAGGCTGGGAGCCGGTGAATGCTGCAGCAGCAGCAGACTTCGGCGGTGGTGGAACATCGGCAGGCGAGTCTTTGGCTGGAACCGGAGGCTTTTCTGTATGAGGTGCCGACGGAATCGGTGGTAGCGATGTTTCAATCTTCAACGTCTTAGCGTTCTGTCCTGATAGTCTTCGACTCCTGACCGAGGCAGCGTCTTTCGTGGCGGTGGAGGGACGTGGCGTTACTTCCGCAGCATCATTTACCTGCGATGTTTGTGACTCCGGAACAGGAGGCAACGCAGGTAACGCGCCAGATGGGGCAGGGACGGGTGGTGGGGAATGCATAGGTTGGGGTTTGGTCGACGAGTGTAATACTTCCGCGACCGTTGAGAGCGACGTTCCACCCGTTGTTCTGTGCGAGGACACAGAACTATTATGCGTGCTTCCGTATGTGCTTCCAGAAAATCCACTCGAATCCGATTGCCGCGGTAGCGCAGACTTCGTTTGCAAATCGAAATCGAACCCATCAAGCATGTATTCTCGCGTCATCTCGTCCAATAACCGTTCCTCCTCTTCTGCTTCATCAGTAAAGGTGAGTTCGGCACTTTCCCGGACGTGCGGTAATGCCTCATTTCGAAGTTGGGTTTCCTTGAAACGGTACTTGGCTGCAGCTATCGCCTCCTCCCGTTCTGCTTCCCGTACCCGCTCTTTCGCCAATTCTACGTTTCTCAACTTAGTCGCAATCGGATCAGCTAAGGTGTCGTCCTCGTAAGGTTCATAGCCGTCGTCATAAGCTGCTTCAACAGCTGCATCTAGAGCAGCGTCGAACTCGGCCTCTGTGCCCCCACTTGGATTCCGAATGTGCTTTCGCCGTATTCCGCCCGGAGACAACGAATGTACTGAAGAGGAACAGGATGATCCTCCGGACTCGTCAATAGTATCGAGCCATGAGGTTGATTCGCTGCTGTGGACTCGCTGATGCTTAGACTGTGTTGCCTGTTGTGGCTGTAGTGAGCTAGTCGATTCTTCTAGTTCTGGCTCTTTCCTTGCACTGAACAGCGGTGATTTGGACCGTCGGGGAGATAGAGGCGGAGGCATGTATACTCGGTCCATAGGTGACTCCAGAGGAGTTTGGAGAGGGGGAATAGAATTAGTGAGTCGTCCTGGAGGTGGTTGTAAATGGATTTGAGAAGTCTGCATGCCTCTTTGAACGTCACGGATAGCTGTTGAGATGACTGACTCTCGTGCAGTCCCAAATTCGGCCTTGCGGAGAGGTAATTGATATTTGGCTGGTGGTTCAAGCTCTGCTTTAGGGGGTAGATCGTCCAAAGAACGGTCATTTAGTATCCGAGTCATAGTCGCCGTCTGAATTACAGCGGGCTCATCATCGTCCATTAGTAGCATAGATCGTTGCTCATCTAGAGACTCCCCACTCATAGGGCGAGCTGGTAGTGACTTTCCACTGTGGTTCGAATATCCGGGATCTAATCGTTGCAGTTCCTCTATGCGGTTGGTGTATGTTACTCGCTACTGACGTCAGCACAAACCGTCGATTTTTTAAGCGATCAGGAACAGTCATGTGCTCTGCAGCGACTTACAATTGCATCCAGCTTGCGTCTATCTTCCTCCTGCGAGCTGCGGATCATGACTTGCTGTAGAAGCTTGCACGCGTCTTCATACGCCTCCATGGCGCCTTCGAAGTTCTGCGCATTGTCGAGTAAGACTGCAGTGTTCGCCTTCTGCAGCGCTCTCGAAAGCATTGTCTTCTTATCCTTCTCCCTCCGCTCCCGAGTACGGGGAGGGGTACCCTGATAACTGTCGTCAAGCTTGGCGCTAGTGTTGCTTTCGCTCCGTAGATGATCTCTACTCGAGCTCCTAGTATGGTCTCTACTACCGCTTCTATGATGGTCCTTACTTTGACTCCTAGAGTGATCCCTCGAAGCAGGTCGCGTGTGCCCCGCAATTTGCGGTGGCTTCTGCGCTGTATCCCTTGATGCTGTAATTGAGGGTCGTCGTGCGGTGGTGGGCCGACTGGCGCCCAAAGTGGAGTCGTGCCTTGCGTCCGACTCTTGAGCACCAATTATGGCCGGCGATCCGAGCGGTGACTTTGCTAGCACTTTGTCAATTTTACTGCGCGAGGGCGGCCGTTGGTGTGGAGGGAGAGGAGCCAGCGGCTTCGAGTTGAAGTAGTCTCGTGGTTGGGCTCCCGTGATCAGCGTCGGGGTGATCAGACCGGCTGTGGAGGGAGAATTGGTCGTCGAGGCGCTAGGTGGGGTGTTGGGATCGTATACGGTCGCAGGAAGGAGAATTGGGGGTAGTGATGGAACCTGGGGGGCCGCCGTCACAGACGACGGGGGTTCGTATACGGGGGAGCGCGGTCTGGTGGTGCGACGAGGGCTCGATGCCGGCGAGCGATTGGAAGTATAGATGTTGCCGTTGGCGGTGGTGTTGCTATTGTCGTTGCGCGAGGGCGAAGAATTAAGGCGTGAGGGCGAGTTTGGGAGCGCTTGAGGTCCATTGGTGGTGTTGAGGGCGGAGGTGCTGAAGCTCAGTTTGCGCGAGAAGCTCGGATGGTGGGCGTGCCCTTTCTCCTTCTCCTTCTGCGACCTGGAACTGCCTGTGGTGCTCTGCGACCAGCGGTTCACGTTTGCTGCACCGTCTCGAAAGGCCCCAAGGCCATCTGCTCCGCCGTTGGCTGCGCTCGAGCGCCGTCTCGCAGCTGGAGGCGGTGTGGCCCGGCTGCTGTGGGGTCGGGAAGGATCAGGGTTCGCGTCCCTCAGCGAGAATGAGGCGGATCGCTTGATTGTGACGACCGACGACGACGAGATGGAAGCACTGCGCGACGACTGGCGGCGGTGTGAGGGCGCCGAGGGGTCTGCGGGCTGCGGCGATGCTGCAGGCGGCCTGTGGATATTCATGTTGGAGTCGACCCGTAGCGGGAGAGTGTCTCAGGCCAAGCCAGCGGTTAATGCAATGCGGATGCAGGCATGGCGGCTCATGTAGGCACAGGCTCTGCGGCGGCGGCGATGGGGCGATGCGCGGGCGAGGGAACCGTGGTGCAATGCTGCTGTGTTTCTTGCGTCTGTCGCACTGGATCCTAAGCAGCGCGCGGACTGTAGAGCGTCGACGACGAGATGGCGCCAAGGGTGCGAGTCCGTACACCAGGGGGTCCCGTTCCAAATGTGTCCTAGAGTGGTTGTTAGAAGCAGGGGAACTGCTAAACAACCCCTGTCACCGCGGCCTGAATCAGACAAGGCTTCGGCACCCGAAGCTAGATGATTAGGTACTGCGCAGTATTGTGGCAGACGAATATGTGAAGGTCGCCTATAATAGGCAACGACAACAACACGCGACTGCCTTCTTCCCATAGCTCCTTCCTCGCCCGCCTATTACAAGCACCCGGCCTGTTTTCGTACCTTCCTGGGTGCGGGAACACTCCGAGAAATGTACAATGCTCCTTCTTCTCTCAGCAGACCATCTTAGATACCAAACAGTTCCAGGCCGCATTCATTTCCGGGCCTCTACGCGACCCAAATGCAGCAATCCTACAGCATCCATCTTGTACGGCAATGTAACGTCGAGTCGCGCATCTGAAAAGAAATCACCGTCATGATAATAAAAGTAACACGATGACTGCAAACGCTGCGAATCTCGGCCATGTGCTTGCTCCATGGTAGGCCGTCACATTCGCAAATTCGGTCCTTCCCCAAGCACGCTGTCCCAAAAGAGCCCTCTCATGCGCCGTATTTCATCTTCTCATACGCTTGTGGGTCGTCCTGAATCACGCTCCACCCACATCACGAAAAGCAGCCGAAAAGAAAAGACTTATTACAGGCAGGCACTGCATTGGGCACGATTCGCTTATCGTCATTCAGCTTGCCTGCTTTTCGTCTGCCCATTTAAGCGCGAATGGCATTTATGATGCGCTTCTGCCATGATTCTCGTCATCCGCAAGCTCTCTAGCTTGGCTGAACCATGCTCGGGCCTGCTGTTTGGGACCCACCACAACGCGTTTCATGCATTACCGTTATCGCGTCATGGACCCTCCACGCCTGACCACGATCATCGTCAAGGCCTTCAGTCAAACTACGCCCTCCCAGTGAGGCTATAGTCTCTCTTCCATATACCACGTCCATGTGTAGGAATCGCTACCGAAGTCGAGGTTCAATGTAAGTCGACCATGATATCCTCCTCTGCATCGACACTGTCGTCCCAGGCCGTATCCATTGCATCCCCTCCCTGACCTTGCCTCTTATTCAGACGCTTCAGATTTTCGATATATTCCTTAGTCAGTGTTAGTCGGTAGTCCGTGTCCTTGACTTGCTCGGCGAGGATGTTCGTTCGCAGCGTTTGCTCGAACAGCGCCTGTTGTTGTTGCTTTTCCGTCTTCGCCAGCGGGCCCTGCGTAGGGTCAAGATAGAAACGCAGGACGACCCCTACGTTTGAGTTGTCGGTGTGCTCTAGCCGCGCATTCAAGTGGCCACCCTTGATCAAATTGTCGAGATAGTGGGCAATCTCATCAACGCTGATGCCCACATTGTTGGCAATGTTTGAGACAGGAATGGCCGAGAATGTCCGTGATAGCCGCAAAACATATGTCCTCATCTGGCTGTTCAGAAGCTCAGTAACGAGCCCACTATTACCGTCCTACGGAATTTGTCAGCACTTGGTGAAACAGAGAATCTAGGTTTATGCGGCGTTTCATGAACATACCTCCGCCCAGATTTCGGCACCAGATTTAATCTGCGCTTTCAGCTTTGGCAAGTTCCCCAGCTGCACGTATGCCTCAGCTAGGGCCTCGTATGCTTTCGATGCAGACTTGACCTGCTTGATCGCGTTCCCGTTTGCCGTTCGCGGGACGGACTTGGACTGTGACAAGGTCAGACTCTGTGATGTACATCTCGATTGTGTGAGGTACCTTTCCATCCACAAGACAGCCCACTAATACCCACTTCTTGTATGCCTCCAGCATCAAACCGCTCGCTACATTGCTCGATGGGACAACGAGCACGTGCTCAAGAAAGTTCTGTGCCTTCTTGAACTGACGGAGACCAAGATATGCCATAGCTCCCAGAACATAGTACTCTTGCACATCGGCCAGCGAGAGCTTATCTGAGTGTCCTGAAGCCTGATGGATGTAGTCCCCGCTACTCGCAACATCTGCACACGGAACTGAGTATTCGAGGCCTTCACGGACAGCGGTGGGGATTTTGGAAGGGAGGGTGTGGATGTAGTTGTCGAGGATAGGTTCGGCAGCAGCGTATGATCGGGTCTCTAAACATAGCTGTACGAAGCTAAGATGGGTCGAGGTAAATGTGCCTGTGGTAGGGTCCAATCGGATCATGGCCGACCGTATCGGCGCAATAGCGAGGCTAGGCTATGGCTATCAGCTTTGCCATTCAGTGCGATACATGGAAAATTGGACGTACTGATCCAGTCGCGCGAGCGATCTGCTCCGTGAACTCTACCAGCTTCCTCCATTCTTGGCCCACATACCGCAGTTGCACAGGATCAGACGTCTCTAGGAATAGCACTAGGTTGTTCCATAATGCGCCTCCAGGCTTTAGTGCGTCCGGAACGCTCCTCTTCTCGACCATTGCAGCGATACGGTGGCGGAGGGCGAAGGCGTATGCTATTGAGTTTACCGCAGGGTTGAGTACCTGAACATATCAGTTGAGCCTGCAGGAACTATGCAAAGCACATACCGTGAGCACATCTTGTGGTGTGTCGGCTGCTTTCAACCAATGTCCTGCCGAGATGCTGGCGAGCTGTGAGACAAAGCTACGAGCTGCTTGGTCGTAGTCGCGCTTATGTTTGATTTCTGGGCTCTCAGGCTGAAACTGTAGCAAGATGCTAGTAAGCTCCGCAGTCATCTTCGCGTCAACTTGGAGAAGAGACCTTGAGTAAATAGGCAGGTAAGAGGGTGGGCGACGTTGTGGGGTATGTGGATCTTTGGCTCGTGCCTGTGCCTACTCGACGAAAGAGGCTAGTAGTTGAGCTGCTTGCTACTTGGCTGCTTGCCACTGGAAGGAAAGTCCAGTAAACAGAAGTGGAAAAAAAGAGACGTGGTGGCGGCAAAGCAATTGTTTGTACTAGTTGACGGAGGTAAGCCTGTCCCTCAAAGCTCAAGGCTGCCGTTGATCGCCTGGAGCACGGACGGCAACCACCCCGCCTTCTTCACTGTGGCGGTACGGCCTATACTAAGATAATCATAACACAGACATACGCCACCGCAAGAAATGTCTTATAGAATCATGGCATGAGTGTAGGTTCGTTGGAGAAAGTTTGATGTATTACATAAAACGACTAAGCCATTGCCGAATAGTCCACCAACACCAGCAATGCATCCCAAATCCCCAAACACGCCAATCAATGCTACTACCCAAAGACCGAATATTCGAAATCATCTCCTCTTTACAGCTTCCTCCATCCTTCTAATCAGCGCCTTCAAGCCAACGCCCTTTTCACAACTTCCCTCCAGCCATTCTTCCATCTTTTCCCTCACCTCCCTCATCCCCTTCAGCACAGGCAGTCTCCTTCCCTCCTCCGCCTCAACGTGCATGAGAGGGTTCAGGAGCAAATTTAAGCACTCGTTCCATATCTCTGTCTGCCAATACCTCTTCAGGCTCTCCTTTATTTTGTATATCTTGGTGGCGCCGGCACCGAGCGTGGCACCTCTTTCAGCGATAGTGGAGATGTATTTGCCAAAGAGGAGATTGTGTACGATGCCTGCGAGACCGTGATAATCGATTTGGTACGTCCAAGGGCGGAGTTCCCGCATCTCGGCGCAGTCAGCTTCGGTGGTAGGCCAGTCAGCAATGAATTGTACAGAAGGACTGAACGCCTTCATGTCGATGCCGCGGCCAAAGTCGATGAGCGAGATGCCCTTGGAGCCCCATCCGTCACGGCCATCGCGCTTGTATTGGGAGTCCCAGTGTTCGTCCTTTTGCAATGTGTCGAAGCGGACGAGGATATTGTCTGACTTGAGATCACCGTGTATCACGCCCTTAGAGTGAAGCGCCTCCACTGTGCGGAAGAGCTCGATTGTGAAGAACATGGCAAGTTGCTCATCCATGACACCGTTCTCCGCGCGAGCAAGATTCACCAAGTCGAGCAGCGTGCCTTGGTCCCGGTATTCTTCGACTAAATAGCACTCGTCGTTGAATACATGCATCTCGTATGCATGGATAATTGAGTCCGCCGCTCGCGAAACCCCAAGTCGTCGCTTAGCCTGTCGCATGATGTAGAACTCCCATGGTGTAGGAGGATCCTCCATTTTGATTGCTTCAAGAGGTTGACGCTTGAGGCCGAACTCACCTTTGCGCATTTGTGAGGGCTTTTCGTCGTCGTCATCGTCCTCTGGCGCCCTGCTCTCCACAAGATACACCGGTGCGAAAGCTCCCTTGCCAAGTTCACGTTTGACAGAGTATGTGCGGTTCGTCCCATTGAATCTAAGCGTCGGCGCTAGTGCCAAGTTCGTCAAAGTCTTGTCGTTCGCATTTTTGCTCATCTTGGACACCGCTTTGGTGTACTTGCGGATGTCGGCACCTTTGCTGTAGCTTTCCTCAGTATCCGCGAAATAACCGTCGTAAGATCCAAGGGGTGGTTGAATTTCCTGTAGGATGATTTTACGA
This sequence comes from Phoma sp. ATCC 74077, assembly GCA_033682645.1. Lineage (NCBI taxonomy): Eukaryota > Fungi > Ascomycota > Dothideomycetes > Pleosporales > Didymellaceae > Phoma > Phoma sp. ATCC 74077. The sequence continues at coordinate 1,041,819 of JAWDJC010000005.1, read as the reverse complement.
ATGTTCTCGTCCACTGGGTTGCATTGGGCATCCTTAATTATCGGACCATCGAGCCTTGTGACCCTATTTGGAGCCTCTTGTGCAGGCAAAGGTTTTCGGCTCGATTCTTCAGTAGTTTCTTGGGCGACGGGCTGTGCTTCTCTTAGTGCAAGTTTCGCGACTTTCCCTGGACCGTTAATGACTTGTCCAAGAAGGTCTGAGAAAGGGCTACTGCAAGGCTCACCATCGTCCTCGAGGATGACGGGCGTACCTTTCGAGCGTGAAGGCGTCTTAGCTGCGAAGTAGTCCTTTTGGGCATGCGCAGTCGCAAAGCCCAGTGACGACTCCGTCCGCTCCACAATTGGAGTCATGAAGGGCAAACGGTTGTTCGCAGCCTGGATCGGGTCACGATATGGTCGCATTGAATGGTTGTAGTCCTCCGGCGGAGCTGGAACAAAGCGCGTTGGCAGTGACGCTGGCGGTTTCGGTGACGTTGGTGTAATGAGGTCTTGCTCTTGCTGCTCTCTTGAGTCGACTAGCGAATGTGAATCGTCTTCGAAAGAGTCGTCCTCGGAGTGCTCCGATTCATCATCCGAATCGTCATCTCTATGCTCCTGTGGTACATGTTTGCTCTCTGTGAAGTCCGACCACGCTGAGACGCTCTTGACGTCAGTGTCATCTTGCTCCGTCTCGTCGCCATCAATGTCATGATCGAGGACTGTTGTCCCTAGAGTGAAATCTCCAGCCGTCGTTTCGTCTCCGAAGTCGCTGGTAGCGCATGATATCCGACCTGTACCTGTACTCTCTCCCGCACTAGTGTAGTCATCATCGTCATCCTCACTGCTTTCCTCACCGCTATGAACCTCGGTAGCATTCTCCTCAGGATTCTTGAGCGGCTGGTTGAAGATACCGTATATCTCCTCCATGGCTTCCTTCGTATGAAGCGTCATTGTGGTTTCAGGCCCTGTCTTCTTTCGACGTATTTTTGGTTTAGCTGGAGAATCGAGATTTGTTTGAACTATATTGGATCAGTATTTCTCGCATCAATTCAAGTTCAATGCTCACCTGTCTGAGTCTCTCCACGAATCTCTTTTACATCCATAACCTTGATTTTCCTAGTACGATTGGCACGCTCCTCACGCCTGGCCTTTTTTGCTCCTTTCGACTTCTCAATGTCGGCTTGTGAGGGTGGTGTGTTCTCATCATTCGCGACCTCGTCGTCAACGCTTCCTTTTAAGGGTACAGTCTGCGGCTTCGGTGGCTGTTCAACATCCCTCATCACTACTAGAGCAGAAGCTTTAGACGTTGGAGCTTTAGCAGTCGCAGTTGCTTCAGCTGCCTTCTGGGCCTGGTCTCGCTCTTTCTGGCGGACAACTGCCCAGTCATAATTTAGCCAGCCTCGATGCTTAGCGCGTAGTTCTTCGAATGAATACTCTTCGGACATAAGATTCTCAAGATTAGGGTAAACTCTTTCTAGGTCGACGAAAACGACTTCGAGTCTGCCTGTCTTAGGGTTGAGGGCTTGTTGATGGTCACGCAAAGGATGTGGTTGGGCATTTTCGACATTAGGGTCTGATTTGGTCTGAATACATAAAAGGCAAACGCCAACCAATTAGTCCTGTAATCGTAAATATTTGAAGGGGATGTTGCAGGCAGTTCAACTCACCTCATCCTTGAAGATCATCATCTTGGGAACGCCAGTGTTCTTCTTCCCTACCTTGAGTGTCTCACCCACCCACGGGCGTGCCTCCGTTGTGTTTTCCTTTTTGCGATTTGCTAGTGACCCAATGCTGTCCCAGCCTTCGGTACTGCCGCTCGATCCGGTCCTCGCAGGCTCGTCACCGTCTGCAAAGATGGCGAGCTTAGGCTTTCCAGATCGCACTGTGCCTCCACCTGTCCGCGGTTGACTCTGGGCCTGTGGGTCAACGGGAACGGGCGATGCATGTGAAAACGGGTCGACTTTCGCTGCAAGCGCTGGTCGGACAGCGGGCAGCGCAGGACTTGTGGGTTCGGGAACTTCCTGCGGGCGGCTCTCAAATCTGTGTTGGAATTCGCCGTACTTGCGAACCAAGCGCTCTACTGGACGAGCGTCGCGCTCTATTCCTAGGTTGTAGACCTCCTCTGCCTGTGTAAATCTCCCTGCGGACTCTAACCACGCTGCAAATTCCTCATAGAATAGGGCGAGTCCGTCGCCGATATTGTGACGTGCGAGGTATGCGAATGTTTCTCGTGGGGCATCGGAGAACAGCCTGATGTAGTGTAGCCAGAGCTTCAAGTAGCGCGCGTCGTTCTTGTATTGCGACGAGGACTGAAATGCTTTCGTGGCGCGTTCTAGAAGCGGGCAGAGTTGTGATTGCGGTGTATTTTGTGCCGAAGGGTATGCGTCGAGTGTCCATTTGACGTATCGATCGTACACATCGAGAGGATCATCCGACTCGTCAATCGCCATGAGCTCCTTCTCGAATTGCAACCGGACAGCATTGTTCGCATCTTGTGTTTGCGACGGCGACGGAGTGTGGCCAGCGCCCGCAGTCAACGGCGGAGTGTACAGCTGGGCAAGCGCCTTCGCGGAACGGCCGCTAGGAAGGGATTGTATGTTTTCCTTCTGGTTTTCGATGATTTCGAAGTCGATGAGGTCGTCGGAACCCATAGCGCCGGTCGGGGGGGTATCAAAAAGAAAGGACAAAAACCCAGGTTCCGAAATATACTAAGAAAAACCAGAGGGCTTACCTGGTGTTGTTGCTGGTAGTTCGGCGCGTGGTCGAGATTCAGCGGGGCACGCGTGGGTAAATGGATGCCCGAGCGCACCTTCCCCAACAAACTAAGTCGTTGCTATGGTTACGCCACTTTCCGACTGCTTGCAATTCGGTCCTAATTGGTAAAGACCCAAGCCTTGCAAATCTTCACAAGAGCATTGCCGTAATGGAGAACCTCAGCATCAATCAATTGCTGTCGGATGTTGTTCCAAACATGTGTGCGTTATCCATGCCTCTTCACTATGTCGTACAGAATCCTCCAAGTACACTAGCATTCAAGGACCTTCCATTTTATATCTTTGATGCTCAGTCAAATACAACACCCATGCGACCCTGAGCCTTATGCGCATTCATCAACTCAATCATCTTCGGAAGCTCCTCGAGTTTGAAGGACGTCATATGAGGCTTGATGTTGTGCTTAGCCGAGAACTCAATCGCAGCCTTCATGTTGTAGCAAGCTATCGCATTGTCAGTCTAAGACATTGGAAGCACAGTCATGAGCAACTTACTTCCGTTGTTTGACCCCTTGATGCGGTACCGCCCAAGCGCAATGTCTAGAGCATTGAACTGTAGCGGCGCCCGAGGAATCCCAACCACCATAATTATACCTACACCAGGCTTCACTATCGCTGGACAGTCATCGTACGATTTCTTAGACGCTGTGAAGTTGACTGCTGCGTGGACACCTCCGCCGGTGAGATCGATGATCTTCTTCTGATACTCTGTATCCGCCACAGAATTGAATGCATGGTCAGCGCCGCAGTTCTTAGCTTCCTCGATTGCCGCTTCCGTGATATCGATTCCAATGACCTTGTAACCCATGGCTTTTGCGTACTGAATGCCCATGTGGCCGAGACCACCGCAACCGACAACGGCGACCCAAGACCCAGGCGCGAGTTCGCAGTCTGCAATGCCGTGGTATGCTGTTACACCTGCGCAAAAGAGGGGTGCTGATGACCTCGGGTCCACTATTATATAGTTAGTATCTCCTTGTTAACATTAGGATGTAATAAAATCCACTCACAGTTCTCAGGTAGCACCATAGCCTCCCTAGCATCCACAACTGCATACTCTGCAAAATACCCATCTTCAGTAAATCCCTGCATCTTCACCTTCCCAGTCTCACACCATGAGTTATGCACATTCTTACACGCATAGCATTCGAAGCAACAGTCTATCGCGCAAATAAAGCCCACTGGATCGCCTGCTTTGAACTTGCTAGCTACCTCTCCTGAGCCAGTACTAGAAACAATCCCGCTGGCTTCGTGCCCGATGGTGACGGGGTTCTTGCCGAGGATGAGGCCCTGATCATTAGGCTCAAAGAGCATGACATCGGAGTGGCAGAGGGAAGCGCAGGCGATTTTAACAAGGAGTTCATGTTCGCGTGGTGAGGGAATGGGGACCTCGTTTAGGTGCAGCTTGTTATCCCGCGCGTCGTATTGCTGTGCCCACATTGTCTTTTGCGCAGGTACGGAGCCCATTGTGACGTTTTCTACTATGATCGTGGTCGCGTAGCTTGAGTGATTACAACACAGGAACCCGGATGCGTGCAAGTGTGAAGTGAGACGAACAGGAAGACGTGAAGGGGGAGAAATGGCTGCAAACAGAAGCCAATGGATTACACGGTGCACCCATCATGTATATCGTTGTCTTTGTTGAAACGGTAATACTCTTCCGTCCAAGGACCGAACCATCTGGTGGTGAAGGAAGATGGTTCCCGAAAAGAAAAGTGCCACTACCCGCCCCGCCAACGCCAAACCCCGCGACGTGTACGAAGGAAGTAGCGCTTCATGTTATCCTGATAAGGCAATAACGGAACGTGTTCCTTTCTTTGGTAGATTAAAAATTATGCTGTACTACAGTCCAAATGACAATGTGTATACAAAATTGGGTATATGCCGACACACCAACCAAATAGACTCCAAACTTCTTAAACAAGACGACAGAAATAAAAAATGGGTATCAAAGAATGCCTCCTGTGTAAATGCGATGAGATGTGCCTTCTACCCCACAGTTGAGCCCCGCACCTTCCGTCGTCATGATCGCTCGGGATAATGGGTCCAAACTCCGAACAGCCGCATGAGCCATTCGTGAGTCGTGTATGCTGGCCCGCGTTTGTTATCTGAATCGATGTAGGTCTGTATCTTTGAATCTTGTCCGTCATCCCTTCTAAGCCTCTCTTCTTTCTCGAATGTATGTCGAACCTGGGTACCTTCTGAGAATGTAAATCCCAGCGCGACGATTGAAAAGCTCTCCAAAATCATGCGCGTCGTAATGTCCAACGTGCTTTGTCTGTCTCTGTTGATGGGATACCGATCCCGAACAGTATCAGATGAAGACGCCATCATATAACGCTCAATCATTTCACCCACGGCAAAAACCTCGTCCAAACAGGCTTCTTCTCCTTCTTTGGTACAGCTCTTGCTCCTTCTAGATTCCCCATATATATAGCATAAGATTTCTCCATCTTTTTAAACGCCTCTTCTTTCGCTTCTGCGCTGTCGAGAGGATCGTGCTCCCAGTCAGGGTTGCTGTCTGGCGTGTGGTCACCGCGATATCTTGCGGAAGTGCTAGGCCAGCCAAAGTCCCGGACGAGAAGGTCGGTGGGAGGCAGAAGCATCATGGAGATCTTTTCATCGGTAGAGGATAGGGACGTCATGCTCGAATTTGATGAGGAGTAAGACATGGCTGGGTTTGGTGGTGGTAGTGATGGAGCGCCTGCGGCGTTCGACGCGTTGGCGGTTAGGTGGTCGATGACAAAGGCTAGCTGGCACCCAAAAAACCCCCGGCGTATGATGAAAAAAATGCTAAGGCAAGAATTGAAGTAGAAGTGTGGAATTTGGACCGTTTGAGACAGTCGATTGTGGTCGACTCGCGATCGTGTTGGTGATGTTGAAGGAAGGGCAGGGTAGCGCATGAAAGGCCTTGAAAGTTTAAGATTGCCAGTGCATGCGTCAAGGGGCGTTTACGCCACATTCCAACAAGGGCGCGGCAAAACCCTGTTAGTGAGATGGACCTCATTCCGGAATAACGTACTATGACGCGCCACTTGAGATCATCGATATTGTCCCGTTTAAGACGGGGTCTAGAACAATGTACATCTGTGCAGCTATCTTTTGTTTGGTTCGGTTGCACTTCGCTGCTCTCGTCATATTTTGTTTTACCTTCTTCTCGCAGTGTTCAACGTTTTATCCAGATTGAAGGCCGCAGATATCAACGCTAGATGGCTGAACGCTTGCGGTGTATTACCCAACTGCTCTCCTGAGCGTGCGATTTCTTCAGAGAAGATGTGGAGATGGTTTCCGAAATTGAGCATGTTATCGAAAAGGGTGACGGCTTGTATGAGATATTTCTCGTCATACTGGCCCGCCTACAAAAGATTAGCATGTTTCGAAGTTGAACAGCGCAAGACGTACTCTTGTTAACGCCTCGACTAGCCAGAATGTACACATTGAGAATGCGCCCTCACGTCCCCCAACGCCATCATCGCTCAATGCATGGTTGTATCGGTAGACAAGTCCTGTGCTTGTCAGGCCACCCTTCTCTGGAGGCTTAAGGATACGGTCCAGCGTCTTCAAGAAGCGAGGATCTGTGGGTGAGATGAAGAAAACCAACGGAGCAATCAACACCGCTGAGTCCAGCACATCATTCGACTCGTAGCTTTGGATAAAGCAGCCTAGCTCTGAGTTGTAGCCTTTCTCCATCACCTCTTCGTAGATCTCATCGCGCACCCGATACCATTCCGCTCGATGAGGGCATGGAAAACTTCTCTTGTCGGCCAGACGCAGCGCTCGGTCAATGGCAACCCACAACATGATCTTGGAATACACAAAATTCTGCTTCATGCCACGAACTTCCCAAATAGACATGTCCTTTTCTGTCCAGATAGTGCAGACATAGTCCGCAATCTCCCGTACAGAAAGCCACTGGTCATAAGTAACGGGCTTTCCGAATCTATTGGCCAAATATATGCCGTCCATCAGTTCCCCATAAATATCGAGCTGTACGTGGAAAGCCGCACCGTTGCCAACTCGAACCGGTTGACTACCTCTATAGCCTTCCAGATGCTTCAGCTCAATCTCTGGGATATCGGTGCCACCCCAGATGGTGAACATGATGGGTAGAGCGCCATGCCGTGCTTTTGCTTCTTTAACGCGCTGGAAGATGTAACTTGTATATGCTTCGGCCTCATGACTAAATCCGAGGCGGAGAAGAATGTAAATAGTGAAGGAAGCGTCCCTCACCCAGGAGTAGCGGTAGTCCCAATTCCGCTGACCGCCGAAGTCCTCAGGTAAAGAAAAGGTAGGCGCAGCGACGATAGCACCGCTCGGCTCAAAAATGAGCATCTTCAGAAGCAAAAGACTTCTTGTCACTACTTCATTCCATCGGCCTGTATACCTGCTTCCTTGGATCCACCTAGCCCAGTATTTCTGCGTACTCAACTGCAATTCATTTACAAGCGCGGTCTCGATAACATCAGGATCATGGTCTTCTGCATCCCGAAGGATGAAAGAGACAGCCTGTCCCTCATTCAAGCGGAAAGTGGCCGTGACTCCATTCCCAAGCGTATGAGATCCCGGTGACTTTTGGAACTGTACTCTTGGGCAGGTCCTGTCTGGCTCATCGCCGCAGTCGATCGTTGCGTTGAGTTCCAAAGCCAGGTTTTCTGACCTAAAAGTGACTCTTTGGAGAGGATGGCCTTGCCCAGTCGCGCCTAAGTCTGCGATCTCTGTAGTGTGCTTGTCTTGCGCATAGTTAAAAGCAGGAAAAACTTCAACGCTCACATCTACTGAACCGCGCATACACTCAACTCGCCTGACCAACCACTTCTTCAGATCCGAGCGATCAGGTACGTTGCCAGTATGTTCGCTTGCGGTCACGTTGGCGTGGTACTCGTTGTCTAGGGTCCTGTTGTTCGGCCGTGGAAAGAAGTCGACTACGTTCATAACTCCTTCGTCTTTGAGGTATCTTGTCTGCAGGATATTGCTTGCCGGAAGGTAGTGCTGCTTTGTGGTGCAAAGGTTATCTCTAGTAGGACTGATTGTGAAGTGGCCGCCTTTGTCCTTGTCCAGAATTCGGCAGAACACTGATGGGGAGTCGAAGTAGGGCCAGCACATGTAATCGATCCCCCCATCTATCCCTACCATAGCACACGTCCTCATGTTGCCGATGAGGCCATAATCTTCAATAGGCATGTAGCCATTTGCCGCGCGCCGTGAGCTCGAGTTCTGCGCACCTGCGTCGGCTCTTTTCGTATTTGAATTCTGCATTTCGTCTTCCTTGCTTTTGTTGCTGTGTTGCCTATATAGTTCGGTGCCGCTGTCTCTATCTAAAGGCATGCGCATGTGTGGAGAAAATGGGATGGTGACGTCTCGGAGAAGTCGGGCACCAGGGTCCATATGAATATCGGTTGACCTTGACATTCTGGATTGTACACTACCCCGGATGGCTGGATCGTTCGAAATGTGCTGGTGCGGATGAATAGAAGCGGTCCTGTCAGCTTGCAACCATTGTAGGTGGTAAGACGGGTTGTCTGTCCGTAGATTGAACCAATTACGACTAGGTGTGACGTCAGATGCTTGCCCTTATCCTTGGTTCCCGTTTGCGGCTTCCCCCGCATTCAATATGAGGCAACTGCAGGCGAGAGAGCGAGGTCGTACAGCGATAATCTTGCTCCGAAGTCCTGAGTGAGCAGAGCAATATTGCTAGTCAAACCTTGTCTATGGCTTACTAATAAGCCCCCCACGAACAATCAAAGATGGCTTCCATGTGTTACAACAATTAGCGGTCGCATAACCCAGCAAACAGTTTCCGGGATAAGCGAGACAAGACCAGGCCGATAGGATCAGTACATTTTGACTGGACTATCGTTGGAACATCAAATGACATTAATCGTGGTTACAGCTACTGCTACCGGCTCGGCAAGCTTGAAATTTCGATATACTCTCTTGCTTGCTTCCATATTGAGTATGGCCCCATAGCATTGTGAATGTAATCTGGTACGCCAATAAAAACCATCTTGAGTCCCTGGCTTCAAGTTAGAATTTATACTCGATACGTTGCGAATGACTGACATCAAAGTAAGCCTTTACATTGGTGATTGGGTTTCCTAAACCAAGTCTCCTTTGCTTGAGACCTACCATCACCCCGGCAACGGCTGATTGCGTTCCATGCTGGTTCATGATACTAAGGCCATGAATACCACGCTCTCCTGTGGCAACTTTCATTCCACGGAGAACGCCTTCAGTGGGAAGACTGACTTCCTTATCACTCAGTATGTACCCAATTGCTACCTCGCTGGCATCCGCGAGGCAAAAGCGCAGGCCTGTTATGTACGTTGTATCATGAAATGGCAATACTGACACCTTTACAGCAAGGACCGACGCGGCAAGCGTGACATACCTTTTACAATTAGTAAAAAACGCGGGAAAGAACTATTTTACTTAGAGGTTCGAACTGCGTACCTCTTGAAAAGTGGCCTACAACCGAAATGATAAGGCTGGAGTTCGCTGTCAAGCAATTCGCCATGCGCACAGTCCCATCTTGAAAGATCCTCATCTTCCAGGTCCGGTTGCCAAAGCGAAGCTAGCGGTCTTCCCGAAGGTTCTATACTGTCATATGCCTTCTCATGCAAGGCGAATGATTGCAATGCAGAAACTAGAGGTCTATTAAGATCCCATATTCGACGTCGGTTGGCAAGCACTCGGGAGCTTGCTTTGCTCTTTAAGACTTCGTATACTTTCCGCGGCTCAGCGAAGCGAGGATCACGTATGACTTCGGCTTTGTAGAGCCAAGGTTCGATGATCGATTCGAATTCTTGCCCTACAGCGAACCGTGAACGCCAGAACGCTTTGCTTAGCGGGATTGACGAGAATGTTCTTGAAGCGAGTCGGGCATTCACAACGTCTTCTGATGGCAGAAGAATCAGTATGTGTTCTAGGAGTTCTGCAGGAAGTCCTGCAAGGTGGCCTTGTTGTCTTTCATCAAGCACCTGGCCCTCAGAGTGCACTCGCGACGGTTCAGTCTTTTCATCGCCCCTATCAAGCAGGCGCTTCAACATATGGCCCCCAAGCTTCTTCCAGAGTGTTTGGTTCTCAACAAGAAGCGGGTTCGCTTCGTACATGTTGGTCCCAAAAGGATGACTGGGGTCGTGGCGCATGTGGATGGTTCGATTATTTGGGTCATGGCTCGCATATAACCCAGCAAAAGTATGCCCCCAATTAACCAATTGGCCGTCAGGCATAACTCCGAAAGAGCGCAGGAAGAGGTTCAAGGTTTTAATATTGATCGGAAGAGGATGACAGGCCCAGTCAAGGAGTTGGTAACAGCTTTTGTGGAATATGAAGCCGGTGGTGTCTGACTGCGGATGGACAGTGCCATCTGAGAGTAGAATTGGCGTTGCCGACTGGAGCCCAAGACCATCTGGATTTAGATCTTGAGGACTAATGGCCGTATCATTAGCCTCTGGTACGATCACTGGGCCGGCCAAGTCGCGGACGTAGCCAATACCCGATAGCCTAGGTTTAAGGTAGTCGAGTTCGGTGATGTAGATCGCGCGTACGTGGTTTAGCCAATCTACTTCGTCCCACTCATCAAAAGATAAGATACCTGTAATAGCTCCACATATACTGCAATGGAACATGGTTCGTTGAAATGCCAAGTGGTTGAGGCAAAGTTGGGAGGTGAGTGTTTGTGTTGTTGGTCGCGCCTTGATCCCAGGTGAGCTAGGCTTCGGCTAGACAGAGAATCTTTGTAATTCTCCGAAGGTGTGACAAGCCAAAGCAACTCGACATAGGGTGTGGAGGCATATTAGTACCTGACTTGCAGATCAAGTTATTAATGGAATCCATAGATTTCTCACCGAGGCATCATGTGTCGAAGGTGTAGCTTCTAGATGGCCGGCACTCTAGATGCGGGATGGAATATTCAATAAGATAGAAGCACCTGTAGAATATTTAAAAATTGTGGTTGTATCAAACTAGTTCAATCGCTAAAATGCAAGCTATTTCTGGTTTGACTCTAGAGCTCATATCTTACAAGCAGTTCGGATTACCTGCTCGTGTTTCCAAGGACAAGCTTCCTGAGCTCGACTTTATGCCTCGTACGGCAAGCTCGACGACAATGCATCGCTGCACTATGCATGCGCCGCGTAAAAGAGATTAGCTCGAGCGATACAAAGATCTCGTGCGTCATCGTACTCACGGCCGAAATCATGTGCTCACGAAGATGCTCGATTTGATAATACACCAAACTCAAGAATGACTTCTGCGCAATGGAACTTCTCACAGCAGCTCTATAATGAATCACTTTTGGACCTTTTTTAAGTACTTTCAGCCAGTCCTAGAGTAGCATAGATCAGTTCTAGAATACTGCTGCAGGACTTCTGTGTTATGAGCATTGCTACAACGGGTTTTCGCTGCAGTGGTGCACCCATTGAAATGAGCTTCTTGGTATGTGTCATACTGCTCGCCCAAATCAAAACTCAACCCAGAACTGGCAACCCAAACAATATAAGGTCGTGGCTGAGGAATATTAATCTGACGGGTACAGCTCACTCCGACACGCCAGCAATGCGCAGACGCGCCTACTATTCACCCTTCAATGGAGATATAAAGGAATGAATGATGGAGCACCGATCAACTAGGCTTGGAAGTTTGGTTGATAGCAAAATTCAAAGCAAAGCTACCCTCCTTTCGTAACACGATGCGCGCTCTACAGCATACGTCAATCACAGCGTTGCTTCCGCTTTCAGGTGATGATATGATTAGCTTTATCGAATGGACATAGTACATTCAAAGAAGGGGTGTTTACTATTGCAAAACTGGAAGATCCCCTCGTTTGACGCGATTGCATGGTCAGTACGCGAGAAAGCCACACATCTCGATTAGTTCAAGTACAGCTTAGCATAGTTACGTTTTTGAGTGATCTAGCAACTTGCAGATAAGAGAATGAAAAGCCGCAAGGAGTTGGTAGAAGGCACGTTTTAATGACGACTCTTTTGCCCTTGACTTGGCAGAACAATCCCAGGGGGATGGTACGTGGGGGTTCAGTTCCACGACATTCGGGTGCGTAAACACTCCGCCGCACCTATCAATCTTCGAAACCAAAGAGCCACCGAGCTAGGTCCAAGCAACAGTACTTTGGGATACATTTGCGTAAGTATTCAAGTTAATTGAGGTCCGACCATTGGCCAACGCCCAATGCAAGGCTGATCGACCGCCCGAGCGGTCCGTTACCGGAACGCATCGCTTCGGTGCCAATTCGAACCGGCGCCAATAAGGTACATCTTCTAGAAGCTACCACTTCTGCGGGAAAACAAAAGCACCTCATACTCCATTCTCTGTGATCTCTACCTGTTGTACGAGTCATTGTAATGTCGGGTGAATGGCGAATAACGGCTGGAGGGTAGGACGTTGCGCCATCTCCCTGTCATAGGATCTAGATCATTGTTGCTTGACTACGAGATCTCTGTGATGCTATCTGCAATGATGATTCGAGATGCGGTTAAGGAGTCTGCATGAAGAGGCTGAGCGACAGGATCTGGTGCTGCAGCTAGCAATGCGATGATGCCCATAATGCGCTGCTTAGGGTTTGGTTCCGTTCTTTTCTTCGGCTTGCTGCTGAATTGGTTTACCGACAGCCGCAGATGCATCGGTCTAGGCAGAAGATGCATCTCTTGCTACTCGTCCTTATCGAAGAATGCCTAGGTACTTGGGTATATGTTGTTGCGCCTCGGTTGGGACATACGCCCTTTGGGCGTAAAACCCACTTCGCCGATGCCTCACTGACGGTGAAAAGACCTAACACATGCATCATAAACCAGGATTTATGATATTAGTTTCTCGGCTATACCTCGTGTCAGGCGGAATTACTCGAAGTGGGTAATTCCAAAGGCAAGCCGGACGGATGAATAACCGCAAATATATCCCACCGCTCTTTTGAACATCACCCAACGATCATGGAAAGTCGGCACGGGTTTCTTCCCATCGCCTTGGAAGTGTTGACATGGGGCGAAGATGGTCATCTGGACGTCTGCATACACAGGTGCGCCGGAGCATCCTTCGCCGTGTGTAAATCGGATCTTGAAAGCCTTGCGGCTTGATGAGAAGCAAGGGACTGGTTCTATCCGTGACGTGGGGTGGATCCAGCCGGATGGTGAGTGAAAAGCAAAGCTTCATGAATGACCTTTGTTCGGGTGCGTGGTAGATGGACATTGGTCGTTACAGCCATGCCACTCGGCCGCACGTGTGCCGCTTCTGCATGCATGTCTCGCTTACGTTACTTCACTAGGAAACACTTTGCCGTCGCGGCATTTCCGATAAGCTTATGGGCAATGAAGTACAATTCAAGTACGTTATTGTTTGTATAGAGGGGCCCTAGGTATGCCTGAGCACGCACGCTGCAGTCGTCGATCTTGCTCCGAAAGTCCGCCGTTTCAGATAGAGCCATTGCATTTGTCCGACGTCCCTTGGTCCTGGTACCATGATCGCTTGGGAGCTTGTACACCGCGAAGTACACAAAGTTGAAGGCCTATAGGATCTTTAAGATCACGTTCATTTGCATTTGATGTCATCTTCCTCGGCCATCCTGGTCGCACCATAATAGCCGCGAGGACCAATTACAGCTGTGCGGCTCACCGCCTGGATGAAGATGTTGTTTAGCGGATAGTCAGGGGGAGCCCATCGAAAGTATTGCCCGGCATGTCTGAGTCGCATCGCTCAAAAGCTCACGCAAGACAAGCCGCTGGCTCGCCTTTGTGCGTCATAGCTCTCGAAGGCCACGTTAGAGCACGGCTGATTCCACATTGCCTGTAACATGGGCGAAATCTCGGTGTGTGCGACCAGAGTGTCTCGTTGCGCAACTTCCAATCCTTCTGAACACATGTTCGCGATCGATGACCGCAGGCTGTTGAACGCGGCTATCGACGCTCGCTTCTGCAATAACGAATTGTAATTCGTACACACGATTGTGATAATGATTCCAGGGCTGCGTCGTAGCCGGGATGCAAGGTATGTAAACGGCCCGCCACTCTGGATCGCCCAAGCGGCATGTTATTCCTTGGCACAAGCGCCCCTTCTTCCTTCGAAGTACTTCGGCACCAGTCTCATTTCGCAAAAATGACAGTACCACGAGCACTACGCCGCCTCCAAGCTTGCCTGGTCTTCGAAAAGAGACTGCTGCATTCATTCGCTACACTTCCGCGCGCTATCATCCCACTCCTTGCTTTGCTCTTTCCCACGTTCATCCCTCGAGCAGGACGCTCCGCACGTGTCATCATGGCCTAAGAAATTACTACTCTGACGGGACACGGTAGGTCCGCATCTCGTAACTTGATACTACTGGACCGCGTCGGCCTGGTTTGCTGGCAGGGCTGGGCTTTCCTTAGTCAGGACATCATAAAAACCTTTATCTGTCTCCCCTCTCTGGCATCATTCACCCGACCATATCCCTCCCGTTTCGAGTGTCAGGTCCCTGGTGCTTGGGTCTGTGGGTCGACGCCGTTGCCGTCAATCTTCCTAGTGTGTCTCCGCTCGTGGCCCACTAACCTTTATTTTATCCTTCTATACTCCTTCTACGTTAATCCACTTCCAATTCATTCTCACCATCCTCATGCTCCGTCGTTGATCATCGAACATGGGTACCAATGCAGACTCCAAAGACTCTAGACAGAGCACATTACCCGCGGACGGAAGGACACTTCAGCCAACTCTTTCCACTCAGTCGAAAGCGGCAGAGGCAGCGGGAATCACACAAGATCGAAGTATTATGGCGACAATCGCCGACGATGACGACCGCCTACTTGTGCGCATCGGATATACTCCAGTAAGCGCTCCGAATCATTAGGCCAGACATCAAGTAACGCTCTTGAAGGTACTACAGCGACATTTTTCAAGATGGTCTACTGTCTCGTATGCGATCTCAATTCTCGGTGTGCTGGGCTCGGTGCCAGCCACTTTTGGAGCCCCAATGAGTGCGGGAGGGCCAGCAACAGCAGTGTGGGCATGGTTCATAGGCAGTATCATGGCATACTGTATAGCTAGCTCAGGTGCGTTATACGAAAGATCACTTTGCTCCTACTGACAATAATCATCCAGTCGCTGAGCTGGTATCCGCATATCCAACAGCTGGAGGAATGTACTATGTAACCAAACACGTTGTGCCTCCCGAACATGTTGCCCCCTGGGCCTGGATTATTGGTTGGTGCAACTTCCTCGGTCAAGCAGCAGGTGTCGCGAGTCTCGCGTACACCATCTCCCAGATGATCTTAGCGACAGCCGTCATGCATACTCTAGATAATGGCGAGGCTGTGTTCGAACCGTAAGGAACCTCACTGCACTAATATTCCCCAGGAGCTTATCAAATGGTGTAGGAAGGCGCATCACACCGTGCTCCTAGCTATTTTTGTACTATGCATGTTTGGAACAATCTGCTCCTTTCCCACGCATTGGCTACATCGTATCATTCTATGGTTTGCCCCCATCAACAGTAAGCGACATTCTACCCTCCTTGGATCTTGACTGATGTGATGGTAGTCATCGCATCCATTTGCATTTGCATTGCACTTCTCATCCTTACGCCGAACAAACAAAGCCCGCAATGGGTGTTTTCAACCGTTATGGATGGCTCTGGATGGGGAAGTCAGGGCTTTTCCTTCCTCCTCGGGTTCGTCTACTCTGCAAACTACGTTTGATTGTGTATCTAATATTACTAGTTTTTTGTCTGTTGCATGGACGATGACAGACTACGATGGTACAACGCAGTAAGTTAGTCCAAGTCCTTGCATGTCAGCCAAGCTTATGAGGTGACACAGCATGTCGGAAGAAACCCATGATGCCGCCATTCGAGGCCCGGTGGCGATTCGAGCCGCGATTCTCGTTTCGGGTGTGGTAGGTTGGATGCTAACGGTCACCTTCTGCTTCTGCATGTCAGACTATGATGAGATTATGGCGACACCGACTGGTCTTCCTGTTGCACAGATCTTTTTTAACGCTGGCGGCAAAACAGGTGGGACTGTCATGTGGTTCTTCGTCATGCTAGTACAATTTTTCACCGGTTGTTCTGCCATGTTAGCGAATGCAAGAATGGCCTGGGCTTTCGCTCGTGATGCAGCCTTTCCTTTCTCAGGGTAAGTTGGCGTTCCAAGTTTCCTACCATGGGATGATGCTGACCACGGATAGCTTCTGGAGCAAAGTGAATCGATTCACTCATACTCCGGTCAACGCAGTCTGGCTCGTCGTGGCGTTTTGCACATGCCTCGATCTAATCGGGATCGGTAGCACATTAACAATTACGGCTATTTTCAACATTACCGCCCCAGCCCTAGACATCAGCTATATTGCAGTCATCATTGCACACCGATGGTACGAAGGCAGAGTCGTCTTTCATCCTGGTCCATATACCATGGGCAGATGGAGCAAACCGGTTAATGCGATTGCGGTGACATGGGTCATCTTTATCAGCGTTGTGCTCTTCTTCCCCACAGTCAAGCCTGTGCATGCAGACAACATGAACTACGCTATATGTGTGGCGGCCTTCATCGGTCTGTTCAGCGCGGTTTGGTGGTTTGCTGGAGCAAGGAAGTCGTACATTGGTCCACGAACTAGTGACACTATCGACATGCTTCCTCCAGAAGACCCGGAAGATATTCTCAGCGACTACGACATGCCTTGATACCATCGAACCATGTTGCTTATCATGTCATGAACGACCTTCACGAAACTAGAGCATCAGAAATTGCACAATTACACGGGGCATCAATCACGGAGCATCAAGGAGCATCATGGAGTTCAAACGTAAGACTTTCGCTGAATTTGTACTTTTCCTCAATACGCCTTCCCTTCGTTTACATTACCTGGAGTCATATAGAATGGAGACTAGAGGCTGCGCAATCTGTCCATCATGATACCTATAGATTAGGAGATACCCCCAATAAGACACATCGCAATTCATTCACATACTGTATCGCTCCCTTCTTTGGCTTCTCCGAGCTTGTCCGTTTAGAGTTGCCATCAAACATGAGTTGCATGCCGCAATCGCCGCCATTGGTGGCATGTCATTACTTCAATGTAACTGGCTCCCAGCAATGAAAGGCAACACATAGTGCCGAGAGACCTTCACCACGTCACCCTACGGTAAGATCTAGTATCTCATCCTACCTAGCTTGATGCTCCTCGCTTCGGTATTACGACATCTGCCGGATTGCACATACTGTGTGCCTTCATGTAATATGTGACATCCCACGCTGCAAGGCCACTTTACTGTACTTGTGCATCTTTAGTGATGCACCTTCTTCCCAAAGCGGATCTTTTCGCAGAAAATCACCCTTCTTGGGATCGCGCAGCGGCAAAGATGTCCGAGGAAGTGAATATGATGATAAGGCTAGGCAAGATTTCCACTTGAGAAGTAAGCATCGCTTGTTCGAATATTCCGAACATATATCATATGCACCCGCTCTGCAATGCTTTTGGCGGATGCCAGCGTGTCAAATCATCCTGAGGACCGACATCAAACCTATGAGAGGTGTTAGATCCTCAGAATGCTAGCGTCTAAGTACTCCGACCTCTTTCCTTCCAGGAATTGATGCATAACACCACAATCAGCAAGATGTGCCAACGTCCATTCTCTTAGTGGTCGGCTATCCATAGGATGCACAAAAGACAGGGCGATCCAACGCCTCACACCTATATCTTACCTTGAGACCACAACGCTACCGCTGGTGCAATACTTGCAGGAGCAGGCCAATGTCCACTAACACCAATATCCTCAGCTGAGCTTGGATGCTGGCATCACTTATCCACATGTCAGACAAATGTTTTCTGTATCACCAGGCAAGTCTAAATTCGTTGACGGTTCCACCTCAACTTGATATCAACGTTGGACCTTGCCTCACATCAGGTTCTTGATACAAGCAGGATCTAGGAGGTACATTAGTCGACTCCAGCATAGAACGGCGTTTTGTTCGAATACATCTCACAGCGAGAACAAAGCACACAACCCCACCGCTAGAGGATTCTTTCTTCAATCGTTGTTTTCTATGAGTCTTGACTTAACCATGGTCGTTTCTTGAACTTAACGTGCCTAAGACCAGATGTACAAGTCCGTCAGTGGTACTTGGTACTATAGAGTGAAGCACAGATATAAAGGGGCTACGGTAGCACGTGCGGATCAAATACGTAAGTTTTGACATTGAATAAACCGCAGAAGCTACATGCATAACTATAATTCTACCAGAAGTAGATGATGAAGGGTATTCTACGAGAAAGACAGCAACATGAAGAAATGAAAAGATAAAAGAGGGTAACATATCGACATGAAATAAGTCTTTTCGTCCGGCCTATTATGTAGTTAGGTATCGGTAATGTTCTGCCGTGAATGTCGTGGCGTTGAAATGGGATATTTCCGCTATATGCGAGTTCGCTCGCTCCGTGTCTCTCCTTGCACGTGTCGCGCGTTTTACGTGCGACCTCCTTGCATTCGATGCCCACACCGTCTTTGACGCCATGTGCCCCCTATGCTGTGCAACCTGTGCCATGCGCACCCATAGCAATGGTTCGTTCTATCGTCTTCACACGTCTTTTCTCTAGGCCTCCCCACAAGCCGACCCTATCCTTCTCATCGTCGACCATCTATCATCATGTGTCACGCACCAACACGAAGTTGGGCAATCATGATCGTCCGGTACCGGCGCGCCCGAGCTCCTTAACTCTTATAGCAGGCATCTTGCTGAATCTTCTGCTGTTCGTTGTTGAGCTCGATTTGGCGGAGGAAGGTGACGAGGCGTAAACGTATTCACCATCAACGTATTGCGCTTCGCTGATGAAGGTTGTGCGCTTCTCGCGGCGGGTGTAGCGTTGTTCGAGGCGGTAGAGTTCGAGGCCTATGAACAAACTTGTCAATGGAATGTCTCGCCCGTGGGGAGATTGGGGTCGGTAGTAGATAGTGGTGGAGGGGTAGCCATATCGGCAGGGCTGGGTGATAAGACGGGGTAGCGAGGGGTGGTACGTAAGACATACGTGCTTGTAACTTCTCAAAGAGTCCCATTGTGTAATGTTGTATAAATGTGCGCCTTGGTAGTCGTCCGCGGGGAGAATGTAATGTGTTGATGCAGAGTATCAAGGGCGAAGAGCGTCGCAGATATGCCAGGAGTGGATTGACGGCCAATTCCTTGTCACGTTGACGCAAGCGCAGTGTCGGATGTGTTGTATGCGAAACTAATGATGCAGTTGTCGAGAAGACTCAATCGCCGGTGGTAGGGTTCAAGAACGAGGGACGCGATAGATAAAACCAGCGGGGATGCAGATCAAAGGGAACGAAAAGGGCTGGAAGACATCCGCCGAACGAGCGGACTGCACCAGCGTGCAGGAAGAGAGCGCAAGGATCAAGTTGCTCCTTCCTCGGGTGGTTGTTGGGGCGCGGGACGATGGCTTTGGGCTTGGAGCTAGGGTTCCAGTTTCATGCACTGGCACTTCTCGAACCCCAAGTCTGCTAGTCAAGCCGAAAATCCACACGTACTAAAGCCAACAAGGGCATCGAGCCGGCACCCCGGGATTTCCTTGACTAACTTCACGCCGTGGCCCTGAGCTGAGGCGATGGTGGGTTCGCGACTGGGGGCTTATGCTGGTTCTTCTAGCTGCTCAACCGAGATACAATGGCCATTGTTCTTCCTAGCATACCAAGACTTCACAACCTCTACGCTAAAGTCGTTCAGTGTCAGCAGCGGAAAAGGGACCCCGGCACCCGAGTCATCCCTTCGCGTGGCAGCCAGGGGTCTAGGCTCGTTCTGAAGTTCGTGCCCTGGTGGCGACGGCACATTTGTGGGCGGTCAATTTGGCACAGACGCTTGCTCCAGGGGCGCATTAAGAATCATCACAAAGCAGAATCTCGGCATCGCGTACGCATCAAGATCATCGGTTTCAAGGGAAAAAGAAAGAACGAACGACTCATAGTAAGGAGAAATCTGGTTGTTCTCTTCGTGCAGGTACGATTAGCAGGTAGTGACATTTTAGCAGGATACCCCGCGACGCCTTGGATGTAACCGTCGCACCCAAGCTTGTCGTGAATCTATGGCTTCTTTGGCTATGCTCCAGTGCTCCATGCAAGAAATGCTCGAAACTACCTCCTCTATGCTATATGACTTTCAAACACAATCGACTTTTCTATATCCGTGATTCAGCCCGTGATTCTGGAATGGATCCCTCGACTACAGCAACCGCTCCAACGTTTCCTGCATCAGCCGAACCGTTCAGCAATGAGAGGACCGAAATGACGTCGGAGGGCTCGACCAGATGCCAGCTTGCTAGAGTTTGCTTCGAGCTTGCACCGACAGTGACTGAGAAGACGTGATCTGCGGGCAGCTGAGACTGTCGTAGGGACCGGAACATGTCTGGAAGAGTCAGAACATAGTCTCATGGGTTAGTAGTGAGTACGCACCTTCGTCTGTGAAGTCATCACCCAAACAAAGAACAAACTCGGGCGGCTCCCCTGGTCCGTCACCATACTCTAAAACAAGCCGCTTTGCGATTTCACCTTTGTTGACAAATCTCGGTCGTACTTCAAGGTTGGCTTTACCTGTCATTACCTCTACGTCGTACTTCTTCGCGACAGTCCTCTCAAGATGCTTCTGGCATTCGCGTGCCTGGAAGGCACCATACTCTGGATCAGCCCTCCTGTAATGCCATGTCACAGCGATCTTTTTGCGTTCAATGAAGGAACCTATTCCATATTAGTATTATGCGTCTGTTGAGAGGTGATGTTTTACATACCTTGCGTCCTCTCCGTGTAGTGTTGGAAGACTTCAATGACTTCGGATTGCCAACTCATGTTCATCTTCTCAGTCAAATTCTCCCAAACCTCACTTCGCGGATGTCGCATGAAGCTGCCATGCTCAGCACTGAGACCAAGCTCGGTAATATGGCCCATCCACTCATCTAGAAATGCTTGATCTCTACCACTGATGATCCAAACAGAGTTGTTAGGGTCTGCTGCTAAAGTCTTCAGGGTACGAATGACCCTATCAGAGGGAATAGCTGCCTGTGGGTCTTTCACAATGGGAGTCAGGGTACCGTCGTAGTCGAACATAAACAAACGCTTCTTCGCTTGCCGATACTGGAACAGTAATTTTGCCCGGTCCAAAGCCGGCGTGGCAAAGGACTGATCGAAAGAAGACAGGTTGGTCATTAGTCTCTTCAAATAGTTGTTTGTCCAGGATTGAACATTGTTGGCCACGACGTGCTTGTAAAGCAGTGAGTGCTGTTCGGCACGCTGTTGTGGGCTCAGCTTTAATGCATCGTTGATAGCATCAGCAACTCCGCCCAGGTCCCATGGATTGATGTGTATTGCTCCGCTTAGAGATCCTGAAGTGCCTGAGAACTCCGAAAGGATGAGCGGACCGTGGTTGTCCTTTTGACAGATGATATATTCCATACTTGTCGTGTTCATACCATCCCGGACACTGGTGATGAGACCAATGTCCGCAATGCGAAGCAAGGCGAAGTACTCCTCTCGGGAAAGGTACTGTGGAAAGTGACGGACGGGTGAAAAGTCGAGGGAGCCATAAGCACCATTGATCTTAGCTGCAAGGTCCGAAATCTTATTAACTACCTTTTCTTGCGCGCCGTCACCTCTATCGGTGTGAACACCACTTGGGCTAGTGACTTGGATTAGGAGGACTTTCCCTTGCCACTCAGGGTATTTCTCAAGGAACATCTCGAATGCCTGGAGCTTTTGGACCACTCCACGAACAGCATCCAGTCGGTCGCGACCCACGATGATCTTCTTGTCGGCATACATTTCACGAATTTGTTCGATCTTCTCGAGGATCACAGGGTCTCCAAAGGCTTGCCTTTGAGTTGACGCTGCGTTGATACCAAGAGGGAAGACATCCACGGCAACATGGGCTCCATAGGCATCGACACCTGCCGAAGAGGAGTCAAAGCCGAGTATCCGTGTGCAACACGACGAAAAATGCCGTGAATAGCTATAAGACTGGAAGCCAATCATGTTGGCGCCCAGGACGCCCTCCAGGATCTCCTTTCTCCTACTAAGACATCGGTAGAATTCGCTGCTAGGGAAGGGGACGTGAAGGAAGAAGCCGATGTATATATTGGGCAGGCGCTGGCGGAGTAGACTTGGTAGAAGCAGCAGATAGAAGTCGTGTACCATGATGATGTCGCCCGGCTTATAAACCTCGAGTATCTTATCCGCGAAGAGCTTATTCATACGGTAGTAGTCGGCCCACGACTTTCGCGCAGCACGTCCATCTGCCGGTTCGTTTTGTTTGTAATGGAACAGGGTGTAAAGTTCGTTCTCTGCGTAGGTCCGCCAACGGCTCTGGTTTTTCAGAATATATTCGTCTTTCCCGTCGTCCACCTCGTCCACCAACCATACTGGGACAATCTTGCCTCCATGGTCACGTTCGAGCTGTTTCTCGAGCCTCTCTCGATCCTCACGGCCGACGCGCAACCCGGTCGGCTGCTGGGGAACCTGAATTGCCTGCTTGGGGTCGACTGGAATGGGCGCGGCAGCCTTGTTTGTAGGCGTTTGTACGGCAGGCGCGGCAGCTGTCTTCGCACTCGCAATCTCCCCTGTCCAGCCTACCAGGGTATGATTCCAAGGGGACGAAGATGAGGCTAAGTATGAGAATGAGTCAAATAGAGCAGACGTTCCCCGCCGTGGGTTCAATTCCCACTCATTGCCTGGAGAGTGGCTGATGCTATATGGTACAGCAAACGTAGCACTGATTATGCGACCACTGAGATTGAGACCTGGATGCGCAGCGCGTGGATCCACATCGGCCAAATCCTTCTTTGTCGCGGAGTCTGTACCTGCACTTAGCCTCTTAAGAAGCTCCTCTCCAGTCTCCGCGCCAGCAGCTATCTGAGCGGGAGAGGCTACGCTCTCTGCCCTCTGCTGGTCGGCGAAGTAAGAATTGGCACTCCAAGAGGGCCCCGGGGTAGCTGTCTCTGGATCGAACGGTAGCTCGGAATTTTTGTCGGCCTTAGACTCCTCGAAATAGGCCGACTTGCCAGTCAAATGTACGCCGGGTGTAACGGGGACGTTGGTAATTGAGGGGTGGAGCGCAGGGTGCTCACTTTCGCGGGGCTCGAACGACTCGGGTTCTCCTGGGTTGGCTTTGGTGGGCGCCATGATGCACACGCAGCTCTCCAGTAGGTCGCGCTGCATAGTGTTAGGAGATAGCGTGTTGGCGGGACGGTGGGAAGCGGCGGTAGCATAGGAATGGAGGGGTGATTGGAGTACAGCGCGATCCTGAACGAGTGCGGACTGCAGAGCGCGCCAGAGATTACATCGACTTACTAGGCTGCCTTGCGAGCTCTTGCGTCTCTTGCGTCTCTTGCGTTTCTTGAGGAAGGAGCACGTCTGGTGATGGTAGCTGCCCAGGATATCGCGCTTCACTTGAGGCAAGCACGGAGACTCTATCTGAGCCAAAACGAGTGGCAGGAAGAGGAATGGGCGTGAGGAAACACGGGCGCAAGTCTTGTTGAGTCGACAAAGACGCAGAAGAGGGCAATGGAGGCAGAAAAGCTGGTCTTGGTGGCATGCTGAAGCAGCCCACCAACAGACGTCACGGAACCGAGCCGCTCGGACGCAGCAAGGCTAGGATTGACTCCACCATTACGGGCGGTTCCTGCTTGCACGCGCTGCCCTCACTCACCGCGCTCTTTGTTGAGCTCTTGCAGCATGATGTCATTATCAGCACACTCTCTTTTCACGCTCTATATGCAGCACGCATTGCGGCCTGAAAGTCGTGTGCGCAGTACGGTGGGGCAGGCAGGCACCACAGACGTTTTTGGCCGTTTGCATGTGGCCAGCCATGCGGGTAAACATGTGCATCATCTACTGGTGTATCAACGAGTTGCGTTTCCATTTTTGATTCGTATCAAGAAAGCAATCACGAGTGCAGAATCCCCGCGGGAGTGAGTTTTTGTGCGTCCAATCTCTCAGCTCAACGCAGCCTAGCTCCTTGGCACCTTATACGAACCGCGAAACTTCCTTCGTGACGCGGTGGGTGGCATCAGTTCACGTTCCTAGCCTTGTTCCTGCTGCGAATCGTCACCGCTGCGCGCCTCCTCATGCAGCCCTCGCGTACTCGGCTGCTATGTCGCGCCCATAATCGCTTCACGCCCTCAATCGTCTTATGGCAGCATTTCGTCCTCCCCAACCGACCACTTCTGCAACAGCAGCGTCTTTCATCCTCAGCAACTGCAAGTGCGCAAGACTACGTCAGCGACAATGGCCGACTTGCTCCTCTCCATAATGCGAGTGAGCCGGAACCAATCGAGGCTGAGAAAACAGCGAGAGGAAGAAAAAATGTGAAGCCAGTATCAAAAGTCAGGAAACTGACTACTGACAAGGGCACCTGGTACAGCAGCAAGGTGGAGGCGTCAATGGTCAAAAATATCCAGACACAGCATGACAGTCGGCAGACCTCGCTCACCAAACCCGAGAAGCTCCTGGCTGTTGCAAGAGCTGCATTCGAGGTTGCTGAAGAATACCAAGGGGTTGTTGTGAGGCCTATGGAGGCTCCTAGATCTGTCAAGGAAAGCAGTTTGCCATGGTGTCTTGAGCAAGGAGAGAGGACCATGTCCGGGATCGACAGGTCCGTCGTGGTTGTGCGCAGGACCGAAAGTGTGTACTGACTTGGGGATACCTAGGCTTGCCATTGAGATAGAAAGATTCCACGCATACGCGAAGCCCAGCAAGTTTGAGAGCATCGCACGGAGACACCTCATCGAACAAGTGCGAGGCCATGTTCGAGAAGCGCTTCCCAAGCACGTACTCGAAGTATTCGGCTCAGAAAAGACCGGCATAGCGCTCGCTACATCAGACATTGACTTTCGGTTGATACGGCAGTCGAAGCTAGTGGATCCAGCGACGGCCAAGTTACCACCAACGCCTGCTCAGCGATCACAGGCAATGACCGAGTTGCGAAAACTGCACTGGAACAAGTTGAAAACACATAAAGCATACTTGCTACCTACGCTTCGTCACGCACGGTATCCACTCATCTCCCTGCAAGATCGACAGTCAGGCTTGGATGTACAAATCGTGTTGGCGAATGATACCTCGGTGTCAAGGGTGATTATGCAGGATTATATGGAGCAATATCCCTATTTGCGTCAGCTGTACTATGTCGTCAAGACGGCCTTTGACGTCCGTGGGCTATCGGACGTTTTCCGGGGCGGCTTTGGCTCGTACTCGCTCTTCATGATGGTCGTAGCGAGTATACGGCATAATCCGCACCCGCGCAATGATGCCGCAGGTGGCTTAATTAACTTTCTAAAATTCTGGTGCGACTTTGACACAAGGAAACACGGCATCTCCATCGAGCCAATTGAGGTCTTCGACAAGGCTTCGTACCCGATCATGACCGACACAACCAAATCTAAGATCAAGGTAAGCCAATGGATTATGTTACCTACTTCTGTATAATAACACATGATCAGGAGGGAACAACTAAATCCCTTCCCCCATACATGCTCTCTCTCCGCGATCCCGCCGACGAAACAAACGACCTAGGCCGCAAAGGCATAGCCATAAAACACGTCCAAGCCACCTTCCGATCGCTCTTGCAACAATTAGAGACCGACATGAAAGTCAACACACGACCTTCCATCCTAGCCCCCTTGGTCGGCCCATCATACATGCTTGACGAGGCGCGACGCTACAAGCTAGTCCATTATGGGAAGAGACTTCTGACCCAGATGCAGAAGACTCTCTCGGTAAAGGCAAAGGCGGTGAGAGATGCAGAGACTGTTGATATCCAAATGGAAAGCGAGAAGAGACGGGAGGAGGAAGCGCAGAAGTTAGCGAGAGCAGAGAGGGATAGAGAGTGGAAGCGCTTGGCGGAGGAGAGAAACCAGCGTTTGGGGTTGAAAGCGGAGAGTATGAGCGTGAGCGTAACAGACCCCAAGGAGGCTGTCCCGGGTATTTCATACACGCCTGCGCTGGAAGAGGATGTGGACATCCAAACTACAGTTATGAAAAACGAACGACCACCAATTTCGTATGCGCCGGCTGAAGAAGCCACGGAGTTGAGAAAGCTATAACAGCGCAAAATAAGCCTAAGCCTGCTTTAGATAGCATTGGAGGCGCTTTTTGATTTGCCAGCTTGAGAGATTGTACGGACCACTCAGGGACATTGGACGGATGGGCCATCTGGCGCGATGGACCGCTTCTGTGTCAACAGAGCCATTTGTCATCACGGCGTATATAGAAATTGAAAAGCTATTGTCATCCACATGTCACCGACTATTGTTGAATCATGACGAAGTCGGAGCATTGATCAACGATATGTTGGTTGAGGCATATATGAAACATATTTAGCAGTCGGTTTACGCTCGAAATGCGGCTAAGCTGTTGTGGAGTGTACGAAGTGGTGAATATTGAAGCTTCAGATTATTTGCGTTGGAGGGATCCCAAGTCCGCGGTACGTTCGAGAACAGGGATCGACAACCATGCGCAGGTAATTTTTGGCATCTTGAGACACTTCCCCATTACCTACACAGACAGCTAGTCAAGAATGAAGAAGGAAAGAGTTGTAGAGGAAAGAGCCCGTTATGCTAAATGTGATGATAGCAAGCACTATGAATCCGGTTCAGCATGCATGCCGAGGTACAGAAAACTCCATCATTCCGCCATGCCATGATATCCGCTCTTGACATCCATCCATCCATCCACCACAACGGTCGTCGAAAGCCGTCATAAGCCGTAAAACCCCCCTCCTGCTTCACCAAACACGTTTGCCCCTAGATGGCATACTTCCGAGTCCACTCCCTTGCCGTTGATTCGTATCGAGATCGGTCGGTCTTGTAGACATGTGCGATCTCGGGGACAAGCGGGTCGTCAGGATTCGGGTCTGTCAACATGGAGCAAATGCTCAGTAACACTAAGTGTGGTTAGCATTCGTCTTCTTGGAAATAGCGCTTTCGAGGCATTCGCACCCTTTGAGATGGTCAGAGCGGGGCTCCACTGGTCTCGCAGAATATCCAAGCAGATGCTGCCGTTGGAGTTGATGTTTGGGTGGTAGATGCGGGTGGTGAAGTTGACCTTCGGGGGCTTGAAGGGGTAGTCGGTCGGGAAGTGGATCGCAAGGAAGAAAACGCCGCCCGAGTATGGTGAGTCGCTCTGTCCATGTTGTTAGTCTTAGGATCGTGGTCGAGATGTGGGAGTGTGTGGCGGGGCATCGCGACTGCCGACAACTCGGGATAGGAGTGTACGTACGGGACCCATGATGGTTGCTTGCCAGTGGAACTATCGCAGTCAGTCAATATACTTGTTCGTAACAATCCTCACTACGGCCATATCGGCGAAACTGCCTCAGCCGCGGGGATCTTGCACAAAGAGTTACACACCAGATCATCTCCGATGGGGCCAGCTGAACAGGAGGAAGGAGGATCACTGAAGATAGTATGTTAGCCAGATATTCCAGAGAGTATACTGTTGCGAGGCCACGCCGCTGCGTCCTCGAAGTGCGCCCCGCATCCGCAGGCTGTCATGCGAGCAGACGAGCAAGCCTCGCCGTCGAAGGAAGAGAGGGACCACGTACCGGCCGAGGTCAGTGAGCTCCTTGTTGATGCGCTTAAGAGCCATAGTTTCTGTGTGACGTTGTGTGGGGTATGTGGTTCGGTAGAGCAGGTTCTGGTAGAGAGAGTGTGTTGAAGAGTTGAAGTGGGCTGTAGGAGGGCGGTTAGCGTTGATCCTGGGCCGGAAAGAAACCAAGTGCGTGCGGCGTATCAGCGGAAGGAGCGCCCGCCACGCCCAACGTACCTATGACTCTCCGGAGTGAGTGGCCAGAGCAGCGAAAGGTGAGCAGTGAAGCAGTAGTCAAGGGGGATGAGAGCTGGGGCTGAGCAGGCGTGATTGTATTTATCATGTATCGCAGCAGCCGCACAGGCGTGACAAGCCAGTCGCAGCCCAGAAAATTATTCGCCGACGTTTTTTTACGCAGCAGCAGCGCCTGGGTGGCAACCTATGGAAGGCTGGAGAACGGATGCCGTGAGGCTGACAACATTCACAGTTTAGTCACCAGCCCAAATCTGGCTTCGTTTTGTTTGAGCGTATACATCTTCTATTCATTCACCTGCATGCACAACATGTGCAGGCGCGGCATAAGCTGACCGTGCTACATGGGTCTGATTGGTGCCCGTCTTCGACCACGTTCTTGGTAGTACAGCAACGGCATCTCTCATGCAGGACAGCCTCGATGTCTTGTTGTATTCTCCCGTACATACCGTATTCACACCGTCTCTCAGCATCAGCAGAATCCTTGGATGCCCGTGATGGCTCGACCGAGGATCAGGGCTGGAACAACATTAGTCAAGATCGAGACACTCATCAGTGGGGTGCTCACAGTGGATGTCGCTCTGGCCTTCATATGTCTGCGTCACAAACAAGTTTGCCACATGCCTCCCAATGCCATACTCGTCGGAGACAGCGTTTCCACCAAACACTTCCTGCAGCCTATTCCATGTCAGCATATGCTCCGCAAGTGCACCACGTTACTCACGTTCGAGCGTTGATCAAAGCTCGATCACAGTTCTGCCTCTTGATCATGGAGATCATCTCTGGTGAGACCTTGCCCTCATCCTTGAGCCTTCCCACTTGGTGAGCAGCCAGAATACCGTATGCAGCGTCGGTCGTTGCATCCGCCAGCTTCTTCTGCACAAGCTGGTACTTCGCAATCGGGTTGCCCTTGAATTGCTTCCTCTCCAATGCATACTCCCGTGTCCTTGAGATGCAATCTTCCAGCGCGCCGATGGTACCCCAAGCGATGCCATATCTTGCCGAGTTCAAGCAGCTGAACGGTCCTCTCAAGCCCTCTACTTCTGGGAACATGTTTGCCTCTGGAACTGGACACTCGTCAAGCTGGATCATGCCGGTGATCGAAGCTCGTAGGCCGTTCTTGTTCTTGATCGGAGGTGTCTCGAGAGTACCTGGTGGACATTGGTCACGCTCAATAACAAAACCACGGATCTTTCCTGTGCTTTCCAGCTTCGCCCAAACAAGGAGCACTTCGGAAATTGGCGAGTTGGTGATCCAAGTCTTCGCGCCAGACAGCGAATAGTAACCTTTCTTTGACGGATGCGGCTTCGCAACCGTTTCCATTGAACCTGGATCCGAGCCGTGATTCGGCTCAGTAAGACCGAAACAACCCAACAGCTTGCCCTTGGCCATCTTTGGAAGGAGGCGTTCCTTGAGCTCCTCCGACCCAAATTCTTCGATACCACCCATGGCGAGCGAGCTTTGGACGGAGTACCCAGATCGATAACCTGAGTCTACTCTCTCTACAGCTCTTGTGATCAAACCAGATGCTACACTGCTGACACCTGCACACTCGTAGCCCTGTATAGTTGCACCTAGCAAACCCAACTCACCCATCTCTTCAAGAATCTTCCTATCGAAGTCTTCATTGCGATATGCCTCTGATGCCATACGTCAGCCACCTGCCCAATGATTGATTTGTTATATTAAATACCTAGCACTCTTGGGAGCATCCGCTCCTGGCAATATGACTCTGCTGTCTCTGATATGGCCAGTTCTTCCTCTGTAAATAAATTCTTCGCATTCAGCGGATCTGTCCAGTCAAACGGTACTGGAGCATGTAGATGTCGCCTTCCGATGAATGCGGAACGCGCTGGTGTATTCAATTGCCTTGCGGCGTGTCTGCAGAACGGTCGAAGCATCATGAACAATGAGATTAAAGATTGGAAAGTTCTTGGAAACTGATGACCACAGTTGTCGTGTTTTGTGAGCAGAAATATTGTGAAGCCGTCGACTATTGGATGATCTTGGCCTCGGAAACCCCACTGTTCAAAGAGCCGCGGTTCGGAAGCACTCCGCAGTGGTGGCAATCCATCAATACGTCAAAACATGCGGCTCTTAACGGACCCAAGTCCATGTGGCGGTATGATCTACACGGATAAGTTTACCGTGATGAGCATCAGCTTCTGGTCACATGCATTATTGTTGCAGAGTGTGGAGTCAATGGCGCCAAGACATATAGACACCGTGATTGCGCGCCATCCTTGTGCGACGCGCGAAACGCGACGTGACGTGATACCGACGATTGTGACTTCCTCCAACCTCCACCACTGCTGCCCGCGCCCCAACGCTCAACGTCCACCTTGGAAGCCAGTCTATACTCCACACTGCACGGTAGGGTGAGGTTCACGGATAGCTAAAATGGGTATCAAGCACCTCTACCAGCTCATACAAGAGCATGCCCCCGCCGCCATCAAGGCGGGCGAGATCAAAAACCAGTTCGGTCGCAAAGTCGCTATAGTGAGTTCTCTACGGCCAAATCTTCTAGCACTAGTCGCTGACATGTCTAGGATGCGTATGTGTATCTTCGGTAAAACAAATTATATTTCTTTTCTGACCACATCCAGATCCATGAGCATTTACAGCTTCCTCATCGCTGTCCGGTCCGATGGCCAACAGCTCATGAGCGACACAGGCGAGACCACGTCCCACCTCATGGGTCTCTTCTACCGCACCCTCCGCATGGTCGACAATGGCATCAAGCCCCTCTACGTCTTTGATGGCGCCCCACCGAAACTTAAATCCGGCGAGCTTGCAAAGCGCTTCCAGCGCAAGTCCGAGGCGCATGCCGCAGCGGAGGAGGCAAAAGAGACTGGCACAGCAGAAGATGTAGAGAAGTTCTCGCGGCGGACGGTCAGGGTTACTAGGGAGCACAACGAGGAGTGTCAGCGGCTGCTCAAGTTGATGGGCATTCCGTATATCATTGCGCCAACAGAGGCCGAGGCGCAGTGTGCGGTGCTAGCGAGGGGCGGGAAGGTATACGCTGCTGCGAGTGAGGACATGGATACGTTGACGTTTGATTCGCCCATCTTGCTCAGGCATCTTACTTTCAGCGAGCAGCGCAAGGAGCCCATTCTGGAAATCCATCTAGACAAGGTTCTTGAGGGCTTGGGCATGGAGCGCAAGCAGGTATGCATGGCTGAACCCAGACACGCCTAGGTGTATGCTAATCGTATCACAGTTCATCGACCTCTGCATTCTCCTTGGCTGCGACTACCTCGACCCCATAAAAGGCATCGGGCCCTCTACTGCCCTAAAGTTGATTCGCGAACACAACGATCTCGAAGGCGTTGTCGCTCACATCAAATCCGCTCAGAAGTCCAAACTTACCATACCAGAGGACTGGCCTTTCGCCGATGCGCGTCTACTGTTCCTCGAGCCCGATGTGCGTCCGGCTGACGACCCCGAATGCGACTTCAAGTGGGAGGCACCCGATGTCGAAGGCCTAGTCAAATTCCTAGTCGAAGAGAAGCATTTCAATGAGGACAGGGTACGCAACGGATCATCAAAATTGCAAAAGAACATGAAAACAGCACAGCAAAGCAGACTGGAAGGCTTCTTCAAGCCAGTCGAGAAGACGGCGGAGGAGAAGGCGAGCCTGAAACGCAAAGCAGATGAGAAGCTGGAGGCGAAGAAAAAGAAACAGAAGGAGGACGCGAAGGCGAAGAAGCAGGCCAAGGCCAAGCCGAGAACTGCTGGGTAGAGATAGTGCTTACAGCCTTCGCGCAAAGCACTGAAAAGGAAGGGTGGCACATGTGCAGGCGTTAACTAGATGGTATTATGGGAGTTCAAATGGCGTTGGAGACGCTGGTTTCTAACCCATCGGCTTGAATGCCAGTTGGGTTTCACAGCATGGCTCGTGGTGACGAGTAAGCACGAAAAGCTTTGTCTTGCGTATGAGAACGCGTCCAGGTTCATTATTGAACAGCTGCCTCTTCACGATATTCCAGAAGATACCTATTTCGGCATTCCAGACTTCATGAAAATTCCTCCCTGACTGTGCCGAGTTGTAACCCTATGACTGTGGTGCATATTCGTGAATTTGCGCGACCTGCCGTCACATGGCTCAAGTAGATTGACAGATAAAAGCGCAAGTGGGTGACGATGAGCACGTCTCAGTAACAGGGTCTGCAAAGGTTCCATAACCCTCTCGCTGCATCATATTCTTGAACAGATGAATTTTTTCTGCCTTCTCCTCCTTGTCTCGATGCGATGTGCTCTCATGCCTACACGCTCATCTGCAACAAGTTGCTGACACCATCCCTCAATGGTGATAGCACTGCGAAGCCTCCCTGGCTGTTCTGAGCACTTGCAAAAAAGCTATCAGCTCTCTGTATGCTGCGTGCTGGTCGATATAGCTCATGTATCAAAAAACATCGGCGCAAGAAGGCACTAGCAGATTTGTTGGACGATGATCTTCTCTGGGCTGGATTCGTGCAGGATACATTAGAAACCTGTCAAATGAGTCCGCGGAAGGGTTGAGTTCGATCGCAATATCGTAGTTGTTATCCCCAGAACTCACTTCAGCCTTGCTCTTGCTTTGTGCGCAGCATGTCAAGGACACTACCTTGAGTCTTCGGGGCAAGCTTCAGCGGGGAGAAGCGTGATTCAGGCAAGCGGCAATTTGCTTTAATACTCTCAACCACCCTGTATATGTTAGTAATCTCGACGTAGAGGTGGTTGCATGGTCTCCCTCGAATGAAGGAGATGGCAATAGCGGAGCGTATACTCACCAGTCAGCAGTGACAAACTTGACAGCTTTACCCCCAGTCCTTGCAATCTCCTTGTGTATCTTGCTTGCAGCTAGACCACCACCTGCGCCGCCATGCGCATTTGCTGTAGATAAGATAACGTGCGTGACGGAGCGTCGGCCCAGCGCAATCGAGTGTCTGGCACCATGAGCAGCGAGCATATGCTTGAGTTTGTGGTCGGAAACTAAGGGAGCCGTTGACCCATTGACATAGAAGCATAGTCCGGTAAAGATCTGCTTTTCCGGAGGGTTTAGTGGGGGTTTGGAAGGGTCGTTATAGTGATCTGAGATCGATTCTTCTGACTTGTTAGACTCCGCATTTGTGTGATCAACGCTTGACGACGCTTTGTTCAGTCTGGGGTATCTTCTAGGAAGCCGAATAGGCCTTCTGGGGTGTAGTGTGGGAGGGCATACCTTGATCGTAGTCCAGATGCTCATATTTATCATCTAAATGGGACGGCAGCTCAGACCGGACTTTATCGACTTCAATGTCCTTCCCCTTTGACATGTGCTTGCCTGCCTTGCAAGCACCCCACACTTCAGCTAAGCTCTTCTGTCCACCGGTTCGCAGACCCTTTGCGCCTTTCTCCCATCCACCATTGACCTTCCTTCCATCGTTGCCGAAGTCTTCACTGCCTGCCCCAACTGTATCTGCAACCCTCTTTCCACCGCCAGTCAAACCGCCTCTATATTGTTCGCCAAGTTTTAGATTGCGTGAAATGCGCCATGATGTGGAGCCTGCGAGACGATTCTCTGCGCGCTGGTGGCCGGTGGAGCTACTGTTCCAAGGGTCGAAGAGGGTTCGTGAAGCTGGCGCGGCGGCGGCGGAGGAAAGATTGTCGATCGCACGTGTCGAGGACGAGGTTACTTCAGATGCGGAAGGCGCAAGTGATCGTCTACCAGCATTGTGCGTATCGTATGAGCTTTGCTCCATCTTTGGACTGGGCATGCTGGGCGCTGATCCTGATACGTTCTGATGCCTCGCCTCGCCGTTAGCCTGAGACGCCTCATAGTGAGATGTGATGGAGCGTGAGCGCGCTGCATTCAGAGTGTTCGCCCTCTGCAAGTAAAGCGTGCCATGTCCACTGGCGTGGGGACGGGGGTTCGAAGACCGTGCTGGAAGTGTGATGGTGTGGCGGGGAACCTACCCTGCTCGCATGCTCCTGCAGTGGCGGCACTGTGTGCTTAGGTTGGGTGTGACAAAAAGCAAAAGTTGCGTGGGTCATGGGCCTGAAAGCTGTTCCTCGGTCAACATTGCAAGAATAAAGTTCGACGTCGGCAAAACAGGGCCGGGACAACAGGTTTGTCCTTGTGAGAGTGAAGGGCGTGCTGTAGCAGGAAGAGAAAGAAGCCAGGAAGGTGTCAACAACAATGGTCGCTTCGTTCATTCCCTGGGTCGCCACAGCCCCGCCAATGACATTCAATATGCAGCTTTCCAAGGGTCCAAATGATCATGATGTATCGATTGTTCAACAATGTCAGAGACGATATAACTATGTTTACATGACGGGCACCCAAGGTTGGACACAATATCTTTTCCCTTTTCC
Organism: Phoma sp. ATCC 74077; assembly: GCA_033682645.1. NCBI lineage: Eukaryota > Fungi > Ascomycota > Dothideomycetes > Pleosporales > Didymellaceae > Phoma > Phoma sp. ATCC 74077. The sequence goes on along the minus strand of JAWDJC010000005.1, from coordinate 1,007,947 downwards.
AGTGTTCAGCAAAGAAACAAAGGTCCACAAATATTACTACGCCGTGCCCATGCTCTGAAACGCCATGCCTTGATCCTTACAGAGAACGCGCCGCCCTACAGTATGAAGATGCGAAAATTTTGACCCGTGAGAGTCCCCGTCTGAGTACGCCCGCTAAGAAAGAAGATGCTGCGGCTGAAAAAAAGCCGACTAAACTCGGAGAAGCCTTGTCAATGACCTCGGCGGTTTGGTAGAAAAACAAAACAGGAAAAGAAGGAAATGGAACTGAGTCCTGATTTTGCAACCATTGCACCATGACTAGGCCTTGTTGCGTCGTTTGCCGTCCGTAGTACTGCAAAGCAAACGCAGTGTTTTGACCTTTTTTTCTTCTTCCAGGGTGCTATATTGCTTCGTGAATAAGAGTGAAAGTCGTCGTGAATTCGTAATGGTATCCTCGCTTCCTCGCGGAAGCTACTCATGTGCGTCTATACGTGGCTGTGGCTATTTTTGCTTACTGATGCCTCGTACATCATACGCTGCTTCTTCATTTGGTCTGCATCAAAAGGAACGGCATCGCTGCCCTTCCTACTGGCCAACGAAAGGGCGCTACCATTATTGAACTTGAGGCTGGCTAGCGATCGTGCTTTCTTGAGCTTCTTTTTTCCCCCATTTTCACCGGGTTGGGGAATGAACTCGGCAGCAGCGCGTTGATTGACTTGAGTGATCTCCTCGACTTCTGGTCTTGGCTTGACTCGCATGCGCTTGAATTCGCGAGTTATCCTCTCGAGCTTACTGAGGCCCTTGGGGGCCGGCGTCAAGGTCGATAGTGGCTCTGGAGCTTGTTTCTCGTGTAGATTTGGACCCACACTGGGTCTGCGTTCGGATCCAAAGCTTACGCCAGAGTCATGCTTCTTCTCTTTGTTGTTCTCGTCTGCGTAGCGGTCAAACGTCTCTGGACCAGTTGTCTTTAGGCAGTCATCGATGATGTTTCTCGCTACTCGGAGATACTTGTCAACTACCGTCTGAACAGATGTCCAGCCGGTCACGTCTCCGGGACCTTTGTTCTTGTCGATGATAGCCTGTAGGACCGCAGGACCATTCTTCTGCACGCGGCTGATCAGATCAAAGAAGCTGCGACGCTCTTCTTTTACCGACTGCTGGTTCAGAAGAGGTGGAAGCTTTGTCTGGTCATACATGGGAGGTAACAAGGTGTTGAGCAGGCTTAGGCAGTCAAGCTTGTTGAATGGGTCATCTGATAGCACATTGATCATGATCTGCACCAGAATGGTTAGTCTAGATAGCTCGCGACCAGACCAAGACAACTTACCCAGCGGCGCAAACCAAGCCACATGACAGCATAGTATTGGTCGGCTTTCTTGTTTTTGCCTTCGATGTTCCTGACCCATAGAGCGATGCCCGGGAACTTTTCGGCCATGAAAGCCATGTCGGTGTCGTACGTATCCTCGTGGATGTGCAGCCTCGCGAAGGCTGCGCTTGTTTCTCTACGCCTTCTGGAGTCCAAATCATTCAAGTAGTCCAGGGCAGTCAATGCCTGGTTCCAATCGACGAGACCGACCGAAGGATGGAAGCATCGACTGACGAAGTTGACAATAAAGGTAGGCGGTAAAGAGCTTGGGCGTGTAGGTAGTGATTTGAGCTGCTTCATGAGTTGTGATGTGAAGTTCATAGTCGCAGTCTCAGCACTATTCCAGGCGAACTGGCCGGTAACCGGTGATGCGTTGCCAGACTTTCCAGTAGGTGTTTGAGCGCGGGAAAGATCCTTGGGAAGAGACTGGGCCTTGCGGTTGAGCTCGTGCATCGTCCGGAGGGGAACATCGTAGGAGCCAGGGTATTGCAATACGTGCTCAAGGATGTATGACATTGACGAGATATTGTTCTCGTCGGACGGACTGCGCGAGTGTGTTGATGGCATTGCGGTGATGGTGTAGTGACGCTGGTGGTAAGCTGCGTCCTGTATCGAGGCACAATTCTTTTGATTTTTCCTGATGTCGACGCCGCCGAGCTTAGGATGCGCGTGCCGCAACACACTGCAGGTAAGAAAAGGTGAATTGCCTGATAATGATCTAGGACTTGTATATGATGGGTATGGAGAGAATAAAAGGTGGTCCGTGAGCTCAACCCGAATGAATTACACGTGAGGTCGGTGGGGTGGAAGTTTTGGTATGAGAAACGAAGGGAAGGCGCGACCGGAGGCCGGAGGCCGGAGCAGAGCAGGGAAACGGAAGGAAGGAGCGCAATTACGAAGCTGCAGTGAAAGTGTTGCAGGTATATTCGCAGACGTCGTCGAGTATCTTTGGTGTGGGTGATGCACCAGTGCTCGAGGTTCGTCTCCGACAAAACACCCCGGTCTCGTCACGCGGGGACAAACGTGCAGCGGGGCACAGGGCAGCTAAGGTAAACAAATGAGAGACAGACGCGGCCGTAGCAACGTCAATTACCGGCACGCAATGGAGAATGGAAGAAGATGGAGGTGGAGGCGGACGCAGGTCGGGTGCAGCGAGGTACTGAGGTGAGAGACACTGTGGGCTCGGAAGGGTTTTGCAGCGTTTTCTTCTGGTCTACAAGTCGCGGCCCCTGCAGCGCCACAATGCATGCCCGCAAACGCGACCATCACGCCCGCCCGGGCCATCTTTCCCATGAACAGGGATCAAGAGCGCCGTGAAGAGCGAAGCGTTGCAGGGGTTCAGGCGGTGGTGGGCGGGGAAGCTGGAAGGCTGGCCAAGCGGGCTCGAGAAGGTTAGCACCGCCTTGTCTGCAACGCTTCTTCAGCACACGAGCACATTCACGCCGACCCCGCCGAGGTGCAGCACAGGCACACCAGCACCGAAGAGGCACACACCGCAGGGGCCGCGGTCGCAGTCGACGAACCAGACGAACCTCGCGAGCCTGCAGGCGGGGCTGGCTATTTACTGTTTATCCAAACTTCTCGTGAACGCGCCCTGCATGCTCCTGAGACACCTACTACACCTTCCACGTGCTGGCAGGAGGCATTCCACGGTTGAATAGATGGGGAACGGCCTGCTCCACGAGCTAGTGAGGCGGGATGGGTCGTCGTTCCAGCCATGACTTCCAATGCGCTGAGTCGTGCGTGGGCTGGCTAACTCGACGCGACCTCAGCTCTGACTTGTGATCCGCCGCCGCGACTGTTTGTGCTGCCCATATGGGTACACCAAGTCGAAGATCACCGTAGAAGTGATTGCAGCATCCCGAGCCGATGCAAGCTCCTGAAGCTCACTTGAGCCCTGCTGCAGACTATACATGCACATGCAAAAGGTACCGCAGCCTTCCACTTAGACACGGCGAATTCTTCCGTTGAGCCAATCAGAAAAACCTCGACTGGGCTGCTACGGCTCGATTATCGCCAGGGTAAGCCTGCATCGGCTCTTGGGCGGCCGGTGATCTCAGGCCGCCAGCGGGCTCGTCGAGAACCCTTTGGTGACCGTGCGAGAAGTCTGCCAAGGCTTCGCGCATAGCAGTAATGTAGCGCAAGGCAGCTATAGATAGCCCGCCGGCTTTGAATTTCGTCTGGTCACCAAATGTCCATTCAGCAAATACCTCGAGAATGAGCTGATGTGTAGCAGGCGGATGCAGGATCGCGGCGGAGCAAGACCTCTGTTGACACCAAACCCATAGAATATTGGTTCACACAGCCTAGACTCGCGAATCGTGCGCTTGACGCTCGAGCACCGTCACAAGCGGAGGGTACTACCTTGCAGACGCGACCTCAGCGAAGCCCACGCCCCCATGTTCCCCGTTGCTCTCCAAGCCCACTGCGCGGGATACCACGACTATCGATAAAAGATTGCTTATCTTACAAAAAGCATCCCAACCGCCCCGTCCATGAAAAGACGCGTCTTAGACGTGAAATTGCGGCAATCCAACGACACCAGCCTGCGCCGCAGGCCGCCATGAGACGGCAGGTTGGAAGCCCGACTCAACTGATTGTACGCCACCCGCTGTCAACAGTTTTTGTTGACTCTGCCCGGAAATGACGCCTAACGGCATTGCATCAGTACCTTCAATCCGACGCGTTCAGCCATGTAACCTGTGACCTCGGGAGGCTTGACTCGCAGAAACAATAACAACAACAAATATGCCCTCTTCCTTTCCCAAGCGGGGGCACGCATCATCCGCCGTCACCCGTAACGAAAGCATCCTTGACTTCGCACCAGCTAGCCTGCGAGTCTCTCTACAATCCTGCCCTATACTTGTGACGTTACTTCGTCTTATAGACCATATTAGATCCATCGCGCTTGTGTAGCCGTTCAGTACGCGTCGTCGACAACATTGCCAAGTTCGTTCGTGGGGCAGTGGGGCGGCACAAGCAGCCTTCGGCGTCTCCTCTGATCCTTCGCGAGTACGATATTTGCGGCTTTTTTAGCTCGTTCAAATCATTTGCTCGGCATGTTGGGCAGAGATCGCGGTTCATGTACTTCATTTTCGTTGCAGCGATTGCGTCGCTTCCTATTCTGGGAGCGAAATCTAAGCTATAGCGAATCAAAGACCGGGACGTTGCATTTGGGGTTGGGGCAGCTTGCGGCAGGCACGCACCGCTATTGGACGCTGTGCTACTTGTATCAGTGGATGTTGCACCAGGTATCGCGGTGATCGGCTCGATCAACTTGATCGACTCGGAGATTTATCTTCCAAGTACAGTATAGTTTTGATTGCCTCGTCTACGCGCGTCGCTGTGCGCTTATGTTTACGCGTGCACGCCTTATTGACATCTACTAGCGTGTGTGCAGCTAGAGCTCTGAAAAAGGTCGCGGTCCGATTCTCAGCTCCTTCATTGTCGGGCTTGTGAGCGCTGAAATCGATGCGGTACTCGCATGAATACGAGCTTTGACTCTGGTGTTCAATATTACCTATAGGTTGTGTGTTGGTAGCGTTGCATTTGGTATTACTGTCGAGATCTGGATTGAAGGTGGCTTACCGGTAAAAGTCTCAAGCTCACGATGGAGACGCCACTTAAATGTCGAGATGGTATATATACTTTATTTGAGCCTCATAAGATGAACAGATGTATCCTCAGTGCAATGATGACCAGATGTACAGTGGTACCGCGGCAAGTGCAATGAAAGCACTTTTCAAAAGGTCTAGCTCGGATACTTTAGGTCTATTTCAAGACATCTGGCCTTACGAAGCCGAAAACTTGCGTTCTTCTAAGCGGAACAACCAATGAACTGTTTGCTCCTGGCTACTTACTGTCCTTGGGTGGGGTTCAGCTTGTAATTCTATGCGCGCCCTTGATGAGTCATCGCCACCACATTCCCCGACCGTCTATAACGTCGTCGTGAAGCAGCGCATTGCTAGATATATTTTACAGCCAATGCATTGATTGTCAGATCCATTATGACTTCGGCCACTCAGCTCGACTTCGTGACTGTCGATGTCTTTACATCGCAACCCTACGGAGGAAATCCGCTAGCTGTAGTTCGAATTCCTCATGGCTGCAAGGTGAGTCAAGAGCAGAAGCAAACAATTGCTCGCGAATTCAACCTCTCGGAAACTACATTTTTGCACGAAAAGGGTGAGGGCGCGCAAGAAGATGCCTGGACCGTAGACATCTTCATAACTACACAAGAGATCCCATTTGCTGGTCATCCAACAGTGGGGACTGCTTGTTACGTTCTAGGAAGGGTTGCCCAAGAACGCGGTATCCGAGAAGGTCTAATCGAGGCAAGCATCAGGTTGAAAGCTGGGCCCGTTGGGTTGCGGTACGATGTAGCGAGGAAGACTACAAAAGCAGACATACCCCATAATGTGTACGTTATGTTTACTCCCGGAGTTCGACAGCTAAATGTTTTAGACATATCCACGAGAAGAGATGGACCCGAGATGAACTCTTTGCACTACAACCTCAATTGGCAGGAGCTTTCCAACAAGGAAAGATCCAGGCCAAAGAGGACTATGCTATTGTCTCCATTGTCAAAGGCATGACATTTGTTCTTGTTGAACTTGAGAGCTTGGAAGCGCTGAGCTTGGTATCATTGGCCAGTCGGACGCTCAAGGTTGATGGCCTCGATGATGGCTGGACGGACACTTTTATCGGATCGTATTTTTTCGTTCGAATAGGCAAGGGCAAGGGCGGATCGATCGCGGTGAGGACGAGGATGATTGAAGGCCCCCTCGAAGATCCAGCGACTGGAAGTGCAGCTAGTGGTCTAGCGGCGTACCTTTCGATAACGGAAGGAAAGGCTGGTGAGACATTGAAGTACGAAGTAGTACAAGGCGTTGAGATGGGAAGGCGAAGTGAGATTTTCATCGAGATTGATATGGCGGAGGATCAGTCCATCTCGAAGCTGTATCTCGAGGGCGAAGCGGTCCAGGTAATGGAAGGGCGGTTGAGAATCTGAACAAATGAAACTAATGGACGTGTTATGCGTCAAGTCTTTTACATTAGTCAATACATACAGTGTTCCCATGCTGAAAAGATGCGCCTCTGTTTTCTTGCTCCGACAGTACAATCTGTCAGAGATCAGCATCAAGCAGCAGGTACATGTTCGACAGCGAACATTGGCAATCGAGCACAGACATCAATCTCCAGGACAGCAGTGGATCATGAAATCCGTCTGGGTGATGAGAAAAAAAATATATGGGGCGAGGATGCTGACTTATCGAGCTCATCTGGATGCTGAAGAAATGAAGGTGCGGCGGTTTTGACTTGTCGTGTTTCATTTATAACTGCCAAATACAGGTTCTTCATGGGGTAAATAGAAGTGGTATCCGCAATCCCACACATTGCAACCTATTGCGTAAAGGCTTTACCGGCATAGCGATAGTCCATGGAAAACAGGCCACTTTGCGCTCGCTGTCCTTGACTCCGAAGAATTCGGCCGATACGTGGGAAGGGCTTCTGAGATGGAGGCGAAGGATCGACGTGCCTGACACGATGTAAGGCCGCCGTAGGGATCGTTTGGGCTTCCGGATTGAACATAGCCGACTTCGTATGTCGTTGATACAAGGAGGAATAAACCAGGAATTGTAAGGACGAAGCTATGGATGGAAGCCACACACGGCGTTCGTTTGCTGCTGCAGATACTCCGTGCTAGCCCCTGTTATATCCGTCGCTCGCAGCGATGGATGAGAGATGATGGCGCTCGTTCTAGCTACATTTGTACAGGAGAGCACCACGAGCAGCACTAGACACTCCAATCAGGCTGGAGACGGTTAGCATATGGGTCGCTAACAGGAGCCACACAAGGTGGATCCATCTCCACTGTGTTGATGCTGTCGCTGAAGGCAGACAACGGGATGACCCAGACATTCCTGCCGTGCGTTCGGTTGCCGCTGGTTGCATGGTAAGGCATCAGAGAGGTTTGAGTATGTCATCCTCGAAATTAGAGATTCTGAAGAACTTCTGGGAGGTGCAAGTTTCAGGCGCCGGCAAGGGACTAGCGCGTTCCACATTTGGCCAGCCGCTACATTTGGCGCTTGAGCCTCCTCAGACCTCATACATCAACCGTCTCCGACCACTTCTCCTCAATGCCTGGCGCTTTTTCGTCCCGGAGAGGCTGGCATCACGGCATCAGTCAGAGTAAAGCGCCTGGGACCTCCGCAGCCCGTGCGTTCTCTCAGGCAGGCTGGTACGGGCGGCCGTGAGACGTTTATGCCTTCATCGTGGGTTTCATGCCCAAGGAACCATTAGTCGCTTTGCAAGGTTATTCTTCGTCGTGTATGTCGCCAAGGACTTAAAGACTATGCGATGTCCACCCAAGATATTTGGTTTCTACCATCCTCAGTCGCTTGTTCTTCCGTACCTGAGGTCTGCCAATTGAGGGTTACGTTCCTTTTCCTTCCTTCCTCTAATTCTCTATTCAGATCACGTTGAACGTGTCTGTATTCTTCTTAATCCACCGCCAGTCGGATTCCACTCTTTTACAAGTCTTACTTTCTAGTCCGCACCGTGGTCACCATGCGTTTCTCTACTTTGGTCCCTCTGCTGCTCGCAGCTGGTGTCGCCCACGCCCAGTTCGGTCAGGGTCAGAACAACAACAATAACAACAACAACAATCAGAATAACCAGAACAACAATAACCAGAACAATAACCAGAACGGCCAGAACAACAATGACAACAATAACAATAACAACCAGAATGGCCAGAACAACAACAACAACAATAACAATAACAATAACGATGCATTAGCTCTAGATCCGGCGAATGTCCAGACTGCCAGTCAGTCTGATGGATTCGACGGGGGCCAGGAGGATGGACAAGCCGCGTCTGCTACGTGAGTCACTACTACGATCTGAACAACAATCATATGCTGACCGTATAAGCGACGATGCCAACTTCATCAACTTCTGTCAAGGAAAGACGCTCACCAATGGACTCCAGAACCGTCAGGGCTCTTGTAATGGAATTGGTACGTCAAAGCACTATTATACGACGCTGATCTCACGCTGACATCCTACTAGTCATGGGAGATATTCCTGCAGCGAACCGAATGGTATCCACCATTTTTGTCGAGCCAAAAGACGGAGATGTACTCCCAGAGAACCAAGCGATGACTTTCTCCGTCAAGATTGCCAACTTGCAAGCTGGATCCTTCACTAATCCGGACAACACCTACTATGCTGCCCCCCAGGCTCTTCAAGGAGGCCAAATTGTCGGTCATACCCATATCACTGTTCAAGACATGGGTGGCGATAAAAATCCCGCTGATACGCTTGACGCCGAGACTTTCGCCTTCTTCAAGGGTATCAACGATGCGGGTGATGGCCAAGGGACACTTTCAGCTGATCTCGCTGAAGGCCTTCCTGCAGGTACCTACCGCGCTTGCACCATCACTTCCGGCAGCAATCATCAGCCAGTAGTCATGCCAGTTGCTCAACGTGGTCCCCAGGAAGATTGTATCAGGTTTGAGGTTACTGCTGGCGGTGGCGGCGGCGGCAACAACAACAACAACAATAACAATGACAACAATAATAACAATAACAACAACGACAACAATAACCAACAAGGCCAGGGACAGCAGGGCCAGGGACAGCAGGGCCAAGGACAGCAAGGCCAGGGACAACAGGGTCAAGGTCAGCAAGGTCAGGGCCAGCAAGGTCAAGGAGGCTTCGGTAAAGGACGCGGACGCGGACGCGGACGAGGACGATTCAACCGACCCAAGTTCGCCGCTCGCGACTTCATTGCCTAGACAACGAGTGCCCAGCTGTTGGGGAAAGCATTGGACGATTGGAGACGTGGCACGCGGTAATGGTACTTTCAGCACTTTCTGAGTTCATCAACATAGATCACACCTCTGTCCTCAGGAAGGGTATGAGGGTCACTCTACGGAGGTTGAAGCGCAGTGCTTCATTGGACTGGCTCTGAGGGCGCTATATTCTTTTTCTACTTTTGGATGCTAAAGTGCATTAACGATATGTAAAGATATATTCCAACGTTGTGCAAAAATTCACTCATCTTCTTACAACCCCTGTGTCCAACATATCCTTGGCATAATTTGTAGTCAGTACGAGAATGAAATTAGGATAGATGGCAAGCATTGATGCATTGAGAACGCCGAAACCTTGGAGTCTCAGAATGTAGATCAATTCATAAGCGTGTTGCAGGCTTGTATCACGTTTCGAGGAGCGGGTTAACCTCGTACAGAAAGAGCTGACGCTAAATTTGGCAACGGGATGTTTGACATTTGCAACTTTGAGCACGCAGAGCACGTAACGCCCACTCTGCTCTCACTGTATCATATCCGGAGTGAGAGTATTTCATATTTGGCAAGGCTCATACATTTACTAATCTCAAGCGGCTATCAAGCCGTCCAACTCAAATTGCGGACTGCATATGCTGCGATGCACTTGTGTAGATACCGCAGTCACTTCACCCGATTTCGACGGCCGCGATTCAATAATCTTTCCTGGCCGACTCGTACCGGTGTACTCTTCATCCCGGCCTTTTGGTGCTGCTTCGCATCATAAAATCTGCTCATTAGCCTTCTCCAGTCAACCCGCCAAATCCACACCTTCGATGTATTATCCCACTGAATATCTGCTGGCACGTCTATCGACAGCCCAGTCAAAGGATTGTTGTTGAGATACACCCAGGCCGGCGCTTCCTGTAGCCGCTCCTTTGGTAGTACGCATGTTTCTCTGAGCTCTTCCACGGTCTTCACTTCCGATCCATCTTTCACTGCTACCGGCGACCTGAAAATGACACAACGCTGATCAGCAGTGACGTGGTCAAACGACATGACTATCTGCGCGCCAGGGATCGGCGCTCCAGGCCATCGTAGTGCTCCGGTCGTTGGGTCGCGACGCGGCAGTGCTAAAGAAATCGAGAATTTTGGTAGGTATGTCGACATGAATAGTCGCTCCACGTATTCTAAGAATTGTCGAGACACAAGTCGTACCGTGGTCCAAAGGTGATTTGCATCGTATATAGTCGTGTTTTCTAGGATTTGCAACCATAATTCGGTGGGCAAATCTGATGAGGTCGATATCACCGAAGTTGAAGCTGCGTAGTTGCTTGTCTTGTTGATAGCCATGTTCATTGTCAACATGTTAAGAAGCTTAGCAAATTGAGACAGATTCCTGTATGTTGCGAGCAATGGTGAGCCTTTTTAGGGTACTTTATAATGATGCCTGTATGACCGATGAGGCAAACTGTTTGAGTCATCATAATCAGGCGGCCTAAATAAGCACAGTCACCACCACTCCACCTTAGTACGACAGGAACAGTATTAGTACCCTTCCAGCTCTCTATTACGCAAATATGCACAAATATCTGTTGTGTGCTTAAAAAAAAAGTTCCGAAAAAGGCGGATGGGTGGCCATAAATCTTCTTTTCTAATACGCATACACAAACGCCTAGATATATGCTAGTCCACCGGGTCCCTTGCCGAACGGAGGTCTAATTCGGCTTATTTGCGACATTGCATTGACTTCGCCACTGTGATACATTCGGCTCGAATGCTGCATCTGCTTCTTGTATCGGTCCATTATGTTGGACCGCCAAGTCCAACGTACACATGAAGCGAGTATAATATTCACCGCGTCACAGAAGGCTGGAGAGCCGAAGACGAGTATGCAACTAGATTTACTAAGATTCGAATATGTGCACCCACTGCTATTGACAGGCCAGCAATCTTATCGACAGATACACCAACAAAATGGTATCGTTCATTCGATATTCGCATGTATCAGTTGGTACATTCCCAGTCGAAAAACCCTAATTTATGACTGATTACAAGAGATAGTAGATTAGGGAACATCTTAGACAATGTGACATACACACTCAGTATGGAGTAAGGTGACAGGTCGCATCCGCCGATAGGGTAGTCGGAAGGCGTGGTGTTTGATGATTGCGTCCTTGACGACATGCAGTTCGCAATGTCCACGACAATAAGCTTGTCAAAAGTGGAGTACCGGCTCGAAACCCTGGAGTCGATGCTATATTGAATGTCCTCGAGAGTCCCGTAAGCGATTGCGATCGAGCTGGTTTCGGTAATTGAATGGTACCGTCTCGTGAAGCGCTAGAAAGTGATGACTGCTTCGGAAAATGCGAGATACCTAGGAGATTGGTGCGAAGATCTCGCGATCGGCATGTTTCCCGTGACAGTTGCTGGTGCTCTCCATCATGAGCCAATGGTTTTTACTGAAGCCATACGCTGGGCCACGAGACTGAATACTGCGACAGAAGACATGAAGATTGCCAAATTATAGAACTTTCTCAACTGTCAATATAACTTGAAAGAATGAAAGCCATCGACAAGCGTACAGCATTTCTGGAGTATGCGCTCTCCTCCGCCTCGCTGCGCGCTTCAACGAATAACCGTCGCAAATTCGGGAGATTTGATGGCTTCAACCTAGGTTAGATCGGGCTTCTTTGAATGAAGCTAGTACTGTACTTACCATGTTGATGATCCTCGCCTTTCTGAATGTGATACACGCAGTGAGGATGGCGGTGGCATTATCGAAGCTTTGGGCTAACTACGCACGGACCCCATCTTCAAGGTGGCAGTCACGAAGCTCCATGAATATCGACTTCGGTTTCGCATATCGCTCTCTACGCCCTAGCCGATCTGATCTCGAAACCTCAGATATTGACGATACGAAGCAAACCTCACGAAGTATTGTGCCGCCCACGGTCGAACCATCGCGATCGCTAGTGACACAAGTCGGCAATCCCAGTTGCATGAGGGGTCTGCCTGAGGTGTAGCCTCTGCTTCTTATTCGAAGGACATGGCTGTCAACAGGATAAGAGGCGCTTTTGCGCCTCCGAGGAAAGGAGAGACGTTTGAATTGAGGGCAGGTCTGGTGTATGAGCTGCCCCGGGACCTTTCATAATTGTCCATTGCTGACCACACATCCAGCTCTCAATATGCCTACGAACGGTAAGCGCCTATACTGGCGAGCGACTTGTTCGGAATATACTGAGATTGTGTAGGAAGGAAGCTATTCAGAAGACCATAATGTCTATGACTTTGGGCAAAGATGTGTCCGCGCTCTTTCCCGATGTGCTTAAGAACATTGCAACAGCAGACCTGGACCAGAAGAAGCTGGTGTACTTATACCTCATGTACGTGTTGACGACCTGCAGAAGGGCTTTATCGACTAACAATCTATTCTAGGAACTATGCGAAATCACATCCCGACCTTTGTATCCTCGCCGTGAATACATTTGTACAAGATTCCGAAGATCCGAATCCTCTCGTACGAGCATTAGCTATACGGACAATGGGATGTATCCGTGTGGATAAGATGACAGACTACATGGAGGAACCGCTACGGAAGACGCTGAGAGACGAATCGCCTTACGTACGGAAAACAGCAGCGCTTTGCGTGGCTAAGCTCTTCGACCTTGCTCCCCAGATGTGTATTGAGAACGGCTTCTTAGAACAGCTCCAGGAGCTAGTCGGCGATCCCAACCCAATGGTCGTCGCAAACTCGGTCACCGCGTTAGCAGAGATCAGCGAAGCGGCACCAGAAACGAAAGCCCTTGCTATCAATTCGACAACACTCAAGAAGATGCTCCTTGCATTGAATGAGTGCACGGAATGGGGGCGGGTCACTCTTCTCTCGACTCTGGCAGACTACAAGGCAGCAGATGTCAAAGAGGCTGAGCACATTTGCGAAAGAGTTGTTCCACAATTCCAGCACGTAAATCCCAGCGTGGTGTTGGCCGCCGTCAAAGTCGTTTTCTTACACATGAGACATATCTCTCCCGATTTGATGAAGTCCTATGCGAAGAAAATGGCACCGCCACTAGGTACATTCTTATTCTCAAAGCGCCTGGGTTTTTGCTGATTTGCTATAGTAACACTTGTATCATCCGCTCCGGAAGTTCAATATGTAGCTCTGCGGAACATTGACCTCCTCCTACAGAAACAGCCGGACATCCTCAGCAAGGAAATGCGTGTATTCTTCTGTAAATACAACGACCCCCCTTACCTGAAGATGCAAAAGCTCGAGATAATGGTGCGGATAGCGAACGACAAGAATGTAGATCAACTGCTTGCCGAATTGAAAGAATACGCCATGGAGGTAGATATGGACTTTGTCCGACGCTCCGTCAAGGCTATTGGGCAAGTTGCGATTAAGATTGAGAGTGCAAGCGAGAAGTGTGTCAACACACTCCTTGACCTCATAAACACAAAAGTCAACTACGTTGTCCAGGAAGCAATCGTAGTAATCAAGGATATTTTCCGAAAATATCCGGGTTACGAAGGCATAATACCGACGCTCTGCCAGTGTATAGATGAACTGGACGAGCCTAATGCAAGAGCGTCTCTAATCTGGATCGTTGGAGAATATGCCGAAAAGATCAACAATGCTGGCGAGATACTTTCAAGTTTCGTGGACACTTTTGCCGAAGAATTTACGCAGGTACGTGCAGCAATCTATACTATTCGTATAGAGGTCCAAGATTGACAGTCATCAGACACAACTCCAAATCCTTACAGCCGTTGTCAAGCTTTTCCTCAAAAAGCCAGATCAGGCCCAAGGTTTAGTCACGAAGGTTCTGCAAGCTGCAACTGCAGATAATGACAATCCTGATATTCGGGATCGAGCTTACGTATACTGGCGATTACTGTCTAGCGATCCTCAAATAGCCAAAGTGAGTATCTCTGATGTACAATCGCACTTTTTGCTAACATTGGAAGGATATCGTACTTTCCGACAAACCTCCCATTACCTCAACAATTCGATCACTGCCTCCCCAGCTACTGGAGACTCTCCTTACCGAACTCTCAACTCTTGCTTCCGTTTACCACAAGCCACCAGAGGCCTTCCTGGGGCAAGGTCGCTTCGGCGCAGAGGCCATGCAGCGGGCCGCCATCGAGGAACAGCAGGAAGAAGCAAGGGAAAATCCAATCGCTGCCGCGGCTGCTGCTGCGGCCGTCAGTGGTCAAGCACCGACAAATATGGAGAATCTTCTGGATATCGACTTCGACGGGTCTGCACCAGCTTCACTGCAGAAACAGCCCATACAAGGAGAGTCGGGCCTCGAGGGCCTTGCAGGTACGCCGCAGCGTGTTGCATCGCCAGCAACCAACGCGCCTGCACAACCACAATCGAACATGGATGATCTATTGGGACTGTTTGGAGACGGAGGTGGGGGCGGCGCATCAAATGCATCGGGTGCGCAAATGAGCAATGACGATATAATGAACGGCTTTGCAGGCATGAGTATACAGTCAAGCCAGCCTCCGCCTGCCACTCAGCAGTTGGGTAGCGAGCCAACCAAGAAGAGCAACCAGGATTTATTGGACCTGTTCTAGTCTTTTAGCATGGGTGGAATATGATTCGGGTTTCGTGTTAGCGAAAAGTATCTGCAATGAGCATCTGGCGGCGCATGCGGTATGCCATGTAAGACGAGATGTATACAATGAAGAATGCAGCTTTCAATGACTATGAAGGGCCGCAGGATCTAGGAGTCTTCGCGTCTTGAGTTTTGAGATAACTAGAGGGCACGCATTCTCAAGAGCGTATATGTAGGGATATCGGTCGTCCGTGTATAACCGTCTGTTGTCCTCACAGATGGCTAGTTGAAGATGGAAAACTGTCTAATTCGCTCCAAAGTAGGTGATTACGTTACTGCAACTGCTTCTCGTCCTGTGAGACTAGCTTAGTGCTTCCAGCTAACTGAGATATGCGTGGATCTATACCTGTGGCTACAAGGACACTACTTCTGACAGCCCGCCGGTCGAGTAGATGCCGTGCACATCTAGTCGACGGAAGAAGCGAGCCATCAAAACCAGGGCAGTGGACGGTAAGCAATAGCGGTCTTGCGGAAATCGAGATCGTTGAGGCTCTCTCGTTGGTAGGTCTCATTGCTTCCAAGCACTGGTGTGGCATGGTACAGTATTGCGACAGACGAGGCGTGACATGGGGCGCGTTGCCGTTTTGGTGCGACATGGCGTTCGCCGCCAAGTAAGGAGTGCCAGGCCCACTGGACTGGCTCCCACCAGCGGGACAGGCCATCTACTGCCGACTTGTCTCAGCCATGCCGACGTGTGGGTGTCGGCGGCAGAGGGATGTCGTTGATATCAGGTGTTTTGGTGATAATGGTCCTTTGTCAGCATGTTCCGTGGAGGCTGACCGGCGACGCGCTGATGGTGGGGCGTGGCCGAGTCGTGCACAGCTGGCGCTCGGGGGCGGCACCCGAAGCAGTGGCTAGCAATGACCCTGAGGTACGTCATCGACGTGCTCAGACCACAGCGAGGCGTCAATTTCGAACTGGAGACCAATTTGATCCAGGAGTCGGCTGGAGGTGAGCCACCCGCGGGCGCCAGCTGGACGTGCTTGTGATCATCATTACTGTACCGCGCGTTAGCTGTTGCGCGCCCTGCAGATTTCCGCTTAGAACGGAACATTGAGAACGGAACCTGTTCGTGCCCTGTGGATCGCTTGGCCTGGAAAGGTGCTTAGCCCACCACATGCAGTGTTATTTCCTGCTACCAAGCATCTCCCAGCGTGAGAGCCTTCAGCATCGGGCGAGCGCGGCGGCGACATCTCGACAGCATCAATTCTCGCGTTGCATGTACACTCGTCACCGTCTTTTGCGGTTTTCTATCGGCCTCGTCGCCAGTTGGTAGTCGCCCCATTACGACGTCATCAGGATCCCCATTTTTGCGGCAACTCCCTATGCAGATGCACCTCTCAACCACAGGCCGGCCTTTCGACTACATTACTTTCTTGCGCTCATCGAGGGGGTTTATTGAGATGCAATAATGAGCAAGGCGCCGTTACCCTCTCCAAATTCGAGGAGGCATGTCACCACCGCGGAAACGCCTCTTTCGCCCACCTCACCAACCACTTCGAGACCACCCCTCCAGCGACTTGCCGCGAGCGACGCACCGTACCAGAGCCAGACACCGCACATAGGTTCCCGAGAGCCGCCTCGTGACCGCGATGATGACACCACCGATACCGATATGAGCGAAGACGAGGGTGCGCCCAACCGGAGCGACGCTGGAGCGACGGAAAGGGAGTCTTCAGAGGGTGCGCCGCAGGGCAAGGCATCGCCAGATGAGGTGGAGATCGATCGGCTGCGCAGCCTGCAGCTGAAAGTGCTGCAACAACAGCAGCGCGCGCGACTGCCAGACACTCGGAGCCCTGGCCCGCCTTCCACCGCGAGCGCTCGTCGTATATCGCCAATTAAAGAGGAGTCTATATCCGCCGTGTCCACTATGTCGCCAACGCTGGAAGGAGCCTTCAACAGCCCGAGTCCGCTACCGACAGGCCACACGACGTCGACTGAATCCACCGAATCGGCCAGGACCATTCGCGGAAGTATGCCACCCACACCAGCAGCCCATCCAGCTCTCAGGACACCATCATATCCTTTCCCAACCGTACCGAATACTCCCAAATGGGCTTCAGCATTTCACATGCCCTTCACTAATCTCTCGCCTACGGTGTCTGCAATCAATGCTAGAGAATATGCGGCGCCAAAGGAGCGGGTCGCCTCAGAGACTAGCACGCCTGCTGCTTCGACGACTCCATTCGCGCCTGGGGAAAGAGTCCAGCACAGCTCTGAGGCTGAAGACCCTCGCTTTCCAAGTCCCAACCTGTATGATTTGGTGTTGCGCTTAGGCGCAGAGCCTGGGCTTGCAGCATGGTGGACGGCTGTCACCTCAATAATGTGCGACCATTACGGGGTAGAAAGAGCAACTTTGGCTGTGCCCGCGGACGCATCTGATATTGAAAACGTACCATGGGGCCAGAAGACTAGTTTCACTGCGACCGCAGATGATGGCAGTCCACGGTTGGCTACATATCAAGATGGGAAAGGCCAACAAAGTCGGAGGGAGTCAACACAACAGTCGCAAGGCTTCCAGCATTCCGAGCAAGAACACACACCACACACGCCGTTAATGCCGGACAAAAGACCGAGACTATTCTCACATCACTCATTCGCGGGATACGAGCGTCAAAAGCAAAATCAATTCTCTGATAGTCCAACACCAACATTACCCATGCGGCCTCGGGGTCCACTGCGAGCTGTCAGTCATGCACCTCAAGCTGCCATGAGAGAACATCCTTTAAGGCAAGTATCTCAAGCATCATTCGACGGCACATCGAACCCGTTCCCGAGCGCCGCTCCATCCGGAGGACCTACTTTTAGTGATCCGGAATTCTCAAGCGTGGGAGAACCGGCATCACCAACTGCCGTATTTAACGTACTTCGCGCTCTCGACCATGAGCCTGATGCCTTAATTGATAATGCCGGCATCAATCGTGTGTTGGAGCGAGGACGCTTGGTCACACTCACCAGAGACTATTCCACATCGTTTTCGACATCCAAGGAAAACGTCACAGAGAAAGATAAGACCGAACAACACAAAGCATCCACAACGCAACCTAGTACTGAAGGACCAGATCTTTTGAAGATCACGGCTTCTCGCGGGCGTAACACTCTTGCAACTAGTGACCCTAGGTTGCAACCTCGCTATGAGGAATACGAGCAATATCCAAGCTCACCTTGGGCACAATCACCCGCTCCCTCACCGGCCATACAGAATGATCCGGATCAGAATCCGTTCTTCGCCACCGGAGGCGTTGATGAAGAGAGTTTCAACCCTTCGCGCTCTCCACAAGATTACGCCCAATTCGGCTTGGTAGAGGCCATTGGCGTAGACAAAGCTAGCACCGTCACACACATACCGCTCATACATCCTACACTATCTCAAGCAATGAACCCGACAGATGCTTCGACTCCCTCGCAGACCCCCTCTCTGTCGCAGACCCAGTCTGAACAGTCGATGCATGGCGGTTCGTTGAACAGCGAAGGCTTTACACGTAAAGCACCCATTGCGATTCTTTCTATCTTATCGCCTACCGTTCCCTATCCTCGCAACCTAACCAACTCTCTAAAGCACCTGGGACCGCATCTGGCTACATCATTCTCGAATGCCTGGCAATTTACCAATGCACAAGCTCAGGTTGCCTCCATCAGGCAACGTCGTATCACAACGGACGTTTCTCTGCCTTCTGATCAAGGAAGCCTTGATGATCTACTTCATCTCGATCTTGAAGATATTACAACTTCTGCAGCTGGTAGCGTCACTAGCCCTTCCGACTACTCTGGTCGTTCGAGGCATAGTCCTGGGGGGTCCATAACTGGGACTCCCGGATGGGATACATCATCCTTAGGCTTCTCGAGTAAACATTCTGTAGGCGGTACGCCTGGTCATCTTGCAGGCAGCGAAGCTGTAGAAAGTTACTTTGACTCCAAGAAGAAAACTAGTCGGACACCAGTTCAAGCAGCCACTTCTGGTCAAGAGCAATCCATTCGTAAACCCGAGAAAAGGCAATCAAAGCGGGTCAGCGTGAATCCTGTAACCGAACAAGCAGAAGACGATGTCGTTACGCCACGAAACGAGATGGCTCTGAAAGAGGAAGCTTCGAGTGTGCGCCGCACGCAGCCACAGGGATCTTCAACCCGCAGCCACTCTCTCTTACATTCATACGGCGCTGACTTTAGTTCATCATTCCAATCACTACCAGCAGCAACAACAACGCCAGGCGGGCGGCCACCGGTCATCCCGGGCCACGCGAGAAGGAATTCGATCACGGAAACATTCGAAATGCCACCTCCATCTGAGAGTTTACTCCGCACTATCATAGATTCCTTACCGGTTCAGATCTTCACCGCAGCTCCTAACACTGGGGCAATTACCTGGGTGAATTCCAAATTCTTGATATACCGTGGCCAAGATAGCCGTCAAGTGCTACAGGACCCTTGGGAAGCCATTCACCCGGAAGATCGTGGCCCGTATTTAGAAGACTGGAACAAATCATTACGCACTGGCCAACAACTCCAGAAAAAGGTCCGACTGCAACGCTTCGACCAATGCTATCGATGGTTCTATGTTCGTGTTGCACCGCTGAAGAACAAGCGGCAACAAATAGTTCATTGGATCGGCACTAACATGGATTTCCATGAACAACATCTTGCTGAACAGAATTCAGCACGACAACAGGAAACCGCTGCTTCTGAAGCGAAGTACAGAGCGTTGGCGAACTCAAGTCCGCAGATTGTTTTCGTCGTCTCAGATCGCAGGGGTCTGACGTTCTGCAACTCGCAGTGGATAACCTTTTCAGGCCAAACAGAGACTCAGGCGCTCGGGAACGGCTTTTTAGAGCATGTCCATCCAGATGATGTCGTCAAGTGCAAACTTCCCGAATTAAATGAACATGGCGTTGCCAACGTTCCAACAACCTTTCCAGCAGAGCATGCCCGCCAGGATTCATCTTCTTCGGACGACTCATCGGAGACTGAAAAGGCAGTTACAAGCCCAGGAAGTTCTTCTCCCGATGTCAAGGATCTACCGCAAGCTAAGTTGTCAAAGTTGGCCAGCACGGGAATACTCAGAATTGCCAAGGACGCAGATGGACGCCCATCGTATTCCACTGAGGTCAGGCTGCGCAATAGGGACGGCGATTACAGATGGCACCTAGTAAGGATCTTACTCGAAAAGTCTTTGGCAGAGGACAGCGAGGAGGAAACCTGGTACGGCACCGCTACCGATATCAACGATCATAAGCTGCTAGAGCAGACACTGAAGGAAACAATGGACGCCAAGTCCAAGTTTTTGAGTAACATGTCCCATGAAATCCGAACCCCCCTCAATGGTATTTCAGGCATGGTGAACTTCCTCCTCGACAGCACGCTCAACGCCGAGCAATTGGAGCACGTCAATATTATCAAATCAAGCACCGACAGCTTACTAAATCTCATCAATGACATCCTTGACCTATCTAAGGTTGAAGCCGGCATGATCAAATTATCGATGGACTGGCTTCATCTACCATCACTTATCGAAGAGGTGAACGACTTGAACATGGGTTTAGCCATTCAGAAAGGTCTGGAACTCAACTATTTGGTGGAAGAGGGAGTGCCGTCGATGGTCAAAGGCGACAAATTCCGCATTCGACAAGTGCTTCTCAATGTGGTCGGCAATGCCATCAAGTTCACTTCGAAAGGCGAGATATTTGTTCGCTGCCGGTTACAGCCGCCGGAGCGTTCAGGGCCGCTAAAAGACAGCGAGACAATGGTTCGATTCGAAGTTGTTGATACAGGAAGGGGATTCACTGAAGCTGAGGCCAAATATCTCTTTAAGCGATTCAGTCAGATTGATGCTAGTAGCACCCGGCAACACGGCGGCACAGGTCTTGGTTTAGCCATTTCGATGCAATTTGTTGAATTGCACGGAGGAAAGATGGATGCTCGAAGCGTGCCAAACAAGGGCTCTACGTTCTTCTTCACCATCAAGTTTGGCCTTCCTACCGCAGAAGACTTCCCCAAGCCACTAGTGTCAACCCCGGGGACCCCAGCCATGGAACCCGCAAGCACAGTGCCCTCACTGCCATCGCAAGCTCCGCAACCATCACCATTGCAGAAATTTGTTCAATCGCAGATCACTCCAAGCACGCAAGTCAAACGTATGCCAAGCGTGTCGTCCGAGCGGAGCGACTCTATCAAATCACCAGTGCCCAGCTTGTCGGCCTCAGAACGTTCACGAGATTCACCGTCCCTTTCATCTGGCAGCTCAGATCATTCTTTAACAAGTACGGCACTCACGGGACAATCAAGTATAAGATCCGAGAGGTCATCTGCATCATCATATCTGCGAGAAACTAGCCTTCAGACAGAGTCCCAAATCAACCTAGCCCTTCCCCCGAAACCGCCCGATAGCGAACACGGTACCCCTTCAGATAATTCTTCTGTATCACTTGATTCAGATAAGACTGCTCGTCCATCTAGTCCGCACCGAAATCTTTCACCGCTAGGCAGTACCCTGCAGCCACCAATGTACTCGATTCTGGTAGTTTGCCCGTTAGTTCACAGTAGAGAGGCTACAATCCGACATATAAAAAACACGCTCCCCCAAGGAATACCTCATCAAGTTACTGGGCAGCCAAGCGTTCTCGAAGCGCAGAGAATGATTGGTGGGGACAACCCCGTTCTGTTCACCCATATCGTCCTGGTATTGCACGACACCGTCGAGGTTCATGCAATCATGGATCAAATTTTCAGTTCTTTGATCCATGGCAACACTTCTATTGTTGTAGTATCCGACCCCTCGCAGAAGAAGGAGCTCATGAAAGAAGCCCCAGTCTACGACTACGACCAATTATGCATCGATCGAAGACTCCAGTTCATCTACCGACCCCTCAAGCCATCTAAGTTTGCTGTTATATTTGATCCGCAGAAGGAGCGCGAGTCTAGCACAGATCGTAACCAAGACAGCGCTCAACAGGTCGTTGTCAGCCAAAAGCTAGTTTTCGAAGAACTCAAGCGCCGGGTTGGCGGCAAAGGACATAAAGTCTTGCTTGTTGAAGACAACAAAATCAATCAAACAGTAGGACACCTTATCTGTTACACGCCTATCTCAACACTAATGACCTGCTTAGGTGGTGCTTAAGTTTCTTGCCAGGATCAACATCGATACCGAGACAGTACTAGACGGTGTTCAATGCACGGACACAGTATTTTCAAAGCCGCCGGGTTACTACTCCATCATTCTTGTAAGTGACACCCCTGTTTACCTCAATATCCACTAATTGTTTGTGTAGTGCGATTTGCACATGCCAAATAAAGACGGTTACCAAGCTTGCAAAGAAATTCGACGATGGGAAAAGAAACACGGGTACCGCCGCCACCCAATCATCGCACTCTCTGCGAATGTCCTCGGTGACGTCTACGAAAAGTGCATCGAGTCCGGCTTCAATTCTTACGTCACAAAGCCGGTTGAGTTCAAACAGCTCTCTCTCGTAATGACAAAATTCCTGGATCCGGCCGACCCCTCCAAATCTCCTGAACTCATGAAATTGAAATAGACAGGACCGCACTACTCTTCACCCCTTTACTACGGACAACAGACTTCTGATGTCGCAGCTACTTGCATTGGCGATACGGCGCATGTCGAGATAATGCTTGTGCTTCTGCGGGAGCGACGTAATACCCACTGGCGCTTTTGATCTTTATTTCTAATCCACATGCAAGCATATTCGCATGGAATTAGCACGTGGTCTTCTCTTCGTATTTATTTTGGTGCAACGTTATTTTTTTAGGTTTTCATCTGGGGCGTGTTGCGGGACGTAATGTCTTGGAATGCATTGTCATTTGAAAGGCGTACGACTACTCAATGTGGCATTGACGGATGGCGTTTCCCTCTCATTCCGGTTCGAACGGCGTCCAAATGGCGGCATCCGTTCCTTTAAGGTGGCAGGATGAGGAACAACACAAGCGCTGGACATACATAAGGACGCTACGATGGATGGAACTGAGTGGAATACACGTCTACGGACAAGCATGAACATGTATAAATAGAGACGCGAGGATTATGAGACGGAGAATTGCCTAGGATTAGAATACCAGCACCCATAACTGCTAGCAATGATATTTCCAGACTTTGCTACCAGAGCCAGCTGTGGTTGACGCATGTCGCAATACGGAACGCTGTCAACCTGTAATCAAGTTCCACGCCTGACACCTTCCTCGCACGACGTAGCGTCTGGCAAACCCACGGCCCGGCTCGTAATGCAAACATCACGACCTTCCATGTCGGTTGATCATCACGCATGCGATTGGTCGAACTCCGCCATCCGCCTGACATCTATCGCTCGCCCATTGGCCAAAATGCACAAGGGCACCGCTTGTCGTCATCATCGGCCCAAGCTGCCTCATCGTCTAAAGTCCGAACAGGCCCACACCAAGCACTTCTCTATTTAATCAGTCTGTCTTGGGAGTCTCGTTATCACCTTCGGGGTTTCGTCTGGGTTGGAAGCAGGCCGAGAAACAGAGCTCAGAATGGCATCAGCAACTGGAATTCCTTCGAATGCCGCTGCGGCGCGTGGACAGAGCGAAGAAGAGCCGCTCCTTGGAAGGAGAGGTGATGCGAGTCAAGCTGAGGGGCAACCGCTGTATCACAACCTATGGATTGGTATGTTCATATAGGTTGGGGATATTGGAGAAGCTAGGAAAAGACTTTCTAACGGAGGATAGGTACCGCACCGATTGCGCAGGCGGGCATTTGGATCGTAAGTCACTTCCATAGTAATACAGGTCACCCCGAGCCGTACTGACTAGTCCAGCTCGCAGCCATAGTATGGGGAGCAATCCTTTCCCAGAAACTTATCTTTTTCTCCGCACACCCTGTAAGTGCACTCCCCCTCGTTTCCTCTTCCTTTTCCTTGCTCTCGCCTTGCTAACCACCTCACAGCTTCTCAATTCCGTAAGCCTTGATAGCACCTTAGAATTCCCCTCACGGCAACCGTATCATTGATACATTGTAGGCCGGCTTCCTCCTTGCCATCCAAGCAGCCCTAGTTCTCCAACCTACGCACACGGCCGAACAGAAACGCGCCGGCACACTCGCGCACTTCCTCTTTCATGTCTTCGGCGCCACGGCGCTTACGGCAGGCCTCATAATCATCGAGATGAACAAGGCCGGCCCTGGGCATGAACACTTTGAGTCTCCGCATGCTAGGCTCGGGCTTCTATTCTACATTTTGGTATACCTGCAAGCCCTTGTCGGCTTCACGCAGTACTATGTGCCTAGTCTGTACGGAGGCATAGACAATGCCAAGAGCATATACAAGTACCACCGCTTTTTCGGATACATTATCGCAACGCTTGGCCTCGCCACGATTTGCGCGGCGAGTTGGACCACATACTCGCTGAATGTGGCACACATCCAACACTGGGCTGTTATCGTGGCCAGCGTGCTAGTACTTGTTGGCGTTGTGCCGAGGATACGGTTGAGCAAGTTCGGGTTGAAGAGGGAGCAGGGAACGGTGAGGCTTCAGTAAAAGTACTAGGCCTTGGTGGGAAGATTAAAGGTACTGAAGAAGATCGAAAAGACAGAATTCCAATCTGGAATAATGGAAGATTGTTATGATCTGAGAGATGGTAAGCAAAAGCAGCGGTGTGATATTGGAAGCAAGGAGCGCATGCATATCATATATTCGTACTAGCATCTCTTTGTTTTGAGATTTACTTATTGGTCAAGGAAACATGATCTACCGTGAAGTGTACGCAAAGTTGTTCTTATGTGAATAGCCTTCATGGTGGTGAGCATCAGGCGGAGGGCCCAGATTCCATGACTTCGAGGTATTCCCCGCGCGATCCGGCACGCGACAGTGATTGGTTGCTGTTTCAACGTCAGCCGTGTCGGACCCTACCCAGACACCCTGGCGTGTAACAGATTACAGGGCCGCGACCGTGGGTTCCGTCAAGCTGCGGCGGATCTTCCCCATACGTCTGCGCATCTACACGATTGTACCTGCATCGTTCAATGTTGAAGCATTGCTTGACGCATCCTCCCGCGGAACCCCTGATGCTAGGCCGCTCCTAGAAGCAGGAAACTGGGTCCTTTTGTCTCGACGCCAAGCAGACCAAAACCAATCAGGTGGACGGGGCGGCGACAGCATGACTACTTCTGACGCTATAGTCGAGCAGTGGCTCTCTCTCGACACCGCTACAGAGCACCAAGGGCCACTTCGGAGCCCGGGTAATGAGTTTCCTCTTAGGACTCTACCCTCCCTTCCTTCAGACTCTAGTCTAAGCGATCACTCCGGGGACGAGCTGATCGTCCCTCGCCCGAATATAGCAAAGCTCATCCATCCTCCCACCCCGACCATGACGGATGAGCAGACGGCTGCCCGAAGACGTTCCTCCTCCCTCGCCGGCGCCACACTCCCTCCCAAGAAAGACCCACAGAAACACACGAGACGTCGCTCCGATCACATTGCCGAAGAAGGGGAACCATTCTCGTCGGATGCCGAACACTCAGACTCCGGATCAAGGAGTGACAGCACCGACTTTGAGTTGGACGACATGAGCGCAGATGGCCTCGAAGACGATGAGGAGACAGGCCTCACAAAGAGAGACAGACGGAGAAGGAGGCGGAGAAAGAGGCGGAATACCCTGCTCGATCAGCGCGTCGTGCCCGAGGACACATACACAAAGGAGGAGAAGAAGCTAGCGGACCAGAACTTGATCAAGTCTATGCTGGTCAATGGTCTGCTAATAGGCCTATGGTATGACGTTTAGAGCGGCTTCGAAGAATGGTGACAAGCTAACAGTCTCAAGGTACCTCTTCTCAATCTCCATCTCAGTGTACAACAAGTGGATGTTCAAGGAAGAGAAGGGCGACGGGGAGGGGAAGAACATCTTCCCCTTCCCGCTTTTCATGACTTGTCTACATATGATCGTCCAGTTTTCGCTCGCCTCGCTCGTACTATTTTTGATACCCTCCTTTCGACCTAGACACGATTCTCTCAACCCTCACGTACCCGGCGCGCGTGTAGAACCAATAGATCCAAAGAAGCCGCTCATGACAAAATGGTTTTACTTCTCGAGAATTGGACCATGTGGTGCTGCAACGGGCATGGACATTGGTTTGGGCAATACGAGTTTGAAGTTCATCTCGTTGACGTTCTTCAGTACGTGTCAATTACTTTGCCATGACTTGACATCCGCTAACGCGAACAGCAATGTGCAAGTCCTCAGCGCTTGGGTTCGTCCTCATCTTCGCGTTCCTCTTCCGCCTCGAACAACCTTCCTGGCGCCTCGTCTTCATCATCCTGGTCATGACTGTTGGCGTGGTCATGATGGTAGCCGGAGAAGCCGCCTTCCATGCCCTCGGCTTTATCCTCGTCATGGTCTCAGCATGCTCATCTGGATTCCGTTGGTCTCTTACCCAGATCCTCCTGCTGCGAAATCCCGCAACCGCAAATCCATTCTCGTCGATTTTCTTTCTCGCACCCGTCATGTTTATCAGCATCTTCATTCTTGCGATACCCGTGGAAGGCTTTTCTGCCCTTGGAGAGGGTCTTTCACACTTATTCGAGACTAAAGGGACGGCGCTCGGCGTTGGCATCATGCTATTCCCTGGCGTTCTGGCTTTCCTTATGACGTCTTCCGAGTTCGCTCTGCTGAAGCGGACCAGCGTCGTTACCCTCAGTATATGCGGCATTTTCAAAGAGGTCGTAACCATTGGTACTGCTAATCTAGTCTTCGACGATCCGCTGACGCCGATCAACTTGACAGGCCTCGTTGTCACCATTGGAAGTATTGCGGCATACAACTACATAAAGATCAAGAAGATGCGAGAAGAGGCACGAATGAATGCGCATCTGCAAAACAATCAGGAGGAATATGTAGCTGTGAGCACAGCGGATCCAGACCGTGACAGGAGAGGAAGCGTTGTCCATGCACCCGCTAGGGGCGTCGTTAGGAGTAGCTTACAGCTTGCTCCTGGAGTCAGCGGTCCACCTGTGGCTGATAGTCCATCGAGGGCGAGCCCCGTAAAGAGGCCGGAAGATTTGGAGTAGCATACATGGCGCGGCATCTTGTTTGATTAATTAAGAAGCGCACATATTATTTGGGTCTTATTGCATTTGACAGCATCGTTGGCGTATTGGGGCAGTTCTGAATCAAAGGACCAGAGTTTGGTGCCCGCAGATATATACCCTTCTTCAGCCTGGAAATACATGGATGGCATCTACCTAGGCAGCAAATCAATGCTCTGTATGTGTTTTGGTTGTGTGCTGAGAACAAATGTACTAGATGGCTCTATTGTGCATCAAGTAGGCGGATATTGATGACCATGGAGCCGCGGGACTCTAGGCCCTTGGCTGTTGGCTATGGTGACCTCCAGTGGCCACAAGCTCTTGTCAAGTGCACCGCAGATGCACATGCCCTCTCTGCCTGGCACCGGTCCCCTCTCACATCAGATCCAGTGCTAAACTTGTTCTTTTCAGTGTTCATGATTCGGCAGTAAGCGTGCTTCGCCTCGCCGCGCATCACACATCGGCGTTGCGCCCGTTTCACAACCCTCCGAAACTCCGCAGCTCAAGTTCCCTCCAGCCTCAGCGTGGCTTAAGTACCACGGCGCCCACGTGCGCGATTCTCTCCTGCTTCAAGGCCTCGCCGGGACCGTCTTCGATCGCGACACCACGTCGCTTTCCCGCCGCAATGCGGCTCCTCTCTACGCTCGCGGCGCTCCCGCTGGCGCTCTTGCCCTCGTTCGCTTCGGCGCAGAATCTCGATATCGAAGTCACACGACCTGTCGACTGCACGCGCAAGACGCAGAATGGCGATGTCCTGTCGATGATGTACAAGGGCACGCTGCAGAGCGACGGCACCAAGTTCGACTCCAGCTACGACCGTGGCAAACCGTTCAAGTTCACGCTGGGCAAGGGACAGGTCATCTCGGGATGGGACCAGGGCCTGTTGGGCATGTGCATAGGGGAGGCCAGAAAGTTGACGATACCGCCCAACATGGCGTATGGCAACAGCCAGAACGGGCCGATTCCTGCGGGGTCGACGTTGAGTATGTCTTATGAGGTTTCATGGCGGACGCAGGTGGCTAACTCTGGCCAGTTTTTGAGACGGAACTTATGGCCATCGATGGCGTTCAGGCAGAGCCCGTCCCCGCCAGACCGACCGTTGCGCATCCGGAAGAGACACCGGATGTTGATGAAGCACCTCCCGACATGCCTACACCCGAGCCTACACCTGCACCTACACTTACGCCTCCGCCTGCGAAAGTTGGTCCAGAGACTACTGCATCGGCTGCTGTTGAGCCTACCAAATCCGCCATCACGCAAGGCAACCCATTAGACGGGGAGGGCGGCAGCGGCGAGTGCAATCTGCTTGGGGACTTCGCCCTGATAGTACAGGGTGCTCTTGGCCTGCTAGCAGTATCATCACTTGCAGTCAAAAGATGGAGGGAATCCCCGCGAAGACCGATTAAGATTTGGTTCTTCGACGTATCCAAGCAGGTCTTTGGTTCTGTCCTACTGCATCTGGCGAACATCTTGATGTCCATGCTGTCCTCCGGTAAATTCGACGTGGCCGCGAAGACGACCGCTACGCCGCAGTATGCCGGAACGGATGAAGAAGGCGATCAGCCAAATCCGTGCTCTTTCTATCTGCTCAATCTAGCTATTGACGTAAGTCTTCACCCTTCAATTTCTCCGTGTAACATGACGCTAACGTACCTAGACTACAATTGGCATCCCAATCCTCGTTCTCCTCCTCAAAATCCTCCACCGTGCCTTCGCTCTGACGCCCTTGGCCAATCCTCCTGAATCCATCCGCAGCGGCAACTACGGTCACCCACCTCGTGCAACATGGTGGCTCAAGCAATCCATCATCTACTTCCTCGGCCTCATTGGCATGAAGCTCTGCGTCCTAGCCATCTTCGCTTTCCTACCTTGGATAGCCTGGGTGGGCGACTGGGCACTTCGCTGGACGGAGGGGAATACCGCAGTACAGATCGCGTTTGTCATGTTCATCTTCCCGTTAATTATGAACGCACTGCAGTACTGGATCATTGATAATTTCATCAAGGATCCAGGCCATGGGGATGCAGATGGCAGGTATGTCGTTGCGGCCGGGGACGACAGTGACGATGAATTGGACGATGAGTGGTTAGCGAGGCAAAGGAGAAGGCGCGAGGCAGGCATTGACGAGGATGGAGACAGTGATATTGAAGCTGCAGCGACTGAGCCGCTCAAGGAAGCTAATCCTACAGCGATACCCGCCAGGTCAAACGATGCGAAGGGTGGAGAGTATGATCCTGCGACTGATGGTGCGGGAACTAGCCGGGCAGCGAGCAAGACAAGGCGAGAATAAGCTGGTTTTGGAATTTCCTTCGTAAAGGCATCAGGCGTTGGATGGGGCTCGAGAGCATGTTATAGGATATTGATAGCGGAGTGAAGGACGCTCCGTTTGTACAAGATATGGCATATTGCATATTACTAGGCATTTCAACCGCAAACCCCCATTTCTGCTCTAAGGAATACTTTCAGGTATCGTAGCGTGAATAGCCAGCCCACAAGATGCCTCAACGTCCAATTAGAGGAAGAACTAAGGGAAGACTGCCAAGCCTCACATCACCATGCTGAGATAGCTTTGGAAGCTCAATGTTGTAAGAGTGAAATGCGTAATTGATATTTTGGACGCCTAGATACCAATATGGCTATGCAAACATATACATAAAAAGTTGCTCATGGGTTGGGGCCACAATTACAACATTGGCTTGATCTCAGCAGCCTCCTTGAAGTCAGCACCTGTCTTGGACCTTACCTCATCAACCGTGACTCCGTCTGCGAGCTCGATGAGAGTAAGTCCCTCGGTGAAATCGACGTCAAACACACACTACTTCAAGTCAGTCTCATGTGCGTAGATGGGAGTTAAAGTTGCACGAATTACTCACCAAATCCGTAATGATCCTGCTCACGCACGCCTTGCCAGTGAGCGGGAACTCGCACTGCTTGAGGATCTTCGGCCTGCCCTTCTTATCCGTATGCTCCATCGTGACCACCACTTTAGTCGCCTGAGGATTCGACACCAAGTCCATAGCACCACCAAAACCCTTCACTTTTCCTGGCAACATCCAGTTCGCTAGATCTCCCCGCGCAGACACCTGCATGGCACCGAGAATAGTCAGGTTGATCTTTCCAGCGCGTATCATACCGAATGATTCTTCGGAACCGAAGCACGATGCTCCTGGTAACAAGGTAACCGTCTCTTTTCCAGCATTGATAAGATCCGGATCTTCCATGCCTTTCTGCGGGTAAGGGCCGAGGCCGAGAATGCCGTTTTCAGACTGCAATTGTACTTCGACGCTGGAGTCGACAAACGAGGGCGCAAGCATAGGCATGCCGATCCCGAGGTTGGCGTACATGCCGTTTTTGAACTCTTTTGCTGCTCGGCGGACGATTCTCTCCCGCTTGCTTGCTGCATCCCCTTTGCCTAGCTCATTCACGGCATCTTTGGGATCTTTCGCGTTTACTACCTTTTCAATCTTCTTCTCTGCGCTGCTTTGAATCACCCTGTCGACGTAGATTCCTGGGACGTGTACTGCGTTAGGTGGGATGTCGCCTACCTCGACGATTTGCTCAGCCTCCACTATCGTGACCTTTGCGTTGCGCGCCATGGCGCCGTTGAAGTTCTGCGCCGAGAAGCGGAATTGTACATTTCCTAGGCGATCGGCTTTGTAGGCCTTGATGAAGGCGTAGTCACCCTTGATGCTCTCTTCCATGACGTAGGACTTCCCAGCGAAGACTTTGACATCGCGGGGTGTGGAGTACTGTGCCACTGAGCCGTCTTTGTTGTGCTTGAGCGCTAGCTCGCCGGTTTGCACGACGGTGCCAAACGCTGCAGGTGTGTAGAATGCTGGGATGCCTGCTCCACCTGCTCTGCATCTCTCTGCTAGCGTGCCTTGAGGTGTGAGTTCAAGTTCTAGCTCGCCGGTGAGGTACATTTGCTCGAGCACTTTGTTCTCCCCCACATACGATGCGATCATCTTCTTGACCTGCTTACTCTCCAGCAGCAAGCCTAGCCCGCCCCCAACTATACCGGCGTTGTTCGAAACAGCCGTCAGGCCGGTGATGTTCGGTGTGTTCTTCACTTGGTTGATGAGCGTGTCCGGTACGCCAGAAAGACCGAAGCCGCCGCAGAGGAGAGTGCTGTCGGATGCCATGTCGGCGATTGCAGCTTCCGCGCTAGGATAGACTTTGTTGATTTCATTGCGGCGCAGAGAGGAGGAGAAGCTGCGGGAGAGGTTGAGATACGTCTACGGATGTCAAATTTACGATCCCATGGGTGTTGCCATACGTTCAAGTACCTTGATGGTGCTTCTCGAGAGTGTGCGCGCTGTGCGGAGTGTAGTGGATATCGACGGCATGATGAACGAAGGAGCCCTAGGAAGCTCCAATGCAACTCTTCTAGGGCTTATACAGACAGCCTCTTAACCACAGGGATATGGGTATCTGATAAAATTATTTTCAAGATTGACGAAGAGCGCGCGAGAAGCTTTTGTTCAAACATCGCAGCGGCCTCGGGCTGCTTTAGGGTGGGTTGCGCCGGCATCTCGACACGGGAGGGCGGAACTGAGCCGACGCGGAATGTGGAGGCAAGGCGCGCTCTGGGGACGGAACTGGAGCGGAGAAACTGCTCACGTGCTCCAGACCTCGGCTCAAGCGCACGCTGATTGGATGACTGTGGCTTACTCAGGGAAGTGACGGAGTTGTTATCCTGCGTGCTCCGGAGCTGGTCAACGCTACACTTCCGTGAGTGTTGGACGGCCTGATGCTCATGAATGATTCATCCGCTGACATTGACTGCTCAGTACGAACAACATGATGCTGTTCATTACTCGTCTTACGTTCACACTGCTTTGTACGAATGAAGAATGGCTAATATCTTGCCAGCTTGCGCGACTATTGGCGATTGTTCAAGTCCTGTGTCAGTTTGCCAACAACCACAGAAGTCGTCTGCCTGCTCTTTCTCTAGCTCGACTTCCTCAATCCTGTAGTCTACGAGCATTGCATCAGATAACGTTTCATTCAGGAGAATTGACATGGACAAGCCCCGACTAACGAAATCTACGTCGAAGAAGCGAAGATCATTCGGATTTCACGTCGCTCCATGCAAAATAAATGCTCATGACATCTCAGACCCTTGTATGGTGGGTGGGTATCGAGGCGCTGAAGAGACTTTCATAAGCGTATCTCTCTTTGACTCCTAGGTTGCGGTATGCCCGAACCCGAAGACTCAGTTCAGTAGTCACACATGTATCCTACACCGCAGCATTGCAGTTTGTCTCTAAAACTTCACTTGATCCTCTCCAAAAAGAAAAAGGCGTATCAAACACTTTAACCTGTTCTCCCTTAGATTCGTGTATCGACTTTGCAGAGACGACATCCACACAAAACTTCGTATATTCTGTTCTAGAGCACTGTTTTACGACTTGCTACCGTTATGAGCACGATATCAACCACTCACCTCTTCTTTCTGGTTCTGGCGGCTATTCCATTTTCATTCTCCGGGGTCATGGTGAAGAGAAGTGGCCTGGCTTCTACATCAGCAACAGTTCCACTTGGTCCGTCGGCTACATCTGTATTATCTTCTCTATTCCTAAGTTCGAGATCCGCTTCGATGACCATGGCAATATCTGAAGCATTTCCAGCAAATGCGGTCACGATACCTCAAAGCTCGACACAATCTAGCCTTAGATCTAGCAGCATCATCGCTTCCCCGTCAGCGTCACACACATTGAGTCGAACTGGGCCCGCCACGTCGAAGTCTAGCACTATCGCCTCACTCTTGCCATTGCAGAGTCAGACTCAGTCAGCTTGGCCGATCGAAGATATTGGCTACCAATACGGCAATGTCATCGTTCGTAACAATTGCCCCGAGCCACTGTATCTATGGTCTGTCGGCGCGTGGAACTTCCATGAATTTCGAGATGCTACGCTCGGTTTTGCTGCGAAGGAAGATGAGATCATGCATACCATTCCGTATGGTAGCTTCCACACCGAGCCTTATCGAATCACCTGTCCTCCAGCTTCCAACAGTACAGATGGTTACTGCTGGGATCACGATAAGCTGCGCGGCCAGGGCGTCTCGATCAAAGTATCCAACAATCAAAGTGTTGCAGGGGATATTCTGCAATTCGAGTACGCACTCGTTCAAAATCCGCTGGAGAGTGCCACATACCATAGGCTCTACTATGACGTCTCGCTTCTAGATTGCGCCAAAGTCGTAAACTATGCTGGTCTTTACATGCTGGACCTGGCTGATCCAGATCGAATCATAACAGACGCAAGTAGTACCGAAACTGATCATGAAGTGAAGATCGAGAAATGTCCAGGCTACCGAAGCGGACTTACGGTGACTTTCGATTCAGACCCTGACGGGGAGAAATGTAAGGCGGTAAACTGCGATGGTAAGAATAAATGCCAGGTTTACTATTTCGATTGGTCAAGGCAAGGTGAGCCAAGCATGGCTTGTACTGCTGAGTATAAAGGAGATATACTGTTGGATCTATGTGTTGGGAAAAAGTCAGGCGGTGGATAACTATGTTTGTAGGACTGGGTGCATGAACTATGGTTCTTTAAGGAGTACCTTTTGAATACTTTCAGTTTGGTAGCCTTCGATATCTATTCTCCGTCTTTAATCTTCACAAATCATATCACCTGGAAGAGTGTGGTTTGACAGGAAGCCTGCCGCATCAAGCTTTCCAGGTTACTGATAGCTTCGATACAGGCTGAACACTACCCCATAAGCCACTGATCATCTTGCAAGTCACCGCCAATACGTGAAGAAGCTGCCAGCTAATAGAATTTTGGCCGACATGTCCTATGCTAACTATCGAATAGTTGGATGCCACTTTAGAATGCTGGATGCGGTATTGCTAACTCTTTCCCAATCGAGCAGGAGCTGTACTCCCCAAATGAAGATATTTTGGGGTAGTTCGTCTGTCAAGATCGTAGGCTGCGATTTGTGAGTGAGCGCATTTTTCTGGCAAGTTCGTATCCAAGCCATGATTGGGAATCCGTACCATGGAACACTGATCTCATCAGCGTCACTTCCCATGTCTCGGCCTGCGTACCTTCGCGGACATTCGAAGGGGCCGAGTAGCTGTGAATAGAATGCAAATATACTCCAGCACCCTCTTGAACCGCACACACCGCTCAGATGCCATCGTCAAACAACTTTCTTGTCGCATTGTTTAGCGCTTCGATCTGCGCCCCCGAGAAACTGCATATGTTTCTATGCAACCGTAAGTTGTCTTCTACAACAGATTCAGGGAAGATCTCAAGAATAGAAAAGCGCAAATTCTCCGGCAGTCGGGAGGTATATGCGAAAGCTTTAGAGATCTCCAAAAGCATTCGTGCGAAGTGCGACCTCGTTTCAGATGTGATGAGAGGAGAAGCTCCACGTAAGAATTCCTGGAGCGCACCAGCCCAAAAGTACCATGTAAGTGGATTAACCTCCATGACGTTGCGGAACTGGAGTATGACGAGGGTTTGCGGACATTGCTTGCAAAAAGCCCTGAAGCCAGCTGCGTATCCTACAAATTCTTTGAAAGCCACGGGCGTTAATGCAGCAGAGTCGACGCCTGGACACCCGTGAACTGTAACTCGTCTAAGGCAGTCGCGGGCGACTTTGGTGGAGAGTTGACTGAGGAAAAGGCCAAAGGCGTAAGAGCTTGGGGTGACATAGCTCATGCCATAAAACATGATCTCGCTGTTAGCCTTGAAGAGGAGGCCGCGAGTCTCTTCGCGCAACTGCGTGCATACAAGCTTGAGGATGTTGGCCGGTATTTGTGTGAGGTAGTGATTTTGTCGACCAGAACTTCGCATATGTGTATACGATCCTTCAGTCGTGTTGCATTCAAGTTCAACAACCAGACCTTCAGCGTACGACAAAGCATATTGATAGATGATATCGCGGAGCTCACGTGGAAGACCCAAAAGTCGGCAATAGCCCAGTACTGGAGCCGATGGATCGAATTCGATATGTGTGCTCATTACAGGGCTTTGGCTCGATCCTCTGGTGCTTTGTTTGGTACTAGTGGGGGGCAGGTAAAACAGAGCATGCGTACAGATTGCCTCGTGCGGTGAGTAGAGCGATGTACTGGTCAATGTTGGGCCCAGAGATCTATTTACAGTGGTGACAGCGTAAAGAGATCTCCCAGGTATGCAGTGTTCGTGGACGTATAGTTGCGAGGAATATTGCAATTGCTGCCTGTAGCCCTGGCACTTAGCTCTGTTAGCTAGCCAATCACATCGCGGTTCGACTGACAACACTCCAGATGTCCGAATACCAACTTATACGAAGGAAACACAACACCAAGCGCCCTTATTTGTCGGATGTACGACTGATATATCTAAACAAAACGGATGCTGCCACGATATTCACAACATTGGCAAGCTCATTCGCCTGAGTGAATGCATCCTTGATACAGTGAACAAAGCCTTTGACATTTCCCGTACGGTTGGCGACAGAGAGATAATAACGAACGTTTGTAATGAAAAAGCCTGTCGTGCTTTCTCCTATGAGACCTTGTCTCAGCTCGATAGAAGCTCGGCAACCCCTTACTGGTCTTGTGCGTAAATTGTGCAGCCCACCTCGCAAGGTTCGCCTGGCCGGTCGAATAGGGGACGGCAGCGCCGTTCTTCACACGCCAAAATGAGGGGCTGGCGGAAGCGGAGCTGCTTCCAGGCTCAGCAGCTCATCGCGGCCCTATATGAGCTTTGAAGCTCATGATCGAGAAGTAATGTGGGTATTCCGAGAAAGGATAGTGGAGGTGCAAATAATTTCGAAACAAGCGAGCGGGCGTATCCGATCCCAAGAAAGAGTAAGCAAAATTTTGGGTACCTCTTGGGGCCCAACACACGTCTAATAGAACATAATCTAGGATCCAGCTATAATCTTGTGCACTACACTCGAGCTGTCGCTTTTGGGCGTCTTTCAAGCTGCGCTGGGTTCAGGGCAGATGACGACAACATCTCCGCCCAACTTTCTCCGTTGAACCTTCCCCGAAGGCTCCACTTCCGGCCCCCTCTTTCTGAAACATTAACGAATGAGCCTTCAACGCGTGTCGTGTCGTCAAGACCGTGTCGGAGTCGCGAAGTAATGTGTAAGCGTGGGAGAAACGCCCAGAAGTCCATCAATGAATGCCATTACCGAAGGCCAGCTTACCGGAGATAGAGACTGCTAAACGCAGGGTGACCATCAATCAGCATCTAGCCCGCCTTCATATGCGGTCTACTATGCGGTCTGCACGTCAAACGCGTTACTCAAATGCTCACCGGCACACACTCAGCCCAGCTGTGCATCAGAAAAGCGCTTCACCGCTGCACAGCAGGCCGAGAGTCCTTAGAAATAGCACTTGAAAAGAAATCTCGACGCAGTAGCTCCACACACTACTCTTTTCCCCTCTTCTGCCCAGCACACACCTGTCCAATGCATTTCTCTCAAACCCCAAAGCTAGTCTCCATCCGTAGCATATTACCTCAAGACAACACGTCTCACGCGTGCGCGCAGGCACATGATGTCCGCCGACGCGTCGCACCTACACCGGCCATGCAACACACTTCCATCACGACTCTCCACAAATGCCTCTCAAGTGGGCCTCCTGGCTGACATTTGTTAAGCATGAGTGGTTGGGGAGGTCGGCAGAGGAGTCGTTAGGCCTCGGCGTCATGCTTGGATGTGGCCCCGACTCCACCGCGAAACTTCGACTTCTGGGAATGGTAATGTGGGCTGGGGCACGCAGAATATCCACTGCTGCATACAATATTTTTTTTTTCCTGCTGACTGGTGTGGGCTCTAGATTTTGTCATGCTAAGGACGTTTCCGCGGCCGCTTACTTTCACGAATTCAATCCTTCTTTCAACCATAAATTAGAACTCGATCTCTCTCTGCAATGGCCTGGTATTAGCTCATTGTGGCTTCTGAGCTACCGCCAACCGTGGATCATGGCATAACGGGCTCAGACATGATGACGCCTGTGCGCAGCACACGTAACGAAACACCTGCGGCACAGCGGTGCGGAACGGAGTGCACCGGGGCTTACTTGGAGCAGACTTTCACACTTTCTTCTTCTCAACTCTTCAATTCATTCATAACTAGCTGATCTGCTTCCTGCATCACTGTCTCATTGAGAGAACTAGCTGATCTATCAGAGTGTACAGCTCCTCCAAACCGTAGTCGAAGCCCGCTAGACCCGTACAACCGTCCCCTACCGAGACCAGAGACACACAAAAGCAGACCCCGCCAAAAGACAAGAGATTAGGGATTAGTCGTTCACGCTTCGAGAAAGTCGTTGCAATCGTGAAGACTCCAGACCCACATTCGCAATACCCCGCCAACCCGTCATAAAGCTGATCATGTCCGTCGTGATAAGGAAAACAGATGACATAAGTCCAAGGAGCAGTATGCCACGCCATGCTGCGGGCTAAAGAGAAAGCAAAATATGATCGTATGCCAGAATATACAGGAGAGGTAGGCGGCCGTGAGGGAACAAGATGTCCAGGAGTTGGGGCCAGCTGGTCAAAGATGGACAAGACTAGACCATTTGAACCCCGTGGATGAACTCAAGGCACCGTGCCGTCAGCTCGATCGACTCTGTACCATCAACCGCCATACCCTCAAATTACAGAAGTAAACTGAAGGCACATGTAACCGTATCATATCATCATGATCCGTCGAAAGCCCAGAACAAGCGACAAGAAATATAAGTAATAAAGAAAGACCCTCTCCCAAGCTTGTCACACAGGAACCTAATGCAAGGTACCGCCCAAGTCGGTAGAGGTCTGGTGAAGAATGGAAGGTATGAACAAAGACAAAAGAGATACTTTTCATATGAAGCAGATAGTGAGCCGTGGGCCAGATGGTGAGTATATGCAGCAACAGCGTTCGAGGCTGTCGAAGGTAACGCCGATGATGCATTTCAGATGCAGATTCTTGAAGTGTTGCTCGAAAGAGATGACGAACATCATCTAGGAGCGATGCAAATATGCCGGATCGCTAGGCATTGCCGCAAAACGTTGTTCAAACGAAACAGGAGGCTCAAAGCTGTGAGAGGTCGTCGCTCGAGGAAAAGTGTTGCTTGATCGACCTCCAAAAGGTGAGCCCAAACGCACAGTGGCCTGACCTTGTGCCTCTGCCGACACGGCTGGTGAAGTCTGAGCAGGGCTCGGCATTGTCGAACTAAGGTTTGCAAAGGGGTTGAACCCGGACGGGTCATTCGCAAGAGGCAAGCGCCGGGAACCCTCCATCATGTCACCGAGACTGAAGCCGCGGCTCCTTACGCGACGGTGACTCGACTCAGCTGGAGCACCAAACAATTCGTTGACAAAGCTGTCGCCACGAGTTCGTGCCTTATCTTCAAAGCTGTGAAGAGCACGTCGCTTGAATACCCTCGACATGGGACGCGGCGCATGGAGCTGGAAAGGAGAGCCAAGGCGAGTCGGCTGTGAAGATGATGATGGCGCGTGCCATGTTCGTGCGTTCTGTTGGTTTGTGTTTGCGTCAATCATCTCGGACGTTCCATTGAAAGGGGATCCGAGCACATTTCCTAGGCCCAGGCCCAGTCCGATGTGAAGAGACTGCGACTTTTGATGTGCTGATGATCGCACACTCGACCAGGTTCTCTCGATCGGTCGGGGTGTGCTATCACTTGCTAATTGCGATAGTGGGTTGCCCAGTTGCATAGACGCAGCGGTGCTTGTCGCCAAAGAGAGATTCATGTCCCGAGTTGAGAAGGTAGTGGCACCCTGGGAGAACGGCGAAGATAGCGGTCGAGGTTGTGATGACGACTCGTCTGGTGGTGATGACTGAAATGGTGAGGGCGATCGGTGGAGGAGACGCTGATAATGAGCAGAAAGTGTTGGCTTTTGTTTGGCCAAATCTCGCAATCGCTTCCGGCATTGCTTCTCTGAAGGGTATCGCAAGAAGGACTTGCTGAGTCTTGCAACTGGAGTGCTACTGCCACTCTTTGTAGGCTTAATGGTATCCGGAGTGCCTGAGCGAGAGCTGTATCGGGTGTTGGCGCGGAGTCCACTAGAACGAGACGGGCGAGGACCCTTCCAAGTTTTCCGAGCCATCCTAGCCACACGGTGGCATACTCCATTTGGTGGCACAGTGCTTGGAAGCGCTTTGAACGGAGTTACCGTGGGATCCTGCAGATACTTCATGTACGTCATCCAGAGATGGTAATCCATTTCTTCAGTGAAGGTCGCTCTTAACTTGAGTTTCTTGGCAGGACGAAGCTGTTGATGTGCTACCAAAGGTGAGGTCGATCCATTGTGATCGATCGCCGGGGAGCAATACAGGAAAGGATCCGTCATCTCCTCTTCCGGGCTCGTGCAGCTGCCATCCCTGGACATGAAAGAGCCGATGCTATCACAAGAAGAGATGGATGAATCAGAAAAACCAGACGACGAGGTTGGTCGGCTGGAAGTTTCGCTTTGGTTTGCTTGATCGATGTCGGTCCAATGCTGGGGTCCATCGTAGTTGCTGATGGTCCTCATCTGAGCAACTGGTGTCTTTGGCGGGGACAGCATGCGAGTGTAGCCAATTCCAGGAGAGAGAAAAGCTTCATCCTGAGGTGGTGCAAATGTGGGCAGTTCCGCTGAGGCTTCTGAGAGCAGTTCTGATGTTTCGATGGTAGGGATGGGCCTTTGGTCCGTGGTGTCTTCCATTTCATCGTGGTTCATGACCAGAGTGGTGCGACGGCGGCGAACCTTTAGCACCTGCCGTGGAGGCGGCGGCGGCTGAAGCTCTTCGGGTTGCGACTCAGGCTCAGGCGTTCGCGGAGCGGGTCCGTCTCGGTAGTGGAACATAAAGTTCCTGGGGAGGGTAATAGACAAATGTGGGCGTTCGGGATCCATGCTGCTAATATGTGAAAGAAATGTAGTGTTTGTTGTTTCAAGGGTGTTCGTCTCTGGGATCTCTTAGTTCGTCCAAAGAGCTCAATCTCAAAGGCTCTGCAAGGAGGCCCAAGGGAATTCAAGCGCGACACGATGCGTCAATTCGAATAGGGTCCAATTAATTGTGACGATGGGTCCAGATCATGCAGGGCGATGGGTTCGACAACAGTTCGGGTCCTAGCAGGTGTTTGGTACACTGCGAACGCGACTGTGCGGCCGGCACAAGGGTTACACGGACGATCGGCCTAAGGTTGCGCCCTTGGTAAAGCGATGAAGCAATCGCAAGGCGTCGCGCAGACTTCAATGCGCTCGTGGTCGTCTCAGGGAGGATCGCAGATAGCTTGCAGGCGAGCAATAGGCGTGGCAAGAGTCGTTCAGGCGACGGCGCGTAGCTATGCGTCGCAGACGGCAACGCGCGACGGGCTGAGGCGCGATAAAATACCCAGAGCACGAGGCGCAAAAGTCGGTAGATGGCCGGATGCGCGCAGCGGGTCGATAAGGGTCCTGCGGGCAAAGTTGGGCGATATGTGAAGGTAGTGGTCGCGGCAAGAGGTCCGGCGGGCGGGCAGGAGCGAAGCGGGTGTCGCACTTTTTCAAACGTCCATGGAGCAGAAGCGAAGGGGCGGAGGGTAGGCAAGGAAAGGGTCGTCGAGAAGCAGCCGTGTCTCCGTCAGCGCATGGCAATGCGACGGGCGAGCTCGGCTCGAAATTGTCGTGAGGTCGTGAAGGTGAGGGTGATGCGGTGAGGTTGGAGTATCGGGGCGAGCGCCAGCAGGATAATCGGCTGACGGCTAGCCGCTAGCGCTAGAGACGACACACGGACGAGCTAGCGCCAAGATGGTCGATAGCGGACAGGCGAGACTGACCAAAGGAGCGGGCGCCGCAGCAGACAAACGAGCGACTCTGGTCCAACGCTTCTTCGCCATCGCCCACGCGGAGGCCAGCGTACCCACTTGCAGCTATTTGCATAGCATTCCTGCCTTGTGCTCCCAATCAACACGTGAAGCAATTGCCGCAGCAGTCGCCGTAACGAATCTGACGCGTCGCGAACGCGTCCAGGGCCGCCACGCTAGGCCCCTTCCAGGCCCGCATGGCCCGTGCCACCCCTCCGCGGGCCTCCCATGGCCCCTGCATATCTGCACGCACAAACACCTGTCACGACTTTTCACCACTCTCCCGCTGCCAACGCCTGCGAGCCTCGTCGCGGCGTCGACGGCCATGCACAGCGCTCAGCCTCCGCTCCCCTTTGCTTCTGGCTCCCCGCTCGATGCTGCTCCCAGCTCCACTCCGTCTGCAGCTTCGCGGGCGAGAACGAGCAGCGACGTAGTGAAACATGCCAGCTGTGCGCCAGACGCGTCCGAGGAACACTTTGACCGACTTTATTCGCTGCGACTCTCAACGTATGCTCCACAGCGGGACGTGCTTTTCTCGCTACTGCACCGCCTTTTCTTCAACATAACAGCACGCTGCGGGATTTGCATCGCTTTCCATTGTTTGTTTACGGCACTGAGCTCATGTCCGCTGGACGGGCCGTGATGTTGTGGTCCGCCGTCTTCAGATTTTGCTCCTCTGCATGGCTCGTCGTCACTTGCATTGCTTTGGTCTTTGCATTGAATGCAGTACAGTACAGTTCAATCAGGACCCTGCTTCTCGGCCACTCAAAGGATTCAAGTGAAAAGACGTTATTGCCATCCCGCGCTTGGCTGCGAAAACGGCCTGGGGTCAGCTGCAGCTCATCACACACCAATATCTTGATATTCCCGAACCGCCTGTGTGCCGCCCAATATGGAAGTGCATTGGGCACGGCTACCCACACTCGAATTGTGATTGGTCCTTTTTTGCATTCTTTCGAAATCTTCAGCACCACAATGTCTCGATGTGGGTTGTAGTACAGCACGAGGCCCGAATTACCGCCAATCTCGAGACGCATTGGGAGCACTTCCATACTCAGCTTACAATGCGTGCACCTCCCGAAGCGGCATGCGTACAATCGTTCGACACGAACCTTCTTGGAGCTATCACAAATACAGCCAATGCCATATTCAATTGGGCAATTCGGGAGGCGTCCAGCATGACGCCCACAACTTGGCATGAGGAGAAGGGTACCACCGCATGATCTCTCGATACGGCTCACGAGGTCTGCCGACGGGAAGCCCGCTGCCGTCTGCCCAAGTCACGATACACATTCCTCGGATCCAAGTGTCATGCAATGCCATCGATACCGACGCACTATGCTAAAATAGCGTGCCTTGTGAATAGCTAATCAAGCCTGAGTCCTCTAGCGATCCCTTCACACAGCTAATCCAACACTCAGGTGTGCAGAGCTTGTTTGCAACGTAATGTTAATAAACTAATCACACTCTATTCATTTATGCTTTTTCAAGGCAAGATCATTTTTTAGTTTCTTGAAATTTTCATTATGGTGTTCGTACAATAGCAATTTATATTGCCATGATATCAGAATCGAAAAAGCTCGCAGCTACAATACAGGTTTACCATAATGCACATCCCTGCTTGCAAATCTCATCAGATCGTATCCTTCTCAGTCTCTCTATTGCCAACCTCTCAATATCATCTAAAAACCGAGAGCGAGGTTAAAGGCATTGGCAGCCTGTAGACCCTGCAGACCAGAAGCCGCAGCCGCAGCAGCGTCGCAAAGGTTGATGGCAGCCGCATTGACGCTGCACTTATTGGAAACCTGAGAGCAGATGAAGTTCGAGATGACAGCAATGTTCAGCGCAGAGCCGTGATTGAAGGTAGCCAAATCAGCAGGCTCAAAAGCGTCCTGTTGGCGCCCATCGGATGGAAGACCAAAAGCGATGGTGGGATTGCAGCCGCCGAAAGCAGCCTGAGCATTACCTCCAGCGGCAGCTTCATCTTTAGCAGCGGCGTTGTTGTCAGCAGCAGCCTTGTTATCGGCGTTGGCATCAGCCTGGTTGACGTCGGCAACAGCAGCAAGAATCTCGTCTTCAGAGAGGTCGTCGACACGGAGACCCAGGGAGTTGATGCAGCCCTCGTCGTCGTTCTCATCGTTACATGTGTTTCCAGCGGCAGTCGGATCGCCGAGTTCACCGGGCTCGAAGGTAGAAGCCAAGTTGGCAAGGAGAGGGTCACCACCAACTGAGGCGATCTGGCGTGCCAACTCGGCAGCGATCTCCTTGTTCAATTCTTGGGCGCCTTCACCAGCGGGGTCCTGGTGCTGCTGGAGAGCAGCAATCTCAGGGTTGACAGCCACAATTGACTCGCAAGGGACTGAAGCAAGACCAACTTGTCCCGTGTTGCGCTCCAGTGCGCGGAAGATCAGAGCATTAGTCATGCCATCAATATCGCCGATCTCTTTGGCATTAGAGAAGGCCTGATCGGCAGTAGCTTGCTGGAGGCAGTCTGCGAAGCATTAGCACTGGTGCAATACATATGGCCCATGACAGCATACCAGGGTCGGCAATGTCTCCAGCTCCATCAGCAGCTGCTGCTGCACCAAGAAGACCAAAGATGGCATCCTGGATATCATCCGGGTTGTTTTGGAACAGCAAATCATTGACGGCAATGACGATGTTCCTATGCGAATGTTCCTGAGGGACCTCACGCTTCTTCAAGACTGCAGTCGGGCGCGCCGCCACGGCGCCAACGAGAGCGAGAGCGAGAATGGAGTGCTTCATCTTGAATGATAGTGTGTTGAATTCTGGTCGTTGAATAAACAAAGAAGGTCAAAGTAAGTAATACAGTTGAAAATGGCCGGCCAATCGATTCTCCAGGAACGATAGAATAGAAGGTGAAGAAGCTGAACGAACGGATAAGACGAATAAACGAAAGACTCTTGTAAGATAGGACTTGCTAATAAAAACAGAACTTGTCATGGCAGCGAGAATGCATTGTCCTTATATACAGCCATTCCGGTACGCCATCATGCTATTAAGTCCCAAGCTTCAAGCGTAGACTGACATGTTACGCAGACCCGGTAATGGGAGCCGCCAGCCCTGTAGCGCACGGAGTCAAGGTGTTGCATGACAAGTACCCCTGGACCTCAACGTCCTGCTGTCTCGACGTTGCGGCTACTATTGTGAACGATCCTGCTAACTCCGTCAGGAACGGAAGGTTAGACAGTAATGGATGTGATTGGTGGGGAAATGCCAAGAGCTTCGGAAGCGTCGCTGAGACGCTACCGAAGCATCAGAGACATCGTCCGCCTCATCTGCGCTTTGACAACACCACCTACCGGCGATCATAGCGTATAATAAGTCTTGGCTAAGTTCATGTTAGGGGACGCGTTGTCGACCTACTCCCCCATGGCATACGCGCTTTTACCGCCTGCAGTACGCATGCGTCGATCGTTGTGCAACAAGGGGGATTGCAGGAATAGACAGCACTTTGCGGCCTCTCAGCACCTGCATTCCGAATTTACAACACCGACTACTGTGAAGCCTTTCGGACTGATGTCATTACGACCAAGTATCTCTACGAATAGCTACGAGCATGACTGTCGTTACCTTGTTACATTCTCTTCGTCACGCAGCCAGAACCGTCATGATTGAAGCAGCATATGTACGCGGGTAGATCCCAGTCCAAACCAAAGAGTGCACAATCCTGAGAAAGCGACGTGTTGGGTTCTACTTACGTCATATTGACTCAAATCTGTGGGAAGCGTACAGCACTGCAGATTCAAATGATAGGCGCGATTTGTGTGACTGAAATGCGCGCAAGTATTTGACGATACCCCAGACCGACCTGGAAGTTTAACGCCCAGCGCCCGCTCCATTGTTATCACCACCATCCAACTCTCGGATCGCCACGATGCCGATATACAGTTGTCAGATCTTAGCCCCCACACATATTGGGCTATAACCACAAAATCAGTCTTAACACAGCCTTGCCAACGGTTCTCATAACGAAGTGCAGTTCCTCCTCATTTCCATGCTGAGACTAGTCTAATATTAACCGCAGATATACCCGCCCGCTACCAAACGTTACATGTCTCGGGCGACCGAAATCCGCACGTGGCGATCTGCTTCCAGCATTCAGCCACACGGTGAGTGTCAGGACGCGATCAAACCCGTTTTGGCTGCACTGCAGTAGACCCCTGGATTCACAATCT
This sequence comes from Phoma sp. ATCC 74077, assembly GCA_033682645.1. Lineage (NCBI taxonomy): Eukaryota > Fungi > Ascomycota > Dothideomycetes > Pleosporales > Didymellaceae > Phoma > Phoma sp. ATCC 74077. The sequence goes on along the minus strand of JAWDJC010000005.1, from coordinate 963,158 downwards.
GAGGGGACGAACCATCCGAACCGTTCCCGCCAGATGAATTTCGTTGCTCCGGTGTCTGCGGCTGAGCGTTCACGCATCAACATAATGTTCGCCGTTAGTTGATAATAAATCAGCCTTCTGGTCTGCTAAAAAGTAGAACGAGGGCTCGACCTCCTTCATCTTAGGGACGCCGCCACGTCTTGCTGCTGTCGCATACTCCGCTCCGCTCAGTACACGCTTCGATAGCTAACTATCTACTCGAAACATTCTGCATTCAGCCGGGGGACGTACGTTGGTCGAACGTCTCGCAGCATCCGACAACACTTCGCCACTTCCCTTTTGGGGCCGCACCCTTCACCATGGCCAAGTCGAAGTTAAGAACTATATCGGCGCCTATGGATGCTAAACATGTTGGTGGTGTCAACGTAACAGGCAGTAACAGTTCCAGTCTGGATAGCTACTTCACCAATACCACAATAGAACCTGACGAGCTGCCATCCCACACATTTGTCGCCACAGGAACGACGGAATTGCCACGAAGATCAGACACTATAGCTAGTGTCATACGACGACCGAGCATATCACTGAAGAGAAGCCTCTCGAGACTCAGAACAAAGTCAATTTCACATCTGCCCGATTTGCATCGGAAGCACGAGAGTGAGCATCAAGTGGACATGCCAGTCACGCGATCCGATAGCACAAGGGCTTCTCGCCCTCTCAAGATGCAGTCGAGTATGTCCCGCTTGCGACAGAAGGTTGGCTTGGACCGAGAGCTTCACGAACCTCCTATTCCAAAAGCCGTGACCCCGGAACCAGACATCGCACCTGAACCTGTACAAAAAGACTACCCACCACTAAGAGTGGGTAGGTCGTTGGCCCGCCTGACCACAGCATCATCCATCTACCCGGCCGCTTCTGAATCTGAGCTAGCCAGGACGAGCACCATCATTCAACGACAGCCTTCCACTATACAACGACAGGCTCCTATTGTACAAAGGCAACCTTCCACCATCCAGCGAAGACCTTCGCCATCTAAACATAGAGAACTATCATCCACGCTAAACGGAAAGCAACCGCCTGTTCGTCCAAAGCGTGCAGACTCTGGAACTGCGATTGAATTCAACGACGTTCCTGTTGACGAGCGACCACTTGGTTTCAAGGAGATTCTTGCAGTGCAGACTTTCGCGGAAAGAATGGCGCTGTACAAGAAGACGCGGGAGTACTGGGCGAGCGCAGATCACGGTCTTGCGGAGTGGACCGAACGTGTCGGTGCCCCACGGCTTATTACTGCATGGGTGTAGGGCAATGTGAGGATGTTATGACTGTGATTTCTGGTGCTTTCTATTAGGTGTTTTGGGGTCTTGCTTTTCCGCGCGATACCCATACTTGCGAGCTGCATTCTACAAATCTTTGTATCAGGCGCTGGTCGCGACCTTTCTTTTTCTAGTTCGTCCTCCTTCTCAAACAATACCCAATAATTACTGAAACTCAGCGCTGGTCGCAGGGAGAGAGTGTACTTGTTGTAAAATTAGTTAAGCACTAGGAAAATGTCGAACTGGGACTTCTAAAGTCTTCTTCATTTGTTACTCATGAATGAATTCATCTACCACGCAAGATTTCCGACTTGTTACAATTTGCAACCTGCTATTTTGGGATCGATCAAAAGTTCCATGACAGAATCTCGTAGAGGTAATAAAAATCATCGATTCGATCAATAGGAGACAATCTCCGCTGTGGAGTACGATGAAGCCTGATGGCGTAATTTATCTACTCGTCCTGTGATCAAGTCCTTCCGGCAATATATGAGGGCCTCTTCAGAAAGTTTACGTAGCGGCTAGCTGCGAAGATTAGAGGGCAAGAATGCCGTCCCATTTGGAAGTGAAAGTGAAGGTGAATGGGGCGATTTTGTCTACAAAGCTTGAGGGCTGTCTAACAATCAATTGCGTTCACCTCAGCTTCAACTCTCGGTCAGTTCTTCTTCGGTCAGCAAGGTATTGGTTAAAAAAAAGTCTTCAGCACTCTCCCGGAAGGCCGCAGCAGATGCACCTATTTCTCAGTAGCTGCGTGTGAAGTACCGAAGTCTCAAGGATTACCCAAACTTCAGGGTACTCTTTCAGTGTCAATGAGTTTCTACTTCACTTTGACGTGTTCTTCAAGGTGCAGTAGTGAAGGCAAGTAAGCACTCCGATTGCAACTGCCACGTTTGCGTAAACACGCGAGCCTTTCACTTACTTATCACTCCAAAAGCATCCTCCGAAATACCACAGCCCGTCACACCCACACGACACGTTCAACTCGTCGATTCAACCACCTACCCACATTCCATCATGGCTCCTCACCTACTACGACTACCAGGTGAGCTGCAAAACCGAATCTACGAGTTCGCGCTGTTTGAAGAAAAAGGACTCTACTATCGACTTGACGACCGCGGCATGGGTTGGCTTTGCCTTCACTCGACCTAAGATCCGGCAGGCATAGATATCAAAGATGGGGTTACGGAGATGCGCAAAGATACCAAAGACGTTCAGCGAGCCACAAAGCGGTGCAAGATCGAGGTGAGATAGCGACTCAAGGCAGCTACGGCGAAGAGAAGCAGACGGGTCAAGGTGCTGTGGTGTCCATCGACGGGGACCATACCGTCGCGAATCAGCTACAGTTCGTCAACTGACAGCTCCACAATGAAACGAGGGGGCTCGGAACACGTTACAATATCCTTGTCTTCCAAAGCTATCCCAGGTCAATTCCAGCTTCTTCGACGGGCTCCCATCTCAAAAGCAAGATGAAGTCCGCATGATGAACGTCAAGCCTGACGTCACTGGGCATACAGGACGAATGATCGGTCTATTCGCTAATTTCTGTAAAGCGCATCCGGAATCGTCAGCAAGAGTTCACTACCCGAATGCTAGCCTTGAGAAAGCAGATGTTTCTGCTTTCGGTATCAACCGTGTTAATGGAAGAGGCGACATCCTTTTTAGAATGCTGTCAGGTGATCCTCACTTACAGCAGCTGGCGATACTGCTTCTGCCGTATATGGCCTGGAAACAGCTTCCCCTTACGCCGTCAAACGTACGCATCTCTCCGTGCTATGAGCAATTCAACGAAGCGACTTTTAGGGCATCAAGTGAGTAGGGGCAATTTTCACAAAGGCTTTTTATCCCGATACGAGACACTGGCCTAGACGCGTTGGTCGCCTTAGCTAAGGGCTAGTCTGAGAATGGCTTCGGAGTATTTAAGGTTATCTTTGGATTATGTCAGTTTCACGAGTTGAATAGGTGCCCCGGAAGCTCATGTGGGGTACGTCTGAAGATGGAAATCGTGATGAGAGTACCTTAGACTTCAGTAGAGAAAAACACCAGATTGTGTTACTGCGGCCCATCAATGAGTGATTAAGGTGAAACAAAGTGATGTATCGTCTGCTGCATCGCCTTATAGTTATATGGACTGAAAGCAGAGACCTTGATGAGACGAAGTTAAGCACGTTGAGTGTCGTAACCCTCCTCCAGGAACGCTCGTCCCGGGCCCTTCTTATCTGGGAAAGATCTTTCCAGAAGATCTGCGTAGGAATATAGAGGCATTCGCGACATCCATTAGAGTGTTTACCTACTAGGCCAACGCGATACTAGACTTGGATAGCTGGCCTTAATATATGTAGTTGATGTCGTTTGGGCTATATACAGGGTGTAAATCCTAGCACTTGCTCCTTGAGTTGTCGCGTGCTCTATAACGCATATCTATGCTGCCGGGCTAGCAACCGATGTCGTAAGCGAGCCGCTCTCGACATAAGTTCCCGAGAAATACCAGTCCTCAGCACCGGTTCCATCGTTACCCTGGCGGGGCAGACGAAGGACACCCAAATGCCAATCAGCGCCGTTTGAAGAAGTGCTGGCGGAGAAGGGACCAGCAGTCTTAACGAGTGCGTCACTACCGGTCGAGTGCCAGAAGGTGACTTGGTTGGAAGAGAAGTTCTGTAGATGTATTAGTGTTATGCCTTCCTCTTTCGCCTAGAGATATGTAAAATGTTACTTACGATCTCGTAAGCGACGTTGTGCCACTCGTCCGTCTTAAGCTCGACCTTCCACTTGCTCTGCCCACCCACCATCCATTGGAGGTTAGTATTGCTTGTGCCCGACTCGCCGTTCACCCAGCCATACTTCAACTCAGTAAAATGGCTCTCGAAGAAGCAGATCTGATGCTCATTCGTTGCGCTAGGCACATTCGTAGTACTCCTTTTGATCGAGAAATGGTAGTACACGGTGCCCTGGTTGATAGCGGCTTTAGTTTGGGGTATCAATTCAGTGCGCCACATATCTGAGTTCCACTTCGCTGTTGAGTCTATAGTGATTCTGGCGCCTTGTTTGGAACCCGTGTCGGCCGGGTTCTTGAAGTTTGGCGAAAGGTTGACGTATCTTGAGGTGGCTTCGTTTCCATGGATATAATACTGGAAGGGCCCCACTTGGTTTGCCCATGACCACTTGTCGAGATCAGCGCTGGAGGTGAACTCATTGAAGCGGCCATCCCATAGAATCGTGCCTAGGAAGCAATCAGCACCACTCGCAATTAGCTGAAGCAAAAGATCATATTTACCCGCAGACACAGCGCTAAACAGCGCATTCACAATAGCAACTTTGCCAAACATCGTGAAGATTGGGAAGGGGAGATTTCGACTGGCGAAAGCGGGGAAGATAGACACCGAGATATCGCACCTACGAGGTATTCATCGCGCTATATAAACGGCAAACTTATGATGTGTCTAGAGCTTCCAGAACCCAAAAATATAGGCGGAGCGCAGGACCCGCTCTCTAGACCCTGCACGTCAATATCCAGGAAACGAAATAACGATTGCAGGGCCATACAGTGATTAGTCGACGAAGGTTGCGTGACTTCGTTCTTAATCAATCTATATGTAGCCACCACGTACCCACCGGCATATCAGGCACAAGTGCGGATCTAGTGGCGGCCAAACGGTCCGGGGTACATTGCATGCTTTTCGCAAGGAGGCGAAGATGTGGTGACCCGGTTTCCGCAGCGGTGACAGCGGCACACAGTTCAGCAACGGGATTCGACGATGGTTATAGTTGGGTTGATGGTCAATGGTTGGTGGACATCGGTTGGGATGCTTCAACGTTGCGCGCTATTGAGATTAAGCTATATTGAGCCGCGGCTTACCCCACAATTTTCCTTTCTGGGTCAGGCGTGAAATGCTAGGGATGAAAGGAGTCGTCAGCCTACTTCCCACTCTCTTGGACCATATGGACATTTTGGACATGCAGCGACCTGAGGCCTTCGATCTCATATTTTACTGCGCCCACGTCCTCAATTCGCCGTAACAATTCTTCAATGTCGTGCGGAGGCAAATTCAGATCCGAGTCAACTGCGCTGGAATCGAACGGCTGCGCAACGGGTCGTGCCTCGCGATGCCCCGTAATCCGTACGTGTATAAGGAACTCAACAAAATGAAATGCGGCTTAGTTCCTTAGTCATAAAAAAGCCTACGAGCCTGTTCTAAATCAATATGTGAAGCGGCGAGCGACAAACGTAGGTTATTTCAACCAAGACGAGGCGAATACAGTGCGCTGGTGCAGATGGCCAGAATGAACAACCGTCCTCAGCAACGTATGATACAGTATTAATAATAATATTGGGGGACTGTAATGCTGGCATAGCCTAACCGGAACTGTGACGTCCGATTTCGAAATGGTCGTATCGCACATTTGGTACCAATACATCTCATGATGCATGTGGCGATGGGCGGCTTCGAGCTGAATAGAATTTTTACTGTTAAGACTGGTTTTGCGGCTCGGTGAGGACTGAAATGTAGATGTTGCTTTGCATCTGGCCAGAAAGTCGCGAAACAGTGCCAGCTGTGAGTACTCGGTCGTATCCTTAGATCTGGACGGGCTTCTAGAGGTGGGTGTGTTTGCGATATAAACCACGCGCAAACAATAATTAACTTTTAAAAAAAATGGAGAAGGAGAAGGAAGATAAACGCAAAAGAAAGCTATGCGCGGCGATTAGTTCGACTAACTAATCTTTGCAGGAGACACGAATTATGTTCAAGCTCACCAGAGTCGGGGGTTATCATGCTATCTTTTGAGGAAAGTAGAGGTTTAGCAGTTTCAGTATTCTTGCGAAACGCTTTCGTCTGTTGAGCCCATAGAATGTCAGTAAACCCTAATAATATGGCTAGAATGCTCGTGAAGTGTGCTCAAATTGCCCTTGTCTCACACAGTGGCTTCCGACACAAACAGAATGCGACATCAGATGAAGTTCGGTGCACGGACCAAGCCTCAGTCGCAGTTGCCTTGGTGACATCACAAACAAGCTCCGCAAGACTTTCCTCACTCCACCCATCGCCGCCGGCCTTCACCAGTCGTCGCCCACACTTGTCGCACGATCCTGGTCAGTTTAGGTCTTGCGTCGCATTACAAACCACCTTTCGACAAGTTTGCGATCTATCCGGTTTTGCCCTCTGAAGTACAGCTATGGCCGATGCCCGTGGAGAATACTGGTACTTTGATGCCGATGTCGACGCGAACAAGATTACGGTGCCTGAGCTACGTAGTATACTGCTCAAGCACGGCGTCACGTACCCATCCTCAGCGAAGAAGCCGGTGCTAGTGGGCCTATTCAACGATGCTGTCCTTCCCCAGGCCGCGAAAGTACAGAGGGCGCATGCACACACCAAGCGATCAACGCGGGGCATCGTGGACGTCCCGTCCAGCTCCGCCAGTACTGCGGACACCGAAGACGAGACACTTCTAGCTCCTCCGCCTACGACAACGAGACGTACGTCGCGCAGAACAACACGCGCGCCGACCGAAGAGCTAGATGGGGTAGCACCTACACCGCGTGGGAAAACGCCATCTCGTGCTGTGCCTGCGAAGCATAGTAGGGCTCTTGAACCCGAGGCGGATGAACGACCTGCCGCGAGACGTACACGGAAGAGTGTTACACCAGCCGTGCAGGATCCATCGCCTGACCCAGAAGCATGGCATCGAAACGATGCAGGTAGCCCGTTCACGCAGGAGAATCCTTTCCAAAGCGGAAGCTCTCCTGCGGTACCAGAATCTGCCGCGCGTGATCGTCGAAGGCGGACTATAGGCTTTGAGCAGAAAGAGAAGCGTAAGAGCGACGCACACCGCCGCAAAACTTTTCAGCCGAACGCTGAGCAGCTGGACGAAGGCATTGTTGTACCCACTCGCGGTACCTTCGACGTGGCCGATCCGCGCGTGAAGCACGAAGATCAAGAGCTTGATGATGCAGGAGAAGAATTCACACCAGAAGAGCAACTGGAGCTGGTACGCGAGCGTGCGCAAGCGGGAGAGGTCGACATTCTACCCCCACGAAGGCGCAAGCAGGCCTCGAAAGCTACTGGTACTCTGAAAGCCATGTCAGGAACCCTCCTACTCACGGCGGCTGCTGTTTTTGGAGGCGCGTGGCGACAAGAGAAGGTTGCTGTGGGCTTCTGTGGCATTGGAAGAGAAGCCACGGGACTCGCTGGGGTGGAGGTGCCAGAATGGGCGAGCAATATCCTCCCACAGTGCGAGCCTTGTCCACCGCACGCACAGTGTTTTAGAGGATTGGAACTTAGGTGCGATCCTGATTTCATCAGGAAAGATCACCCTTTGTCTCTAAATGGTCTGATTCCACTCCCACCGACATGCGAACCGGACAGCGAGAAGACACGCAAGGTTACCAGAGTTGCCGACCGAGCCGTACAGATCTTAAGACAACGTAAGGCGCAGTACGAATGTGGCGAGCCTGACGCAGAAGGAAACTCGGTAGAGAGCCCCGAATTGAGCGAGGTGGACTTGAAGCAGCAGATGACCACGCAGAAGCGCAAAGGATTGACGGATCAAGAGTTCAGCGAACTCTTCGACAGAGCTTTTCCTGAGCTAACAATGCGAGAAGAAGTTGTCGAAACTACCGATGGGTAAGTACTACTCTCTCCGGTCTTCGACCAGTGGTGTAACATCTCTGACGTGGGACTGTACTAATCAGTTACCTTGCCGTGGACACAGAACAACTGGCAGACGACGGCTCGCATCAACCTCCCTCGCCGAACTCTCCCTCTCCTGCAGCGTCCGAAGATCCCTCCGACAATCTTTTGAACGATATCTTCTCCAGATTGTTGTGATTGTCTTCCTCGTCGCGACGGGCTCATATGGCAAGTACGCGATCACCAACAGTCGTGCCATGGAGGCGCGAGCAAAGCAGCTCGCAAGTGATGCATTCGATCGGCTGGCTAATCAAGCAGCTTTGAGCTATCAAGAACCTGGTGCATACCCAGAAAAGGGTATCAGCATGGCTCAACTACGAGATGACGTACTTCGAAATGAATTTTCGTCTTCGCGAAGGCAAAAGCTTTGGGAGAGGGTGCAGAAGAAGGTCGAGTTCAATTCAAATATTCGTGCAGCCGTCCGAACAACCAATAGCGGTGACGTTGCCCGCATGTGGGAATGGATTGGACCTATCAAGTTTCTTGAGGATGGACGGAGTAGCGGCAAGCGAGAAAGTGGCCGATTCAGCCTTGGGATGGGCAGCAGCCCTCCCTCCACGGGAAAGGAGATGAAGGAGGTTCAGAAATGGGATGAAGGCCGACCCATCTACTAGCGTTTAATCTTTCTCTATTTTGTCACTGTATTATTTTCAATGCTGGCGGCAACGCCTTACTTGGAGGACTTGGCTTGCTTCGCATGATACCATACCGTAACGACAGCTTTGATACCACTTAACATATGGAACACCCTTTACTTAAGCTCGCGCATCTTCATGCTTTCTTGTGTGAGATCTTCGTCGCATCTTAGCCATGAGTTGTGAACTGTGGCTAGTGCGGGTCTGAGATGTCTGCTTACCTAAGCAAGACAGCCGAGCCAACCCACACACGCTAGCAATATCGATCAAGCGCCAGCGAGACCGCAACCTGCATCATCACCACCGCCAACCCGTCGCTCCCACTAATCGACAGGAAAAATCAGTCAAAATGGTGAGTGGCAATCAATTCTCACATCTGGTTATTTCGGATAGCTGCAATGCGAGTGAGCGACAACCGACGACGGATCGATGACGACTGCAATACCCTCGACCGCACGATATCACTATGGCAAAGACACGACGAGCACGACTGGGAATGTGTAGAGGCTCCTCGGAAGGAAGAGACGTGAAGGGCATATTGCGCTGGAATGTGTTGTGGATAGGGTAACACGATGGGCAGAACTTTTTGAAGTCAGAAGGGCCACGACCACGCAGCCACACAATCCAGGTTCGCTTGTTCTTGCGCGACGACACGCCGAACAAGTACTCAATCCGCGGAATCCGACTTCTTCGATCCCATTGAAGCCGGAGTCGGTTCTGGTCACTTGAGATCGTCAGATTCCACACATCCACAACCACTCCGCGTCTAGGATTCAAGACGGTGCTGTACCTCACAATCATCCCGCTCACTCGCATCGCAAGCTATCCAAAGGAAACCGGATCGAAAATCTCACACAGAAACGGCGGGCCGTACATATGCTAACGGTAATGTTTCTAGGTCAACGTACCCAAGACCCGACGAACCTACTGCAAGGGCAGGGACTGCAAAAAGCACACCCAGCACAAGGTCACCCGTTAGTAGCCCTTAACGTACATATCACCCTCGCTCTTACTGAGAATTTGGCAGAGTACAAGGCAGGAAAGGCTTCGCTGTTTGCTCAAGGAAAGCGTCGTTATGATCGCAAGCAGTCCGGTTATGGTGGTCAGACCAAACCCGTCTTCCACAAGGTACGCTCATCAGGTTGAATCTCGCGGGGTGAACACTAACGATATGCAGAGGGCGAAAACCACCAAGAAAGTCGTGCTCCGTCTAGAGTGCACACAGTGCAAGACCAAGGCACAGGTATGTGTGCCACCTTCCATGTTACGAACTTTTCCACTAATACTATGATAGCTCGCCCTCAAGCGATGCAAGCACTTCGAGCTCGGTGGTGACAAGAAGACCAAGGGTGCCGCCCTTGTCTTCTAAGCGTGTACCTTCTTTCTCTCTCTTTTGCTGGGCTCTCGGCGTAGTCTTCAGGCGGATGGGATGGACGGCTCTACATTCGACTCAAGCAATGCATCAACCATCACTGCGATAGGAATGGAGGAAAATGTTAGGAGGAGAAATCGGGGATGAAGGTCACCGGTCACGAACTTAAACGGACTGTAACCTACATATATGCATCAAATGGAGCTCGATTGAAGGGACCGCAATAACTGCTTTCTGGATATACTTTTGTTGAAGTGTTTTGCACAGAACAGGTCTTTGGCCTCGGAACGGAGTCATGTACCTTGCGTTTAGCTGCCCCTCTACCCCACTAACGCGTCGCGCCCTATCTCCTATCAACATCTCTGCAACTAACATTCGACGTGAGTCACCGTCCTTTTTACACCATAACATACAATGGCTGACCGAAAGAAGAGTGTGCTCATTATAGGTGGAGGTGCCGTTGGCGCCATTGCTGCTCTCAACCTCGAATCAGGCGGTCTCGCTACGGTCACCATAGTACTCAGGTCTAATTATAAAGTTGTGGAAGAGCATGGATACCACATTGAGAGTTGCGACCATGGAGTCTTGGAAAGCTGGAGGCCTAGTGTTGGTATGATGCTGCCGACATCTCCTTCCACATCTGTGTCTTGAATTTCATGATGAAGACGCTCAGCATGAGTTGACATATAGACTAGTGCGCAACACCGTCCCCAACATTACAACAGAAGGATTGCAACCATACGATTACGTTATAATGGCTACAAAGAATATCCCCGATGTCTCACCCACCGCCCTTGAGCTCGTATCCCCTGCTTTACCCACAAACAGCAATCGCACAACCCTTCTCCTCTACCAAAATGGTCTAAATATCGAGAAACCCTTCGTTAGATCTCATCCAAACATCCCTGTCCTTTCTGGCATCTCCATGATCGGCAGTGGTGAACCTTCCCCCGGCCACATCGTCCATGGTGAAGGCGAGAAGCTGAAGGTTGGAGCATTTCCGACATCGAATATCAATCCTGCTGTTGGGGAGAGGAAAGCGCAGGAATTCGTGGAGATTTATGGGAAGAGTGGGAAGGCCGATGTCACGTATAGCCCGAATGTGTTGTATGATCGGTGGAGGAAGCTCGTATTTAATGCGTGTCTCAACCCAATATGTGCGATTACGGGACTGGATACTGGGAGGATACGACTTGCTGATGGGGGAGTGGAAGGCTTAGTGAGGCCTGCTATGCAAGAAATTGTTGCAGCAGCGAAAGCGTGTGCGGGGGTAGAGTTAGATGAGGGGATTGTGCAGTGGACGATCGATGCGGATCCTTTGGAGAGCTACCTCAAGCCGAGTATGCAGCAAGATCTGGAGAAGGTAAATCCCTTTCCATGCCTGCTGGACCAGAGACTAAGGTGCAGGCGCTCGTGGATTACAAGGATGCTAACGAGGGCAGGGAAACTTCATTGAATTCGAAAACCTCGTAGGCGAGCCTCTCAGAGCAGGCAAGGAAGCTGGTGTTCCGATGCCGACGCTCGAAGTGCTGTATCAGCTTGCGAAGCCGATACAGTGGCGGATAAAGGAGAAGAGAGGGTTGGTGAAGATTCCGAAGAAAAAGAGTGCAGATGAATCCTAGGAACAGATAAACTAGAGTGCATCTAAAGCAAATACTTTGAAGACGTATGATTTTTATACCCAATAGCTGCTGGACACCAAGGAAGTCTCAGCCTTGTTAGTGATCTCAAAACTCTGGATTGGACGGACGGCCACCTGTGGCTGTGCCTAGCTGTTTTTAATCGTCTTCAGCTCGCGACCAACACTCAGGCAATTTCACCGCAACCTCTTCGTGCATCTGGCTTACAAGTTGCGACTACTTTAGTCTCCCACATCCTAGCATACCCTTCAACTATCTCTGACATGTGCAGTTGACTGTACTCATCCGCTACTGTTACATTTTATTGGCAGCCTTTGCGATAGAACATCGTCACAAAGGAGATTTCTCGCCGCTCCCAGCCTTTGCAGTCGAACAAGAACAGAACGCAGAAATGCCCGTAAAATATACGCAATTGTCCATCTTACGATACGAAATACGTCTATTGGTCGTTCTGCCGGATCACAATCCAACTGCAACGGTAAAGTGTGTACTCAGAATAGTGTCGCTAGACGATGACCCAACATACAAAGCTCTTTCATATTGTTGGGGTGATCTCCACCCTATTGATGTGATTGAGGTCAATGAGAGCGCAGTAGCGGTGACGTCGTCGCTTGCGACGGCTCTACGTGCAATTCGGCATGCCACAGACGAAGTGTTTATTTGGGCAGATGCAGTGTGCATCAATCAGGATGACCCACACGAGAAGGCCTCCCAGATCCCTCTCATGGGATCAGTGTACCGCAAGGCAACAGAAGTTATGGCATGGCTAGGCCATCAAACCGAAGGTAGTGATTTGGCGATGGAGATGGTGGAATATATTGGGGCTCGATCTATCACCGCGTCGGAGCCGCAGTCTTTTATGTTTATCTACAGCCGGCCACCTCTCGAGATTTATGCCTCAGAAGATTGGTCTGCTCTGGCCAGTCTTCTTCAGCGACCATGGTGGTGTCGAATCTGGACTCACCAGGAAATTGTCCTGGCAAGAAAAGCCAGCATTCTTTGTGGGAGTCGACGTCTGGACTGGAATTATTTCACTCTATTACAGGATGGGATTAGCCGTTACATCGACATTTTGGATCGTCGTGTTTCTCCATCCTTCCTGCAACAGATTCATTCAGTTCAAGGCATGTGTTCGGTCATAAAATTCAAGCAGAGCCACAGGCAACTCCTCAAGGAACACCACTTTAGGCTACCGGGAGGCGCGCTTGGACGAATTATCATGGAAACAGGACATCTTGAGGCCACTCATGACCACGACCGTCTTTACGGTCTTTATGGCTTTGTGGACGACGGCACCCTGCCGAAACCAGATTACAACCAAGACCTTTTGCAAGTCCACATCGATGTTGCTTACCAATTAATGAAGTCATCGGCAGACTTAACGCATCTCAAGCAGTCTGGTATTGGCCTCGGTCATGTATCGATCTTTCCAAACGCACCGTCTTGGCTTGTTTGGAACAGGAACGCTGTTCCCCCTGGCTGTGAAACTGCATTCCCACTGGTATCGACAAAATACGACGCATCTGCTGGTCTGGATGGCAAAATTCTACTTGAAGAAGATGGACGAACAATCCAAGTCGAGAGTATTTATCGTTCGAACATTGAATGTCTTCGGAGATACGAAAACGACCGCAACATTCCTCGATTGGCAGAAGGTTGTGGTCATTTTGCCGAACCATCATTCATTGAGCAAGGGACGCCCTTCTGCCTGGACAGAGTCTTCCTCACCATCATAGAGTCTCTCAAAGACGTCCTGAGCATGACAAAACATGCATTCCTCGAGTATCCCGCGACCAACGGCGTCTTCAACAGAGTTTTCGACCTTGAGGGACTTTCGAGTTACGCAAACAATGTCACCATCGTCGAAGCCTTGTTCCGCACTGTCGTAGCAGACATTGACGAAACAGGATGCTTACTCGTGTCTGAGTCTGAGCCGACGATCTATTCATTGCTGTCAAACCAAACCAAGCATCCTCATGCAAATAGAAGTCGAACCCGGCACCACGAACAAGATCTAGCTGCGGACTCAGTTGCTGCACCAAGGATCGTCAGCTGGCAAGGCGAAGACGGAATGTATTTCATGAACCTAGATGACAATTATAGACCCGAGCACCGCTACCAACCTATTTTCGACGAATCTGGTGTCGATTTTACGACGTGGAGAGTATTTGCTGAATCATTTATGATTGAATACGGCTTTTTGGAGGTCGAGCACTCGTGGATCGGATTCCGAGGCGTAGAAGAGAGTAGCCACGCTTTTAACCCCTTTCGTCCTTCCGAAGAGACAAAGTCAATTTTGCTGGAGCCGTTCCACCAAGCGCTACATCGCGCGACACGCAATCGGCAGCTGCTGTTGACAACAGATGGGTATCTTGGGCTTGCTCCTCAAGGTGCCATTCCAGGGGATGAGATTACCGTTATTGCCGGCTGCGAAGTACCTATGGTGCTGAGGCGGGATGGAGACTGCTATCAAGTGATCGGCGAGTGTTTTGTGATGGGCCTCATGCGCGGTGAATTGAAGGAGAAGATTGAGAATGGAAAGATGAACAGGAGAGAGATAAGATTGCAATGAGGACACAGGCTCTTGCAGTCTAAATGCTTTGAGCATCATTTCTTGGTTTCCAGGATGAGATTTCGAATCTAAGAATAATGTCTAATCCAGAGTATTCTGTAACGCTGAGTTTCGCCGTCCGAAGCGGCTGTATACTGTCGCAATACATGCACCAGCCAAGAATTTCTATTGTATCACAGGCCTTCGCGTACCCAACGCCTCGTCTGTTCCACCCAATTCTGTTCCATGAGGCCCTTCCATCCAGGTTTCTCTTCCGCCAACATAGCGATCTGTTTCTTGACCGTTCCCTTGTCAAATTTACCCAACCCAGCTCGAAAGCGCAAGTTTGGTACCCGAAACTCTGCGGCATCGACCTCCGCTAACCAAAAGGCCTTCATGTCCTCCACTGCCATCAGACATGCTGGAAGCAATTCCTGAGGCAGAAGATGACTCAAATCCTGACCGCGTAGGACGTTAGCCAGAGCAACCCCGAAGACAACAAAATCCACAAGGTACACATCGGCACATCGGGAAGGCTTCCATCCCGGTAGAATAATGTGAAGCTGTACTGAAGGGTGATTCTTGCACCAACTCGCGATTTTGGCCATGACGGTGGCCGGTTCCGGAAAGCGGCCGTTGAACATGCCCGCTCCCCTCGTTGGCTTGGATGTATAGTTTATGGGGCCGAGCGCGACGAACATACCGGGAAGCCAATGATCTTTTGCTTTGATGTGTTTCGCGAAGTGAAGGAACTGTTCACCAATGCTGCGTTCGAATTGCGAGCGGCGGAGGACAACAATGTCGTTGTACTTCAGTTCGAGTCCGGCTGTTTCTGCGTAAAGTTGGCGACAAGTAAACTTCAGCTGGTTGAATTCAGTCCCATCATTCACATCTGCTCCCTTCAGCACGGGACGTTGAATTGCAGGCCCGGACTTCCAGATCGCAGGGGGTAGTAGCTCTTCCACCAAGGGTAAGGTAATTTTGAGTCGTTTGCCGTCCAGCGCGTATCGATAAATGCGGTTGCGAATCTCTCCGGGCAGTGTCAACAGTGTAGGTCGAAAGTCTTGGCGTAGTCGAGTTGAGGCCATCATGTTGTGACGCTGTCGAGTGGACTGGAGGTTGTGTTGTGCGTAAAAAGAATTAGCGATTGGTATTGGAGCAGTGGATTATAAATGGCTGAGCAAGGTGCGATTTCAGTGAAATGCCCTCGAGACATTTCACTACACTCACTCTCGCAATGGTACGACAGTCGCACCTTGCATTCACTCTCACTCTCACACCACCGCTATGGTATCACATAACAGCAGGCCATGGTCTAGAGCAGTATGTACACAGTCTACTATAGCATACTGGAAACAAGTGAGAGCAGACCAATGGACTGATTGTTGTGATATTCCGGCTCCTCGCCAACGCCAACACTAGATGTCATTATCGTTAAAGTTTCTATCTTCGCCCACAGTAGTTAGTCTATAACTCTGTCTATCAACCAAAAGTAATGCCTGCACTCGCCCACTCGCTCACTCACTCACTTACCATCTACCCCACTACCCCTAACCTCCCTCCTCTCCCCACTCCACAAATTATTCAGTGCCTCAGTCCACGTAGGATGCGCAAACAATCCGTCTCTCAAATCCATCCACGTCATGCCCCCTAACATAGACATCTGCACCACACTCATAAGATCTCCCGCCTCCACTGTGATAGCCGAGAAACTAACAATCCTATCCGTCTCAGCGTCTACAATAGCTTTCATCATGCCTCTCGTCTCGTCGGTTTCCAAGCCGCGTGCGATCCAGGATGCGGGCATGCTATATGTGATGTATGTTTTGGATGGGTTGGAGGAGAGAAGGGAGGCCAGCGTAGGGCCGATGGAAGCAAATTGTGGGTCTGTGTATGCTACTGAGGGGACGAGGGGGGCTCTTTCGTTTGTTGTGCGGAGGTTGGAGGGGGTTCCGGAGGGAGGAGGAGGGAAGAGGTTGGCTTTGAGGATGCGGAAGTCGTCGTAGGATACGTGTGTGAATGCTGGTCCGCCTTTTACATCGCCTAGTGCGTATATTTCGTCTATGTTCGTTTTTAGTGTTGGTGAGACGTCGATGTGGCCTGAGGGTGTTGTGGTGATGCCTGCTGCTGACAGGTTCAGGTTCTCGGTGTTGGGGGTGCGGCCTGTTGCGAGAAGGATATGTGATGCTTGGATATTCGATTTACTAGATGATGTTGAGTTGGCTGTCGAGACGGTTATGGGGAGGTTGGTATCGGTGGACTTGGCTACCGCATCGATGGTCGTGTTAAGCAGGAGGCTGATACCGTCTCCCTGCAGAATGTCTTGCATGCACTCCGCCAACTCTGGATCCTCCTTTCTCGATAACAGATGTGGTCCTCGTTGCACAATAGTAACCTTCGCACCTAACCGACAGAGCAATTGTGCAAATTCCAATCCGATTATTCCACCGCCAATAACTACGAGATGTTTGGGTACGTCTCCTAGCTCTTGAATGCTCGTAGAGTCAAGGATTCTGCTCTGATCAATACTGTCCAATCCAGGAAACGGGGGCCGAGTTGGTCGACAACCCACGTTGATGAAGATCTTATCAGCCGTGACTTTCTTGTTTTCCGCACTATCAGTTAAATCGACTTCCACCTCCTTCGCCCCGACAAACTTCGCGCTACCCATAATTACCTCTACACCCGCATTCTTCAGCCGCTTCTCGCTTCCACCTCTGAAGCTGTCCACAATATCTCTTTTCCGCTGCCTGATCTTTTGCATATCAATCTTCACTTCTTCTCCTACACCAACGCCATAATCAGCTGCTCTTCTCGCCAAATGCGCAACTCGTCCGCTAGCAATCAAGGTCTTGGTTGGCGTACATCCTTCATTCACACAGCAACCGCCTATATGCGAACGTTCAACTAAGCAGACAGAGTGGCCTAGAGAGGCGATGTGGGCGGCTAACGGTGTGCCGCCCTGTCCAGAGCCAAGGATCAGGGCGTTGTAGTGCTTAGGCGAAGCCATCTTGGAGAGTAGTCCGGGAATGGCTTGACGGAGCATGAGATTAGTTGTAGAAGATACTAATTGTTTTGAAAGAGCAGCAGCCGCTTAAGCGACGTGTACCTCGGATCGGATACGAAGGAGATCGACTGTACCAAGCCAAAACACCCTCGGCTAGAGGAGTTGCTGGTTTCCCCCCACGTGTTGTTCGATGTGTTTTCTCTCGAGGCTCGGCCCTTTGGTCGGTGCTGAGTGATCCTTGACACACAATGCGTGTGGCTGTCTTCGTCTTATCGCCTAATTGTATTCCGCTATACTTATCGCTATCAAGGTCGTGCAAAAATCTAGACTGGTAAGAAAGCTGGATGACTTGATTCGCTATCTGTGGTGGGTCGAAAGGCATGTCATCAGCCTCAATCTGAGTAAGCCAGGTCGGTCAGACAGAGCGCTTACCCAAAACAGCTGGAAGTCACTCAGCTAATGATCATACTCAGGTGCGCGCGTAGAGTTCCTGGGACTTTGGTTCATCAACCATTTCTATTCCATTAAGCATTAAACTAATGATGATTACATCGAGGGTAGCGCGCCGGCCAGATCGGCTGCGTTCCACTCGTTCCTGCCATCCTGATGATGGCTTTTTGTTGATCCGTCCAGTCAACCCATCAAAACCCCCTAGACAGCTACACAGCCGCTCAAAAACATCGAAGGCGGCGGCTGGTGCTGGAGCGAATGTATACAATGGTACTTTTACAGTGCCAGGATGCCAGAAGCGACCGACTTGGGTATCAAAAAATTCAAATAAACCGCGCTTTCGCGCTAAAGGTACCACGCGAAAAATGGTGTGCGTGGTCCTGATGCATGCGTCTCCCTTTCTGTGCGACGCCCGTGTATCTATGCCAGATAAAATCCATTTGATAATGGTGTCGCTGAAATGCTTCGCAAACAAAAACTCCGATCGATATGCATGGGTCGTGAAGGCCGTCACCAATTGATGTGAGGTGCTATGCGATCCTAGGGATGAGAATAAGTGTGAGGAGAGAGGTGTAGATAGCGGGAAGATTAGTCCTTTCGTAAGGAGTGCTCCGTATCGGATCCGACTGTGTCGCCGTCCCAAAGGCTCTGAGCATCGTCGACAGGAGAGCGTGCGCCCAATGGGCTTCTGCCGCCGGTTGAATAGGATGAGGAGGAACCGCTGGCCCAGTCATCGGAGTCGGACTGAGGCTGGAATTCCTCGTAGATGTCCAGCATGCTGTAACCGCTACCGTCCATAGGATCTCCAATCTCAACGTAATCGTAGTCCCAACGGAACTCCTTATCGGGTTGTGGGCGGGGAAGGAATTTAGCGCGACCGAAGAAGTAGCAAACACCGGCAACTGGGACTTTGGTTAGCCAAACGCTTCACATGTGAAAAATTAGAGGACTTACGTAAACTTCCAGCAACCAAGTCTACAGCGTAGTGGTGAGAGAAGTACATAGTTGACCACCAGAGCCACATGGTGTAGAAGACGTATACCGGGAAAAGCTTGGGAAAGACGTGTCCCATGAATAGCGTCTCCAAGGTTGCCCACCCGGAGTGCAAGGAGGGGAAAGCACCGAAAACCATAGGCGAGGCAAGGAAGGTATTTTCGTAGAATGGGCCCCCGAACAGCTTATCAACTGCCTTCAATCCTGCCGCATCTCCCTTCATCGAGTAGTTTGCTGGTGCCAATCCGTATGTGTTCTCGTACCATGGTGGAGAGCACGGGAAGACGAACTGGATAAGAACTGCGGTGATATTCATGTATCCGAATGCGCGTGCCCAGATGGGAAGGGTGCCGGGTGGGCCCCAGATGAACATGCACCCGCTGACAATGAAGGGAGACACATAGTGTATAACTCCATATGGAATCCACGCGAGAAGATCCAGAATAGTGTGCTTGTTCGCCGACAAAATGTTACTTAGATTGGCACCGTACAGGATGTTTTCCAGAGCGGGCAAAACGCGGACCCAAATTGCGGGTCGGTAGTCGGCGGAAATATATCTGAAGATTCACTGTTAGCAGTCTGTGCGGATGTAGGTGGAATAGCTCGAATGTGAAGTATGCCGCAATTCGCGGACTTGGACAAAACAAGAGAGCGACATACTTGCAGCTTGAGAATAGGAGTAGCCATGTAAGCGCAGGGAGCAATGGTAGGAGGAATTGCCTCGTTATAGGTAAACATAAGCCCGTCATAAGCAGCGTCGCAACAAAGGTCTTCGCAAACGGCCCTGGCGACTCGCTCACGGAGAGGGAGAAGATGGCGATAATGGCCAGAAACAGGTATTGTGCGTCATAAATGGACCACGGGTGAGTGCGCAGGCTGCGCAGCGTGTCGGAGGGGGAGAAGGACCAGGAGAGCGAGGCGATGGATGAGGTTGGGGACTGGCGACTGCGGATGCGCGACTTTGTGGCTCTCCACTTTCTGCGGATGCGGTGCGGGATAAAGCTGGGCAGGGCAGAGAGGCCGGGGACCTTTGCTTGCGAGAGCATGTCGGCAGCGGCGTTGTTGTCGAGAAATGCGAGGTAGCTTTTGTTCGTCATGGCCGCTGATGGTCGGGGCTCCGGGGGAGCCTGTGGCGCAGGGGAGAGGGCTTGAGGAAGCGGCGACACACGCGACCAAGGGCTGCTGGCACTCGCTGGCGGGCTGGAAGGGTGGGAGCGTCGAGGAGAGGACCAGCAGGCCGTGGACGAGGGGAGAGGAGGATGAGGAAGCGGAAGAGGGCGGGTTAGGGATTATGAAAGAGGCAGCAGAGTGGAAGCTCCGGATGGCTGAGGCTTGCACAGCGCCGGGGGTTGCAAATTAGGTCCGCCAGTGAGCGGCTAAGCCGGAAGCGGGCAGGCGCGATGCCCACCAAGCGCGCACCCAATTTCGTTTAACAGCCCTGGCGCGGACGGCGGAGCGCCAGGATGCGCATCAAGTGTTTCCTGGCCGTTGGGTGGAACCGTGAATAATGCCAGCGCCTACCACAGCAAGCGTCTGCGCTCTCTGATGCCTCAAACGTCTGGACGACGCTCGCAGCCCTCGCAGCCCGAGCCCCCTGCTGCTGACCAGCGACAGGGCGGCGCATTATCGTCTGCATCGCATGCTCGCGTGACGGCACCCGCGCAGCACTCATCGCTATCACGTTCCTTGGTCGCACTGCAGTGCATCCAGTCGCACCTTGGAAGCCCCCGGTCCGAGCAGCCTCCAAATCTGCAACCTCTCCGTCTGTTGGCAGGACTGGATAGAAACGTGCAAACCAGTGATGCGACGATGCGTTAGTCCCATCGTTAGTCTCCATGACATCAACACGCGTGGTACACAGCTTACCGGACGGCGCCAACACGAAGACTACGGTAGACTAGACTAGACGTCAAGATGCTCCAAGACACGTTAGTGCAACTCGACACTCTCACCCCCGGAGTCTTTGTACGATATACGGGCTTCAGGCGTCAGACAGCCTCGCCGCAGCAACCACGTCTCACAACTCCAGCCACGGGGTACACGAAACATGCCACGCATCTTCTCAACTCCGCCGTTGCTGCCGCGCAGCTGCTGCTCATCTGCAGCGCTGCAGCCCTCAAACTCTGCTCCCTCCCTCACTCCACATTCCCGCCAACCTTCCAAGCCCACTGGCCAATGGCATACCTGCAGTCGACCCAGGCAAATGCGCTGACTGTGGTTGTCAGAATAGGCGCTCGGCATCTCGTATGATCCGCCATGCCGTGCTATGCAAATCGCCTGCTTGGCTCCGACCCCCCGAGAGCGAGCGGTTCGTCCACCATCGCAATTTCCTTTTTCCGCCCGCTGTCCCAAACGGCTGGCCAACCGTCTGTTTCGTACGAGATCGGACGAAAAAAATCCTTAAACACCGACCAACTACATGGGACAAGGGACGACAAACTCTGTTCTGCTGTTAGCCTCGATAAGTTTTATTCCGCCAAGCGACTGTGAAAAATTATCCACCCTGATATCAATAAGAAAAGTTTGTCACTTCCAGGCTAAATCGCAAAAGAATTGCCTGGATCGTGTTCATCGCAATCTCTTCTCCCCTATGCTGACTCTCACCTCTCTTTTCACAGCAAAGAGATGATCCCCACGAGCGACACAATTGGAACATTCCTCTCAGGAGGCTTTGTAGAGGAGGTATTGTCAGATTCCCCTGCACCCACATATCCCAAGTTTCATCTCCGCCTCCTACAGTAATCCCCATCATGATATATGGCTTGCACAACCGAACAAACGTGCGAATCAAGCCGTTGAACAGCGGCCCTAGGTACGGCACTGTTACGCGAACCCAAACAATATCGCCGAGTCTCGAGTAAGACCGTTGCCCTGTCCAACGCCAGCGCGTTTCACCAAAACGCGCCACCCCATCCTTGCCCACGCGAAAAGACTCAACGGACACACGCGCTTGTCTTTCGCGCCCGAATCTCCGTGTCGTGTCCGTGTCGTATCCGCGTATCCCTACCCTTTCTCCTCCTCCTCCTCCCCCCTCTTCCCGTGCCGTTGAATCGTACTGTAACACTCAGCCCGCATGTGGGCCCAAGCTGGCATGCGAACGCGGGAATCGGGCATTTGGCTGAAATGTAAGACCCGCTGCAAGTTTCCGCCTTCGGTTCGCGAAGATAGATTGCTGTGTGCCTGGAAATAGCGAGGTACACTTTGTAGGATTAGAAGAGGTCCCAGACAGCTGGGAAATCGTTTGGCTTGATGTGTGATGTACTATGTTATGTACAGATGTGCCTAAAAATTCATTCGTGTCCATACAAACAGGAGGCTGAATGACTTCGCGGTCGTGTACTATTGCTACTCTCGCTTTGCAAAGCCTTGTGAAACTATCCATGAATCCTGAAAACAGACAATCGCTCACTAAAGACAAACGCTTATCCAGACGCTGCGCTACAAATGCTCATAACGCATGCTAACCCACATATGTCATATCTTCAATTGATACATCAAGCCATGTCCTCTCACCATTCTACGGCGTATCAATAAGATCCTCCAAGAAGTCGTCCAGCTCGATGATGCGAAAGCTGTCTGCCCACTTGGTACGGAACTTCTTGTTCCTATACCCACCGTTGGTCTGCTGTCTCCAGCTAATCAACTCAACCTTCCAGCCCTTTTTCAGTGCTCTTTCAACATGAGCAAGGAACCCATCCGACATCTCCGCCTCAGCCCCGTCGCCCGTGGCAAGCACCATGGTACTGGGAACATCCGTGTCAATAATACTCTGGCACATCTTCAAGTGAAGAATCTCGTCCACACCCTGCTCAACCCATTTCGGGGCTGATGGTGTCTTCGGAACGGGAGCGGGACCCGTTTCAGAGTCGCTGCCGCTGCCAGACCGCTTCTGCTGAGCCTTGTGCCAGCCGACCTTCTTGACGTCGTTAAAGAATTTCTTCTTCTCCGATTCTTCACGAACGATGAGAACTTGTTCCTTCACGTTGCTTTCGTAGCCGACTGCTCTTGACGTCTCGACAAGTTTTGTAACGTGGGGAAGGGGATTGGCTTCGCGGTGTGACCCAGCAAAGACCCGCTTCCCAACCGGCCGACGACGTTCCATAAGCAGTGCAAGGCTATCAAATGACATGTCATACGGTTGGAAAATCCCATGATTTCGTAGGGTATCCTTGAAGCCAAACATGATATTAGAAGCATCAACAAAGACGTGAAGGCCATGTGCAGTCGTCTTCTCGTTGACTAACTGCATCGGTGATACCAGCCACTTCCGATCATCCGGGAAAAAACTCAAAAGCTTATTGAACAGGTGGAAATGACGGTCGACTTGCGATCGAATTGTGATGGTGGGTGTTGGGCCCATAGGCGTTGCATAAACAGGAGGTGGGTAGACCATAGGAGTTGGGGTTGTGGGTGGCTGCGTAACAACAGCATGCTGAGAAGACCGTGGTAAAGTAAGAGGTCGAACTGCTCGCGGGACTAGTCCACCACGCCCAGCAGGTGTAGTCACCTGAGAGGGCTGCAGTTGCGCTACATACGGTGGAGCGAGTGAAAGCTGGAATGGTGCCGGTGTGCCAAACGTCGTGTATAGCGGTTGAGTGGACGCTGGCTGGTCTGATTGAACTGCCTGAACGCTTTCAGCAGCTTGAGTAATGGAAACAGGCTCAACTGGTTGAGTAGTCGACGACCTCTTGCTTAGACCAGGGCGAGATGGATTTTTGGGCGTCACTGGCTCCTTCTGTGTTATCGGAGCAAGGGCAGCTTTCTCAGTTGCTGGGACAGGCGCAGAACTTGCGGGTTTGATCTTAGCACCCACATTGGAACCCGATTGAGAGCGGGTTGGCTTATAAGGAATTGCAATATTGGCTTTCTTAGTCTCCATGGAGGGATCCGCGAGGCCTTGAAGCTGCTTTTGTAAATTAGCCCTCTGTTCCTGTTCTTGCTCCTGCTCTTTTGTGGTCTGCTCTTTACGCTCCTTCTCAGCCTGTTTGCGAGCCTTTTGCCGTTGCTTCTTACTCATGCCCGTGGTGTTTGATATATGGTCTTCCACGTTGTCCACATGGCTGATAGGAGCTTGTATGGTTTCTAAAATTGGAGAGGGAAGCAGAGCCTCATCCGAATTGCTAAGCTCGGACTCAGGGTCGAGTGGCGGAAGAGCTGGGGCTGGCTCATTGTTGGAAAACCCAAGATTCTCGTACAGCTTCGCGAAACTCCCTAGCCGTACACCACCGTCTTGTTGTAGCGCCGATATGGAAGGCCGTGTGCGTGTCGTAGGCCGGAGTGTGGGAGAGGTGATATCATGAACGTCGGAGTCTATTAAATCGATGACCGAGCTGAAGTCCCAACCCAGGTCGGGCGGTTGTGAAGGCATGAGTGCCTGAGGTTGGAGCGACGCCTAAGAGTGTATGATTATTGTTGGAGGTAATGCTATTGTGCAGAGGGAACTGAGAAGCTGTTAGCTCAATGAGCGGTGAACGCAGCAAGTCGAGCTGCTTGACGTTGCAACAACGCCCCAGATTGGCCTCGTGAGCCAGTGGTGAAGCTGAAGCAGATGCTCTAGAGACTGCATCTCGAAGCATAAGGCAGAAGAATTCGGGTCAAGGAGCATACCGTGTAACTGGTCTCGAAACAGTAGCTTCAATCGCACGCTCATGATCGATTGCAACAATCTAAAAGGAACGCACACCCGTCGTGAGGCTGCTCGAAGTGAAGCTAGAGACAACAAATAAAGACAATATGACTAGTAAAAGAGAATAAAGTTTGTTATGAAGTTGTTTGTGAAGTGAGGTCTGAGTCGGTGGCGGGGAGGGTGATCGACGGGACAGTCACTCACGCCTCAGCCTCAGGGTCCAAGCTTCGATCAACCGGAGCTGCTTACGCCACCCGATGACAGCGAGATCTTGGATTCGTGCGAGTGAAATGTGTTCTAGTGATCTCTGAGATCTTGATAATCGTGACGCATACCAGCTTTCTTAGGATCGAACGAGTCATACTATGACTTGCGTTTGAGATTGGACCCTGACCGCGAGATTCGCCGCCGTTGCGATGCCAACGATCCTTCGCCGAGGTGAGATGATGGGTGCCAACACATACATGTACTAGCGTTTTGTGCCATTCAACTAGGATGTATCAATCGATAGGTAATACATCAGAGTGGATAGCTTCAACACATGTTGTACTTCTCAATTGGTGGTTGTAAAGCGACATGAATTTATCCAGCTTTTGCGCATCCCATGAATTTCGAATACCGCAAACAGCAAACGTGCAACCATAGCTACTCGATCATCTACACATAATAATTTAACACTCCAACATTTAACCCATGTGAAAGATATCCCCACTCGATCCGAACCTCCAAGCTCCCGTTAAACCTCGGATGGATCTCTTTAGCCCATCCGCCCCACCATGTTACCAAAGTACCCCTCCAAGAGGCATTCCTTTCAGCGTCAATCTCCATGACACCACACAACAATGTCAGCAGACTTCTGGGCCGGCTACGTGTCAGGCGCAGCAGGCATAATAATCGGTAACCCATTAGACCTAATAAAGACGCGCCTACAAGCCGGGACAAAAACATCTGCTCTCGAAGCTACCTCAACCACAGCTCCACCGCAGAGCCTCACAGGGCAATTTGATCGCGCAGGAACGCTAGTTAGAGGTGAGTTAACACCAAAGCTTGCACCCAAATCATCTAGGAAACACAAAGCGCTAACGAGCCCATTGGAGCAGTATAGGCGCAACAGCACCTATCCTCACCTACGGCGCCCTCAACGCCCTCCTCTTCGTAACATACAACCGCACACTCGCCCTTCTGCACGACACCCCTACTTCGCCCACCTCGTACTCGAAAATATGGCTCGCCGGCGCTACAGGAGGATTAGCTAGCTTCGTTGTCTCCGCGCCTACGGAGCTGATCAAATGCCGCGCGCAAGTCTCGACAGAAAGACACACGACGTCATGGACGATAGCTAGGGATGTTTGGAGGAAGGAAGGGGTTAGAGGCTTGTATTATGGTGGTGGGATCACGAGTGTGCGTGACGCTGTGGGGTATGGGTTTTAGTGAGTTCCCTTTTTTTAGTATGCAGATCTGGCAAATGGGACTAATTGTGGAAAGCTTCTGGTCCTACGAATGGGCTAAACAGGCCTGGAGCTCGCCCGACGACACGGATAGGGAAACGGCTGTGAAAGTGCTCATGTGCGGAGGGCTGGCGGGCGTTATAACCTGGGCATCCATCTTTCCGCTGGATGTGATCAAGACAAGAGTGCAGACGCAAGTACTGCATACAGGGTTGCGGGGAGAGGGTGAGGAAAGTGCGTTGCTGCATCGCGAGGCCGGGAAAATGCGACTCAGCTCACTTGAAATTGCGAAACAGGCATACCAGACAGAAGGCGCTGGCGTCTTCTTTCGCGGGCTGGGGATATGTAGTGTTCGAGCATTTGTCGTCAATGCTGTTCAGTGGGCTGTGTATGAGTGGATGATGCGGTTGCTCCAACAGTAGTGAAGAGATCATCGAAGTGCCAAAAGAACCAGAAACAAAAGGGATGAGCATGAAGCGGGTGACCGTGGGGTTGTCACTCGATCTTGACTCTACGTCTTAGAGCTAGCCTTTTAGAATACAAAGGGAAATTTTTGCCCATCCACCAGATAGCCTCCATAGCGCAATGATCTTTTCCTCCCGATTCCAGTCTCGTGGGAGAAGTCGCTATATATGAAAGAAAAAAAACCTAACATGACCACACTCACAGCAGTGAGCGAATTGGAAATGCGCCCTCCAAGTGTGGACTGTGGCTAATCTTCGCGAGAAGTATATAACCACTGCCGCAAATCAAGCTTACATGATCTGGTCCTGAGTTAAGCCACCAGTATGCTCAGTGCCCTCCATAGCCTCGCCATTGCTCTGATTGGTGTACTTGACGTACGTCAGGCCTAGGGGCCTACCGCCGTACTGATAGCCAGTGAACTTGGCTGCAAGATTGTTAGCCCTAATTTGGAGAATTGATGAATTAACTTACCAATGGCAGTCTCTGCATCTCCAGCCTTTTCAAACTCGACGACACCGGTTCCACGAGAGCGGCCATTAGGCTCGTACTGGATCTCTGCACGCTCGACCTTACCGATGGTAGTGAAGAGCTCGATGAGATCCTCGTTGCTGGTAGACCACGGCAAGTTGCGGACGTAGATCGTGTTGCTAGGCTCGCCGCCAGAAGCGGCAAAGTCCGTGAAGGGATTCGGTGGTTGAGAGGTAGCGGTGGGGTCGAAACCTGCGCCGCCAGCTGGAGGACCTCCGTAACCGCCGCCGCCACCAAAACCACCGCGTCCTCCAAATCCGCCTCCAAATCCACCACGGCCACCAAAGCCTCCACGTCCGCCGAAGCCGCCTCCGAAGCCACCGCGGCCTCCAAAACCACCGCGACCACCGAAGCCACCGGGAGCACCAGCAAAGCGATCCTCACGAACCTCAAGATTACGACCTTGCCACTCGTACCCATTGAATTGGTTGATGGCGTTTCGTGCATCATCAACCGTTTCGAACGCAACGATACCGGAACCCTTGGGGCGACCATCAGGCGCGATGTGGACATCAGCACGTAGGACAGAGCCAGTGACAGCAGCCTGACGGAAGAGGTCTTTCAGATCTTGCCAGCCGACATTGTAAGGAAGCTAAACCACACGCGATCAGCATATGCGTGTTGGAATTAGAGACAAAAGAGCAGGGGTCACAAACGTTGGCGACATAGACCTGCCTTCCACCTTGACCAGCACCGCCTGGGGGGCCGCCGTATGCGTTACCATGAAAGCCGCCTCGAGGACCGCCACCCATTCCGCCGTCAAACCCTCCACGTCCACCGCCCGGGGCGCTGAAACGAGGCTCGGCCTCCCGATCTTCGCGAACGTATACGAGTCGTCCCATAAGGTTTTGGTTGCTGAGCGTTGCCACGGCGTTCTGCGCCTGCTCCCGAGTTGCGTATTCCACGATGCCACAGCCCTACACCCAAGCAAAAGCCAGTCAACCTCCATCCATCGCACGATCAAGACAAGCCATCATCCATTACCTTTGACATTCCATTCGGTAGCAGCAATACGTCTGCGAAGAGAACTTCTCCAGCTGTCACCGTATTAGCCTAGCTCTTACTCCGGCGCACCACAGGTCGTACCTTGTCGCATGAAGTCCTTCAGATGATGCCACTTGACATCGTAAGACAGGTTGCCGACATAAACGCGGCGGTCCTGCTGAGAGGAATCTCTGATGCTTTGCATCATATTGTCCTTGTTTTCCACGGGACGCGACGATCCTCCGCGAGCAGCTCCGTAAGACTGATACCCTCCTGCACCCTGCGCACCACTGTTGGGCGACCGCGAGCGGCGATCACTGCGGCGATAGTCGTCTCTGCTGCGAGATCGGCTGCGCGGGGAGTATGAGCGTCGGGAACGTCGCGGTGAGCGAGAACGTCGCCGGGGTGAGCGATCGCGCTGGTCGTAGTTGTCAGTTTCGTACGACATGCTGCCGACAAAAAGCACACAACAGTAAATTCAAAGGTAAAGCGGGAGACGGGGAGATGCGAGCTGCTGCAGGGCTCGCGCGTGTGATGGGGTTGACAAGCGTCGAGGTTGCGCGCGTGAGTGAGTTAAGGTTGGTGCACTTTGAGTGAGGTCAAGTTGCTCGGCGGCAGGTTCCGGCGCGGGTCACGTGCCACCGCCACCCACAACTCAAAGTGCTTGCGGACGGCGGAAGAGCCCACGGGGGCTGCCTAGAAAACGGGCTCCTAGGGAGGCCAGCAAGGCTCTCACCACCGGCCTAGGCCAAGTCTCTCTTCGCAGAGAGGCAGACTCGATGTTCGTTTTGGCTTGCAATGGTGGAGACTGAAAAGACGGGAGCAAGCTGTACTTACGGAGGCGTGTGGACGGTACGTGTCTCCTCCTGAATCTGGAGGACGAAGTCAGCCGGAGAGGTGTCAAGATGTGTAAGGAAGCAGAACCGTGATGGCGCGAGAGATGAGGGAATTTGGAGGAGGGGAAGCCACGGATACGGATGCGAGAGGGGCACTTACCCATCCTGTGTATTAGAAGTAGCTACCACCGTAGCTACCGGTGACACTTGGTGGGAGGCCGGCTCCTTGCCAGCCAGCTGAGACGGCCTGTAGGGCCCAGTAGTCTCTGCAGGAGAAATTGCAGCCAGCTTCTTTGCCCTCTTCTGGATGACGCGAATGCGTCCTCGAACGAGCAAGCCTCCCCACGGCGCAGCAGGCGTCCGACCAATGGCGCCGCGTAAGTGGGCACCGAGAGCTGGAGGACGTCCCAGTAGCTTGGGTGGTTCACGGAAGTCGAGGTTGCAAGACCGATCGGGAGCAGCAATGTCAGCCCCTGGAGGACGCGGGACCTGTCGTGAGATTGGGGATGCGTAGGGGCGGTGACGGGCGGCCAGAGACGCTATCGGGAGACGCAGCGCAAGCAGAGAGGCGCCCGACTTGTCAAGCAAACACCTTGATGGAGTGAACTGATGGATAGCGACATGTGGAGCTGCCTCCCCCACCACCCTTTCGGTAGGCCGTGCACAGGCGAGCGGGAGCGGACCCTAAGCCGCTACTGCCCTAGTCGCTTCTGTGGCTTATAATGGCACGGCCATGATCAGTCTTCTGCACACCATGCACGTTGGCTCAGAGCTTGTCACCCCAACACACAAAGCCAAGTACCCGTCTCTGTAAGACCACCTCATCCGAGTCACGCCGTGATTTCAAGGGCACAGCGTGAGCTTCGCGCTTATCGCTGGGCAACTCAGTCCCCGCGCCATGCTCGGTAGCTGCACCCGCCCGTGCGTGATACTTTTCTTGGAGCCTGTCTACTGCAATGCTCTCGCATCATTTCATTCGCCCATCATCTACTACGCCATATTCCAGAGTGTGCTCTCATCCCATAACGGTATTGTGTGTTTCCATCCGGCCGCGCAGCAGCATTCGAAGCTGTGCCCAACCGACACGGCAATAGCCTCATCATTTCGATAAATGCGGCTACCTCCACCATGTCTTTCAGCGTTACACCAAAACATTAGACTACATGCAAGGAAAAATCTCGAAATGTGTTTGCAAAGGACCCTGAGTCCCTTCGAGATCCCGACGTACAGCTCGTGCGATCCAGATGGCCGCCGCGTCGCAACGCCTTCGACCTTTCTCAGCTCCCCTGCAGTGACAAGAGGCAGACCTGCAGGTCCGACAAATCTGTCCCCCTGCTACATAAACAACGCGGAATGGACATGCTCGGTCCACCATCTGGAACCCTGCGATGCTCCATCGGCAGTTTGCACGAGGCTTGCAGCTTTACATAAAGTGCTCGGAGAGATGGACGTTGCGGTCCGAGATCGTTCCCGACTTTTTTGCAGTATCCTAGTCGCCGGTGAGAGTTACACAAGGTACGATATTTTCGCTCGACGTCTGCAATGATTTATGATTTTGTGGATCTCCACCAGACAAACACCTCTCGATTTGTAGTGACTGGTGCATCCATCATTCACAGAGCGGTGAGCCTTCTTCAACTTTTTAGGCTAGATGCGCCGGTCCTTAGTAAGACAGCAGCCTTACATGGTTCGTACAGTGGTCAGGAACGATTGTGTTCATCTATCTTTCACCGATCATAGTCTGATTGTCGAGTCCATCCATGCAATGTAGATGACCCACGTGGATATACGGCACGGTCACTGTTCGCCCACACGCCAGAATTTTCCAAATGGTACAATGCAATTTGGATTGATGCTATTGTTCTATCTTCTTAGGGACGAGGTCACAAAATTATCTACAAGAAAAGTGGGCTATAATTTGCCCATGTAATAAACATCAAAATGGCCAACGATCCCTTGCCAACTAAATCCGCACGTCCACGCAAGGTAGGTATCTCCGCTCTTCAACGTAGCTATCGCGTAAACTGCGAAAATTCCTCAAATTCTCCATCTTCAATAACCCAACTCGTCCTCGCATATTCAAGTTTCACACACCCATATACGTCCCACTAATGATCTTCTTCACACTCGCCACAGGTTTCCAACCAATAGCCGGACTCGAGGGAGGCGCGTTCTCATCGGTGTCCGCAAACGGATCAGCTTCCCCGTCTTGCTTTGCCTCATTGAGAGGAGTACTCATGCTGACCCCCAGACCGCTTCCTAATGTTAAAGACTGCTCGTCACTGATCTCCCATCGCGCCTCTACATTTCCAGGTTTCGCCTCACCCTCCGTAAAGAATCGGACACGGATGGATTGTGCCACCTGGTCCTTGAAGAACGTCACGTCACCCAACCGCCAGTAAATGAGCCCTTTGTCCCGCGAGAAGGTCCCCGAAGGCTTCGACTGGCATGATTTGGCCTTGGAGCCGGGTTCGAGACGCATGACAAGAACGAGGTTGCGAATTGTTATACTCGTGGCGCCGCCCAGGTTGAATTTGGGGTTGAGGGAATAGTGAAGAATAGCAGACGTCTGCGTAGGTTCTGATTTCCACACAGGCGACAAGACGATCGGCGCCAGTGAAGTAATGTTATTGTCCTCGATATGCAATTGATAGTGGAATGCTACCGACGTTTTCGTAATTTTCGAGAGGTCCACAGTGTAGTTTCCTGGGTTATCGGGAGACTGTTCAATAAAGGCAGGGTTCGGTGCAACCTTCTCAAGGACCGGGAAGTTCTCTAGGCGAATGCTTTCCGTGCCAAAGGGGCCTGCAGAGATATCGACCGGATTGTATGCAAGCGCCACCTGTCCGATCACCATGGCTTTGGTGACAGTGCCTTGCTCAAACCATGCGCTGACTGTCTCCACTAATGAGGCGTTAAGCCCTGGTCCATGCATATCCGGATGCCTGACAGTCGCACTGGCAGAACTGCTCAGCGACCGGCCCGACCGAATGGACTGGGTATCAGATGCGGCGTGATCGTCGGAGAGCAAGGATCGGTGGGGAGCCTTGAAAGCTGGAGACGCGGGTTGCGGAGGAAGAGTGGGCGCAGGGAACGTGGCGGAGCCAGCCGCAGAAGCAGGACCGGACCCAGCTGATGGGAGTGGAGGAGGCACCTCGCCTATACTTTGCAGACCTTGCAATTCGGGTGTGGCAGGATTGGGTACAAAAATTGTATTGCGAACATCTCGACGGCCACGAAGTGTACTTGACCTCTTCGGTTGTGCAGCTTGCTGTTCAGACGTCAGATCTGATTCATCATCATCATATACGTTTTTCTTACCGCGCGTAAGGTGTTGACCAGATTAGCTGTGGCTGCGTCCGCGTCTTCCCCCTCTTCCTGAATAGGGGCGTTTCTAATGTCAAGCTTGAATTGGGGCGTAGGATTGCTCTCGCTTTGGGTGCTGTGTCCAAGTCAGTTGGAGTATACAACAGATAGACTGAGACATCGTACAATCCCGCTTCTCGCTCTGCTTCTGTTATCGCATCGATAGCAGACGGCGGTACAGAAAACCCTTCAGCGTCTTTTTCAGGCTGCTGCTAGGTCAGCGGGTTCTAGCGGCGAGGCTGGAGAGCATACCTCTGGTTTTGTCTCTGCGACTGGAGGAGGTGATAATGGATCTTTCAATTCCGGTATTGAATCTTGCACAGGTGCAGTTCCGTTTATGGCATTCGAGTCACTTGGCTCCATCGGACTTTCAGCAATTGTTCCATTTGGGGCTTCTGTGCTAGGAAGGCGCGTATGGTTTGGAGAATCTGATCTTTGGGAAGTACGAGCCGCTGATGAGAGCCGCCTGAGAGGCGACCTTGGGCGCTCTGAGGAAGAACCCATTGAAGAACCCAGAGCATTGTGCTCCTTGGATTTACCCTTTCCAAACCCGCTAAATGCTGATCCTAGATTCGAGGACGACTTGCGTTCGGGCGACGATGCACGGCCGTAAGGGTGATGACTCTGCCTTCGACGACCTAGCACTGTTCCGAATCGCTTAAGGGGATTCGAGCTATGCTTCTCTTGAACTATACACAGTCAGATATGAGCTCCTTACCGGAGTAGGGGTACGAACTAGAGCCACTCTTCTGGCTTCTGCTGTCGTCTGCCGCACCAGGAGTCGTAGGGGCTGGAGGTGCCAGGCTTCTCGATGGAGTGCCCGTGCTGCTCAGCTTGCGTGAAGGTTGTGGCAGGTCGCCGCTTCGCATTCTCAATGCCCATGTCTGGATCTCGTCCGCAGTTTCAATGTTCAACAGCGCGTTCAGAGTCTCCTCGGCAGTCACCCGGCTTCTCTCTACCTGGTCGACTTCGTGCGTCTGGAACTGCGTGAGGGCGTCCCGCAGATGGTTTAGCCGCGTCTCATCGACGGCTTGCAGTTGCTCAAAGACATAGGGCGCCTGCGAATCCCACTGTAGCTCGGCTTTCTCGATGTCCTGGATCGCGTCGGCGACAGCAGATGCCTTGGCCTTTGCGCCCTTGTCTTTCAACTTGCCAGACTTCTTTTGCGCCGAGTCAATGTCCTTTGCGAGTGCCGTCAGGTTCCCTGCTATGTTGCCCATGGCCTGCACTTCTCGGTTGTTTGATACAAATTCGCGCAAGGGGCGCTCGACATCGGCTTCGATCTTGTTTGCGAGGTGGTGATGCGATTGGGCTACCGACTCGGTTGCGCTCACGATCTTCTGCCATGGTGTTGAGAAGATGCTACTCTAACGTCAATCAATGCGCTTGCACACGGATGAAGAGAGTATGTACCCTAGATCTGAGGACTCGTCCGGAGGGTGCCTATTTGCTAGCTTTCGGAGACCTTGAACGTATTGTTCCTCCACGCGACGTCGCTCCTGCACATCTATAAGCACCTACGACAACGGTCGGTTACTGAGCTTAACCCACCTGCAGCCAGTCTGCTATCTGATTGTTCAGCCGGCTCACATGGTGCACGCGATCATTGAGGACGGTCACGGCTTGCGCGGGCGAGAGGGATGTCTGCAGACGGAGTGAGCGGAAGCTGGGGGAAAGGCTGGAGGGCAGCTCACCAGCAATGCTGGGTACTCTTTGCGTTGGAGCTCCATGGCACAGATGCGGGGGACCGGCGCACAGCCACGAGATAGGGTTTTGGTATATTTGCATAGGAAGGACGCTCCGCAAGCTTGTCAAAGTGTCGTGGAGCTGTCACGACAACGCTGTCAACGGTGGCTTGGGGCAAACCCGCTTGGGGTTTAGGTCCAAAACCGCGGTCGACCCCGGGATCTGACGTGACCTCGCCTTGCTATATAACAATATAGATGGAAACAACGCCACTACGTTCGAGAAGAATGGGGAGGCCAACAGAGTGCCCAAGAACAGAGCTTGCTCGGCAGAGGAGCGATAGGCAGCGTGGATTTGCAGGTGGGCGGAAAGCAAGTCAATGTTCGTGTCGTCTTGGGCTGCTGCGACTCTCAGCCCAATGAGCATTCGTCCTCTTTCTCTTCACGCCAACAAGAGTTCCGCCATTAATTGAGCTTCGACCGTAACATCCATGGCTACCTCGGACTGGCACTTGGGCTTAGGCTTCTCTGCTCGCCTGTCAGCCGTCACAAAAATGCAAGTAACATAACCATATACTTGCACAGGAATCTGCTCGTAAGACCGTCCCCTTTCATCTTGAGCAAGACCTAGCATTGTGGTTTGCCCGTAAGACCACCATCCCTCTGCGTCATCGCTGTTCTTGCAGGCTACCCTTCGCTCCCAAGTCCACAGTCTCGCTTTGCCCAAATAAGATGCATGTGCTGACCAAGTGCCAATCACCTAGTCTAATCATGCCACAGAACATCTGCATTGCAGGCGTCGGATCCAACGCTCTCGCCGGTGGATGCCCGCAAAGAAGCCACCGTAGCCGAAGCTAAGATTTACGATGAAGCGCAGTCGAGTGTATGGAATCTCGAATAATGGATACAAACTAGTGACTGACGATACTACAGAAAGACTATGAACAACAATGCGATGCAAAGATAGCAAGCCTACCGCGGCTGTCACTGGACTTCCCCACATTAGAGGTTAGAGGAAAAATAGCAGTCATTACCCAGTCGACTACTGACTTAGGCATAAGGACGAAGAACATGTCCCAACACCGGGTGGCAGACCCATTGGAAGGTATCAAAATGCCGTCTACTACCGGGAAGGCCTGTTCTCTGCAGTCTATAAAGCGCCTGCCCTGTCCGATAAAGGTTACTTTCCGCCAGACACCGCAACTAAGAGCCAACTTGTCGCACTAAAAGTCACTACACCGTCCATGATGGAGCCACCTCATGACTCTAAACGAGAAGCTAGCATCTTGCAGATTGCAGCTTCCGACCGTGTCCTACCACTTCTGGACACTTTCCGCGAGGATGGAAGTCGATTTGTCCTTGTCTTCCCCTTTCTGCGCTATGACTTCAGTGATTTGCTGCACGACAAGAAGTTATCGAAGAAGCAGATCCAGACCTGCCTCAAGGACCTCTTTTCAGCCCTAGAATATATACACAGTCTCGGAGTCATCCATCGCGATATCAAGCCATCTAACATTCTTCTCAAGTCTCTCGACGGACCAGCTTACTTATCAGACTTTGGTATTGCCTGGGCACCTGATAGCTCAGGTGCGGAAGCAGCAGACTCAAAGATTACAGACGTTGGTACCACCTGCTATAGACCACCAGAGCTCTTGTTTGGCAATAAGCACTACGACTGCAGCCTCGATCTGTGGGCGGCCGGCTGCACAGTTGCTGAAGCACTGGATCCTAACCATGAGACGCTGTTCGACTCGGGGGAGCTTGGGAGTGACTTGGCGCTGATTCAGAGCGTTTTCAAGAAGCTTGGGACGCCAAACTTGGACGTCTGGCCGGTAAGACTACTACACTCTATCATGATCTGAATGTGCGCTGAACCTGGTAGGAGGCTACAAGTTTCCCAGACTGGGGCAAAGTACAGTTCCACGAATATCCGGCACAAACTTGGCCCACATTACTGCCGGAACTTTCTGAAATAGAGCAAGATCTTGTGAGCCAACTAGTCAAATACGAAAGCGGCGCAAGAACGACCGCATCTAAGGTACGATTTCACTATGCGTGTGAACATAAAGTTGATTAATCATATCAGGTTCTTGAACATCCATACTTTGCGCAATGAGGAAAAGACCCCTGAGGCGAAGGTTTGATTCCTACCTTTAGAGCTGTTTGCGGTTGCGAGGTTATTGCTTGTACGGATGGAAGCGGGCATGGCATGCGATTTGATGATATCAAGGAAATCTATTGAACTTATGCTTATGCTTGAGATAAATGTCCCTGACTAGCCTATGAGACATGAACAGTGATCCAACGACTGAACAACTTTCAACAAAAGTATCGAATCAGCTTGGGTGAAGTCTCAGGGCTGGCTGTGGCTAAGCGACAGTCGGCGGGTGCTAGCTTGCTGCAGGGTTCATCCTCCACCATTCACAAGCAACCGCATCACCATAGCAAAGCCGAGCGAACAACAACCCGTACGGCACCCCTGTGTACAATTACCACCCCGCTGACCCGACATTACATATCAATTTCAGTCGCCTGCATGTCGTCGCCGTCCAAATAGAA
The DNA here is from genome assembly GCA_033682645.1 of Phoma sp. ATCC 74077. NCBI lineage: Eukaryota > Fungi > Ascomycota > Dothideomycetes > Pleosporales > Didymellaceae > Phoma > Phoma sp. ATCC 74077. Next base: position 927,035 of record JAWDJC010000005.1, on the reverse strand, counting down.
CTTGTCCGGCCCAGGCTGCAAGTTGCAGCCCTTCACATCGTCCTCAACATCTTACCTGGACTACCGCTCTGGAGGCTTTCCTATCCCACTAAACATGGCCTTTCTATTTCGTAACAAGCAGAAGAGTAATCTCGAGCTTACTCGGTCGATCAAGGAGCTTACGCAGCGTCTTGCTCAGGAGGACAAAGCCAATCCCAAGGTTCGATTGTGCCCCACTGCCGCAGGACCAGTGACGAAGGAGCTGACTGGTAATAGCTGGAAGAGGGACTCGCTCTGGACCTTCAACAGATGAAAGTTAGGCTTCAGGGTACACCTGGTACTACTCGCATTTCGTTGCATCCTACAACTGCGTCTAGAATGCACACCGGCGCCGCCTATGCATGGCTACATTCGCTAACCTCCGACCAGACACAGAAGTCAACCCAGAAGCCGTATTCCAGCTCCTCACGAACATCCTAAACGAAGACCTACTCTACGTTCTCGCCGTGAACATCCACAAACTGCCTTTCGAATCGCGAAAGGACGCCCAAGTTATCTTCTCGACCGCGTTTCGCTATAAGCCAGCTGGCGCATCGGACCCACAAGTCCTACAGCATGTCGTACAATACCGGCCGGATATCATAATAGCGTTATGTCGAGGCTATGATAGGCGGGAGAGTGCTATGCCGTGTGGAGGGATCCTCCGCGAAGCGCTCAAATACGATGCCATTGCTGCGCTACTCCTGTATGACGAACCAATGGAGGATGGGAAGTCAGTCGATCTAGGAAGTGTCAACCCTGATATGCCATCATCTGGAAATGGTGTGTTCTGGAAATTCTTCGGTTGGATTGACAAGGGCGCGTTCGAAGTCAGTGCGGACGCATTCAACACATTTAGGGTACGACATGCGAGCTGGACATATATAACAATGTTGACTGACATACCAACAGGAAATCCTGACAAAGCATAAACCTTTGGTGGCCACATTCCTACAAACGAATTTCGACACATTCTTCACAAAGTATAATTCGGTTCTGATCCAGTCAGAAAGCTACGTTACAAAACGGCAATCCATCAAGCTTCTCGGCGAGATTCTCCTCGATAGAGCAAATTACAATGTCATGACACAATACGTTGACTCGGGTGAACACCTCAAGATCATCATGAAGCTGTTGCGGGACGACAGGAAGATGATCAATTATGAGGGATTTCATGTCTTCAAAGTAAGTACTCCTTATCTACGATCGATAATGTGTGTGTGCTTACATTAGCAGGTATTTGTCGCAAATCCAAATAAATCCATAGCGGTGCAGAAAATTCTCATCAGCAACCGCGAGAAGCTCCTACGCTTCCTCCCATCATTTCTTGAGGACCGCACGGAAGACGAACAATTTATCGACGAGAAAAGCTTTCTGATTCGGCAAATTGAGCAATTGGGCCCAGCACCATTTGTTCCGCCTTCAGCAGCATGAGCTGGCAGTCATTACTTCGTACGGGCATTTCCTTTGTACCTCCCTTTTTGCATTGGCCGGAGTGGAATGGAATTGGTCTTGGTAGCAATGTTGAGTTTCATCTAGCATATTCCCAACGCCGTAGGCGAACGGCATCATTGGCGTAACAGTGGAGTTCACATGTACTGCTTGTGAGGTAGGACTTGAACATTTCGAAGTCTATTAAGTATAGATATGGTTTTGCCGCCGCTAGATGCTGCAGTCCAGATGTTTTGAGCCCTGTCCACTCTCAAGAACTAAAACAACATAGCGATGACGCCCGCAAGACCTCCGGCTGCACCGACAAACGCTGCAGCCGTCTGAACAGCAGCACCAGCCGTTGACGAGCTGGTGGCTGCCGTATTCGGACGAGCAATGGATGGCGCAGCACTCTGTCCACCTGTTGTTGACCTTGTAGCAGCTACCCTAACACTCGTTTCCTCGTCATCCTCACTCGACGTCGACGAAGATCTTGTAGAAGACCTCGTCGAACTCGCACTCGTTGCCCTCGCACTCACGCTCGATGGCCTCACACTTGACGCACTACCCAATCCACCCGACGTATTAAGAATCTCAACGACCGTCGCACTCGCAGCACACACAAGATGACTGACAGTCTCTCCCGAGGCAATGCTGTACATTTTCGCGCAGTTGGGCGCGCTGTCTTGCGTGCAGGCAGTGAGGTAATTATCGTTAGAGCAGCCGGAATCGGAGAGACAGGAGTTGACGTCGGAGGAGGCGACGCAGCGTGTTGCGATGTTGCACGAGTCGATTTTTGTGCCAGTGCAGCAGCCGAACCAGTTGATTACGGTGTTGTAATAGCAGTCTCCTACTGTGCAGGAGACTGGGTACTCTAAAAGTATTGTTACTAGGCTGATTACAGGCATGAGAAATCGTATGAGTGGTAGTGGGAGAGGGGGAGAGGGGTATTCGGTGTCTTACCTGCGTCGCCCTCTATGTATCCGCATATTCCATCATCTTGTTGCCGACGGAAGATCTCAGGGAGGGATCGCGGTTCATTCGTAGGCCGTGGTGACCATCCATTGATGTCGGCTTGGAGGAGATCATTGATGGGAGTCGGAAGGGGTCCATCGAATGCTACACTGTATACGGTTGCGCTGAACGCGAGCAGAGTTGCAACCGAGGTGAACATTTTGAATATCTTCAGGTAGAGCGAAATACGAGAGTACTCAAATTCCTGAACGTACTGCACCTAAGTCCACCTCTTATACCTGCCGTTCCGCCGCTCCCGCAGTGAAGACACTCTCGCGTAACTCCCGCCTCGAGACTGAGCAGCTGAACCTCACTGGCGCCCAAACTTTTCTGTACGACAGCATTTTCTTCTCTTTTGAGATCAAAGCTATCCCCTCTTAGTAGTCCACGATCTCGTAATTCTTAGCGCGAAACCTTACTGGTCGAGAATGCTCATGCGTGGCTTGTCGTCGGGTTGTGACTTGTCCAAAGGCGTCAGGCACAGGCGAGCTGAGTTGTTCCTGTCGTGGTTTGGGAACGCCACAGAACGTACTATGTCATTTTGGGTTACGATATGGGTAAGCTTCGCCCGAAGGAAGCTTCACCAGACGACCCAGAAGATTGAATTGAAGTTGAGTTGGGACGTAGTTCAGAAAACGTTTGAGAGATTGCAAAGATTTGGCGAGCGAGCTGCGACATGAAAAAAGGCCGAATGCAAAACAACACCTTCTGATGCAGCACGCTATCGTGGGAATACATTATTGATTTCCGGTGAGTGATCCGTAGCCTTGTGAAGGAATTACCGCTAGTGTAACGAAGCTCTAGACGAGGCCTGATTTGGGGGCTAAGAAGCTCTCGACCGAGGCTTGACTCGAGTGACATTGGAACGGAGATCCATGTACGAAAAATCACTTGGCGCAATCAAATCTTGGCAGACCTTCGGCACAATCATTTATATCAACAAGCCCAGCCGACTTGAATACGAGCACGGTTGCTGATACCAAATTGGGTTACGCGTCGCGTCTGACAGCGGCTGCCAGAAGGTAAACATATCCATGTCGACATACTGCTCGACAAGGTATCTGGTACCTAAACCGCGCCATCGTTGGCCGAATTTTGCGTCCCGTCAATGGCATTCAAGAACACCCGATTTGAGGAGACTGCCAAGAGTGCTGCACTTTTGCCTTGGCGCGGCAGACGTACGGATGTGGTTGCTGGACCGGTTTGGTACGATCGTGGCTGAGGCTTGGGATTTTGATCGTGCCTGTAGCTCTTGGTGTGTTACGGTTCGATTCTGATATTCGACTGACTTGATCCAAGGCCGTGCGCTGTGATGGATATGAATCGTCGGTTCCAAAAGCGAAGTGGATCGCGCTCATGTATCGGGATGACGGTGAGTATACCTCGTTTGAATACAATATTCTTATCACCCGAAGTGATCCATGAGGCAACAGTCTTAGCCGTTTTATTCTTTGATTTAGAGAGTATTGAGGAAGTCCTGAAAGACAGAATGATAAGTTCCTCCCAGTCATCCGATACGGCGGCTGGACATCGTTTATCCTTCATCAAGTGCTACGCACACGTCGGCATTGTGATTAGAAATGCCAACGTGCTGATAAACGTGAGCATTCGACTATTTCCACACATCACCGAGCTTACTGCAAGCATAACAAGCTCTCCGCTCTCCTTGAGCTCTTCGACTGTATTGTCAAACCTCGAATCTACGCTGGGGAATGACCGTGAAACATATCTCGTCGTCGTCTCGACCACAAAGCCACCTTCTGAGCCTAGGAACGCGTATAAGGGTCCTCCAAAGTTTGCGGCAATTTGAGACGGGTATACACCGTCTTTATCCCAGTCCGGTGTGCTTCGGACCAATCATGATCGTCAGGCTTGGGAAATAAGGGCGAACCGATCTATTGCGTTAGAGCGAAAAGGAGTCCCGCTTGATTTGACTACCGTGAGCTTGCGAAACATCGTTGATAGAAAATTCAAAGTTGCTTCGTACCAATCTGAGTAGACACCGCCCCACTTAATCAACATCCATGCGCAGGGCAAGGCTGTTGACTGTGGCGACATGAGACTCTTACAAATCCATCGATCTTAAACAATAGGGCCGACTATGAAGAGACACAGGTCAATACTAACAATAAGACCGCTCCAGAAAAGGGTTCTTTGCAAAACAACATATTTAGGGTGATGGCTTTATACCTAAATACTGTTATTCTACTTGTAAAAGAGAGCGAATCCATGTCTCTTAACAAGTTTCTGTTTGGTGCAGGTGGTGATTTGTGTTCGATCGCACTATAAATACCAGCTTTCGTGAGGACGGCAGGGGTTGATCTCACTGCGCCGCAGGTAACATGTTTCACGAGGTTACACGTGACTTGGAATTGGCCCCAAGATGAGGCGATGTATTCGACCTCAGTCGATACCCTTCGGAAGGTTGGCCATGGAACCTTCCGAGCGGCTATAAGCCTTATATCGCACCAGCCATCGTTCTCTACTTTCGTATTCTCCACTTGGCTTGCAGTATCCAAATGCTCCGGCGCCCACATCGATCCCAGTCGTCCAAATATTCGCTCTTCCGTTATCTTCCATGGAGGGAAGCTACTACGACGTCTCTCTGCTCTTCAAAGAACAATTTCCTCGCTTCGTAGTCTTCTTGAAAGAACGCTTTTCTCGCTTCGTAGTCCTCTTGCGTAAACATTACCTTCAAGCTGGAAAGGACTGGCGGGCCCGATGGAGACAAGGCGCCTTGTGGCTGCTTGCCATCACATGGATTGTTATTTTACTTCTCAGCTTTTTCTTTCTTTCTGCTCTTCCTGCGATTCATATCTATAACACCCGGAGTGCATGCCAACCTGATGGGTCCTTTACTCCAGATCCTTCAGCATATCGATATTGGTCGACGTCGGGCTTCTTTCAGATCACACTAGGATTCGGCAATTTGAATTTTACCCAGGCGAAAGCTATTGACATCAGCTGGGACGTGGTTAGTCCCTGAAATTACTCTAGCTGCGTGGCCGCCAGTGTCGATGACTGCGCGTACTGACTTCCTTTTAGATCTTTGGTCGTGGGGGTCAAGGCCTTCTTGCGCTCATATCGTGGCACGTTTTTGCAAATTATGTCACGACGTCTATGGAAGTGACGCCGGTCACTTTCAGAACCTACCGGATGATTTTTTTGCAGAACCAGTCTCTTCTCGTTGGCATCCCCCGCATGGTTAGAGACTTCACGCGTCGCCATGGATTACACTCAAAGCTTGCGATGGTGTTCATGATTATGACCATGACTTTCGTTTTAGCATTCCCAACATTCGGGAGTGCAATGACTGGATACAGTGGGAATGTCCAGGCCTTTGTGGCCGATAAAGGTGGCCAACTCATTCTTTTCAAAGATTTCCGCTTCGCCCTGTATACCATTCATAACGGCTGGGCAGTCGGCAAAGAGAGCGAGTATATCGTAACATCCCCTAGCTCTAATGGTGAGTACAATAATTCTTCGTGCTTACGCCGTCATTAAAATGTACCAAGGCGATCCGGTACTCAAAGATGCTGATTTGGAACGTTACGCATCCTGTAACTACTATTATCCATATCGAGACGAAGCGGAGGACTGCGATACGCTACTAAACACTACCGACTGTTAGTTCTGTCCAGCCTTCCCACATTGAGATATGAAAATTAACGCGTCCCGCCTAGATGTAACACGGTACGGCTTCTCTAGCTCAAAGAACGAATCGTCTACTTTCAAAAACATTACCATATCAGGTCCAGTCCTGAACATATCGTCCTTCTATCTACCATCTGATCTCAGAAAGTTTAATCATAGTGATGAAGCCTCCGCCAATAAATCAAGATTGACTTGGACGTATTCCAATATCACATACCCTTTGGAATACATCAAGAACAAAGGTACTTGCCAGCCCTTGGAGGTACGTTACAGATCTCCTTTTCACTTATCAATATACTGACACCCCAATCAGAGTTACCGGTGGGGTTTCTCGTACATACAACTATACCTCATGGTCATTTTCTTGATAATCTGGTCTGTCGGCATATACATTCTGTGGCTCCGCTCTCATGTCATCATGAAACGACGCGGCAGACAAGATGTGGCCGGCGAATTCAAAGCCGTTTTCGAACTCGCGGATGCCATGCGCTTTCAACTAGAAGAAAACGGAGTTGAAGAAGGGTTCAAGATATCCGCCCTCTCAGAGTCAAAACTGCGCCGTCGCATCCGGAAAGACTTGCGTGGTGGAACTATATCATACAAGACATCACTATTGTATACAGGAAAGGATGGAGAGGGAGATTCTGGATGGGGCTTCAAAAGTTGGGTGAAAAAAGAGAAGTGGTGGCTGGCTGCATTCCTCGTATCGATCGCTGTGACGATATTAGGCAGCCTGGCAAGCTATATCTCTACAGCGACTGTCACTTACGCTCTCCCCCTTGAGGTTTTGATTGCCATGTACATGGGATCATCGGACGGAAGCCGGGTGATCACATTCCTCTGGTCATTCATTGTACTCAGTGTCGTACCTCAGATCGCAGTCAGCATTGTCTACGAATACTACAGACAATATTACTAGTGGGATGTCGCCAAGATGTTGGTGGCCGAAGTGGGATAAATAAACAAAAATCATTCCTCTTGTTCAACTCCATTAGATCTCCTGTCATCGTCTCTCCCTCTTAAACCCCATTTCCCTCTCCTATACTTCGATCAATCTCCGTTTTCCACATCCTCACGCTTTTCGCAACCTCGCCATATACATCCACGTCCTGCCAAAGCAAGCCCCCAAGCCTGTCCCTACTGAGCATCTCCAGTGTACTATCGAATGGAGGAACCCAGCACTATCCTGCATATGCAGAAGCCTTCTCTGCATACCTCTTGTTTGGTAATAAGCTCGTATACTTTTGGTAGAGCTTGAGATCAAGGTCGACCAGATCGATGATGCGTTGGCATAGTGTTGATAGACCGTGATTGAGCATGGTTCGGCGAAAGGTAGAGAGCGTGTGGAGCGAACGGGAATTAGGAATGGAGGAACAGCCATTCCAAAAGCGCTTGACCTTGTGTGCAAGCGGCATCTGTTGTCAACTCTTCTGGCTCCTGTAGGCTATGTTGTGGTGGTGAGGTCTGTGTAGGTGACGGCTGTGCCGGTATCGAGGGATGGAAAGACATGTAAAGTAGTATGCCGCTGTACTCTCTCTCTCTCTCATGTCGCTGGTTAGGTAGTATAACAGGACTTTTATAGCTTGGGGGCTTGCAGTGCGTACTTGTTCGAGATCGCTTAAGCGCAATTTGGAAAGCAGTAGAAAGTAGGTGAGACATAATGAAGAACTTTTGTAATTGTTTGACATTCGTCAAAATGAAAGACACCGTCTAAGACTTACTTGTTCTCGGCCGACATGCTAGAAAATGTAAGGTGAAAACGTAAATGAAAATATGACAGTCGTATTCCGGGTGCGAAAATCAAAGGTTGTGTTTAAGTGGTGCTCTTGTATAGTCATGCAGATCGAATATCGACTGCTGTCAGTACCAAGTCAGAATCCGCATCACCGCAGACTAACACATCGCATTTCCCAGTCACGCTCACTGAGTATGTTACAACCTCTGCTATCATAGGTATCGCGACCATTCACTAGGTAGAAGGACTATAAAACCTCACCTTCGTTACTACAAGTGACTTAAGTAACTCACTTACTACTATCTCCCACCCACAAATAAGCCGACAACTAAGACCAGCAAACCCTGCTAACCCCAACTACCCCAACTACCCCATGCACCCCTACCTTAACTACTTCAACCCCTACACCACCCACCGCGACATATCCCCGCCACGCACTCCCTACGAAATGCCCCGACAGGGCTACCATCCCCAAGACTACCGCTCCGTGAGCCCTCTTCACGATGAGCGTAGACCTAGCCTAGCACCACGAACACTGAGCCGTCCAGTGATGTATGCGAACTTGAACGACGGGCCAGGAGGTTGGATGCTAATAGGAGAGGGGTATGGTCAGGAGGAAGAGATGCGTGAGGGACGGAGACCAGTATATAGAGATCCGCATTGGAGTCCGCGTAGTGATCCGTATTGGCATTTGATGTTTGAAGACGGGATATTTAGGTAGGTGGTTGGGCAGGTCGATGAAGATGCATATGCAGAAGGTTGGCTTGGCTATCCTCAGAATAGGGAGAACCCCTGACTGGCTACCGCTCACAGAGGTTTGCAGGTCAATCACTAAGATTAAATGTAACTATAGTGAGAGATCAGGGGGAGATGAAGCAACCCATGCACCAGCACGCTTAAGTACACCTAATCTGATAACGACGTCTAATTCATCTCTCTCTGTGACCCATGGGTAATGCTATACCCAGCCGCTAACCGCTGATATGATAGAATAACGCCATGCAAATGATACTCCTCCTACGCCCGTACTAGAACTATGCAATACATACATGCCAAAGCAGGAGTGGATGTGACTATACGATGGACCATCAAGGCCCTGCTGGTTCTCTGATGTGTGTCGGCTGAGACATGTATTTCCTTAATTCGACGCATCACTTTCGGAGGCTGTCTTTGTGCTTCGTCGATGAATGGAGGGCGAGTAGGTGGAATCGCCTAGACTTGGTGTTTGCGGGTACGGGAAGATGTGTTGTGGCGTTCTACGTCAGGGACACGTTGAATTCCCAGTTGCCTGTGCGATGTGTCAGCAGTTGTTTAATGGAAGCTAGATGTCCTTAAGGGCCTTGTGATTAGGGCTCGACTCTTGCCAGCGGTGAAGATCGACCGCTTGCCGCCTGGGAGCACGGTGATTACGTTGCTAAGAGGACTGACTTACCCGACTTCAAGTTTTCGGCCGTATCATTGAGAAGAATGATCCTCCGCTTCGTACAGTACGATGTTTTATCCAGCATATCGACCTTCAAGTTCTGCAGCTGGTCGATAGGCTTTTCGAACATCTCACTGAGGTTCTCTACGGCCATCTCGAGATCCTTTTGATTATCTTCAAAGATTTCTGTGAGATTGTTGCGGGCTAGGTAGTATGCGAAGGCGTAGGTCCACTTAAGTACCTGTCGGCAGTGTTGAAGCGCTTGCGAGGCCTGGTCCAAGAACTGCACCTCAATCCATGACATGCCCGAGGAGTTCTGCAGTTGTTGCATCTTCTTCTCCGTCTTTAGATAGATGTCCTTGTCTAGCTTCGCCGACTGCTCATGATTCGCATAACGATTATAGTAATGTAAATATCGCTCAAGCGATTGTCGTGATTTAGCCTGGGCGTCGCGGGCGTCTGACCCGCTCTTCTCCTCGAATCGATTGCAGTTGTACCAGCTGGTGCCATGTTCAGACCATACGCCCATACACATCCAGCAGAACTCATGGCGGCACTTCCTGCATGTCATGTGGTTACATCCACCGTTCTTCTCGATTGTAGAATTGCACTTTGGACACTCCTTAGTGTTGGCCGATATCCAGTTCGCCGTTTCGGAATCGTCCTCGCATTTCTTCAGCCATCGTTTTACTAGCGAACACGGTGCTGGCTGGTGATCGTTCAATGTGCATCCAAAGCAAAAGTCATGTCCGCAGTCGCAATGCACTGTGGGTACCACCCTACCAAGATCCTTGCTCTTCACTGGGCATTCGATAGCGTATTTACAATCAGGTGCCGGGCACCACTTGAGGTTTTCCTTATCGTCGACATAGGTTCGTGTAAGAAGTACATGATATCTACATCTGTCAGAAGAGTCACAAGGCAACGCAAGTTCTCACATACCTGTCCTGAAGATCTTCGGTGACAAGAAGGTCCAGCGATTTCGAATCTACGATCCGTGTGCAACCCTCTCCGGGGCATCTTATCCGAGCCGCTTCACCTTCATCTGTTATTTTAGTGCTGAGATATTGCCTGTAGCAGTCTACGCAGAAGCGGTGGCCGCACTTCATTGCAAAGGTATCCATATTCGGGCTGTCGTCACAGCAAATGTCGCAAACAAACCCTGAGACCTTCTGCAGCTTCGGGGGATTGCTTGCCGAATCTTGTCCAAGCCCCGCGTTCTCTAATACTTCCTCCGTCTTCTCCATGTATTGATCGATCAAACGCTCCTTGTTCCATCGCAGATGTCGGAGGAGAATCGCAGACGCCTCAGGCGGTTGGCCAAGAATGCTCGATACTTCGTCGATTTGCTTGTCCTGTTGTCCTTGTATTTGTGCAGGGTCGAAGACTTTGAAGTCTACTTCATATGCCTGCCTGGTGGGCTTAATGTCCTTATCCTGCGTTTCGAACCCGACGTCATCTTGCTCCATGTCGAAGTCGGAGTCTGCAAGCTGCAGTCAGTAAAGACGTCCAGACAGGAGTCTACAAGCGGTCCTTACCTTCTTCCAAGCCCATATCACTGTCCTGGTCGTCAAACTGGTCTCCGCTAACGGAGCTGTTAAAGTCATCATCGGAATCCATCTTGCCGGAGGCGTCCGTAACCGGCGTGGCAGGCAGATCGATGGTGGGGGTTTTCTGTAGTTTCTTCTTCTGAGGAGGTTCTTCTGTAGGGCTTTGGTGGTTGTCTGCCTCAGAAGCCTTCCGCTTGCGAGCGGTGGGCGGCGTCGTGATTTAGGTGTGAGCCAGTCCCGCCTGATGACGGAACTAGCCAGGCTGCGGCGAAAGGAGTGACTAGACTGCGATGGATTAGACCTGAGGCACGCGGACGGTGGCGTGGTACAGCTGGACAGGCAACAGGAAAAGAAGGGTGTCTTTGGGTGGATATTGGTCAGCGGAGGTGGCAGTCACAAGGGTTGCGATGAGTAGGTGGGCGGATGCGGGCAGTTGGTCCTGGCGGGAGTCGCAGGCTAGCGCAGTCAAGTTAGTCAACCACCGAATTGGGGAGCGGCGTCCGCGGCGGTGAATTTGCTTCGCTGCAGTTGCCTCAACCTCAGCTTACTTTACGCGGGCGGTATCCCAAGTCTGTTGTAAGCCTCTGCTTCCCTTGTGTATAATGTGGTACTTTATAGGGCTTGTCCTACACTTTTCAGTGCTCACTATACTTAGTTGCTCGGTTCTTTCAAAGGATTGCGACACGCGACGCATTTTGGTTAGCCAGCTTTCACTGAGGACTAGCACAAGATGAGATGCATGTGCACACCCTCGCATGGATCATATTTCTCTCCTCATAGATGTTGAGAACTCGACAGGTCTACTCAGAGTCCTCGTCCTCTTCGCTTTCTTCCTCGCTCTCCTCTTCACTCTCCTGCTGCAAGAACTCGATCAAGCTCTTCGTCTTTTCCCTCACTCTCGTCATCTCTTCACTCTCCGTGCTCTTTTCGTCCTCCCACCACTGCAGCATACCGTCCTCTTCGACAGCATCCAGCTCCACCAGCTTCGTTGCTGCACTCAGTAGGATGTTCTCGCCATTATCCTTGTGAATGAGATCGGCTTGCAACAAGAGCATGAAATCGACCTGATCGGTCTTGTTCGACGCGTTCTTGTCAAAAATGGCACGATCGATGAGCTCCTTATGTTGGCCGAAGACTTGAGCGACAGCATTCTTCACGGGTTGGCCAGACTTGATGAGCTGCGTGATGCGCTTGATGAATGAAGAAACGACTGCGCGGCGGACTTGATGGTCCGATGCGTTTGTGCTCATGCGGAGCGCTGTGAGTTCTAGTTGGATATTTGCGGACTCATGTCCTTCCACCAGAGAATCGTATATGCTGGCTGAAGCATCGTGATCGAAGTTTGCAGCATGCTGGCTATCTGCAGAACCGACAGACAGGAAACTACTCGTTGTGGATCTGTCGTGCCGTATTTCGAAGTCGTCCGCATCTGAGTCAGAATTCAGAGTCGATATTGACTCATTCGAGAGATTGTAGACTAGAAATGTCAGCGCAAAACTTCTTGTTGAAAAACACAAGGTTGACTAACTTGGTCCAGCGGAGACGAGCCCGTCCACGAGCTCATCCTCGTCTTCCTCGTCCGAATCTTGAAACTCGAACCCATTCCCTTTCTGCCCGACTATTGCTGGATCTGGATTGCCTCTGAAGAGATCCTCATCCGCCTTCCGCCGTCTTTTCGCTCTCGTTATTCTATGATCACCACGGATCGTCACACCTTCACTGATGCTGACGCCATATGAAATCAGCGCGCCCGCCTCGATTGTGCATTTCCGCCCGATCGAAGCCTCGTTTGCAATGATAGATCGTGTCACTGTACTTCCATCGCCTATGCTGGCATAGTCCCACAGATAAGCACCATCGATCTTGACGTTTCGGCCAATCTGGCAATGCCGACCAATTATGCTGTTGGTGATAATGCTCCTGTCGCCGATGCTCGTCCCTCGTCCAATGACCGTCTTAGAGCTAATGATGCAGTCGCGTGCAAGTATGACGCCTTCCTCTTTGTAAATATTGCCTTTCTGTAACCGGTACGATTGTCCTTGAACGAGGTTGCTATCAGGACATAGTGGATACGCCCAGCGTGAGACGATGTCCTTGCTGACCGAGTCGTATGCATGTAGGTTTCTCACTCTTGCCGCATAGTGATCTGCAATAATGTGGGTGTGGAACGTTTTGCCGTTGAGCTCGTAGTCCTTGAGTACACTGTGTAGGAAGCCCTTCCGGGGCGCTTGAAAGTCGAAGTTGTCGCTCCATAGCGCCAGCACGTCTGGTGTGCAAATATCAATACCGCAGTCAATCAAATCTTGTCGCACCTCGAGCTCCTGGTGGGTGGAGAGTAGTTCAGGGTCGATAGAGAGGTAGTGTGTCTGATCTCGATTCGGCATTTGTTCGAAGTGTAGACACCTGTCCTTGGTTGGGTCGATAACGAAGACCGGGCTTGTCCCTCTGGCTTTCGTTCTGTGAGTGTTTCCAGCCTCCCGCAGCACCATCGTCATTATCGCATTCTTGTCCTTCGTCCGGCGCGCTCTATGTGCAGCGAGCGCAGACTCCAGTGGCAGATTGCTGACCACATCTCCATATACCATGAGGAAGTCGCCAGTTAACAGACTCCTGCTATCCAGGTCTCGCATCGCATCGCCAATTGAGTGTGACGTTGACTGGATGAGCTCCAGCCTGGAGAACGGAGATGATTGCGCGGACCATTTTGACCGTGATATGTACTCCTCAACCTGTTCTCTGTGTGCGCCGCAGTATACGAAGATTTCTTCTACACCTGCGTTGGCTAGAAACTCAAAGGTATATTCGATGAGCGGGGTATTCGCGAGGGGTAGCAAGCACTGCAAAGCTTGTTAATATTGCGACAGCAGATGTAGAGAGTGTACATACCCGTGGATGCTCGAGGGTGAAGGGATTGAAGCGCGTTTCGAAGGGGTCTGCAAGTATCTGGAAAGTTAGCACACTATTTGAGGTACATGCTTAATGCGGAGCGTACCACAGCTTGAAGCGGCTCATCGCGTTCCTCTTCGCCCGACTTGCCCTTCTCTTGGCCTTTTTTTCCCTTTGGAGGCATCGTGATTATTATGTTTGAATCCGCAGCTCGCTAATGCGAAGGCGTTGAAGTTCCAGGATCCTGCACGTGGTGGGGAAGGTCGCGGTGAATTTCTGCGAAAAGCTTCAGAAACTCAGCACCGCCGCTGACTCACCCGTCCGCGGGCGAGGACTAGGACAACTACGCACAACCAGATCACCGGGACTCGTTCGCGTCACCAAGCACTTTAGTGGGGTGGCTCTGCGGGAAGGCCGCAGCAGCAAGGCGCAGGAATCTCGTGTGCTCGTGCACGGCTTTCTGACCTGGGGCCATCGAGGTCCAGACCACCAGGAACAGCATCTCCTGGGAATGCTTATTGCAACGACATTCCCCAGCTGAGGGATCGTGATCCTGGCCGACCTTTGAGGATATGATGCTTGTTGAATTGAATTCGCACTTGGAATATGCGAAATGCGTTGTTGGTCATGCAGTATCTCAAGCAGACACTGGGAGCCTGTTGCGAGTGACATGAAAAGGGATTTGAAGCTTCAGATGTGTTTCTCCATCTGCGCATAGTTTAATGGGGACGACACTGCTTTAGTCGGTCTATTGCATATGCAGAGACGAATTGAGCATGATGTATCAATACATGGATTTAATATGAACTATGCTACATCTAACTCCTTAGGTGGTCCGCCCCTTCAGCTCCTCAAAAGCCGACGGGAAGTGCGGAGAACAATCCATATCTAGCACTCTAAAGGGTATGTCGTGAGCGATGACCATTCCCGTTCCTATCATGCTGTCCGCACTGGACAAGTCAGGTATCTGAACTAATATGAAACCCTTCGAACGCCCGATAACCTCAAAGTGATACCTTCACTGAAGGCCGCAACCTTGCCTTGCATGTCCTTTATACCATACTGCACCATCTGCATACAAGAACCGGACACAATCGTACCGGTGCTCACTCTTCTTCCATTCTTTCCCCGATCGACTTCCCGACTGCCGTCCTCAACCAGTGAGGGGGTAGATCCAGGGACCAAGACTTAACCACATAGCAAGTGGCGCTCATGGGACCCATGCGGAGAACAATGTGGTGTCTCCATTTCATCATCGTGGCCGTTGTTGCATAGGATTCATTGGTTGTTGCATTTGCGGAGCATACATTTGCTGGCGTTTCGCGGGATTATTCATGTCGTCGCCACCAGAAATGTCAGATATTTGCCGGCGGTGACTGGCTGGTGGCTGTTGTTGCTGTTGCTGTCTCGCTTGCAGCTGCATCTGTGGCGAGGAATTGTAACCCATGTTAGCTTGCATGGGGTTTACACCATAGGCGCCAGGATGCTGTACTGGTTGCCCCTGCATAGCTTGCGCGTACTCATCCGTCACATTGCTGCCGACAGGAGAAACGCCTGGCATCTGGTTTGGCGAATTCCAGTTACTTACGGTCGCTGGTGACTTTGCGGGTGAGTCTTCTTCTTTGAGGACCAGTTGTCGAGCCATTTGCACAGGTTGAGGCGCTGCCATCCCTTCCCCTTGCGCCAGCGGCTTCTTAAGATGAACAAGGTGCTTCTCTAGCATATGCAACAAGCCCTCCTTCGTGAATGGTTTAGGAAGCACATCATTCATACCTGGAGGATGTTAATAATTGCATGAAGCCCGGTAGCCTATAACATACCATGTTGGAAATACATCGAGATATCATCGCTTCGGATATTAGAGGTCATTGCCACAATCGGGGTTGTGTCAAATTGTCTGATGAGATGGCAAGCCGAGACACCGTCAAGGTTTGGCATAATGATATCCATCAAAACCAAGTCGTACTTGGATCCTGCATTCATTTTGTTGACCGCTTCCAGTCCATCGAGCTAAGCACAGTCAGCACGGCGTAGGTAGGAGTATACTTTCTCACTTACAGCACTATCAATGGAGCAGTGGAAGGCATACAAGAACTTGCTTCCAATGCGTCGACACGTGGGGTCATCTTCAACGAGCAAAATCTGGGGAGGACGGATCCAGCCAGGATCTGGAATGGTGCTCTTCTTCCTTCCTTCCTGGAACTTGGGTTCGGCAGCGTCAACAGCCTTGGGCGGGGCTGCATATGGGATATTGTTGATGTGCTCGCTATACATGGGATCGATACCGTTGGATGAGCCTACTGGGTAGACAAGATTGTCAAGGTTTTCGAGGCGCATCGATCCAGCGGAGCTTGCCGATGGTGGCCCGCGACTCGTAGGTCGGACTGCTGCCCGTGCGAAGTCTGGTGGTGGTGTTGTCAATGTGCCGTTCATTCTCATAGTAATCTCATTCATCTGCTCCAGGTTTCTTGGGTTCAGCATTACATCAGCATTTGTCTCGCTAAGGAGCTTGGAAGCATGTTGCAAAGGTGATGCAGGGTTGTCGTCGTCCGCGGCCTGGTTGGGAGCTTCGACATTGCCGTTCTGCGGTTGCGCGCCATTAGGGCCAAAGACGAGTTTGCTGTTCCTTCTCTGGGTTGCGTCTACTCCATGCAAGAAGGTCATGATCTGCTGCATGACGTGCTCATGGTTAACAACCGTCTTTTGTAGGCCGATGACCTCCTGCAACAGCATGGAATGATGGATGCTCAATTCATTATATCGTCCTTCAAGCGCATGTAGCTGGGCTTGGGTTGCCATCAATTGTCCGCTCACCATGTCCATCTGTTGCGATGGCACCAACATGTCTGTATCATTGGGTTGATTGGGTTTGCGTGGAGCTGGGGCTTTTCGCCGAATATTATCGAGCGCATCCTTGTTGTTCATCTTGAAGTCTGGGTGCTTGAATTCCCAAGCCTAAGGAATGGTCAGCAGGGGAACCATAGGAAAGATGCGCTCCGCACGCTAAAAGCGGTGCGAAGATGGTAGAAAACCTACTCCAGGCCCGTACGGCGACTGCCCATTCTCTTCATTATTATGCCTGACTTTATGGAAATCATATTTGTTCAGCTGCCGGACAAAACTCGCGAAATTGCTGTGCTTGAAATGCTTGGGAAGTATGTGTTTCGTGAATTTCTCGTTCTGCCCAAAAGTTAACAACTTGCACCTTTTGATTGCACGAACAATGCGATGACGTACTTCTAGGACGACGAAACTATCGCCATCGTTCCCCCATCGTACTACGCTCTCGTCGCTCGGGTTTTCCAGCATTCTATCGCGCAGATTAGCACAGACACTCGATAGAGTCCGACAATCGAGGTTGACCTACTTGTACAACTTGCGCACCTAAACGGATGTTAGCGCTACTCATCCCTAAAATGCGATTGCGAACGTACAAAGTCGCTGGAGTTGCTCGACCCAGCACCCCCCGCCTGATTAGAGTCCATGATGGCTGTGGATGACGAAACCTAGCGATTCGATAGCCCTCCCTCCCGATCCCAATCGATATGCGATGACAGTGAAATACTCGAGAAGCGATCCAAACGGCAGGAGATGGAATGGCGGCGACGACGGCGACGACGGCGACGACGACGGTTACCACTTCGAACCAACCGCAGTGAGGAGGGCAGCGGGCGGCGCGCGAGGCTCAGGTCGACAACGTATGGCCGGGGCGATCGAGATAGAATCGATGATGACGAAATCAGCGAACATGGGCGAGCCCGAGTTCAGGCGGGTGGGATGCAGAGGACGAGATCTGGACCTTTGGGTGTAAAAGACAAGGAGACATGGGCTCGTGGCATATGAGCGGGCGCTTTTCAGTCTAAAAGGCCCTAAATCAGGTTAACTGAGCTTGAGAGGAATGCGAGTAGCTTACGCTAGTTAGAAAAAGCCAAGCGGGAGTGCTGCCGAGGACAAGGCCAGGGTGTGCATGTGGAATACGAAGGGTTGGAGAGGCAGCTATTCTTGAAGCGAACCGCATGCATTTGTATCTACGGCCCTTTGTCCATGCGCGCGGCACTCTTCTCCACTCGCAAGACACGATGACATGTGGAATGGCTCAAGAGTTATCGCGACTTGAATGATCCCAAGGTTGCTCAGCACTGCCAGTTTCCGTCATGGCGGATGGCCCAACCGCGGGCTCCAGCGCCAGTGACGATTTCGGGGCCGCCGGCTTAGGACGCGATCTGCACAGAAACTGTCGAATTATCGGCGCGAGAACACGGCATGCCATCTCCATGCACGCCGCGCTCAATATCTGCAATCTACGGCCGCTGCGAGCCTCGCTTGCCAGCTATTTGTGACCCAGAGGCCCACCTTCCAAATTGCACAATTCCCACTTCCAACAGGGAAAGCGCACCTCGCGGGTGGGCGACTGCCCTTGCCGCATCCGAGCGCTTTGGGCAGCTAGCCACGATTGCAGGTGGGTGGATCGTCGGCCGCGCTACCCCCATTCGAGCACCCCGGCAGAAGCACCTCCAGCAAGCTCCCGGAGCCCCCCAACCACCTACGACATCAACAGCTCTATTTTCAGTCCCGAGCTGCTATACACACCAATTCGCCCGACATCATGTTCGCTACCACCCGCCATCTGCCATTGATGCGCTCGGTCGCCAGCCGCCGCCTTTTCCATGCGACGGCTCCCGCCTTCGTCAAGGTTGGCGACAAGCTGCCAAATGTCGACCTTGTCGAGGGCTCGCCAGGTAACAAGGTCAACCTCGCAAATGAGTTGACTGGCAAGGGTGTCATCATTGGTGAGTGCCTGGCTGACGGATTAAAGAACGTCACCTGACTAACAACCACCACTAGGAGTACCGGCTGCTTTCTGTATGGGTCCTCGTACGAACTGGGTGTTCAGCATACACTGACTTTGTACCTTCCTTTCCCGCAGCACCTGCGTGCTCTGAAAATCATATCCCCGGCTACATCAACTCTGCCAAACTCAAAACGGCTGGCAAAGTCTTCGTGGTCTCAGTCAATGACCCCTTTGTGTAGGTGAACGAGCATTTCCGCGAGTTGTCAGATTCGGTATTCGAGACTGTCTCGGAAGAGGTGACATGCATGCTCGCTTTGACGAGAGCATGACCAATACGGCATACACGAGACCTCGCCGCGTTGCCACCTGCGAGCACGATCTTGACGCATGTCTCGTCCGGATCCTTTTTCTTGATTCAGCTTCTGCTTATCTCGAGGCTGACCAGGCACAGTATGAAAGCGTGGGGTAAGACCCTCGATCCATCTGGCTCTAGTGGTGTAAGTGCTCCCTTGCATCTGCTGGGACGTTAAGCTAGGATGTTTACAGCAAATGTGTATCGTGATACTGACCCAGGTAGATTCGCTTCCTCGGTGACCCTGGTCTGGCTTTCACAAAAGCCCTTGATCTCTCTTTTGATGGTGCTTCGATTTTTGGTGGTGATCGCTCCAAGCGATACGCTTTGGTGATTGAGGACGGTGCCGTCAAGGAAGCACACGTGGAGCCGGACAACACTGGCTTGAATGGTATGTTTCGCCCAGTCCTTCTTTATTGCATCACCGTTGGTCCAAAATGTTGACCAATGGTAGTCTCCGCGGCTGATAAAGTCCTATAAACGCCCTGCAGTCTGAAGAGGTTGGGCTCGAACTCCTCGTGAACATATCTGGACCAATGATTATTCTTGGCAAGGCCGATATCAAACGAATGAACATGCGGCCGTTGGTTTTGAACACGTATCCAATGCATTTACAAAGCGGACAACCACTAAGATCATGAGCGAGTGCTCCTAAGATAACCATGGTAAAGGCTAACCAAGCGATTGCAACGACAATTTTCATTATGCTCGACTTTAAGAGCCAACTCCATACTCAGTATCTTCCCTCTATAGGACCTATTAGGACACCGCAGTCAGGCAGACGTTCCTAAGATGCTTGCGCCCCCACCTTGCCAAATTATTTCAGTTCATGCTCATACTCATTTTCTTTATTCTTATAGCTTTCCATGTCGTCATGAAAATCCTGACGCTATGGAAGCGTTTCTTGATCAACCATCTTGAGGAATTTCGACGCGCGTCACGTCCAGTTATGTATCCCTTGTATGCCGGACTTTGCTTCTTTACCAACTCTTATGACGATACTCAGACACTATCTAACTTGGATTAGATGCTCCTTCCAACCTTGGTGATGCGAAGAGTTCATTTTGATCCAAGAACAAGTAACCGAGGTTTACCGATTTACCGTTATCATAGCAGCGGTTTCTTCCAGCAGATGTTGGATTATCTATAGCCCGGTCCCGAGGCTCTACTTTCTTATAGTCCAGTACCAGTCGCACTTCTTGTCATGCATTCGCGCATCCCCACACGCCCCATATTGGACATAGATGCAGTGGTCAGAGGAAACATTAATACTACTGGAGCACGCGCGTCATGGTGAAATGACGACACCCTTATCACGGTAGGCTCAGTATTCGCCTTCAGCCATGGGATCTTCAACTACATATATCCAAATCTATCGGCATCCTAGTCAAAGCAAAATCTTACGGTTCTGTTACCGTTTTCTCGACATAACCAACGCTCTCATTGGTACAATCATGTCAGCCCGGACAGCGGCTTGCGTGGCGCGTCTTAGACGGAAAGGCTCGCAGGTTGGAATGGCCTTCAAGGATGCAGTGGTTCGATGATTACCCACTGACTACGAAGATTGATGACGAGCTTGCATACAAAAGAAGGTTTTATCGACAATTACCATTGGACCGACGTCTTTGCTATTGCACCAGACCTTGCCACTCAAAGAAGTGTCGTAGACGCGCTGGAGCACCTGCCTTCTGTAACTCCATCCAAGGCACATAAAAGAAGTGAAACCCACCTTATATACGAAGAAGCTCGTGGTTTATGATTGACCAATGTTAGGAACGACTCTTGCACGAAAACAACATAACCATGACACCATACAAGATTTGGGGGTTTAACATTACCAAAGTACTATGCTCTACCTCTGGGCTAATTTACACAAGTTGATACCACGGTGTTGTGCTATGAGTGTCGCTATAAGGAGTTTCACTGCAGCGGTGCATCACTCAATATGACCCGTGATCTCTTCAATCTTTCCTTCACAGTTGCACTTGAAGGCCACTCAAATCTGCGAGCTGCACCGTCCAAGTCGTACCTGTATATCCATCTTCTCAGACTCCGGTCATGTGTGTATCGCTTTTGTGATGCCATTTCTGATCTCCTTTTTAAAACTCGTGAATTATTGTTTGCATTGATCTGGTGATTAGGTAAACCAACCGAAAATGTAGATGTGGCCATAAATGACGCGGTCAAGCAAGCAAGTAAACCCCATGAATGAATGTGAATAACGAGCTAGCACCAAGCTAGCCCTACCATCATCTCCTCCCATAGTCCTTTTCTCCCCTGCCTTGATGTCTTTCCGGTAACGTACTACTTCACAAGTATAATTTGAAATACTCCATTGCACTTACAGAGCTGTTGAAGAGCTGTTATGCGGGTGCAGTGAACATATGTCTATAATTATGTGTGTGCAGTGAAGTTAAGATGCGTGAAGGAAAAAGCTTGATAAGCAGGCGGGATTTGCTTTTGTCTTACATCGTGAAAGCGGTAGGACGGTGTGATTGTTGTAGAAAAGTAGGTGCGGCCGACCTTATAGAGATATGGTGTGCGGCTGTGCACTCACAAACCACGGTCATTGGAGCCCTGACACCAGGCTTTGGATACTCGTTATATTTGGGCTACGACATAATGCAACCTGTGTTAGGGTGCAGTTTCACACATTTGATGATTATCACTGAGTTTAAAGACTGCCTATGAATTTGAAACGGAGTGATACTTAAAACCAATTCAGGGACATACTGCAATTATACCACTTTCTCCCTCGCCTTGATCACCGTCGTCACTCCAACTTACGAGCTAGCAAAGGCACAAGTACCCAGATCTTGCTTATTCGCTGGCACATGTGGGCTTATGTCAAAGTCAAAAATATCCATTGGGAGACCCATGGTCGTGCACGCGTTCGGAATATCGACGATACCTGCGACATGTCCCTGCACAGGTGCGCAGGAGAGCAGCAGATAGATTTGGTAGTCGTTATAACCTGTCATACAATAAGCGTGTAATCGCAGAGGAAAGAAGAAGCAACAAAGGCTTACCATATCTCCTCAAATACTCGATTACCCTCAAACTCGTCTGTCGGTATGCCACCGTCGTATCCATATAGTGCTGCTTCCCCTGTTCATCGACCGAGAAGCCCTCGAAATATATGTATCGCCCTGGTCCGAATTGCGGCTCCACAGGTCCAGGCACATAAATCGGCGACTTCATGCCTAACTGCTCAATACCGTTCTTCATAACGCTAAACTTGATGGTGATCACGCCGGCCATTTCAATCGCTCCGCAGAAAGAAATTTCGCCGTCACCCTGCGAGAAGTGAAGATCGCCGACGCTAAACTTTGCGCCCTTGACGTGCACGGGTAGGAAGACTTTACTGCCGCGCGAAAGGTTCTTGATATCGCAGTTGCCGCCATGCTCAGGCCGGCCCGGAATCGTTCGCGCTCCCTCCTTACCAATCTTCTCTTTCAGATCACCGTCGGCGGAGCCAGCGTGTACGGACTGGGAGTTTGGCGGCTCGGCTACGACACGCCCGAGATGCGAGTGTGTGGAGATGAGCTCGCCTTCGCGTCTGTTCCATTCAGCGAGGACTTCGGCGGACGGCGCGCAACCTAGAATGCCTGGATGAATGAGGCCTGCGAACCGGACGCCAGGAATGTGGCGAGAGGAGCAGAATATGCCCTCGAAGTCCCAGATCGCTTTTGCCCTATCGATATATCAGCTTCTTGATCCCTCTTCGCAAATCTCCACGGATTTGTTGACATAGAGTAAACGTACGGTTTCGGATAGATCTCATCTAAGAAGCCACCTCCATTCTCCTTTGCGAATACGCCCGTAAATCCCCACGGCTGCTCCTGCAACGGTTGGACATCTTGAATCTCCACGACTAACACATCGCCTGGCTCTGCAGTCTCGATTTCGAAAGGACCAGTCAAGTAATGCACCTTCGTCAAATCTACGTCGCGAACATCGTCGGCGGAGTCGTTGTTGCCGATTTGGCCACCGGTCCAGTCGACACACTCGATTTTGACCTAGAAAAAATTCAGCTCTATGATCTTCATGTGTAGCGTAAGCAGGGTATTTGCTTACGACTTCGTTGTTTTTGATGATACCGCACACGGGATTGTCGGGATGCCATCGGTTCTAGGTAAGTTAGTAAATCACAAAGTAAAAAGGCTTGAATGACTGACGTGAAGGCACTCTTGATCTGCTGCTGGCTTGTCCAAAGACACCTTTGCAGCGTATCGAAGGCCCTCTCTTCCCATTTTATAAACTATCGCTATGTCAAGTCGGGCAAAGTAGAAACTCTAGCAATTCGGGGTACACAATAAATACAGACAAAACTGGACTGGCGAGACCAAAGACGACGATAATAAGGGCAAGAAATTCCAGAGTGAAAGGGGTGCATCGTATTTAAAAGGTAACCAGGGCGGGGAAGGCTATGTTTCAAGCCAGCAATTGCTATCTCCTCTATCCCGTCTCCCGAGGAGACAAGCCAACCAACCCAGACCCATCTCAAGCAGCTCCAAGGAATCGATAAGCTCGAAGATAGGAGCTGTTACGTTACGTATCATCGGATGAGCTCCCAAGCTACCTACCACATATGGAAGGGCTCAACCCCACTGCGGGGTATCTTTATAATGGATATCATCATCATGCAGCGCTACGCAACGTGACAGCTGGTTGCGCTTGCTTGCTGGCGTCTAAACCGCCTGTGTTCGGAATTGGTCACCGTTGGTTCATAACAGGAGAGACGCATGTTCGTCAATTATGAAACGGCAGTTCTCTCCAAGGGTAAAATTTCCTGTTCGGCTCGCAAGCACTCGAAAAAAAATCAGCTAAACGTCTTCCGCGGCGTCTGTCGGACTTCTGATTCGAACGCAGGTTTGTGCATAGCGATGTTGTACGCGTCCATGTTCTGCAACGATAGATTCAAGAACTCATGCTTGTTCTTCCAGCGAAGCGAATCCTGCTTGAACTTCTCAGCTTCAGTCGGTGGAAGAGGAGGTTCCGTGATCTTAGTGATGAGGTAGGCGGTGGAAGCTTCCGCAAGACCGTATATGAGGACGCCAACAAGTGGGATCTTGACAAAGACGTAGAAACCTAGGCCGAATCCGAACAGCACGCCGGCACGGTCTTTGAACCACAACTTCTTCTGTTCTTTAGTATACCGGACGCGCGCAAAGTAGGGTTCAAGCTAAGGCATGTAAGTTGTTGCTGGTAAGAAGGAGGGAGCAAGGAACGTACCAATTCACGCATCAGGGTACGGGAGGAGAAGTAAGCCTGCAGGAACGAGACCAGATATCTGCGCGGAAACAAGAGAGATCCAGCAAATATAGCTGCTGCCGGCTGCGTCCCGACTGATTTCCGGAATGTATAAAAACTGGCAGCAGGCAAAACGAAGCGTCCTACATATGGAACGTACGACAGTGCTAAGACCGCCAATGAGATGCCTGCTTTCCTGCCTTGTCTTATGGCATAAGTTGTCACAGCCTGCTTCAACGGTGTCTTCTCCTTATCCGTCTTCGGTGCGTGTGTGGGATATTGTTCGAGGTTCTGGTGATAAAGGGCGCGTAGATTATGCGGATCTTCGGTCTTGTGCTTCTGTACGTAGGTTTGATCGACCCAGCGAAGAGAGTCCATGAACCTAATATTTGCGTGAGCATGGGCGATTAGGTTAGATGGGAGGCTTACATCTGGTCCAATGTCGGAGTGATATAACGCATCATAGTCATGAGGAAGAAGGGGACCTGGAGGACAGTGTGCTCAAGGAAGTGCAATCCATCCACGACGCTTTCATCCCAGTGCGTCTGCTCCATATTCATAAAGAGTGATAGAATCCATAGCAGTACTCGTACGCCAACAATCTAGTCGACATCAGCCATATTCTTCTTGAAGCTCTCATAGCTATTTTGTAGAGATTTTGTATGATGGCGAACAAGACTTACAGGTATGGCAACGATGATACGGATGGCGATGCCGGCAGCTACAGCGATAGCAGCTTGACGGTAGTGGTCTGAAGTGAATAGGCCTGGATTCTGGAGGGCACGATTTACTGCGAGCACCTATCAGTATATGCTCGTGGCAGGATACCATGATGGCTAGCACACACCGCCAACCAGGGTGAGCTGAGCCCCTCGCAGGATGGCGTTCAGGTCAAAGTTGGACACATCGAAATTCTCCATGTCGACTGGCGCACAGTCAGGTATCGTGGTGGGCTGGTCAGGGCCGCAAATTGGACGTGAACACGCTGACACGGTGCGAACATGATGCGAACCTGCGGGACCAGCAGCAGGCCATGACGTACGTCAAAGGCCCGCGCGTCAATGGGGCCGTTCACCGTCGTGTGCGAGCAACCGACGCGCTGTTTATCGCTCTGTGGCTTGCATAAACATTTGTATCCGCCACTGCTGTGAGCAACGGTACGATCTGTTCGCGAAGAATGGAATCTTGAAGCGCGGGCGCCAGCAGATCCGCTGATCACAGTGAAACTCGACCCTTATTGCCAAGCCCTTCCGAGCAAGGGACAGGTCGAAGCCCCCCAGCCTCGACCAAACCTCGCAACACATTCTCATAGTAGCCCAGTTGCTGGACGTTGTCCTCTCGGGGCCACTTTCGTCCCAGATACGACAAACACCGCAGGACCGCAATGCCCACCTGAAGCGCCCATCATGTCGTCGCCGGCTTCCTCACAGACTCCCGAGCACGCGCCCGCTTCCCATGCCACCCACGTCCGGCGCAGCTTCACGCTCCCCTCGCGCACCGTGAATAGGCCTGCACCGGCGCCGGCTTCTACAAACAGCTCAGATGGCATAGAAACGCTGTTCATCTGCTCAAACTCTAAGATTGTCTCCTTCACAGCCACTGGACCCGCGAGGCGGCAGTCACCCTCTCGCTCAGCTAGGCGCCATGACGAACCGTCGACTGCGATAGCGTGGAAGTCGCCCACAGAGCGCACACTGGCAGTCGGTAAGTTGGCTCATACTCTTCCGCATGCTAACACGATCGACTAATTGCCTGCAGGTGTGCTGCGCATCTATCGCGTGACAACGTCCAATGTCTCATTCCTGAACTCCGGCAACCTCCTCCACACCATCTTTCCCAGATCACAATGCTGGTGCGTCGACAACCAGTCAGTGTTTGTGCTCAGGATTCGGCAGGACTCTTATTACCGCATGGAGCTACCATATGAGACCGATGAGGATAAAGACAAGATCGCACAGTTCAAGTCAGTACTGGGCCAGGTGCTGCAGTACGAGAAGACACAGTGTCCGTTTGCGCGAGGCTTCGAAGTTGACGAACCCGAGCGTCCGAAGACTCCGCCACGAAGGCGACTGAAAACACAGCCAACCCAGAAAGCCAAGAAATGGGTCTTTGATAAGACGTGGACACCGGAGAACGGCCTAAGGCCTTCTACACCTATTATAGAAGGTTCTGACTGTGGTACTACTTCTTCCTACGAAGATGACGATCGGTCGAGCATCTGTACTGAAAGCAGCGAAGTGGGCCCCGAGTCCCCCGAGACGGTCTTAGATACGCCTCCACAGAAGCCTCCTCTACGTCGGCCATCGGTGGCAGAGCGGGCAAGTGTCTTTCAGGGCCTACGATCAGTTACAGCACCAGTGCGAAGTGCGAGAGGTGAATCCATGTCATCCATGGAGCGCATAGCTGAGTCGCTGCCAAAGGAAGTGAAGGCCAGCGAAGGCGCGAAACCCGTCCTTGAGCGCCAGGTTTCCGATGCTTCCAGTCTGATATCAAGCACTGACTCCTTCTACTCTCTCGATACATCTACTCAGAGTAGCCCATCTCCGCCATTCCTAGATGCCGAGGCCGAACTGCTGAACCCATGGGCGGAACGCTTCTCAAAGCCGCAAGATGAGGCCAGGGGACGCTCATCACATCGCCGCCAGATCTCGGAAATTACTGTCCGAGCACCTTCTGCAGATGACGCTGAGCCGCCCGCTCCAGTCACGCCTACAGTTCAGTTACGTCCGACTACAACACCAACAATTGATGTGCGTCCATCGTCAGCGCCTTCAACGCCTCCACTAGTCAGCGATTCAGATGACGATAGCGTCGAGCTTCCAGGCCTTGATGTGCCTACACCTCCGGACGCGATTCGAATGAAGAGGCTCACAGGAGCTTCTCAAAGGCGAGCTTTCTCCCCTATGCCGCACGCGCAGAATCTCTTCTGCCCACCCAAGCGCAACAACCCTGGACGAGAATTCACCAATGCTCTAGTCCGCAAGACTTGTGAGATCGTGTTAGGACCGCCAGCGCATTTGGTCTCGCTTATGCTACGCATTGCCCAAAGCATTTCGAATGGCTTCGGATTTAGTACTTACCGCGTGCGACGCACCGAAAAGATACCCTGCTCATGGGAGTCTGACGACGAGCCCCAATGGCCCGAAGAAGATGACTTCGGGATTCCACTTAGCAACATTGGAGATCCAACCGTGCGCCGACGAGCTCGTTCTGGCGAGGTTGACTGATTTTCAGGGACCTGAGATGGAAGTTTTGGGGAACGAACTGTTTACTTGCATACCCCATGATGATACCAGGCGTTTCTACGTTTACGTGTTTGCATTTACAAGGAAGAAAAGGCATAACTTGGATGCATTTATATGATATTGGCGTCTTCTGGAGCAATACACACTGAACGTCATGCGAGCTTAATGTAGCATTAGACGATGAGTCTACAGGAGATTTACATAGTTGCGATATTAGTCGAGGTAGATCCTTGCAGGTGATGCAACATGATTAAACATCAAACTTATGATTAAGCTCTTTCGAGCAATCACATGAACATTCAGAGACCTCTTCGTCGTACCTCCTCAACGGGTTCCCAGGAGCTGAGATTTTGATCAGTCTCACCGCTGCTTAGCTTGGCCCTCACCGCCTATAGCCATGGAGTAATTCCGATTCAGAGTTTCATTGCATTCTTCATTGCTCTAAGAACTGTTTCAGAACCAAGTTTGTGTTCTAGAGGTCTTCTGTATTGACGGTCGTAGAGATGCTCAAGGGGAAGGTAATGCCATACGTGAATCGCACTTGGATTTCGAATCGCGCCAGAAGGGATTTTCCACCACACGACAACACATGCGATGCTCCCTCGTCTTCAGCTCATCAGCCCCTTCAAACTTGACTTAGCTGTCTCGAAACCTTTGATTGCAACCATTTCCTCACTTTGGAAGAATTTCGACGAATTTGCATATTCACATGAGCGTTTTGTGGTGCAGGGTAATCACAGACCCCAGCCACGCAGCCTTCGCTCGAATCCCAGCCAGCCTATTTTCTTCATGCAACACTGCACCCAATAACATCTGACTGTCTCTGTTGTGTTCTCGCAGCGACGCGGTGAGCAAACCAGATTTACTGACCGATATTCCTATGATGAAAGTCTTGAAGGTGGCGGGTGATCCCGCCTCTTTTGTTTATTACTCTAACGTACCCTCACGCGACTTTAGCACAAGCTCGCTTGCTCTATTATCGACTACTAATAATCCGACTGCGTTACTCGCTAGTGCTACCAAAAAATCATCATAGAAGAGGATGGAAATCACAATTGAGGATATGGCAATGGATCCTTCGGGAACGCTTCGTAGGACGCCTCCGCTACCACATAAGAACCCAAATCGACACTTCTATCAACACCGAAAACCGCTACCGCCGTTGCCAGACGGGTCATTCCAGATCGAAACAGAGCTACTACCACGACCGCTTTTTAGCAGAAGAGTGACCCTTCCGCCAAGGCCGCTACATGTCGCTACCGTTGAACCCCCATCACCCATATGGACACCCACTAGGTCTTCCCCCATAAACTCATCATCCGCATCATCTGTTTGCTCCTCGAATTCGAGCATGTCTTCGTCACCACCGTCCACGCCAGCAACATCTGCTCCTAGTTCACCAACATCACGAACCCGGGCTATGACGTATCCTTCTCCGCCATCTTCATGGTTCGTACCACCAATCGCTCCGGACCCGATTCCTAGGCAATCCCTCAGAAGGAAGAAGAGCCCCAGGAAAGACACATTGAGGAGCTTAAGAGCGAAGGAGTCCGATGCATGTTTGCAAAGGGTGTGCGATCAACGAGTGTCAGCCTACCTCAGCGGAGCTATGTTCACAGGTGGAAAGTCCAGCTCAGGGCTAAGGATGGTTATCAGTGGTTGAGCAAAGTGCTGCTAATCTCGATAGGAACAATGATGGTGGGTTTCCCGAAGTCAACCTTCGCACCCTTTGTCAAGGTCCAAGGTACTGACCTTTGCAGGTAACTATCAACACATCTCTTTGGGCAAGGAGGTCTCATGACTGATGAGCGTGACATCAATAAAAGGACACATGTATAGATATGACGATTTACTGGGTCATGATACCAAGTCCGGTGTTGCGATGATCTTAACTTTCTATTCATAATGGTTTCTCAAGGCGTACCAGAGAACAGTGCTCATGTAATATCAGCAATTGAACACCACACCACACCACATCCATCACCTGAACCATATCAAGATGTTTCTTTTTTTTCCAGCGATCTCCAGGCGATCTCTAGTCACATGTGCGCACAGCAGAGCCTCATCTGCGGTCCACGCAACGCTGACATCAGCCAGGCTGCATCCTGCTGACCTCCATTGCAACACATCTGAAGGCGCAGCTCCATCGCACGACAGCAGCCATTGGCTGAACGAGGTCGCATTCTAGTACAGCCCTTGGTTGCCTGTCTCTTCGCTACAACTCTTTTCGAAAGCCACCGTCAATCTCTTAGCTCACTCTTTCGCGCGTAAAACACCAATCGCGCGTAAGCAATGTCCAATTCGACATTCAGTGCGACTGCGCCGCATATCCGTGATGGCGCAGCGCGTAGCCAAATGCGTGCAAAGGCGCCCCTCGCCAATGCTCGTGCGGTAAGCAGTCACCTACTTTTGGCCCCAACCCATGAGGGACCCCATGCTGCACACGCTAAATTACAGCACACCGTGCTGCGAGATGTGGCACAAAGTATATAGGGTAGCTTGGTCCCAGCTTTTGGACATCAAAGACGGATTTCTGTGATTCGTGGTGAACGTTACTTGATACACTTTCGCAACTGTCACAGCCTTGTAGGCAACCGGACCAGAGAGGACGAAGGAACCTGACTCACGGCCCCTTTCGCCACGGTTACACGTAATTGTGAGAGGCCTCGAAAGGCAGTAAACGTATAAGAGTCGGTGCTCGGGATCGAAATCAGTTGTATTCTAGTGTCGCACGCCCCACGCGGACAAACGTCCTGAGAACACAACCTCAAGATATCCAGACTGCCAGCCAGGATTACAAAACAGACCGGAAGCATAATCGCTGGTCTAGGCAACAACGATATACCATGGAGCTCTCAAGTCCGGAGAGGAACCCGCAGGCGCCGTTGCGCTTGCTGTCGTTAGACGGAGGAGGAGTTAGGGGATTATCATCATTGATGGTCCTTGATGACTTGATGGAGAGCATAGCACTCGAAGAGAAGAGACTAGGTCGACGAGCACAGAGTAACCATGAGCCTCTGAAACCGTGCGACTACTTCGATCTGTAAGTCTAGACCCAGACGTCAGTGTCAAAGAACGTCATGCTGATAATCGCCTAGCATTGGTGGAACGTCCACTGGTGGCATAATTGCTATCCTTCTCTCGCGATTACGCCTAGATTGCAAACAATGCATAGGCATCTATACAAAACTGGCGGAGCAAATCTTCAAGCATGACCGGTCTTTCAAGGCTTTTGGCATGAAGGTTCCAACCGGCGCTACCCGTTTCTCAGGCGCTGTGTTGGCAAATGCTATCAAGACGGCCTTGAAAGATCTGGGGTACAATGAGAATGAACTCATGTGGGATGAAGCGCTTTTTGAGGAAGTTGAAGAAGCCAATGACCTTCCAAAAGATAGCATATGGGCCGATCAAGCACCAGACGTCTTGATCACTGAGAGTCCAGTGGCTACCATAAAAGGCGCAGAGGGCGCTTTGGCTTCAGGACAACCAGGACAAGCAAAGACCAATGGTAACGCGTCACGAAACGCATCAACATTGTATGGCGATAGTCCTTTTTCTCCAAAAAAGCCACTATCACGGAGTGATACATGGAAGCTGCATCCGAGGCAGTCAGTCCATAGGAAAGCGAACGCAAAAGGCTGTCGCGGTTTCGTACTCACGTCCCTTAAGAATGCCCTAGGACTGCCGAGGATACTTTCAACTTACGATCCTAACGACCGGTCTACGCGGATTTGGGAAGCACTGAGGGCTACCTCCGCAGCTCCGACGTTTTTCGAGGAGATGCAATTCGGTACTCCTAAGGTTACTTATCTCGACGGCGGTGTAGGCTTCAACAATCCATGTGCAGAAGTCGATTACGCGGCGAAAGCTCTTTGGGAAGGGCGTTCCATTGGAGTCATAGTCTCAGTTGGTACAGGCCTCCAGAGCATACCGAGCGTACAGAAGATGGCCTCGTGGCTGCCGTTTGGACTGGGAACTGATATTTCTCTGGCCTCTGCTCTAGCGGGCATGGCCACCAGCACTGCAAGAGTGGACAATGAGATGAAGCGCATGTACAACAACTCAGATACTAAGTACTACCGCTTCGACGTCGACCGTGGTCTCGCAAACGTCAGTCTCGAGCAGTGGATGAAGGAAGATGAAATGGCCAGTCTTACTGAACAATACATGCGAGATGGACAGCAAATCCGCAGGGCAAAAGAATTCGGCGAAATTATGGCAAAGCTCTCCGCTCTACCACCGAAATTCGAAATCGGAGCAACACACTTTCGCCTAGGTATCGATGGTCGCGGCCTCATGGATCAAACCTACCAACTCGTAAATGTTGATTTCAAAACCGGGATGCCACTAGGCGTTGTTTCTCAACTCTCAGACCTCCCACGCATGTCACAATTCCGCACTTCATCCCCGAGCGGGGAGGGTGGGCTAGCCGTCGATGAAGACGGACGCCTGAAGAAGATATACCCAGTAGCAGAGGACCTCGATCATGACGGGCGGAGAGAAGAAGCTGCAGTCTACCAATGCGTTCGCGCAGATAACATCTGCCTGAGAACGATCAAAACCGGTATACCACAGGGAAAGTACAAGGTCCAGTTCATCGTCGCCTTCCACAATACTACCGCTTCCAACACCCCGCCTCACGATCTCATCTTTAGTGTGGGCAAGCCGTTTGATCCAACTACGTTTACGAGTCGGTTTGTTGACGCGAAAATCACGCCCGACATTGTACCAGTCTTACTGAATCCTGATGCGGTGCGAGTTCGCGTAGGCAAGGAGCGGTACGAGGCAAATAAGGGAAATGGATGGTTGGAGATTGAAGGGGATGTGGAGGTTAATGTGGGATTGGATGGAGCGCTAGGGTTCATTGTGAGTAAGAGATATAAGAAGGGGGTCTGGGTTGACGGGTGGAGTTTCGGCGGTGTGAGGCTGCAGCCTGTTTTCGGGAGCACAGCTCCCACGGGAAGTCCGAGGATTTTGACATAGAAGGATCATTGTGTGGTCAGAAGCATTTTTCCCTTTATTGTATGTTTAGCATCGTAAGCGTGTATAATGATGGTTGGGTAATGGTATTGATTCATCTTCACTTGAAGTTGCGCAGTGAATAACGCCATGATGTACTCATTGCAGCGCTACAACTGGCTAAAGTTCCTGGTGATACTTTCGCACATGCCATGTTAGATGTTCGAATTGAAATTGGATTGTGATGGAGACCACTTGTGATTATGTACATATCACGCAAAATTATATAACTTAGCCGTACTTAACTAGTAGTTAATCGCATTAGCGGCCAGCAAACGTCATTCGGCTGAGCGCCGAGGTACCCCGCCCAAACTCCGAGCTATCAACATCGCAACATCATGCAATTTATACCTCGCCAAGTTGTGAACCAGAGTACTGGCATCGTAATTAGGAGCTTGGGAACGGAAGCAGCAACCTCGGGCCAGCCTCATAGGATTTTGGGGAGAACCAATTTTGCTTCCGACCATACCTTCTTTCCGACTTTCCAACATGCCTGCTAAGTCGCCTTTTCCGGATGTGGACATACCAGAGGTCGACCTCTGGGGCCTGATCTTCGACCGCAAGAATCGCGACTTCTCAGATGATAAGGTCATATACCGGGCCATCGACTCAGATCGAAGATACACGTTTGCCGATGTAAAAAGTCTTGCGACTCTATTTGGCGAAGGATTGTGTAATCTCTGGGATTGGCAAAAGGACAACGTACTGGCCCTCTACGCGCCGAATGACATCGATATCCCGCCTGTTATCTACGGCACATTCTTTGCGGGTGGTATTGTTACTCCGGCAAACCCTGGCTATTCCGCAGATGAGCTGGCGTACCAGCTGGAGAACTCTGGAGCTAAGGCGCTGGTCACCACGAAGAAATTCTTGGACACGGCGTTAAAGGCTGCGAAGAAAGTTGGCATTCCCAATAACCGCGTCATTTTGCTAGGTGCCGACAAGGATGAAACCCATCAGATTAGACATTGGAGTAGCATACGGAAAACTCCGTGGGCTCAGAAATATTATAGAAGGAGAGCAAGACCTAAAGACCTGGCATTCCTCGCATACTCATCTGGTACCACTGGACTGCCAAAAGGCGTTATGCTCACTCACCGGAATATTGTTGCAGATCTCCTTTTAATACAAGGAGCGGTCGGAAAGTGGTACTCTTCTACCGCGGATAAATTTCTAGGAGTGCTTCCGTTCTTCCACATATATGGCCTCACTGGACTTGTTCATCAGATGCTGCATCGCGGTATAGAGCTTGTGGTCATGCCTGCTTTCGACATGGAAACATTTTTACGCGGCATACAAGATCACAAAATAACCTTTATCTACGTTGCACCTCCTGTCATCGTACGTTTATCTAGAGACAAGATGGTCGACAAGTACGATTTATCTTCAGTCAAGATGATCACGAGTGGTGCTGCGCCATTAACGAAGGAACTGGTCGACACGGTACATAAGCGGCTGAAAATCAAGATCAACCAAGCGTATGGGCTGAGCGAGACCTCCCCAATGACGCACACTCAGGTAAGTGTCGATTGTCGTTATACGTAGGAAGCAATACACTAATTTCGATTTTACAGCCTTGGGACGAATGGTACTCATCTGTAGGTTCAGTCGGCAAAATGTTCCCAAACATGGCAGCGAAGTACATGTCGGCGGAGGGCAAAGAGCTCGGACCTGGTGAAGCCGGTGAACTATGGCTGAGTGGGCCGAATATCTTCAAGGGTTACTGGAAGAACGAAGCTGCTACAAAAGACTCCATAACTGAAGACGGCTTCTTCAAAACCGGAGATATTGGCTTTCAGGATGAACAGCACAACTTCTACATCACAGACCACGTCAAGGAACTGATCAAATACAAGGGCTTCCAGGTACCACCAGCTGAACTGGAGGGCAAACTTATGGAGAACGAGCTTGTTGATGATGTAGCAGTGATTGGCGTCAACGATGAGCAACAGCATACAGAGGTCCCTCGAGCATACATTGTGGCCTCACAGGCTAAACGCGCTGACCCTGGAGAGGTCGAGGCAAAGGCCATCGTCGACTGGATGACAAAGAAGGTAGCGAATCATAAGAGGCTCAGAGGTGGCGTTGTTTTCATTGACGAGATTCCCAAGAGCGCGAGCGGAAAGATTCTGAGGCGTGTGTTGAAGGATAGGAGCAAAGAGGATGTCCCGCTTGGAATTGCACCAAAGTCAAAGTTATGAAAGCATCGAGTTGGCGTGTTTGCATACGGGTGTTCGGCTCGATCGATGTCTTCGACGCTTTCTAAGTCTATGTTGATTCTCTCATCTAAGAGCATCGGCTTCCACAAGTCAACGGCTCTAGCTTAGATGCCGATGCCGATGACAGCAACAATAGCCAATTTTCAATGGCGGTACCATACGATAGGAACGCCTCATCGAGTGTACTAGTATAATTTGTCGTAAGAAGTAGCGCATGATGCTCGCTAGATCCACGGAATTACCGGGAAGTTGCAGTGTCCAGCAGTCGACATGTGCATTAAGGTAAGAGTGTAGAGAAGAATCCACGCAGTCAACATGATACCCTCATAGACCTCTTGTTCATTAAATCAGACTGTATTGGCGGCAGATCCCTTAACATTAGCCAACTATCTCATAAAAGCTCCTCGAATTCCGGCGCGTGCGCGTAGCAAGTTGAATCACTACGTCTGCCTTACTTGTATCCGTGGACGCGTATCCTACAATCTACTTAGCTTCAGCGGTACGGCCGATGCAACGTTCACAGTCGAAGCCATCTAATTGGTTGTATTTCCTCTTGCAAATACCGGATATACATACAGACTAAGCTACCCATGTCAATTCGTGTCCATCATAAATGCCCGTTCCAACCTTTCATTCACATTACCAGTAGACACTCCAGTGAACTCCTTTCATCTATGTGAAAATTCGACAGAAACATTGCAATAGGCAAACCACAAGGTGCCGAGATCTCGCTCGATTGGAGGAGAGATATGAGAAGGTGAAATGAATAGCTCCCTTGCATTGGAGAAAAATAGGGCAGCGAACTGCATGCGCCAGGTGATGCACGCTCGAATATGAAGCCGAAGCCCAACTTTTGTATCCGTGTATTATGTGTTGTAGAGATAAAGAAAGGGCCGATTCGAAAGAACGGGGGCCCTATGAATGCAAAGCGCCAAGGTCGCTGAACTTTTCAAAACCGTCGTGTCGTTGAAATGAGTGAGGTGGTGCCAGATTTTGGTGATGTAATGATATCGCTCGACATAGATGAATGGGACGCTGATGGTGATGGTGAGTCCCAGGAAGTAAACGTTAGGTGACTCTCCGTAAGGGATTAATCTGGTGAGGGTGTGGGCGTTGATGAGCACTTGTGTATCTCTCATGAATGCGAGTCGCTGACTTGTCGTTGGGCCGCTTCAAGCGTTACTGCTCCACGGT
Organism: Phoma sp. ATCC 74077; assembly: GCA_033682645.1. Lineage (NCBI taxonomy): Eukaryota > Fungi > Ascomycota > Dothideomycetes > Pleosporales > Didymellaceae > Phoma > Phoma sp. ATCC 74077. The sequence continues at coordinate 891,250 of JAWDJC010000005.1, read as the reverse complement.
CCAGTCTCTTTTCCAAGTCCCGACATCCCAGTCGCACGGTGACTACCCACGGGCGCCAGATTCGGGCTGCCCTTACCACCTCCACTGCCCCAGGATAGACCACTTAGGCGCTTATTGCTCGTGCTCGACGTCGTTGACGCCCCATCCTTACTCTTGTTGAGATCTTCTTCCTCCTCCATGCTGAACAAGCCCTGCTCTTCCTCGATCCTCTCGCGGTTGATACTGCTGCTGCTAACAGCTCGATCCATACCGAGGCGTCCACTGGGACTTCCAATGCTGGATCCTGATGTTACGCGGTTGATCCCGGGGTGCATTGGATTGCTGGTTATACCGCCTTCTTCACGTGATGAGAGACGCGTTCGCTGTAATTGCTGGCTAATCATGCTCATAGAGGCTTGACGGGGCGGTGAGGAGACGAAGGGGCTTGTGTCGCCTGAAGTTGGCCGATTCACGGCACGCAACGAAGGACTGGCGTTAGCATGGAAAGTTGAGTTTCGGAGCGGAGAGCCAACGTGACCGAAAGCTGAAGCTCCCGGTAGAGAGCCCGACTCAAATCCTGCATCATACGTAGGGCCCCGCGACTTGCCCCATAGGGACTGAAATCGCGAAGGTGACGAAGTTGCCGCAGAAGGCGATCCGACCTTGACGTCCGAGGCCGATGGTGAAGCTCCTAGCCGAGAAAGAGAGGTACTGTTATCGCCATGGTCGCGTGAGAAGCGGCGCATCTGCTCCTGAGGAGTCAACAAATCGCTGAGCGAGTTAGGAAGCAAATCCTCCTCGAATTTGCCAACCATGTCCGTCTCGTCCCACTCCTCATCCTTGTAACTTGGTCGCGCACCAACACTTGAAGACATCATGCCCCTGGACCGATTTGCAGCTAGCTCTGAATGCAACATCCTCCTTCCAACCGGCTGCTCCACAGACTCTGGCGGCGATGAACCCAGCGCTGCGGCCCTGCTACGCAACCCATCCCCAAATGCCGAATCGTGCAGATTTCGAAGCGCAGGTGAGTCAGCTTGGTACGAAGAAGGTGGAGAGTTGGCGAGGAATGTTGCTGGTACCGAGGAGGCAATCGGACCGTATCGCGCCATGTGAGAGATTCCCTGACTATCGAAAGATGCTGGAAGTGGAACATCCATCACACTAAGGCCCTTTTGAACTGGCGACATGGGCAGCCTGCCGTTCTCGTTCGGCGGTGAGCCGTAATTTGATCCAGGATGGGACGAGAAGGTGGTGTCGATAGTTGGGATCATGTCATACTGATTCTTCTGGTTGGCGTACTCGTCTTGCATAGGGTATGGGTAGCCCGGCTGCATTCCACCCAAATGTGCCTGCATGGTGAGCAGAGAGCTGGTCATAGGAGGCTCTTGGTGGTGTGGTATGTTCATGCGCCCAAAATGTCCACCGGCGTTACCACGATTCACGACATGGCCATTGGGGAGGATGTGAGCGAGGGCGCATTTCTGGCCAAACTTGCAATTTCCCTTGTGTACGATTAGCGGATGTTCTGTATTGCAGCAGAATGTGTTACCTTTGTGAAATATTTGCAGGGAGCGCGCTCAGTCAGCGGCTCATCTGAGTGCAGGAACGGACACGCCTTTCCAGCCTGGCATGCACCTTGTCGGTAGAATTTGCAGGGAACGTGTGAGGTATCTGCCAGAGTCAGTACCTGCCCAGTCGAAAGAAGACTGCAATTTCCGCCTACTCTTGTTGTTCGGTGGGCTGCGGGGACCGCCAAAGCCCATCTCGCGCATATTTGCCCCATTGCCGTGTCCGTTGACGCGCCCGCCTGGCACTGCCATGGGCCCGTTGCCGTTCGCGCCCGCCATTGCGCCGTTGGACACTTGATGTCGGAGGTCGCGAGAGCTTCTTCGTGATATCTGGGGGGTATTCGACGCGTAGGTTGGTTTGGGCGGATTTAGCTGGTGAGAGAAGGGTCCGTGTTGAAGATGCTGTGGTGGGGGAAGGTCTTGGTGGGGTGCGTCGGCGACGTCTGATGGGAAACTGGTGGGCGCGAACGTAGTCATAGCTTTCAAGCGCGACGGCAAACCTCGGGACTGGAGAGGACCGTCTAATTTCGCAGGGCCAGAGTGAGAGAAGCCTCGACAGCGAGGTATATCGAGAAGGAAACTGATATCACCCGCAACTATGAGCACAAGAGAGAGAAAACCGCTAGGCGGAATAGGGTATAGGCTGCTACCCGACAGGTCGCTTACGGCGGGCGACGTTTAGGCGGACATGCGACACTCCCACGCCAGACACGGTACTCCCGGGAAACCGACTGCGAACGAGTGTTCCTAACCGGAATACGGAGACGAGTGGGAAGCGCAGGAGAGGATTGGAGTGTGCAAGCAGAGAGATACTAGAGGACGATACACTGCCTATATTGCCACGGCCGCATTCGCGAACCGCGGCCTCAGCGGTTCCCGCGTGATGAATCGGCTTGGCCCGCGTGACGCCATATCGCAGACCTGAGAGGCAGGCGCGGTGGAGATGGAAGGCGCCGCAACGCGTCGTTCCCTACCCGCTGTCTCCGCGCTCCTTCGCCGACGCGTATCTTGACTCTTGTAGCTGTCCACATGCTCCATCCGTCTGAAACACATATCGAAGTGCCATTGTATTAGACTTAGGCATCAGCCAATCCAACCCCCGTGCATCCTTTTAGGGTTCCGAGACAGCCCTCACGAAGTCATCTGAGGCGGAGATCGAGGTCATCTGCAGGGATGCTACCATACATACAATGAGAAGTAGTTATTCGAATCTTTAAATATGCCATGTACTAAGATATTCTATGCTAAGTCCATCTCTCTCGATACCTTCCCCATATCCTACCACATCAACTAATGTCATCAAGGTGCCAAATTCGACGTCATGTGACGAGCCTCCCCACCGATCAACGCCTAGCGATGGCCGATCCTCAAAATTCCCGCAGAACAAGTGTTGTTATACCACTCCATCTGCAAGTCATCCATCATATGCACCTGCGGGATTCCCAGGTTGGAAGTGTAAGCATTGAATTGGATGCCCGAAAGCGCCCTAAAGCCATCACTGAAGAACACTCGCCTGAGACGACAGTTGATATAGCCCCAGCATGCCGGGATTGTTGCATTCTGCTCCACTACGAGCACTTCTTCCTTGAGTATTGGGTCATAGCGGTAGCCTGAGATACGAAGAGTGCAAGGCGTGATCCCATTGAGACCGCAGCCGAAGTAGCCCGAGTACGCGTTGAACCAGTATGCATTGGCTGATGCGCGTGGGCCAGCTCCAAGCTCACCTGGCAGCAGAGTTCCCGCGAACGGCGTGTTGGGTAGGAGCCGGCCTGTCAGTGGCAGGAACATAGCGACATTGGGTTGCGATATGGCAGGGTATGGCTCCCACTTGTCAGGTACGTATGTGAAGCCGTTTGCATAGAAGAGATGGTGATATGGGTTCTTCATGCCGTTTGCGACCAGTAGGACATTATCGTCATTGCCAACAACTGTGTCATCGAACGTGAGCGTGAAGTTGCCTGACTCTCCGCACAACGTTGGCTCTGGGCCGGCTGCGGCTGTCATCGTTGCCACAGCATCAGAAAGCTCTGTCACGGGTCCTTGCCCTGTCATTGTGGCAGTGACATCGCTTCGCTTCGCCAATGCTGGCTCTAACTCAGCATCTTCCTCAAAGACTGTGGTTACTACCGTTCTAAACCGGCTCGGTTGTGAAGAAAAAGTCTTAAAGGAAGGTAGAGCCGAGAGCGGTGTTTGTCGATTTGATCTCGTAGTCAGAGGTATGGTCTGAAGATCTGATGGTAAAGGCCCAGTTACGGTGGGATGGATTCCTGTCCAGTATGGCACGGTTGTTGTGATGTCTGGTGTTGGAAATATGAAGCTGACGGCAGTCTCACCATACGATATGATTCTGGTAGTGAGCCTACGGACTTGGAACAAAGTCGTGCTATTCGAAGCCAGGAAAGGAAGGGTGGTCATAACAGATGGCGCTATAGTCGTCGACATCACGGCTACTGTTTGAGTACTGTTTAGTAGCGAGAAGAGGTCCGAACTACTACTGTTGGAGGGAAAAATTGGAAGAGGTTGTGGATCATCAAATAGAGTAGTGGCCAATGTTGCAGACGTCCGGGTGCTCACGAAAACAGAAGACACGGCGGGTATGCTGGACGTTAATGGCGAGGTCAGCGGTACCGTGGAAACAACAGGTAGCGTATTTGTCGGTATGACCGAAGTTCTTGACCAAATAACGGAAAACGTTAAGCTACTGGAAGCGGTCAAAACGCTTGACGGCTGAATTGAGACCGTTGGCGGGGAAGCGGTTGTCGTGACTGTGGATATTTGAGTGCTCAACCAAAGTGCTCCTGAGTTGATGCTGGTTAAAAACGACGATGCAATTAAACTCGACAGCAGAGATCCCGAGATAGATGAATAACTAGGGACAGAGGGATTAATTGTCGTAGTGCTTGTCGAGCTTAACAAAGATGAATCTGACCTGACTGCGGTCGTCTCCGTCTGAATACTCATGAATCCGGATACCGAGCTCAAGCTACTGAAACCCATGAAAGGCTGCGAGATAGGTAGCGAAGTAGTTAGGATGTCCGAGGAGTTGGCAGCTGAGCTAGGCCTTGGTCCCGTACTCGTAGTGCCAGCTCCTGGTGTAGAGATAGTCAACCTCGGACTTAAGGTTGAAGTGTTGACGTCGGGAGCAACAGTACTAAAAGGAGTTGTAGAATTCAAAGTGAGTATGCCGCTGAACGATGGACCTGGTATCGACAGCGGCGTGGACGCTGCCGTTAAACTACTACTTGTTGTCGTACTGCTCAAGAAAGGGCTAGATGAGCCGGAAGATGTTCCGGGAGTCGCTAGCGAATCGCTGGGCGTTCTAAATGTTGGTGTGAGAGAAGAAGCCGCACTTTCTGAGCTTAGCCTGGGTGATATGCTCGAGTCTGTGAAAAAGGAAGACGACGGAGAACTCCTGCTATCTGTTGTTACCGGCAGCGTAGGGTTTGTAGCGGATGATGACGATAGGATAGTGGGACTATCTGTATTAGGAGCCGACGTCGTAGAGACTGGAGTCGATACCGTCCTGGGGCCGGAAGTAATTGGTGTGATCGTCGTTGTGAGCACCATCGAGACGCTGGTCACAGAAGGAGCTACGGGTCCGGTGGATGGATCAGGTAACGAGATCTTAAACCCGCCGCTTCCCGTTGACGATGATCCTGGCAGTACTGTCGGAGAAGCAAGTGGTGGGTTGATATTCGAAGGACCGGAAACTTCATCGGGAAAACTGCTTTTCAATGTTGGAGGGACACTTGACGTGGCTATTAGACCTGCCGCGGGTGTAGTTCCTGGAGGGGGGGCAATAAGTAGAGTCGTCGATGTGCTGGTAAGTGTCGTTGTCGCCCCACCAGGTACCGTACTGGTCAAAGTGATCAATATTGTCGACGCTGTAGGCGCTACTATAGATGAATGAGACACTGGTGATGATCCACTAAGGAGTTCTTTTAAAACACTAGTAGAAATTGTTGTCGATTCGCCTGGTACAAGGCCTGTAATCGTGAACACTACGCTCAATATTGTAGTCGGACTTGAGGGAAGAGGCGCGGTTGGAGGTAACACCGGCGGCCCACCTTGGACCGACGAAGAAAGCGGTAAAGTGGGATCATTTGGACTGGCTGACAGTCCTGGTAGGGAAGGCACAGATGAAGGCAGATGTGGTGTGCTTAATGTAGATATTGTTGTAGAAGGACTGACACTAATTGTCGCTGTGCTGATGGATACACCAGTATATGGCCAAGGTCTCTGTGGTTGATTGATCGGGGAGGTTGAGCTCGAGGGCCAAGGTGCTGATAGTCCAGAGGACGTCAGAACTACAGGTGGCGAAGGCAGTGGTGAAAATGTCAAGCCACTACTGCCAAATCCACTAATAATGGTCGTCGTGACGAGCGTCAAGTCAGAGAGTATTGTTATTGAGAAAGTAGTCACTGGCAAGGAAGACAGTGGAATCAGACCTGTAACTGGAGTGGTTAACGCTGCAGTTGGCAGAGTCGATGCTATTTCTGGAGAATGCAGGCTGGCTGTCGGCATATATGAAGTAGTTGGCGTAATCTCTGCTGTTTTGGTTATCAACGTGCTGAAACGGCTAGGCGGAATGATACTATTTAGCCACTCTGTCGTGCCATTGACAACAGAGAAGTAGTATGTACCTCGTGCTGGATTCGAGGGTGTGGCTCCGATAAGTGAGACTGTGATGATAGGGCCGGGAACGGTAACGTAGACAACGCTGCAATTTGCATCTGCGTCCTGAGCGGCAACGACCTTAAATATTCCAAGTAAGGCCTCCAAAGTGATATAGCCGGCAAGCAGGCACACTGTGGCCAGACAGAAAGTCAAAAACAAATCCGCCTGCTGAGGTCCCCAGGAAGCTCTAAAGAGCGCGGTGATAAGATCGTATGCCCGCCGAAAGGCACGACACGGCAACCAGCCACGGGGTCTTATTCTCCATAGGCGCCCACGGTCCTGTTTCAGGTTCGGTTTTGGTTCTAGATCGTGCTTAGGACCTCCCCAAGTGCTAGAGATGACGGAATCTCGTTTATCTGTCGGATTGGATGGCTTTGCCGCTTCATGTGATGCGGAGGTACGTGGTATTGGCGGGCTCGAGCTTCCATCGTAGAATTGAGTCTTTGGATTAGACGTGCCAGTCGCAGAGCTAGATGACATATCGATCTCTAGAGTCGCTTGAGTGGCCAGTTTCTTGTCGTCAACAGCCTCATTGCTCGCGGTGATTCTGTCGCTGCGCTTCTTATTCCTACTCCTCTGCTTGTTTTTGGGCATGTTGACAAAAAGAGAAGATACTAAAGTTATGATACAGCGTCGAAGATGTTCGTGGTATTCTGTTGGGCAGAAGCCGTGTTGTTCAAGATTGCTGTGAAGGTGAAAGCATAGCCTTAGCAATACGAGGGAAAGCTTCAGTACGCTCGTGATGCGACAAGGATGTGCTTTCCATGGCTACGTTGGCAATACACAGAAATGAAGGCTGTGCCACGGCAAGGACTGTTGTGAAAGTGGTGCGTGATTGTTGACCGCTCCTGCCTCGGGATACTGCAGCGATCCACAAAGCGGGAAGCAGGAACCCGTGCTTGCCAAAACTGCAGTTGAAATATGAGAGCAATCAGTTGCTGGAGTGGAAGTGACAAGGCCACGTCGACGAACGAGACAAAGTGCATGACAAAAGATTATTGAGGCATATGCTCACGGTTTGGCACATGTAGACAGTCAATGATATTGAAGCATTGACGCAGGGCGTAAGTCTGTTTGAGTCTTATCGAGATTAAAATACCTACTGTTGGTGCTCAATTTCGCTCATCAGGCTCTGACTTCCCACATCCTTACATGTCCGGCCTCATTGGCGACAGTCAACAGCGCTAGACTGCCTTCTCGCTCTTCCTCTTCGCTCGGTCGTCCCCAAGCAACTGCGGTTATTCTCCCAAGTGGTGTTTTTTCGGTGGGCCAGTTTTTGAATACCGTTGCGGAGGGTAGATGCACCAATCTCATTGCGTTATTCTTCCAACGACTCGCCATGGCTAGGACCTGTCCGTCCGCTGAGAAATGTAGGTGTGATATTGGAGTCGTGAGGTTCTGCAGGGCACGCAACGGCTTTGGCGCCTTTGGAATATCGTTATTTGAGTTGGGTTTGGTGCCACTGACGGAGGGTTCGCTCTGGCTCCATGCTCTGCGGTCGTAGATGTTGACTACGCCGCTTGAACTACCAATGGCTACCCACCGGTCACCGCCTAACCATCCATCTCTTCCACTCTTACCACCCAGAGCGATGACTGTGGTGCCTACAGCGCCCTCGTCATTCCATCGACCAACAACACCATCATCAAAGCTCCACTCAGTTACCTCGCCGTTTTTGCCAGCAATACTTAGGCCATTCCCGTCGCCCCACCACGCGAAGTCAGCGACACCACCTCTTGATTCCACGCGCACTTGTGTCGCCCATTGAAGAGTTCTCGCATCCAATATATTGATTACGCCGCCTCCCTTTCTTGACGAACCCCGTAATGCCATATACTTGCCGTTCGGTGATAGCGAGAAGAATTCCATAGTCCGCTGTTCATGCTGATGACCGTAGATACGCGAAACCTTCTCCACTTTACCAGTGGCGATGTTCCAAACATGAAAATAACGGCGGCGTGCGCTCAGGAAAATGCGTGAGTCTGACGCCGAGGGGTGGAAAGCGGTTGTGGTGAGAGGCGTGCGCTTGATGTGCAAAGATGTAAGTAGAGGATTTGGGTTCGGCGGGTTAGGGTTGACGTGGTGGAGGTAGAGGGTCGAGCTGGGACCGGAAGAGAGAAGGAGTGGGTAGGTAGGGTGGAAGGATAGGGAGGTTATCGCAGACTGTCACACATTTGTTAGCAACACGATCAGGGTCAACAATTGGTAATGCTTACAGGTCCTGCTTTCGCAACGTCCTTTAGACGCTGAATGTCAACGGTGCCCGCCAGCAGCTTCCGCCTCTTTGCTGAGCTTCTTGTGGTCCGCGAAAGTATATCAGCATCCTTCAAGAGTTTCGCGAGTGGTTGCGTAGACAAGTCGTCCTCATCCACGTCCATGTCGCTCGCAGACTCCTCGCCGCTTTCATCATCATTCATTGTCCGTTGCCGTTTCTTGTTAGCTCGGCCGGTGGCGTGTATCGCCCATTCTGGTGTTGGATAGAGCCGTTCATATTGTTTTCTGAGCCTGCGTGCATATTCTTTGCCATTGACCACGTCGTCTTTCACCTCTTCTCGTAGCTTCCGCAACTGTGGCACCGACGCTAGACTCACTACTAGCCGCTCATCGTCGCTGTCTTCCCATGCCGGTTTATCCTCTTCATCATCTGACTCCACCGCAGGCACGGCTGCTATCGAACCCGCCGGCGCAGGCACAGGGCCTGAATCGAAGAAGAATAGGTCTTGGTCTGCGACATTGTCGAGGTCTGCCTCGTCTGCGTCCGACTCGTCTGAGATACCACCATATGCACCAGCTGTACGGTCGAGTGAAAAGTTCTCTAGGCTTTGTTTGAAACCCACGGAGTCGCCGAAGATCATGCGCTCGAGCTCTTGTTCCTCCGCATCTTTGGGTAGGATGGGCTTTTCTCGTTTCTTCTCAGCCAGCTTGACGTCTATGCTCTCCGCATCGCTTGATCCGATTTCGTCGTCGCCCGCCCTATCCACATCCTGGTCGTCGAAGCCCTCCCATTCAGGTTCTCGTACTTCCTTGGCCAACTGCAGTGCGCCTACTTCTGCATCACTTCCTTCGGATTCTAACTCGGATTGAAACCTCGCGGGATCATTCTTGTTTGCGGCAAGGTATCGCTTGTGGTCCCCCGATTTGTGTGGAAGTGTCGCGACGGGAGCCATTGCAAAGGAGCGTGGGTGTGGGAGTTGCTACTGTGCTGTCGCAAAAAATGAGGTTGCCAGCGAAAATTGTTGCAGGGATTAGAGCTAAGCTTTCCTCCTCGGGAAGGGCAAGGGCAAGCGATAGCCCGCAATCGACGCTTTCCAACGACCTACCACGATAGGAAATTCTAACATGACCATTATCTTGAAGGCCACCTTTCATTACCAAATCACTGTTAGGGACAGTGGCCAGACTTTTAGTGATACTTGCATGAGCCTCGCGATGCTTGCGGTTTTAGCGGAAACTCCAGGATGTTCCAATTGCAACCCGCGGATATGACAGTGTTCAACCGCAGGAAGCCGCGCCTTTGGCCTTCCCCAGGCTCACGAGGCCGCTCGGCGTTTCTCCAGTTCGTCATTCTGCCCTCCCCATGACTCGCCTTTTCTTGAAAGAGTAGTCATCCCGTGTTGGGTTTGCTCCTTGTCTGTCATCTTCGGATTACAATTGGTTGAGAATTCCGATTCCGATGCAGATTCCGATCGTTACATAAAGCAGCGTACACAGTAATGCTCAGGTTGAGACTCTCAACTCTCTTTTGGGATGAAAAATAACTCCAGAACTACTACCACACTCAACTAAAAGAGTCCATTCTTTTGTAGTCAGCCGATATCCAGCGCTGTGCCTACCCGATCACCGCGAGCACTCTACCATTTCGGCCATTTCTCCCACTGGTCTAGACCGGCTGATTCGACTTTGTTTGTTTTCAACATGCCAAATCCAAATCTTCAAGTATCACTCCTCAAGCCCGAAGAAGCGGAGCAATACATGCGCATCCGTCACGAAGTCTTCCGGCCCACAGTCAACAACATCATCTACTCTCGCGGTGAGCCTTCAAGGAAGACACTCGATAGAGTGACAGAAGAAATACGTGACGGCGTAGTCAACAAAGGAATTCTATACATCAAGTGCGTGGACATATCTACCGGCGAGATAATCGCTGGAGCCCGCTGGCGGTACGTCAAACCAGGAGTGGAAGGTGCAACAGAGAGAACATGGGAAGAAGTAGAAGCTGGATTTGCCGCACCAGAGCCTTACGATGAGAGTCATCCAGAGATGCTGAATGGTCTGTACGACCTCTTCAACTCAAATAAACGTGAAATACTGGGGAGGAGACCACACTATTGCCTCGACACTTTAGTCACATTACCACAGCATGAGAGACGCGGTGCGGGGAGCATGCTAGTAAGATGGGGATGCGAAAGAGCGGATGAGGCCGGAGTGGAGGCTTACCTTGAGGCGAGTGTAATAGGAGCACCAATGTACGCAAGACACGGTTTCGCGGCTGTGAAAGAGGTGGAACTAGACCTGAGGAAATGGGGAGGAAAAGAAAGCATGTCATTCATCGTAAGTCCATCATCGTAATGGAAAGTCGTCTTGATCAATTCACTGATATGATTGCAGCTCATGTTGAGACCTGCGAAGGGCGAACAGACTCCATAAATCTCGAAGCTTCTCGTAGAGCCTATCAAGAAATCGCTGGTGTCAAACCTATGATATCCCTCAATGACACGACCCGCACCTTCCAGGCATAGGTGGTGATGGGGATCAGCTCGTTTTGATGCTGCGTGTGCTATGTCTGTAATTGAATGACATTTGCCATCCTCACAGTGGAAACAAAACCCGCGGATTGGATATCATAAAATCTACCAAGGCTTTACTCTTCTTTGTGAGTTCGCACAAGCAAGTTATAGTTGTTTAAGTATGCTTTACTAGGACTTAATGCAGGTGGATAAGGCGTTAATGGCGTGAAAAACACATAATAGGTTCGTCATATCGGATCGAGCTCCCAGTCCTCGAGGTCCTTGTCATCAAGAACACCATCTTCTTCCCACCACCCAGGACACAAGTCATCTTGACTATCCTCATCCACAGTACCCTTTTTATTAAGAACCTCTCCCACAGTATCAGTGTCCGCATCTGCGTCACCAAATATCGTTTCGAGCAAAATCTTGTTTCCCTTAGCGGTTCCATCATCGTCGTCGTCACTCGTCGCAGCAATGCCCTTTCTGGTCCAATAGGGGAACACTGTCTGCCCGTCTGGAGACATAGCTTCAATTTGGTTGACTTTATTATTCATATAGCCCTGTTGCAGTGTCGGGAATTCCGTCTTATACCAGATGCCTGCCTTGTTGACCGTATTGAATGACTTATTCTTTGGAGTGATGCCGGAATCCATGACTGTAGCGAAGACGTCGCACAATGAAGCGAAAGCTTTTGACATGTACTGGAAGTACTCTCTCTGGTCGGTGGCCTTCGACTGCATGATGCAGCGGAGTGGATTATTGGTGGTCATCTTCTTGTTGTAGTAGCCTCCGGGCCACACATCCTAGGTTTGTTAGAAAATCGTAGCTAGGGATAAGGATACGGCCCAATACCCAAATGGTTGTCATCGGCGGATCTGCCTTCTTCTTCGCATAGTCTTGGGCCTTTAGACTAAGCCCACGAGTATAGAACAGGCACGTTGAAGGCTTTGGCTTCTTAGCTTTCGGAGCATTCTCAATGAACCAATCGACGCTGTATTTCGCGATACTATCGCAGGCCACGTCCTTGGTGTTCCCCGGCTTCTGCCATTCGGGCTTGCAGAACCAGAACACGCATCGGGGTTGGAGGTGAAATGGGAGAGCATCAACTGCCACGAGTAAGAAGCAGAGGGCTATAGTTATCGCGACCTTCATGACTCCTAGCTGACGAACATGTAGAGCATCGCTAAGGGGTGGAGGTTGTCATGTTATGAATTGATCGAGGGTACAGCGATGAGGTTATCTCTTTCCGTTAGTATCGGCCCCCAACTACGCTCAGCCCATTTACTTTGTACCCTAGGCGCATTAATAACAAGGTCAAAATCCTTCAATGCCTTGTCGAGATCGTACGGCCGAGACAATAAGACGTAGCCCCAAACGATCGTCGTAGCATAATTTGGGGGTCGAAACCCCTCCAGAATAAACTACTGATATACATCCTCTTGACTAGTAAGAGAACCCTAGACGTTGCTCTCGTGGTTTCATACGCAGGTGAGAATGTTTACAAAGCGTCTCTTAACTGTGTTTCAAAGCTTGCACAGCCTGGTGGAGGATCCAAGATATATACCTCAAAGGCTGGTCGTCTCGCCTAATCTTGCTAAGCCTCTCACACGGCACAGCAACCACCTGCACGGTAAGACGTACCTAGGTAGACCACTCATGATCACTTGTATGTTCAAGCTGCCATCGCTACACTGGGTTTGCATCCATTTGCACTGCTAGTTCTTCAAGCTTAGCGAGCTTGAAACCATTCACAATAGTATGTCATTCTGCTACCACGAGTTTTTCCGAATAAGGACAGCGGACAAGATTACCGAATAGTAGTATTTCCATCGCATTATTCAGCGCTTGGCATGGATCGGACCGGTATCGAGCACACAGGCGATCAAAAAGCTCACAGTGAGCTCGTAGACATCGGTCCACTTGGCTACAGCCTCAAATGCATGATTGCCAACACGCAAGAGCTAGTAGAAGGCAGCATTTCCAATCCATACTTGCAACCTATTCGGTCTTGACAACAAAATAGATGCATCACTGTGTCGACAATTTTTGTGGCTTACCGCAACGATTCAATTGAGGACATCAAAGCGGTCTGGTGTAGATGCACACAAATGACTGACAAGTGGCATATCGTGCGTTCGTGTAGAACTAGATACACACAGCAAGACAGGGCGTGTTCATCATTGTTCCGGATCAAGCATGATACATTAGTAGAATCTTGATCTGTAGGCGTTGGTTGTAATAAGTTATGGTGGCTTCGCTGCAGCGAATGTGAGCCTCAACCTTAAGAGAAGCTCCGGAATTTCGCCGGCGCTAACCTCGAGTAACGGTCGTTTCAACATTCCCTCGAGGGGCTCTGGGTGATCTTGCGACCTGCCCACCAGACAAATTCACGACTTTACGACCCATTGACGACCATTTCGAATTGTCCGTTCCTTCTGCATTCTTTCTGCTTGCTAGACTTACCACGAAGTCAATCAGAAGCGTCCCCTGCTTGTTTACGCACAGCGATACTCCAGATTAGATCGCGCATACTCCTATTCTAAAGCCCCACCGCTCTCGAGCTCCTGGCGGTAGGGCCTGTGTAGCCTGTGCGACCAATTACCACGTATTTTCAGCTCTACCGGACCCGGACAGCAGCCTGTTCTTCACTACAATGCCCGAAACAACCAAAGTGGTGCCGCTCACTTGCCATGGACACTCGCGACCCGTTCCACATATCCACCTCTCCTCTATCGTAGACGAAGACCAGTACTACATCATATCTGCATGCAAGGATGGGAATCCTATGCTCCGCGATGGCATCACTGGTGACTGGATCGGTACTTTCTTGGGTCACAAGGGCGCCGTCTGGCAAGCGAGGCTCTCTTCAGATGCTTCTCTAGCAGCAACAGCGTCAGCAGACTTTTCTGCGTATGGTTACCCCAATCTATCAAAGAGGATGTGCGTGTAGCTAACAACCGCATAGGAAGGTCTGGGATACACACACGGGTGAAGCCCTACACACACTTTCACATAACCACATCGTCCGCGCAGTCGCATTCCCCAATCAACCCCACCCTCAAATCCTAGCGACAGGTGGCATGGAGAAGAAGTTGCGCATATACGACCTCTCTCGAAGTGATTCGGCAACAAGCTTTGAGATTGGAGCTGGCGTTCATGGTGGGACTATCAAGTCAATTGTATGGACATCTGACCCGAACGTTGTCATTACGGCCGCAGAGGACAAGAAGGTGCGCTGGTGGGACCTCCGTCAAGAGGCCACCATCGGCGAACACGCAGTCGAAGGCGTTGTGGGCACGTGCGAGTTGGATAACACCTCCTCGGACGGCGCACTGAGCGTAGCTGCTGGAAACAGTGTCTACTTCTTTAACAGCCTATCACCTGGTTCGCTCATCAAGAGCATCAAGACGCCGTATGAGATTGCAAGTGTAGCTCTACATAGCGGGCAGCGAAGATTTGTCACTGGTGGTAGCAACCAGAACGACACCTGGGTCAGGGTATGGGATTTTGATGAGGAGAAAGAGTTGGAGACAAACAAGGGACACCACGGTCCAATTTGGTCTGCGAGCTTTTCGCCCGATGGAAAGTTATATGCGACAGGTAGCGAAGACGGCACGGTCAAGCTCTGGAAGTTCACGACAGGGCCATACGGTTTATGGAAATAAAGAATTTTCTAGTGCACTTTCGATTCAGATAAGAAGGTGTATTGTGCTAAGCCTCTGCGGGCACCCGGCTGAGGCGCTGGTCCAACGTATCATATCAACGAATGATAACCTCAACAATATCCAGAATTCCGCTTCGCTCCCAAGTGGAAGAATCCATACACATTTAGCAGGATTGCCAAAGTTGAACTCCGAGCTTATCATGCCACATAACTCGCCCTTACGCCGACTTTACCATAGTAGACGTTCCATAGCACGTGCCAAGTGCACCTAAACCCCCTGCAGCAGGTGAAGAAGCGCTATCCCCGCCGGAGTATTTACACCCGAGGAATGCCCGATTCGTCCTACCGAAGGATCAACATCGCCATCATATGCATACAGTATGCCACTACGGCAAAATCAGGCATTGATGTGCAGTCTTCGGTTCAAATGATAAGGACACTTTCAAGTGATACGATGATAAGGAATTAATGTCGCTGTTGAGGAACATGCCAAGGGTGGGAGTGATTCGTGAGAATGTACACATAAAGACAATGTTTGCCCCCGATTGGTGTTCATGTTGGGACGTTACCACTGCGAGCGCTCCGAGAACTTGGGTCAACGGTTATCCTACCCTTAGGCAATCTTCATCTTGAATCCTACACCTCGCCCGCGCAGAAGCATCTGTCCCCAGCTATCAGAATGGCGGAGAAACATCATGAGATCTCACCAGCCCGTGAGCCCAGCATTGATGAAGGACAACTAGCCGCTGAGAAGCAGATGCGTGACATCGGCGCGGAGTTATACCTTGAGGTTAGGCAGTACTCAAGAGAAGAGCTGGATGCTGAGAGGAAGATTGTTTTACGCAAGATCGACTGGGTTATAATGCCTATGGTACGTGCATTCCTCTATAAGAAGTATCTGGTGACGTTACTGACCAGCTTCTAGATTTGCGTAACATATACCATCCAGTTTCTCGACAAACTTTCTCTAAACTACGCCAACGCCTACACCCTCACACCCGATCTCGGTCTCCAAGGATCACGGTACGGCTGGGTGGCGGCGATCTTTAATTTTGGGTACCTCTTCTGGGCACTTCCCGCAAACTACCTTATCCAACGTCTACCCGTTTCAAAGTACACAGGCGCGATGATTCTCCTCTGGGCAATCCTTTTATGCTGCCATGTTGCAGCGAAGAACTATGGGGGTATCCTTGCTCTGCGCTTCTTGCTAGGCATGTTTGAGGCCTCAATCTCACCCGCCATCATGAACATTGTATCTATGTTCTACACACGCTCCGAGCAACCGCTTCGTATGTGCGTCTTCCTCGCCTTTAATGGCATGGCGACCATGGTTGGGGCGTTACTCGGTTATGGACTAGGCCATGCGCACAGTCCTAATATCAAGACATGGCAGCTCATCTTCCTCGTCATTGGCCTCTTGAATTTCGTTTGGGCATGGATATTCCTTTGGTTCATGCCCGATTCACCGGCTTCCGCGAAGTTTCTGACGCACAAACAACGAATCGTGGCGATCGATAGGATCGCGAGCAATATGATTGGTGTCAAGACGAAGCAATTCCATAAATCACAAGCTATCGAAGCACTTCTCGACTTCAAAGTGCATTG
Source organism: Phoma sp. ATCC 74077 (assembly GCA_033682645.1). Taxonomy (NCBI): domain Eukaryota; kingdom Fungi; phylum Ascomycota; class Dothideomycetes; order Pleosporales; family Didymellaceae; genus Phoma; species Phoma sp. ATCC 74077. The sequence goes on along the minus strand of JAWDJC010000005.1, from coordinate 875,024 downwards.
CCTCATCCTTATAGGCATGGGTTGCGGTGTCGTAAATGGTGGAGTGTCGAATTTTGCTTCGGCTTTGATCAAAGGATTCGGATTCTCTGGTATCAACACTACACTGCTCCAACTCCCCACCGGAGCAATAGAGTTTGTGGTCGTACCACTGTGTGGTCTCGCAGCCGGCTACTTCAAGAATACGCGCTGTCTCATTCTAGCCTTTATCTGCTTACCGCCCCTTGGCGGACTTCTCGGTATCCGCCTTACGCCCTTGTCCCAGCGCTGGAGTCTCGTCGGATGCACCTGGCTGCAGTATATTATCGGCGCGCCGGTCATCCTGTCCTGGAACCTGCTCACGACCAACATTGCCGGCCATACAAAGCGCAGCACCGCTAACGGGTTGTGGTTCCTGTTTTATGCGGCAGGCAATATTGCGGGTGCTAACATTTTCTTTGCGAGGGAAGCCCCGAGGTACTTCTCTGCCCTGACAGGACTTATCGTGTGTTATTGTGGGATGGTCGTCATTGCACTAATTTTGATGCTGTACATGGCATGGGAAAACAAGCGCAGAGATCAGAGATACGGACATGGGGAAGATGAGCAAGCGGTACAAGATGGGTTCAGCGATATGACGGACGGGCAGGCCAAGCACTTCAGATATGCGCTGTGAGAAGGTTGTAGGTATAGAGCCAGCAAAGAATATGCGAAGGTCCTCAGGACTCAGTAAGCTCAAGCTTCACCATGCTCTTAGCCAATTCGTGATCTTCCTCACCCTTCTCGTCGACCCCGCTCGGATTGAAACCAATCCCTTCACACCCCCCTTCCACATCAAACTCTACACCAATTAGCCTGTGTGCAACCCATTGCGCGGTCTTGGCATGCAAACTTGGCTCAACGAGTACATCTTTCTTCTTACCGCCGTAAACATGACTCCTACCCTCAGCTAACGCCTGAAAGACCACCAATTGATCCCTCAAGAACTCATCCACACAGCCACCATGTTCGATCTCAGCGAGAAGATCGTCAGATACTTTCTTGACGATGGTAGGGATGATCCTTTCCAGCTTTCCAGATCGCACGCCTTGATCGTAGAGCCAGTCGCGGCCAAGTTTTATGCCGGTTGTGGTGGTGGCTACGAGAAGGAGGTAGTATCTCTTATCGTGGTGTGAGTCCTCAAACGTAATGTCTATCTCTGGGTCTTTGATGCTCCCACCGAAAATGCGTAATTCTCGACGTTCGAACATAACGTCTAATTCATCGCGGAAGTGCTGCTCCGTCTCTTTGGGAGCTAGTATCGTTGCTTTGACACTGCAAATACTTCCTCGCTCTACGAGCTGGAACGCCGGTAGACTTTTCAACAAAGGCGTGATTGTGTATGTGATGCTACCGAGTCTTGTACTGCCTTGAGACCAGCCCCGTGCATGTAGCTGCGCTTCGATACGCGGCATCCCAATGAGTTCGAACATGGGTATCAAGACTTGACCAATGTATTCGTATGAAGGAGAGTTGGACACATTTGTCCCGCCCGTAATTCTAACTCTGATCTTCTCCTTTGCCCCAGAGAAGAGCAGAAACGGCAATATCGCTTGCAGTACCAAGTTCACACTTCCTGGCGTATTCTGATTGATTCGCACATCACCAACCTCTAAATCACTCGTACTGTTCTTTCCCTTTCCCTCAGGGACGAAAGTCACTTCCTTGCTCTTGAGTCCAACGCCGCTGATCCGGGCATTGCAGGCGTTACCAAGCCATTGCACGCAAGTGAGATGTTGAGACTTGAGACCACCGCCCCCGGAGCGCCGACCTCGAATGTTGGTAATATTTATGGGCCTTTTGGTGAGGCTAGAAAGACCTAGGGCTAGGCGAAGGAGTTGGCCGCCGCCTTCGAGGGTTGTGCCTTCGAGATGGATAGATTGTGTTGCGGGAGATTTTGGTACCATATTGTCGCCCGGACGATGGATCAGCTAGTGTAGAGATGTTGTATATAAATGTGGAGGGCTTGGTCGGCTATTGGACCGTCGCTACCAAGTTGTAGCTGTACTTGAGAGTGGACGATTCGAAAGGTGGACTCGCGGTGAGTTTGATCAACGAGGTAAAAGAAATAAAAGTGACATTAACAAAGTGACTTAAGGACGGAATTGCCCGAGTTTTCAAGAGCATAAACTGGATCAGATGCGCACCTCTACAAGTCAGTTATACGTCCTGCTTGATGGACGATGAGTCGAAATGGAGCATGCTGTTCACTCCCAGTCATAGCTGTGGCTGTGCTCGGATGTTTGCCTTATTCAAAATTCATTGAGACGTATTTGCTCTTTCTGAAAAGCCTAAAGAGAGGTAGCAAAGTTGTAGCGCCTAACTTTGCACATGACTTTGCTGAGGAAATAATGCGTGCAGAATTCTGGCGGTAGAAATGGTTGGTGTCATGAGAGGCAATCAGCCGTCACACTTGTATTCGTGACGTGGTGCAAGTCGAACCGAATTTTAGCACAGCAGAAATCGTAGCATCGCTGTACATCACGCACGAATGCATTGCAAGGTTGTGGCATTGGGTCGAAGGCTTCCCATATTCTTGGTGCTTCGTGCGGTCATAGCTATCCATCAGAGCGGTGGCGGCACGTGTTCCGCGTCCGATCGCGCGGACTTCAGTCGTCATCGACCGAGGCCGAGAACTTTTGTCAGGAGCTCGTCAACACTCCCCAGAGCTGCTCTCATTTTGCCAAAACGCCTATCGCCATGTCGAATGCTTCAACAAAGTGTCAATCCACTTCAACATCCAGGTAGACGCCCAGTCGTCCTTGCCTTTCAGCGATGCGCGGTACACTGGCTTTCTCCGCGAAGGCCTGGCAAAGTCCGGGGACTGGAGCTCTCTTTTCCCAAATACACCAACGCATACAGTCAACGGCGCCAAAAATATCGAGATCCTTTGCTACAACGTCGAGTAGCTGCACCGCTTGCCTCCTTCCATCCTCTACCATCGTTCGATTCGCTACTGTAGGCACAACACGCCGCAATGGAGTACCACAGCCCACTCGCATGTTTCATACATCGAAAATATTAGCAGAGGCTACAACCAAGGTGCCGGCGAAGCCGCGCAAGTCGTACAGAGATGAGATCAAAGAGAAGGGTCTTGTGGATGTTGAGGAGCACGATGGGGAAGTGGACGCAGAGGAGCACGGCTTCGTCAAGTCGGAGAAAGCAGCGCAAGCAAAGCAGATCAACTTGAGCGCAAAACTGAGCAAAGATGGAACCGGCGCTGGAGGCACACCAGGTGGTATGAAGGAAATATGGAGACTGATCAAGATTGCGAAACCGGAGATGGGAACACTTTCCTGGGCATTCCTCTTTTTGATCTTCGGCTCAGCCATCTCCTTGTCTATTCCCTTCTCCATTGGGAGAATTCTGGATGCCGCGACGCAAGCCGACAAGACCGACGGGTTACTCTTCGGGCTTAACATGACGACCTTCTACTTTGCGCTGGCAGGAGTGCTCACTGCTGGAGCAGCCTTCAATTTTGGCCGTATTATCATATTACGGATAGTTGGAGAGCGGATCGTCGCTCGCTTGCGGTCCCAGCTTTACCGCAAGACTTTCATTCAAAACGCTGAATTCTTTGACGCGAACAGAGTCGGAGACCTTATCTCCCGACTCGGCTCAGACACCATCATTGTCGGAAAGAGCATCACACAGAATCTGTCCGACGGGCTTCGCGCGCTGGTCAGCGGTGCTGCGGGCTTCGCTATGATGGGTTTCGTCAGTATTAAGCTTACCGGCATCCTCGCCTTGATTGCACCCCCAGTAGCACTTGTTGCTTTCTTCTCTGGACGCGCGCTACGTAATCTTAGTCGCAAGATTCAGAAGAATCTAGGTACTCTGACCAAGATCGCTGAGGAGCGGTTAGGTAACGTTAGGACAAGTCAAGCATTTGCAGGCGAGGTACAGGAAGCTTCGCGCTACAACCGCCAGATCAAAAGGATTTTCGCCCTGGGCAAACGGGAAGCTATAGTGGCTGCGAGCTTCTACGGAAGTACCGGGCTCATGGGGAATCTGACGATCATCGCTATCCTCTATGTTGGAGGTAATATGGTCAAGAACGGAGTGATCTCCATTGGCGAGCTTTCATCATTCCTCATGTACACAGTGTATGCTGGGTCAAGTATGGTTGGCTTGTCTGGTTTCTATGGCGAAATGATGAAAGGCGTAGGAGCTGCCAGTCGCCTGTTCGAGCTTCAAGACCGCAATCCAACTATATCGCCAACGAAGGGTGCCCCTGTAAAATCTGCCCGCGGACCCATAGAGTTTAAGAACGTCTCGTTCAGCTATCCCACCAGGCCGGCGGTGTCAATTTTCAAGGATTTGAACTTTAGGATTGAGCAGGGTACGAATGTGGCTATTGTTGCGCCTAGTGGAGCTGGCAAGTCGACAGTTGCGAGCTTGCTTCTACGCTTCTACGTTCCGACTTCTGGAACTATCACCATTGACGGACGCGACATTACCACACTCAACGCGAAGCAGTTGAGAAGGAAAATTGGGTACGTTGGACAGGAACCTGTTCTCTTCTCTGGAACGATTGCGGAGAACATCGCTTACGGTGTACCTCACGCCACTCGCGCGGAGATTGTGGCAGCTGCACGAAAGGCCAACTGTCAGTTCATTAGCGATTTCGTAAGTTTCATCTGTTCGTACTGGAAATCAGAATTAATCAAAAATAGCCCGATGGTCTGGAAACACACGCGGGTGCGAGAGGTACCCAACTTTCTGGTGGTCAGAAACAGCGCATTGCAATTGCACGAGCACTAATCAAGAAACCGGACATTCTTATTCTCGACGAAGCAACAAGCGCTTTGGATGCCGAATCCGAAACTCTGGTCAACCAGGCGTTGAGCAAACTCCTTCAGGAGAACAACACGACTATCAGCATTGCGCATCGTCTCTCGACGATCAAGCGCTCTGATCGCATCATCTGCATCAGTGCGGACGGGCATGTGGCCGAAGAAGGTACCTATGAGCAGCTTACAGCTAACCCAGATGGTGCATTCAACAAGCTTATGGAATGGCAACTCAATGGAGGCGAAACGGAATCCAGGAGCCCTCAGCCGACTGAGTTGGAGGAAATCGAGAGGGAGCTCGAAGAAGAGAATGAGGAGGAGTCGAGCCGCAATAGGGTCTAAATGAAAGAAGTGAATGATACGACTGTGCGGTGAGAAATGGAACTGGCGGACACAACAATCGAACGGTTGTCCCCGCTTGCTTCCCAACAAGTTGGTGCCAACGGCGGCCGTCTCCAGCAGATGTGTAGTTGACCTGACACCACGAGCTACGCTCGGCACCTTCGACGATGCCCATTCCGAGTTTTCCCGAACGTCACTTCATTAAGGGGCCATTGTTCAGAAATGCACAAGAACAAGAGCCTCAACGGGTGGCTGCATTGTTGGCATTGCATGGCCGTGGTGTGACATCTGGCGATCTGTCGTGTGATCGATGAGATCCAACACTAGAAACGGACGTTTGAGGTAGCACCACATCACCTTGTACCCATAGGTAGCAGGAAATACTAGAAGGAGTTGTATATTAGTCCACTCTCAGCATCCATACATCTATTTTACTACAAGCTTGTCATCATGTCGTCGTGTGGCTCATTCGCACTTGATCGTACTTTTGGCAGCAACTCGACATTATTAAACAGCACATACTCATCATCTTCCCCACCAAAGTACTCTTCACTTCAAATCCATCTTTCAGCGGCTCTACACGCACTGCACAATTCACAGCGTCCCTCAACATCCGCCCCAAGCAGCACCAAGGGGAACCGCCCACACTAGCTTAGTCACCACCTCGTAACACCATCACCAGGTACGACACCATTCACACCCGCCGTATACTCTGACAAACACCAGCATGCTGAAAAAGGTTCTAGCTCCGCGAATCGATCTCCGTGCTTGTCAATCGCCGCACAAGGGTCAGTCATCGATCCTGACGTCATCCATAGCGGAGAAGTCCAGAACGCGACACGCTGCGTAATAAAGACGCGATGCACAGTGACCATGATGATGAAGCAAGCGTACATATACCAGCCTCGCCCACTCAACCAAACGAGCACACAGACTGCTGCTATCACTCTCCAATGCTCAAAACCGCACAATTCACATCCTATCGATTAATTCGTTCATCTAGCACTCCACATACAGTCTCGTCACTCAATTTGAGCCGCACGGTTGCGCTGCCTAGCAGCTCACGCCAATTTAGTTCTAGTAGCGAGAAGCTCGCGGCATCACCTAAGATGGAGTCGTATAAGAAGGCGGGGAATAGGAAGAATGAGCCTCCTAAGCATGAGATGGTGCATTTCCCCGGGTTGATGAGCGAGAAGAGGTCCTTTGGGGATTTTAGGACGGTGCTTCATACGGGGTTGTATAGCCAGATTGTGGCGATGGAGGTCCCTGTTGGTGGGGAGATTGGAGACGAGGTACGTTAATAAGATAATCTCCTGTCTGGACCACGTCCATGCTTGAGAGAAAGCCGTTTTTGGACGAGATGTGTAAGGAAAAAAAATTTGATACAGATAAAGTTACTAACATACCATCTCAGGTCCATACCGTCGACCAAATCCTCCTCTTCACCTCTGGCTCTGGCCTCGCAACCGTTGCAGGTAAAGACCAAGAAGTCAACGCCGGCGACGTCGTGGTCGTCCCCGCGGGTACACAACATCAATTTGTGACGCGTGGCGATCAACCGCTCGAGCTTATCACGGTGTATAGTCCCGCTGAGCATTTGCCCTCGAGTGTGCACAAGACGAAGGAGGAGGGGGATAAGGCGGAGGAGGATGGCATTGACGAGGCGCCGGAGTGGGCGTTGAGGCCCAAGGTGGAGAATGAGAAGAGTGGATTGGTTAAGGAGAGTGGGAAATACTAAATCATGGAGGGAGTGTGTGAGTGGTAAGGGAAGAGGGAGGGTGTGTATGATTAAGTGTTGGTGTGATAATATTATGCTATTAAAAGGGCTTGTTTTCTCCTGCTTCTCCTGCATTGCCTTCGGATCAGATATCCGCCAATTGTTATCAGATGTCAAGATAATGATCAATCAATCTACTCATCTGATAAATGTCTTGTTGAACGTTCACCAGGTTGTGGGGTAAGTCGTAGTGGGACACCACTAGATGAGCGACTTCGGAGGCTGCGGGGCAATATCTTTCTCGCGTCATTTTGCCTTTGTACTACGTAGTATGCAGGCGGAACCAAATGCGGTCATGGTTGGGCAGATGGCCTGCCACGACATCTCGGTTCGCGAACCGAGGTGTGTCGTTACAAAAGCAAACTGATAAGGAAGATTAGATATAGAAGGGTAAGGTGTGGGAGCTGATTTATAAAGAGCCAGCCTTTGGGACGTGGTGGTCTCTTTTAGGCCAAGAAAAGACTATTGCTTTCATTACGTTGTTTTGGCGAGAAATAGGCGTAGAAGGTAGTAAGAAGAATGCGAAATCCATTGCCGACAATTGTAGCATATTACCACTCTACTTCTTTGATCTAGTCTAGGTTCGAGTTACTTGAGCTGAAAACATATATCACGAGAATGTATGGCGGATACGATATACACGAGTTGTTCCAATTGTTCATTCCTTCATTAGAGTCAAGTCAGGACTTCCGGTCCTCATGAATGCTTTCGTCTATATCAAGATGGAGCTCCTTTAAATCCCTACAGAGCACCCTTCGCTCAGCATGACATCTAGGGCCTCTGAATACTGCATTTGCCTCTTGGGTTCAAGGGGTCGTCCAAGTGTAGTGACAGCCCAGAGCATTGAACCACTTACTATACATATAGACTAGATATCCACTTTTCTGGTCAATCGCTGTTCATCAGTGGAATTGAGCAGTCGGGTGTTGGCTATCGACAATTTGTCCAATCGTATTAGTAGACGAAGGGCTTGGAGACCAGGCCATGATTACTTGAATATCACACTTGACCTCATACAATGTCTTGGCTTGCCAACATGGACATGCTTGGTAATAGAATGTGGTTGACGGAGGAGCTCCGCCTTCCCCAGACGAGGTCCCAGTCGAGCACCTCCACGATGATCATACCACCTGGCACTTGGCTAGTGGCGAATGGAAAATTCGCCGATTTCTAGTGTCATGGCAGGATGTTCATGCAGTAGAGCACATGAGCATCCTTACGTTTGTGGGGCCGCTAACAGAATGTTTCAACGTTCTTCGTTGGCACTGGAAGAAGGCTGCAGACGCTTTGTGTGTTTGGAGACGTACATGGCATACGTAAGCCTCGCCAACATTCAGATGACGCATAATGGAGAGTGTTTGAAAACGCGTGCCCACTCAAAGGGGACGTTTAGGGTTGGAAACGCGGTGCATCTGGAAATGGAAGTTTGACCCGCGGACATGGCGCTGCGACGACGTAATAGGGCTGGCTGCAGTACGTAGGATCTGCGAATCGCGAGCGATGACCATGCTCGCGAGGCTTTGCATGCGTGTGAGGACACACTTGCTACGGCGGGAGAATGCACCCGATGAGAGAGGGCCACGGTGGTCGTCTGGCGGGTTCCGGGAGTTTGCTCATGCTGCGGGCCCTTGCGACTTCGTGCTCGGAACAGAGGAGCTGGCGAGCCCCAAAAAAGTCGTTATCAGATGCGGCGCCTACCGAGGGTCCGGAGCTCAACGTTGGGAACTTCAGTGGCTCGACACGGCGCCATCCTGTGCTGAGAGGGTCTGCGCTCGGGTTGCGAAGGCTGGCGGCACGGGTATAGAGCGGTGAATATTGCACGGGAAGCTGGTCGGGCAGAATCAGGAGATGCTTTGGACGAAGGGCTGCCGGTCGCTCAGGATTAAGTACCGAGCGTGACAAGCGGAGGATGTATGTTTACCAGTGGTCGGGTAAAGCAGGGCAGAGAGATCAGTGGGAAGCGAAGGCGCATCCGCGACCGGTTGCGGGACTGCTAGCCTATGTCACTCAGCATGGGCAATTTGTTGGTCAGAGCAGGCAATTGATATGCTCATCTCGCTCTCAGCAGCCATCTGCTAAGTAGACTAAAGTCGAGGCGACCTGGATCGGCGAAAGTGGCCCAGCAAGACCCGCAGCGCCCAAACCGCGCGACCACATCGCAGCGTCACTCCATCCCTTCTCCTCATATGCTGCCGTCCGCCGGTCCAGCCTACGCCTAACGTTGTTCTCCCCCATCGCTATTCACCGTGTCACTGCACAGAGGTCCACAGGCGAGCAGGCGGCTGTCACTCCTTGAGTTTCGCTTGCCACCGAGGCCGCTGCAGCCATTTCGAGGTGAGCACCCCACGATCTGATAACCAAACGTCCCTCCATCAGATAAACCATCCGACGGCCTTGCACGAGCAAACGCGTCCACTGCGCATTCACGCATCTTTCTCGCCGCTGCTGCATTGGACTGAATTGCATATCGGATCCCAATACTGAGTAAGGGCTTGCTAACCATGGCTCGCGCTATTAGCCCCCTTTGTTGCGTCCTCAACACGCCCACCCGTCCACCTTTTTTCATCACCACCCTTCCGCATGGCATCCACTTCGCGGACAATGGCGAACCCCATACCGACCACGTCGACGTCGCATCCCAACGATCCGATTCCCCTCGAACCCCGTGAACTTCCCCAGCTCACACTGCGGCCCTCGCAATCGCAGTCACAGCCTGAGCAGACGTCGCCGAAATCCTCGGGTGAATCGATACTATGGAGCACCAACAGCAGCGACGACTCTGAGGCACCCATGACGCCCGCAACCGAGCCTGACCACGCCGTCGACGAGGTCGTTGACAAGCTGCAGGAGCTTCCTGCCGCTGCCGTCAATTTTGCAGGCCAGGCGCGACCGAGACGTGCCTCGACCACCTTGATCTCCGACAGCCCCACCGACATCAGACGCATACTGGGCGAGGGAGAGACGGCCACAAAGCTCATCAGCCAATGCTGCGGCGGGGGATGCTGTCTGCTGAAGACGTTGCAACCGGACACGTCGGCGCCCAGCTTTGTCCCAGTTGTCATCCCCGATAACCATGCCTTCCAAACCCTCAACCTGCGCCTGGGCCCGCTCGCCCTCGACAGTGTGCTCACCGACACGACCCCGCTGCCACCAGTGAACATGTCTTTCGAGCCTCTGCCGTCCAAGGACGTCCAGTATGTCTCCGAGGTGCACAAGATGCCCCCCAAATTCGTCCAGCCACATCCACCGTACGAGGTCTATCCAGCACCGCTGTACCACGCACGCGAGTTGACCAAGCCGGGCGCCGAGAAGAGGACCATTCACTTCGACATTGATGTTACCGACTACCCGGATGAGGGAGGTGTCGACTTCAAGGTCGGTGGCGCCATTGGCATTTGCCCGCCAAACCCACAGGAGATGGTTGATGAACTCTTCGACATCCTCTGCATCCCCAAGTTCGTGCGTGATAAGCCCGTCACGCTGAAGACGGGAACTGGAAGATGGCCTACGATTTGGGGCGAGGACCAAGCCCGCGAGCTCATTACAACACGCCGCGAGTTAGTGACATGGTGCACAGATATTCAGTCCAACCCACCGACCAAGAATCTCCTCCGCGTCATGGCCGAATACGCCGATGCACCAAACGAGAAAAAGATCCTGACATACCTCTGCTCGGCCCAAGGACAAGCCGCCTTCTGCGACCTTCGCACCACGTCTCATCTTACCATTCCTCAAATGTTGAGTGCGTTCCCGTCGTCAAAGCCGCCACTACCCGCCCTCCTCTCCGTCCTCACCCAACTCATGCCACGTTTCTACTCGCTTTCGAACGATCCCCACATCTCTTCGGCACGCCCCGGCCTCCCCGGAAATCGACGCCTCATCGAGATGGCCGTTACTATCCACGAGACACCCGACTGGCACGCCAAAGGCTCCGCACGAACGGGTGTTGGAAGCGGCTTCATGGAGCGCCAGGCTCAGGCCTTCATTACCGCCGAAAACGAAGGCATCGACCCTCGCAGCATCCTCGATCTTCGTATCCCCATGTTCCGAGGCCTCATGTCCAATCCACTGTCGAAGCAATTTGGCGGTGAGGGGCCAATGGTACTTATCGGTGCTGGTGTCGGCATGGCTCCCTTCCGTGGCTTCATTCTAAACAGGCTTAAGAATGCCAACTGCGCTAACAAGATCTGGTTGATCCAAGGTGTCCGCGATGCTATGCTTGATGAGTTGTACTCGGGCGAGCTCGGTGACCACGAGCGCGAGATCAAGAAGGTCGTGCAAAGCCGCAAGGTCAAAGTCGGTGAACCCAATGAGGTCAAGTACGTCCAGGACGAAGTACGCGTTCAGGCTGATATCGTCTGGTTCGTCATCAATGCTCTTGATGGACGCATCTTTGTCTGTGGCTCTAGTAAGGGCATGGGCGAAGGTGTTGAGGCGAGCCTCATTGATGTCGCTATGTCCAAAGGAAACATCAGCCGGTCTCAGGCTGAGGAATTCTGGGCAAAGAAGAGGGAGGATGGGCAGTACATTGCAGTAAGTCCGCCTTTTTGACAAACCGTGAACAGACGCTAACATCTTCGCAGGAGACTTGGTAGAGTCCGCTTTGTCCCCAACTACTTGTATATACCATTTGATCTTCTACCTTCACCCGCGTACATACCTTATCGTTACCAACATCGCCAAGGAGTTTAGACAAAAAGGCGTCACCTAGACAAAAACATGGGCAGCCATACTTCGTTTGATAGTTACCTTCGCTGTTGTATCTAGGCGGGACTTTTGATCCATGTTGTCTAAATATGCACATTGAGCATGGCGTTTATTATGGGAGGTGTTCTGTTTATCTTAGGTATACGTTGTAGGCGCATTTTCCTAACGCTTTCGCTCTAATCAACCTATCAATCAATCTATCTTCTCTGTACAATTCTTGTTGATAAAGAGAATGGAAATTTATATTTTGGAATGCTGGTTGACCGTGTTTGTACTAGTTGACCTTTGTCCTGAACGTCTATGACACTCTTTTAGGAGACACAACTTGGTGAGATCGCAGATGCCCCTAATAGTACCATCTAGGTGTCCTACGGAAGAGCAATCGACTTTCAAGCTGTTTCGTCCTATGAGGCTCCACCTAGAGCACTGTATGCACTAGAACCCAAAATATATAAGGAAGTGGATCTCCAACGAAAGCTACCTCAAAGCAGAAACAGAATCACACTCCTCTACTCTCCCTCGCCACTAAACAAATACCTCAATGCACACAACCCCCTATCCACCTCCCTCGCCATCCTCCTCTGACCCCCAACCTTCCTCTTCCTCAACTCGCTCTCCCTCTCCCTCCGATACCCCTCATGCCTCCCCACCTCCAACCCATCCATCTCGCCCACCTCATACAACCACGGATGATAAAACTCGCTACCAGACCGCAAACAACACGCGGGCATATACTCGAAATACTCGACCCCCACAGACGCCATGAGTTGCAGAAAAGGCTGTGCGGCGGGGAGTTCCTTGTAGCGGTAATACACAGCAACTCTATCCAAGAGTGGGAAATCCAGAAGACGGTTAGGCTTCTTCTTCGCGTGCGCGATGCTAACGAGCCAGTCGTCCAGCTCGTGCAGCCGAGCGTCTGTGAGTGTGAGGACGCGCAGGTTTGGCGGTATGATGGCCTGGCAAGGGGCTTCTATAACCGCGCTGGACGGCAGACTGAGGTGCTGTAGTGCGGGGAAGTAGCTTGGTATTCCGCTTAGGTCTTCGATGTGCCAGAAGGAGGTGGCGGGGGATAAGCGCATGTCTGTTGGGAGTTCTAGGACGGTGAGACGGGAGCCCAGGGGGGGAAGGATGCAGCTGAGGTTTGGGAGGTCCCAGTTTGAGATGTCGGTTGCGTGTCTGGGGGTGTGGATGGATGGGTTGGTGTTGGTGTTGAAGGTTGGGAGGATGTTGCGGAATAGAGGGAGGTTGAAGAGCACTGAGCCGCCTAGGTAGAGTCCTTCCAGGTGAGGCAGCATGGTGATGAGCAGGCAGATTAGCGGACCTGGAAACTTGATACTAGTGGCTTGGATGTCTGCTATCCACCAGATCTTCGTCTCCTGATCATATGGCAGGGTCTGAATCTTCGGGATGCAGTTACTCAGGAGGCTGGCTTCCAGACCCGGAATGCAGTGGGGCATCACTTCCTTCTCTCGCGTCTCTTTGGTCTCGATCATCAGGCTCCGCGCTAGGGTGCATAGTTCCGGGTACTTGAATAGGGTTGCAAGTAGGATGTGCATTTTGCTTGACTGCAGGATCGGCGCATGGCAAAGTACTTCTCGTGCGAGTGGCGCTAACAGCTTGCAAGACAGTGCCAAATTCAGCAGGTTGCGCTGCGGATCTGGCCGCTTGACGGTTTCAGAGAGATTGAGAGCGATCTGAAGGAGGATCTCATCGGGAAGTCGCGACATGGTTGAAGATGGAGTCGCTGTGTTCATGTTGGAATGTCCAGGTAAGACGGTTGCGCGTGTGTAGTTGAACGAGAATGATAATCCGCTTGAAATATTGGTGATGAATGGGATTGAGTTTTAATGTAGATGTATTTGTGTACCATAGTTCGGAGGTGACGCAACGTCGGAACGGGCACAGTGAAATAGTCACTAGGCCTCCAGCACACTTCACCCGTTCGCCAGCTGTTTCCAAGGCATATTCATGAACATTCTCTTTTTGTAACGTTTGTGAACGCTCTCCATCACTCCAAGAAAAGAAGCGCCATATACAGCCTCGGGAGCCTCCGGGCATCCTCAATCTAGCCCTTCAGACAGCCATAGCTAATGTCTTGGCCCTGTACACCTTGCCTACGCTCTCTTACCCCTTTTGCTTGAACCTTTACCTTTGACCTTCGCTTTTCCTGTGTCTTGCTGTTTCTGTGGCTCCTCTGCACGCCATTCTTCACCAGCGTCCTCCTCCCCTAACCCTGACTCTTCCTTCACCGCCTTCATCCCCTTTCCCGTAAACTCTTCCAGCAGTTGAATAGTCTCTATATGTCCCCGTTCTCGCGCCAGCATCAACGCAGTCTTTCCGCGCCTATCCCGGATCACCACGTCAGCACCTGCAAGTAGAAGCAGCCTCACGATCTCCGCGTGACCCTTCATCGCCGCAATAGCCAACGCCGTTTTGTCGGCTCGTTCCGGGCCATGAACACTAGAGGGCTGGCGGTCCATATCTTCCTTGATCTCTTTCTTAGACATCTTCTCCAATAGCATTTCCATGACTGGCGTCCTTCCAAGTTCAGCGGCGACGTGGAGTGCGGTAATGCCGAAATGTTCATAGCGCATTCTCGCACCGCGCTCGAGGATTTGCTTTAGATTCATGAGAGCTTCTGTCTGATCTTTGTGCAGCAGAAGGTTAAGCGCGACGCCTTCTTCAATGGACCCTCGGTCGAACAAAAATTTGGGGTGCTGTAGAAATCGACAAAGGGTCTCGTTGTTCGTGTGTCGAGCAGCGACTTGAAGAGGTTTTCGATTCTCATCGTCCTCTTCAATTACATTCTTATCAGACATGAGCCGGTCGACCATCAAGGGACACTTGTGTGCGAGCGCATAGTTCAGAGCATGGACAAGTGTGAGTTTCTGGGCTTTGATGATCTTTCGAACCTCTGGCAGTGCCATCAAGTCTGCAAGGATGACTTCTTCGTGCTGTTCTGCTGCATACTCGATCTGCTCTTCGGCAGCTGTTTCGAGATTCGTGATTGCGAGAAGAGGCCTAAGCAGGTGACGTTGACCTGTGTCGATCACATAGTTGAGGGGTTCGACTTCGTTCCAGGGAAAAACATTCTTTGAGGCGACTGATCTTAGGAAGTCGATTGTGCGGGAGACAAGCTCTTCATCTCCGGTTACAACGGCTCGCTCCAAAAGTGCAACCATGTCGATACGGTCCATGGGTCCACCCTTGTAACACAGGAAGACGATATTGGCGAGTTGCTTACTTGAGCCAGCGGCGTAATTGCAGTGTGCCAGAGTGACCTCGACGTCTTGAGTCATGAGAAACACCGCAGTCTCTATATGATTTTGTGATATAGCAACCGCGAGCGGATCCATATTCAGACAATCCTTCGTGATCAGGTAATTACGCAGTCGAGACCAGTGCATACTATTACGAGCTGTTCGCAACAGTTGATAGAGCCCAAAGAACGCCAGTAGATGGAGAACAGTGGTGTGGTGTTGTCGTCCGGTATCCACCTGGGAGACTGCGTAACGCATTTGTAGAAAGATGATTAAATACTTCTCTACATTTGTTGACTCGCGACTGAAGGTGTCCAAGATACTGTCTAAGATATCGTCCGATGCATCTTGCGAAGATTTGACGTGCTCAGCCCAGTGCAAGACCGCATACCGTACGTCAGAAGGGACTCTCGGGAGCCAGATCATCGGATCTTGTTCAAGATATTCCATGTCAATCTGAGCAAGCTTCTGGTTGATCACTGTCAAACAATCTCGAGCAATCTTCTTGTGTATGACGGGAGCATTTTTTGAGTTCGAAAAGATATGCCAGAGATCCGAATGGACAAACTGCAATCCTCGGGCCTCGTCGCTCATAATGAAAGACTGACATAAATCAAGGCCTTTCTGAATCTCGTTGTATGGTTCGTCAAAGTAGTTGTGCAGTTGGTCGCTGGTTGGTGGATCTCGATACGCAGCGATTGTTTCCAGCATCTGTAGGCAGACACGCCTCGTATCATCTCCCAAATCGCGGAGATACCTATCGAGGAAGGTTAGATGGTGTGCCGTAGGAATACCCGACTCGCCAACGTCCTGCTCGTCCAGGTCGATCTTCCCGAATTTGTTTGATGGAATTGTAAAGCGGCTTGTGACCATGACTCTCAGTCTGGCTGCATTCTCTAAGCAACCTTCGGCTGGAAAGGGTCTCATCAACAGCTGGCCAATGGCTTTGACACTCTCCGCTTCACATTCGTGCAAACCATCAACAATGCAATACGTTGTCCCGGCACCGTCGCCCTTCAATGCGCGTCGGAATATGTCCCATAATGCGGTGGGATTATCTAGGTAGAGGAAGCGGTTTTCGCGCTCACTGAGCCACTCACAGAGCTCTGATATCAGATCTGGTCGTTGTTGCATTAACTGCTGGAGCCAACCCTTCAAGATTGCATTGGCGCTGTTGCGCCTATCGTACGGACGGTGACAGAAGAAATAGAGCACCTGGGTTGTCGCACCATTCCGTGCTCTTAGGTCTTCGAGTTCCTTGAGAATAAACAACGAGAGCGAGGTCTTGCCGGTAGCGGTGCCTCCGGAGATCCAAAGGCGAAGCTGATCATGGCTCTCCTGACGGCAGTCGCCTTGTCCGATCCAGGTCTTATATGCAGCAACGTCTCGGATCCACTCCTGACCCATGTGTTCGCCCTTGACATTTGCCAGGTATACTCGCTGTCCCGACGGATCGAAGTGTTGTAGTATCCATAAGCTCATTCTCGCCCATCTGTTGTTCAACAAGTCTAGACTGGTCAATTAAAGTCACAACAGTAGCTTTCAAAGGCCGCGCTACCTTCCGGGCGGGAGCGTTGGGTGTTTGCAGATGATGCATCGATCACTGGGTGCGGACTGCCCAAACGAAGGCTGTGCCTGAGAGTTGGCCTGGTCGACATGATCCTGGAGAGGACGTGATGCTGCGCCGGCCGCGGTTAGTAGACGGAATCTGGCTGCTTCACAAGTATCTTCCATACTGCATATGTGTTTCTGGTGACTGTGGACCATATGATGCCAGAGATGATTGCGGTTTGCTATCCGCACAAGCAGCAAGTTGTTGCCCACAGACAAACGTTGATATTCAAACCTGAGCTGTTGAAGATTAAGATCCCCATTCTAGGTTAGCCACTTGGACGAGTGTTCGCAGACAGCAAGTGAATGCGTATTGACCAGCAAGTCCAAGCGAGCCTCTGTTTCACTGCTTGACGGCAGGCGGATAAGCCAGACACCCAGCCGAGTGTGTAGTACGCGTTCTCGCGGATAATAATCCATTTCCCACCATCATTGACAAATTAGACTCTACTTGCAAACACAGATCCTGCGACTATGCTCCGCGGAGCGTAGAGTGAAATCGTTGCCGTGTTGTTATGGAGACCAGGAACATCCATAGATGTGCGGAAAAGTGGCTCACGTGGGTACGCGACAGGGCGTTAGGGCTCGGAGACAAACTGTTGCGTCTACTGCATCCTTTTGCAATCGCCATGGTCGTAGCCTCAACGGGGTGAAAAGAATGGAGCAGAGCAACTAGACGGAGAGAGCTTGACAGAAAGAAGAGAGCAATGATGGGGTGAAGACCAGAACACTGGCGGAGGCTTCAGGCAGGCGAAGTACCTGAACTGCGCGTGACTCGACATGGAAGAGGAAGCGGTCCGCGGAGAAGCTGCGAGTTCCTTGCTTTGCAGTGACATGCAAAAGCAGTCGGACTCGGACAGAATATTTACGGGTCCTGAGACGCGCAGCCGAGGCATCATGAGCAATATGGAGACTGCTGATGGGGTTGTTGTTGCATGGTGCAGCCTCCTGATTATTGGTCCCAGCCACCTTGGGCAAGGAACAATTGCATCATGGCGACGCCCTCCACCAACGCATCGCAAATTCAAGTCTCACCACCCCAGAGGCCACTTCTGTTTCTTCTACCCTCACTCGCCTTCGTTGCGCGCGATATAATCACGTCCAAATTCCCGTCGCTCTTTAATTCTGCGTATAGCATCGCCAACCTGCCCCTCACAACTAGCGCCGGCACATCCGGGCTCCACAACAACCAGGAACCATCGTTCCCCCCGGCGACCGCGCATCCCAAACACTCACCACCACATCGCTGTCGCCCAGCGCGCAACCCTGCGACTCTGTCGCTCACCACCAGCGGCTACAATGCCTGCAGTACCCGACCCCTACAATGCGATAGCAGCACAGGTAGCCAGCCTTGCGCCCCGGACGCAACCCGTCGCCAAGCGCCAACAGATGGTAATACAGCAAGGCATAATACCAACCTACTATAATTTGTCAGGGCCAACGCCTGGTACCGTTGTCGGCATTGTTCTGGGCAGCGTTGCCGGCTTCCTGCTTATAGTTTGGCTGCTGTGGTCCCTCACGAATGGCAATGCCCAAGCTGGCACAACAACAGCCATGGCAGGAGAGGAGGAGATTGTAGTGCGCAGACGGCGGAATTCTCATGGAGGACGGTCGAGAGGAAGCCGTCGGCAGGAGGTCCGCGAAATAAGCAGGAGTCCGAGGAGGTCTAGTGGACGGTCGCAAATCATTGTGGATGAGAGGAGGCCGCCAGCAAGGACGAGGAGCATCATTGTGGAGGAGCGACACCGAGTACCGGGCGACGATGTCGTGGAAGTAATTGAGGAGCATGACGAGTACCGTGAACGGAGAGGGAGCCGGCGAGGCGGTTATCGGTGAGTAGTCTCCGACCATGGTCAGAGTAGCATTGTACAGTATTACTACTCTAGACCTCTTCTTTCCGAGACTGCACGCTTACACAGTCTAGCTGAGCAAGTATGGAAACCCTGCGCCGACAGCACTATCACTATATCGATCTCGAACACCCCTTTTCGTTGTTCTACGGTTGCTTTCGAAATACCCCTTCTTTTCTATTGTTTGTATTTGTGTCCATATCTGAAGGTGGCTTTGCAGCTTTGCGCAGTGTAGTTCGAGCCCCATGTTATTTGTACATTTTCGCGGCATCTCAACAGCATTTGGCGTTGGTCATCGGCATCGAGGATGTGGCAAGGAGTCCCAGGAAGTCTGTACACGAAAGCATCTGGGCCAGGAGGAAATCTCAATTCACGGCATCTGTATAGCGAGGCGCATGGCCTGTGATGGATGCGACGAGAAATGTCTGGAAGAAAGTCACGTGTTTTGATGAGCATTTCCCATTGCGAGTATATAACAAATCTACACGATCCAAGAGGATCTGTTCAAGTAAAAGCCCACCGGGTACTGCCCACCGGGTAATGTGACAACGTGATCGAATGGCAGCATGTTTTGGAAACTCGATATCTCCAGGTCTTCACGCGGACCGATCTTTCCTTCTGAGATTGCTCCACCCTCGCATGACCTCAGTATACCTTGCGTGGCCTCCTTCCGATTTACTGGGCCTCTTACCCACATGCAATGAGCAATTGTTGCGATACTCAGGCCATCAAGCACCCTCACAGACGTTGAGGATGTTGTGGGCCAACCGCGTTTGTTTCTAGAAACGCGACCAAGTCTCCTTCACCTCATCTCAGTATCAGCCCCGATTTCCTCTCACTTTTCCTGCGCGAATTGGGTTATTTTACTCTTCACTCTTTCGCGACTCGTCGTACTACTCTATACTCTACTCAACCACAGTGTTCAACGCCTTCCTACGCCTCGACTGTAAGCGACTGCATACATCTTGCGTACGCGATGATCACTACTGAGTATTGCACAGATGACACTGCCTGAGGCTACAGCACCCGTCGAGCTTAAAGTGATGGAGGTGACCAAGGCACTCCACGATCCTTCGATTCCTCCCGATGGACGATGCCCGCTGCTTGAGCTTCCACGCGAGCTGAGAGACGTGATCTACGAATACGCGTTGGCCGAGGTCGGCGGACTCGTCAAGGACAGCAGCTTCGCTGTAGAGCCTACAGGTGTAGCGGGACACTTTTACGCTGCTGGCGACGGGACGGACAAGCGCGACGCCAATCAACTAAAGTTCGTCTCTCGACAACTGCGTTCGGAGACCGCGGGCCTAGGACTTCGCTACAACGATTTGACTTTCTACCATAATCTGGACCAGTTTGGTATCGACATCTTCGAGGATTTCGTGATCCATGAATGCTCGAGCATGCATCTCAAACGCATAAAGAATGTTCTTGTAGTAGTCCGACCCTTCGAGTACGACCACTTGACTGCGTGTCCCCCATTCGGTGCTCCGTATTCTGATAATTTCATTGCCTATTGCCAGGCTAATCTCTCCACGGCCATTACTCTGCGTCTCGAATTTTTTGATCGCAGCAAGGGGTTCTATGAGTGGCTAGAGATGGGCAGCGTAGTGCAGTATGCCATGAGGCGAACAGTCCCTGACGTTTCGCCGCTGGTCGACAGGCCAGATTTTCTAGGTTGGTGTAAACGTTGGATCGAACTAGGGTTCGGCGATCCGTTGATCATTCCTCCTAACATCCGGATGTTTCCCGCTGAGTTCGTCGAGGCATCATTTTTGCAGTCAGCACTTGATAGTGGCTATCGAATGCAGCAGGCTGGCGAGTGGGTTGAGCAGTGCAAACGATGGTGCGATGAAGGGTTCTAAAGCGGCAACAAGAAGCTTCAGACTGAATTGATCGGACATACGGAATGAATCCACAGATGATGGGCAGGAGAAAGGGTTTGCGAGCAGAATCAGCTGTTACTTGTGCAGCATCATTGACACTGCAAACGCTTCACTAGATTCTAAGAGGGAGTTGACAACTCCAAAGGATCTCTAGGGAGCTGCTCACCCCTGTAGCGCTGTGCTGTGTCCCTATAGATTACACGGCAGCTTCCACTCTTATATAAAACGTGCTTTTCGGCACATTTCATTCCAGAACCTCAACCTTGTTTATCGTGACCACCCTTACTAAGCTCAGCAGGATTAATCGCATCAACAGCCTTCAAAATCCCCACATCCCGCTTAAATCGCCACAGCCACTCCGCGTAATCTGCTGGCGTCTGATTCCAAGAGTCATCGCTGTCATACATAATCCATCTCGCTTGATGCTGTATCTCTTCGTCAGACGGCACATGGCAGTTCGGGTTCTTCGGAGACTGCGAGTAGGAGAAGATGTAAGGTCAGCGTCTGTCGAAACATGCAATTCGAACAGGGAGACCTACCATGGTCGCAGCAACCCAGCGTGTCATGTCACTTACGAAACAACGGAAGAAGTTTGTGTCTTCTGGTAAGAATCCGCTTCGTCGTGCGTGCGCACCATAATTGGAAACTGGATTTGGTAGCGTGTGAGCATTTCCCGGAACGTCGGATGAAGACTTGTTCGCTATGTAGGCATCGTCGAAAGGAGTAGTGGCGCTCGTGCTTGATGTCGGGAGCTGAAGGACCGATTTGGGAGGCCATTGCACGTCCCACTCCTGCCAGGTGATTGGCACCACGTTGATGCTAAGACCGCTGTTGGCATTAGATACACCTGCTCGTTCCTTGAAGTTCGAAAGCCAGTCCGTGCCCGACCAGATGCCTTTGACGATCCAATTTGCGAAAATGTCAGATGGCGTATGCGAGGTAGTCTCCATCCGCCTCACAATGTCGCATGCCTCCTTTGTTAGTTGCGCGTCGTCAAGCACTTCGTCTACCAATTGCTGCCCTGTGATAAACGCCTGAAGCTGTGCTTCTAGAGGACACTGTTCGAACAAATGATTCTTGCCGTTGATCTTGAGTGATGAATGTCTGCTTTCACTTGATGTTCTTATTGGCCCAAATCTTGCCTGCCTCGTGAGCTCTGGCGAGGACATGATTAAATCACGCAGCCAGGAAGAGCTCTGGACCGCGTCCGAGTGTGAGAGATGTGCAGCTGGGGTAGCTTCGGCCGCAAAGATGATGCGGCAAGCTTCAAGCTGCATAGCATCGTTTGTGGGCAATTGACCATTTTTGTCGAAATAGTTCTGAACGAAGAACTCAATCTCGACTTTGAGTAGTTCGTAAGCGTTCGGCGGTGATCCCCACGGAGAGTCACTGGCTTTCATTGGGATGAGGGTAGTTCGCTCATAGTCGATGAAATCTGTTGCAAATTTATTAGCCTACAGTCAATGGGAGAAGTTTGGACCGTAGTGTACATGGTGGAATTGCACTCTCTACCATGTCTAGTATGGCGTCGTCAAATCCCCAGTCGCCCTGCCAATCTGCCATCGTGGCACCAATTTTAAAATGATCAGCGAGATGGTCTGTTCTTTCTATCCATGTGCTCATCGTCGTACCGCAAAATCCACATCGAGACTGTATGTTCGGCATGGGAAGCATCCAGTGAGCCATTGACCAATCTGCGAATCTAGCGCTGTGTACTAGTCTTAGATGCTGGACAAGGTGATCTTTCCGATGGAATGTGCGCTCATTAAGGCTTCGCTCTTGGCAAGCAGAGTAGTGGTGTGCTTCGATATGGGCGTCGTTGGGCGTAGCTTCACCACAGAACACGCAACAAAGTTCCGCAAGCTCTGCCTTTGGCGCACGAGGTCCATGAAGAGCACATACCCACTGCTCGAGGGGGAGGTGGAGTGATTTTTCGTGGCGCTGCCAATCATACTTCGTCTTGAAGACTTCAGTACAAAAAGTACATTGGTAAGGCATGCTGGGGTCTGTGCTGGGGTCCTTTTCGATACGTCTACGCCTTGTAGCGCGCTTTCTTCGAGGTGGTCGTCGCACTTTGAGCGAAGACTGCGATCCCGATGAATGGAGGGCCGAGAATTCACTTGAACGTGATGTTCCAGCGCTGCTCGCCGACGACCTTGCGTAAGGAGATCGCCACGGGTCATTGTATGTATATTCAAAATCATGTACATCGTTTTCGGCTAGATCAAGGTTCAGTATCTGCAAACAGAAGCAGTGAAAATGGAGACTAAGAATGTGTGATCTTACCGGATGACTTTCTCGAACTTGATGCCATCGCACGAGCAATGGCGTGGACCGCAGCAGGCTCGTGCTCGGGGGGTGAGTCCACCCAGCGCTGCATCGGATTCTTGGAATACGAAGCTTGCCTAATCGCTGGCGTGCTAGGTCGTGGGATAATGTTGATAGGATCGACCGAAATATTTCGTACATGCGGTGATGCTGGGCGAATGTTCTGCACCTTGCCACGTCGTCGAGCGTTGGCGAACCAATTTGTGAGTTGAGCTTTGTTCAGACCAGTGCGTTCCTGAAGTTCGTTCATCTCGTCGTCCTTGGGGTAAGGATGGTTCTGATGAACAGCAAGCCAGTTCTTCAGCGTGCGGATGACTTCCCTGGAGAAGCGACTGCCCAGTTTGGGTCGGGTGATTGGAGTGCTGGGCGAGAAAGGCGATGATACAGCAGTAGAACTGTTTGACAGATCCTGAAATGCCGCCTCTAGTGTCCACATTTTATCAGAATTAGCAGGTCCAGCTTGCGCCGCTGCCAACGCTTCCGACAACTCGGCAAAGCCGCCATCCTCCAGACTGTGATCCGAGCTAAGAGTGTCGTCACGTGAGGGGAAGCAAAAAGGTGACTCAAGATTGTTCGAGTGCATGGTCACTATGTTGTTTTGTCTTAAATCGAGGCTGGCGTCGCTTGGATGAGAGATGAGGTTCTGGGTGCCCGAGGTTGAATGGTGCGCTACATTGGTGCCGTGCTAGCCAAATCCGGCATAGTTGCATGTCATGTACGCCTTGCGATATTGATGGACCCTTTCCGGAGCAACTGCCGACGAAAACGCATTGGATGAGCGAGATGATACGGCAGTAAGCGACGAGAGAACGGTTCTTACGACCCAAATTAGACATAGATTATATTGCGGACGTACTCATGTCCGTGTGAGGCGAGTTTAGTGTCCAACTACCTGAGGCAGCGATTGCTTTCCAGAATAGTCGATTCTGGTATATACAAGTATGAATTGCGCGTTATAAGAACATTACTACACATTGGTTCTGGCGGAGCTATACCAACTACCCGTCTAATCCCAGCCATTGTCTTATATTGTAGCATTTGCAGCAAGAGTAATTTTCGATTTTGTTTTACTGTTTCGAGAAGCCTCTACCAGACGGATGTTTGGAGTCCACGAGAGAGAGAAAGACAATTTATTGGGCACATGTGATAGGGAGTCATGCTAGACAGAGCACTCACAGCCGTAGTCGAACCAAAATGTTGTGTAAATTGTAGATTTTCAAGCCCGCTAGAAGAGAGGTTTTAAATTGTGCAGACTATCTTTGTAACAATAGACAGCAACATTAAGCTAAATACATATATGATAGAAGTTTCTCTGTGCTTAGATAGTAGCAGAATATGTTAGCGTTTATTAATAATACATTAGAGTATTTATATAATCAACCTTCCGCTACAGACTATACCTTTTATAGATGCATTTGTCTCAGAGCGCGACAAGATTCGATTCCTTATAAAGATCAACAACAGGGCTAAGGTCCAACAATCGACCAGAGCATATATACTAGAGAAGGCTAAGGTCATAGGCTTCGACGAACTTAAAGAAGCACGAGCGAGGCATACTGAAAGAACGTGATCAAGGTAGCTAAAGGCAAAGCAAAGCGTAGGCGAAAGCGCAAGCGAACGACAGACAGAGACGCAGAAGGAGGATCTGATAGCTCTAGATATATAAGAATGCTCACTAGAAATTTGTATCTCCCATAGTCAGGTATGCAACTTTAAGGTAATTGAAACACAAGCAAGAAATACACGTAGTATCCGTAGACATGTTCTCCGGCGGTCATCAGCAGGAAACTGCGTTCGCACACAACTTGCGTCTGTGTTCTGTCCTTCAGTGCCTTCAGTCGAGCCGCTCCTTCATTCACTAGTTCGATACTTTATATACAGAAAAGCCTAGCACTTGCAATGAGGTCCTGCCTCGTAGGTACAGCAGCCGTTACCACCACAATTGGCGCTAAGTACCCATTCATGCGTCGCGCTGCATACCCAGATGTTTTCGAGCGCTTGGCCGCAGATGTATTCGCCTGGTGTATCGCAGCTGGCGGCGGCGGCCTGGGAGACGAAGCTGGCGGCGAGGACGACAACGGTGGTGAGAAGTCGCATTTCGAAGGGGCAAGGAAGGATGATAAATTTGGTATGGGGCTTTTGGGTGCGAAGATGCGAGAGCTTTGCTTAAGGCAGACGTGATAAAGCTTGAACAGAAATCTGCGCTTTGGGAATCAAAATCGCAATGAGCTGTTGGAGCCCTTTTATATACGTGAGCAGCCTGCTTCCACAACTGTCATCTTTCAAAACACGAGTTTCCTTCTGTTCAGATGCCGAAGCGAGGTCTGGCTGCTCCGCGGACGCTTAATCTAATAAGCTTACGCTTTGTTTCAGTTCTCCAACTCGACGCACAACTCCTACTGTGCTTACAAGCAATGTTCTGTCGTTGGAGACCTTTAGCAGGGGGGATAGCAAGGATGAGATGAACCGTGCATTCATAATTTACACCAACAAGCAGCTTTTAATACACTGACAGTGCACTTTTCCACCCCGTGCGTACGTCCAAAACGCTTTCCTAGAGTATAGACAGCTTACATGAGGTCTTGGCTCCCGCCTTGACTACCGACAAAACTTATGTCTGTAACCACAGTACTTTCAATATCCTAGTCGAGTGTAATAGATCCTCCAGGCCACATCAATCCTTCCAGCTACAGGACCCCTGAGAACAACAGCCCATTGGCTTAGGAGTACCGTTACACACAAACGCCCATTTTTAGCCAGAATCCTACCCTTTGCCACTTGCAATATCTGCAAGATTCTACTTGCCAAAATCCTGCGGACACTATCGATGACGTTGAGATCCTGCTTTTATAGCATTATGCCATCTCATCGTCATCCTCCCAGCGTAGGAGCATAGCTATCATGTTATGCTTCGTCATTCCGAATTGCGTATATCACACTTTCATATCCCAGCTTCACCGCGAAATATACCAACAAAGCGAGAAGATAAATTCCAGGAGCAGAAATTAGAGCATTCAACCATGTTGTAGCCGGCGATCATTATATCTTAATCTCTAATTGTATGCCGCTGCATTCTCTATGGGTTATCACGGAACCTTCATCTTCTCAGATTTAGAAGTTGCGCTTGAGGTCCGTAGCTTCAAGAAGAGTGCACTGCAATTGCTACATCTTCCTTTCTCAATCTTTCCTATTCGATACTGCGGGCATGGTCTCACATCGTGTGAATCGTACTAATAACGATGACAGTATTTTGAGTCGAAACCGTCCATTATTTCGACCAGCTTTCGTGGTTGATCTAGATATGCAAAACTTGTAATAAAGACTAACATCGCTTTCTGACTTAGAAGGTTGTTAAAGGCCGTCTCCATACAGTCAAGCTTGAACATTCGTTGCTTTGGATCCTGAAGCTGCTATTACGACTAAGGATTTTCAATTATCGAATGATGAAAAGTAGAATGCCCGATCGGATGGCGAAGCGAATTGATCTAGCATACTTAAGCTAACAAAGTATTAGTCGGGAGTACAGTTCGGACAAATTTCTCCATCCGTTATCTGGAGATATTGTGTTATTGCGCATATCTTTGTGATACCTGAACCATTCGTAGCCGTGTATCATGTGCATGATAAAAATCTTCAGACGCAAGTACAATACGGCGGTTGGCGCACTGACATCAAGTATGTATCAGTGGCTGTCTGTATGCATATCATGCAGCTTCTTTATTCGATTACACTTCAGTATGCAATTATACAGAACGGCTGGGATTCATTTGCGGGATATCCTTTGCTGTTATGGTCTACTCTGGCACCTTGAATGCCCACTTTCCGGCATTTTTGCTGTCTGATAACCGAGCCCCAGGTAATTTTACTGCGCTGTTAGTTTTCGTTCTCTTAAATTACTAGTCTCAAATATCTCATGGTGATTGAAAAGGTATCTATTCTGTGGTAGAATGCCACATGGCGGAATTAAGTACGGTATAAAACCTGTTGGGTCGCCGCCGTTTTTGTTCGTTGCCACGCTTGCCTAATCAAGCAGAGGAGTCTACGAGTTTACTTTATCCTGTAGCTAGTTTCGATCAATGTCAGATGTTGCAACAGCTACACTGAAGAGTATTTCTTCGGTCGGTCATTCTCATGAAGCAACCGAGCTTTTACAATCACTGCCATTTAGCATACGATCAGAAGCCAAATTAATTAGAACAACACCACGTTCTCCAATCATACTATCATATCTGTGTCATATGAACTGTTGTATGCCTCAAGGGAAGATAAGCCGGATATGGACTCCAGTGTGGGCACTCTCCACTCACGTGATCGGAATCTTGCGTTTAGTGGCGGGCCACGACCAGTCGGTAACATTTCGTGAACCAGTTACCGAAGGTATCACCCCACGTTACGGGATTCAGAATCCGTCCATGATAGCATGAACGGACCTCAACATTGTCACTAGACTATAAAGTAGTCGGCCTTGTGCCAGAGGGAAAGAAATGCCTGCACCTAGATAAATATAATCATTCCACATACCAGACAGACTGAAAGTGCCAGAACGGCTATTACAAACAATCATGGCTTCCTATATCAAAAGGTTTATGGGATATGACATCAAGGCTTCTCAAAATGGAACTCAACAGGGGCTTCCAGCTTCGTGGTACCGTAGCCCTGAGCTATACGAGCTAGAGAGACGAGCCATATTCTCCAAGAAATGGATGCTTGTCACACACAGGAACCGCTTCGCCAATCCTGGGGACTACCTACGCTACACAGAAGCTGGGTTCTCATTTTTCCTCTGCCTTGATCGACAGGGCAAGATCAATGGCTTCCACAACGTCTGTAGACACCGAGGTTTCCCTCTAGTACATGAAGAAAGTGGAAATATGAAGATCTTAGCCTGCAAATACCATGGCTGGTCCTACAGCATTGACGGGAAGTTAGCCAAAGCTCCATACTTCGAGAACATCTCGGATTTTCAAAAGAGTGCCAATAACCTACTGTCCATTCATGTACACATCGACAAATTGGGTTTTGTTTGGGTTAATCTCGATGCCTCCGAGACACCTGCAATGTCTTGGGAAGAACAATTCCCTGGACTAGACACACAAGCACGGTTTCAGCCATATAACTTCTCCGACTACGCTTACCATCACACCTGGGTCCAGGAAGCCGATTGCAACTGGAAAACATTGGCCGACAACTACAACGAGTGTCTTCATTGTCGAACGGCTCATCCAGATACCAGAGGATTGGTGGACCTACACACTTATAGTGTTTATGGGGAAGAGGGTTCCTTGAGACATTTCAATAAGCGACAAGAGGACGGACTGAACAAAGGGCGTATTCACATTGCAAGCACATATTATTATCCCAACGCTTGTATGACAGTATCGTCAGTGAAAATGCCCCTCATATCTAAGATCAGTAGTTGACGCTTTACCAGACCCCACTTTTTCTACCATATGAGGTGCGTACCGACCTCAGCAACAACATGTTCAATGGAGTATGAGGTGTATAGACACAAAGATGCCTCTGATGAAGATTTTGAGGACATCAATCAGTTTTACAAGCGCGTGCTAGCAGAGGACAAATGGTTGTGCAATCACACACAAGCTAGTCTTAATGCGGGAGTGTATGTGAGCGGCCATTTCCATTCGCAATTCGAGTCAGGCCCATTGTACTTCCAATCATTAGTCAAAAGTTCTGTAGTGGAGCATAGTGCACAAGAGCAGAAATTGGGGAAGGAGATTTGGCCTGCAGCCCAAAGAGTGACTGGAATGGAGGTTTTGAAGGACATGGACCTTTGCGCTGGTCTGACCTGTGGCCCGGAGAATCAGAAAAGATTGAGCTGGTAGTCGCAGAGTATCATTTTATTCATGGTTTCCTTTTTTTTTCGTGCTTAAGCATCGTCTCTTCACTTCGCCTACGACGAGAAGTGGGCAGTGACCTTCTGAACACAACCCTTTAGCTATGTTGAGGCCCTTGTGTAAATAAGATTGAGGCAACCTAGTCCACGTTGGCTCTCCGAATTTTACAATTACTACTAACTCGCTTTAGCTCTACAACAACTCGGCAACAATAACTTTATTAGATTGAATACATTATGTGGAATGCTTGCCTGCTTTAGCATTAGCTCTTTCTGTCTACACTAATTTTGCGGGGTCGTACTTGTTATCTGCCCCACTTTAAACCAGTGCTATTCTATGCCATGCTCAAACGTCACCAGCATCCTTCTAACGTGTGTTTGTATCTTCCTTTATTCTCTTTTCTTTGCGGCTACAGCCAGTACCTATGCTCCCTTGATGGCCCCTGCTAGGAACCCACGGAATTACAGACGCGTACCCCAAGCATGTAGCAACTGTCGGTAAGAGGATATCTGCGAACACAGCATGAGACGCTTCTGTAGTAATATGTCGTTAGACGAAAAAAAACCCGTTGTCCGGGCGAGAAGCCCGCTTGTTCTCACTGTGTCCGGTTATCGCAGAGCTGCCGATATCTTGACGGTCAGGTTAATCGAATACATGCCAGCCAGAGCTCCAACAGCAATCTGGTATGTCAGTGATGTTTATTCGTCTTTTATACCTGGAATAATTGTGAAAATAGGAGCACAGACTTGCACAGCTCGAGGAAAGGGTTGACTTAGTTTTTGAGAGGCCACAGTGAGCACTAAGATAAAGCCGACGCCGATAATGTCACTAACAAATCGTGGCGTATTTCTTAGGCAGAATGAAACACCAGAGTCTACAACCGCTGGCGACTCCAACATGACTATTAATCTTCAGACATCATCTTCAGGGTAGGCAATTCACGAATAGTAATGAACACAACTAATTTCCACAGTCTTCTCCCGTCCGATGAGACTGTTGCCTACGCGATCGACGTTTACTATACATACACACATCGCCAGCCTTTGTGGCTATTTAATCGTGACGATTCTCTTAGTACAAGCTCGTGCGAAGAGCTGCTCTTGACGGTATTGAGCATTACCGCTCAGCATAAGTTCGACAATCCTGATCACACCATACTTTCCCCTGAAATGTATAGCGATGCTGCTAGGAGTCTAATCATGCTAAGGATAGCATCAGCCAGTGTCCACCTGGCTATTCTCCAAGCTCTTTGTTTGCTCGCGTATTCTAACTTACTCAGTAAGAGCTCTTTTGTGCGACACGACGTGACATAGCTGATGCCGCTTAGTGAATGATATCAACCTGGCAAGCTTTCATTCTTCGCTAGCTAAGACCTTATTACAAATTTCTGGACTCGAATCGCAGCTTTCACAAGAAAGATCACCCAAACTTGAGGAGCAAAGAAGGCTCACCTGGAGCATCTTTTTAGTTGAATATATCTGTGGTCAGCAACAAAAGATTCCATCTCTGGTTGATGATATTCATACCCCACGATATCTTGAGATGGAAGGGATGCTTCAGCGCACCTCTACCCCATGTACGTCTCTTCCACATGAATCCTATAACGATGGAGAAGAAGAGTCAATTGGTATCTGGGCTCACATGGTAAGCATGGTTAGCTTGTGGGCTAGAGTGAGACATTACGTTTCAAGACGCGCTGAGGGTGACTCTAGCGCGCCGTGGAGACCTGACTCCACTTACACCCTCATAAACTCTCAACTTCTGGACATAGAACGAGCATTTCCTGACTTTTACCGATACGACTCGGCCAACTTTTCGGAACGGTCCGTAGCAGAGATCACTGCTAAAAGGGAATACTGGCTACCCTGGCTTCGTGTTCAAATCAACTATCATGCGATCCACTGTATGCTGAACCATCCTTTCCTCCTCTCATCGTCAAAACCGAAGACAGTCACAGGCACCAACGCCTTCTGGAAAACGGCTTCTCAGCTTGCGTTATTACATAGTACATGGATAAGCCGACTTCTTGAGATGGCAAAGGAGAAAAGTTTGCAACTCAGCGATCCTTCATTTACCTATTCTGCCGTCGTAGCCGCAACACTACATACCTACTGGAGTTGTGCTGCTGACGCGACAGTAAGGTCATCGGCAAGAAAGTATCTGGAAATATGTCGTGCATTTGTGACTGAAACGGGTCCCCAATGGCCCATTTGCCAATCGATGGTAAGCAATACCACTTTGTTCCAACCCCTTCCGCCACTAATGGCATTCTTAGGCGTCATTGCTAAACGAGTTTCTTCATGTAATGCTGGGAGCCCAGCCGACACAACGTAGCGCACAAGAAAGTGACAAAGTAAAAGCATCTATATTGTGGAATATACTCGAATTCGGTGTTAGCCGGCCACATGCTCCAGGAAAAGGCTTGTTCCAGCCATCTTTCCTCGAAGAGCAAGAGCTGCACATTAATGTGCGACGAGATGATTTCACTTTCAACAATCCAGACCTTGAATCTATGCCGAGCGACATCCACGATACTGTCGGCCACTACGCTACCCCGCCTGATCGTTTCATGCCGCCAATGGCTGGTCCAGTTGGCGAACAGGCTGTTGCACAGGGAAGCGAAGAGTTCTCGACGGATCAATCTTCTCCACATCAGACGAATCTTCTGAGCACCGGTATTAGTAGCTTTCCTTCATTACTGGACTGGACGTGGACAACCGACAATACCCAGAGTACCTACGATCCAAACATAAGGTTTCAAGAGCAGGGTGAAGTGAATCCAGATTGGTGGGATACTGGGATACTGTGATAATGTCTAGTTTGACTTGGATCATCATCATTCATATAACGCATTCAACTTAAGCAATGGTCAAAGTGATAATGGGAAGTAAGATTACCAATAACATCATAACACTGCAGCGACCTTAGACTCCAACGACGGAAGGAGTGTCAATCAAAGTACCCTCGTCGTCGTCGCAAAGCGCCACTTCGCCCTTGCTACTGGCTCGAAATGACGCGCCAATAGCAGTCTTCGTAGCGTTCCCTATCCCAGCAAGATAGTAAGTCTCTAATGGTAGAGGCTTATGCTTCTGAATGTAATAAGCAAGATCGCGGTCTTTCTCCTTGATCGGATTTTCCACAGCGGCATGGCCTACACCCCAGTAGGCGAAGCGATTACCCTCGTACCGCCAGCTAAAGTCCTCCCATCTGTTCGATTCAAGTACCTCCCGGTAGTGAAGGGAGCTTCCGGGCCACAATGCCCTTATCTTACCATCCTCGCCCTTGTACCATGATCGACAAGGTCCTGTCCAGACCATTCCCTTCATGACATCTTGAGTGTGAGCATTGAAGTCCGCTTGAACCTCGTCTCGAATGTCAAAGGATACTGCTTTCTCATGCATGAACTTTGTGAACAGTCGGATGAAGTAATCGCCTGTTGCTTCTAGAGTACCCATCAAACTTCCATTTGAGATGGGTGTGTTAGGTCCAAGAAATGTCAAGTAATTTGGAAATCCAGAAACTGCAATTCCAAAATAGCCCACCGGATCATTACGCCAGAGATCCCTTAGGTCGCGTCCATCCCGGCCAATGATAGGGAACCTTGGCCTGAAGGACGTGTCGAACCCTGTTGCTGCGATGATTGCATCGACTTCCCGAAGCTGTCCTCCCGCAACAACACCGTCATGTGTTACGCTTTCAATAGGCTCGAAGACGGGATGAACATTCGACCGTTGCAGAGCTTTTAGGTACGGCTCTCCAGGATTGATTCTCCTGCAACCAACCTCGAACTTGGGTATGAGCTTGTCATGAAGCTCGGGATCTCGCAATAGTGCTTTCATATTTTTTTCAAGGGCACTCCGTAAAGCAATCTGCTCACTGCTTCCTTTGATGAAAGCCGAATACATATTATTGAAGTCCGTTTCCATGGCTTTCCGAGTAGAGAGCAGAAAGTCGGAATCGTCGCGAAATCTCTGCTTCTCTTCTTCGGAATACATGAAATTCCCTGACTTGTCGGTACCAAACGGAGGCGTTATCCAAGATGGCGTGCGGATGTAGATGTCGCAATGCTCTACAGTCTCTGCAATAGCCGGTAAGGTTTGAATGGCGCTAGCTCCTGCCCCAATTATGGCAACTCTCTTTCCACTGAGGTCGATGTTGTCGTCCCACGCCGCGGTATGGAGAAACGGGCCTTGGAAGAGGTCCAGGCCCTTTAACCTCGGATACTGAACATTGTTCAAAATACCACAGGCGTTTATCAAGATCTCGCACTCAAAATCACCTTGATTTTGCACTGACACGCTCCATTTGCAATCAAGCTCATTCCACACAGCTCTAGTGACTTGGCTACGCAAGCTCATGTAGCGATCAACTCCATAGTGGCAAGTAACCGCTTTCAGGTACGATTTAATTTCAGCGGAGGATGCATAGCTGTGAACTATAGTTAGTAATATGGAAGCTGTTTAATAAGGCTAATACAGTTCTTACAATGACGACCAATATGGATTTGGACAGAAGCTGAACTGATATATGTGGCTCGGAACATCGCAAGCACAACCTGGATTGTGTTAGTCGTCTGCGCTTTCGCGTCCGAATTATCTAGATCTTACCAGGGTACTTGTTCTCATACCAAGTCCCTCCAACCTCTTCATTCTTTTCAAATATCCAGAAATCCACCTTGTCCGCGAAGACTTCTCGCAATTTGATTGCTATTTACTCATCAATGGCACTCATTTGTCGGAGGAGACAATCGAACCGATCAAGATTCCTGAAACCCTATGTTTGGATTAGTAAATAGCCCAAATATGAATGAGTAATACTTCATACCCTGCACCGATAATAATGCATCGTAACGTCTTGGTTGGGGAGTGCTGCTGTTGCATGGTTTTATTCAAGTGATTAATTTTCCAATGAAACGTCTAGTAATGAATTGAACAAGACGTGGAGAAGCTGCCGAACAGACCCAGCCTTTTCCACTTCATAATAATGTGCAAGAGTCAGTAGTACTGATAGTCGCCTTGCATTGATTGGCTGATTCGCAAGGCGCATCAACAGAGGTCATGTGACCGGGATCGATAAGTTAAATGCCGTGAGAATCCGGGCTCCCGCTACCGCTATCGATGTGAACGTAGCTCTAATCGCAGGTCATCTGTTATTCGACAGTAGCTCCCACTACCAAGCAATTGTGTACTGCTCGTTCAGAGTTCCATGGCACGCCTCTTGTATCCATCCCCGCACGCTCACTGAGCGGCAGGCTCGATCGACTCTAGTGAGCCCATAGTTTCATATAGCATCACTTATACCCAGAACTCATCGCTTTTGGGAGAACTTTCATGCTTTCGACATGCAATTTGTATCCATTTGTTTCGAAATACTTTATAATCTAGCCTTT
The DNA here is from genome assembly GCA_033682645.1 of Phoma sp. ATCC 74077. Classification (NCBI taxonomy): domain Eukaryota; kingdom Fungi; phylum Ascomycota; class Dothideomycetes; order Pleosporales; family Didymellaceae; genus Phoma; species Phoma sp. ATCC 74077. The sequence continues at coordinate 841,214 of JAWDJC010000005.1, read as the reverse complement.
TCCTGCAATGTAAACTCTCTCCTTGCAGGACCGCCTCGACTCCCATCTCCCTCAAAAGCATGTTTACCACGATAATCTTGCCTGAAACGCCACTTCGTCCATAGCTCGTCTGGACGTGAGCGCTCCATGGCGTTTGCAGCATACTTTCCAAGTACAGGTAGAAATTTGAAGGCACTGCAAACAATTAGTCAGTATAAACCATTCAATATAAAGCACGGAGAGCAACGCACTGTCCACTGCCTCCCGTGGCAAGAAACAAATTCTCGTGCTCAGGATGGTAGTCCATAATGAAGTCTCCAGTCGGCGTGTCGGTATACCAACAAACTGCCGTGCGATCGAATTCGCGCGTTGCGAGTTCGGGAAGGACTTTTTTCAAACCTTCGCGGAGGCGTTGGATACCGTCTTCAGGTGCATAATTCGTGCGTCTGCTGCGCGGGTCTGTAGGCGGTGATGATAGAAGAGATGTTTTGTCGGAGATAGCACTTTGATGAGATCTTGTATATCCCCATCCATGCACAGCAACTTTGAGATACCCTGAGTCTTCGTGCGGCGGAAAGCAAAACCATCCGCTATCCAAGTTGATGTATATCGGCAGATTTTTGTAAGTTTGCTGCTCCGCCTCGTTGAGCTTCATGAAGCCTAGGATTTGGCCGGTGGCGAGAATCGAATCGTGCATTGAGACGAGTTGGGACGTCCATGCCCCTGTTGCTAGAACGAAAAGGTCGCCGTGTATAACATCTCCAGATTTTGTTTTCGCGCCTGTCAATTTTCCGCTGGCAGATTCTTTATCTAACTCGGTCACAGTACCGTGAGCGCCGCTGATGAAGGAAACCCCAGCTTCAATGCATCGATCACGCAGATCCGCTATCGCAAGAGCTGCATCCGCCCATCCCGCCTGAGAGTTGAGGTACCCGTAAAAGCCGGGAGATGCTAACTGTCCCGTTAATATTGAGAACTCCTTCTTAGCATCCTCCACACTGTGCATCGGGGTCCACGGTAGTGAGAGAGAGGTCAGGTTGCCCGAACATTTGTTAATATAGGCACGGCCTGAAGGACTACTTGTCGCCAAAACAAATGGCTGCTTGAAGAAGACTCTCTGGTAAAGAGGAGAAGTAGACCACAGATCGTACGCTTCTTTGGCAAGCTTCGTGTAATTTAGATCGGCGTAATCAAAGCGAATTATCCTTGATATGTCGACGCTGGAACCATCGGGCACCTGAGATGGTAAAAGTTAGCTGGAGAAGAGACAGAGCTTGGAGTTTCGAATACCGGAGGGACATTGCGATCGAGAATAATTATGTTATGGAACCCTCTTTGGCTAAGCTCGTATGCAGTGCTGAGGCCGAATACTCCAGCTCCGATGACGATGATGCGACTACTCTTATCCATGTTATTGCCTTTAATAATGTGGAATAGATATAACAAGCAACGAGTGTTTCATGAAACTGCTGAGAAGTTTGGAGTAGTTCATGTGGGAGTTTAAAGGATGTCTAAGCATATGATGTGGGCCCGGGACACGGATTCTGATCCGGAATGATCCTTGCTTGAGGTAGATGATCTCAACATACGATAAACCATACCACACAACGAGGAAATACACGACTCTCAACGTCTATTATTATGATATGGTTGACTAGTTCATGAAAGGTTACAACCAGGAGTAACAGCTCCTCTAAACACATATTTCGGCTGCTACCAATCCTACATTTTAGGAGCGCTTCTAGGATCACGACCACAATTCAATCAAAGGCCCAGAAGCACCATTCACAGGGTCTTGAGAAGGCTTAGCGACTGAGCTGATTTCCTTGCGGAGCGCTTCATGATCAAGTTCCTTCTTTCCGAGTTCATTCCGATAATGAGGAGCTCCCTGTGCAGGCTGAGCAATTCTGACGAGAGGATTATGTATGCATTTGCTTACCTCTGGATATACTCCCACATATGTAAAGCCCTTGGTACTCTGAATATTGCAATGAGCTGTTCCTGCAGGAAGAACAATGACGTCTCCAGCCTGGACTTCAACCTCTTGTCCGCCACTGGTGTCACTGATACCGCACCCTAACAGAAGAGTAGAAGAACCCTGGAATACCCCTATAGTGTAACTGTTAGAGACAAAGGTTACCTAGAAAGCATTGCGTACTAACCGTAACACTCATGTGTGTTTGGGTGAAAGTGGCGCACGTCGATATGTCCCCAAGTACCTTTCCTAACCCAAGCATGTGACTCTAAGAAAGTCGTCGCCTTCTCCTCGGATAACGGCAGGGGTAGACAATCTCGATAGATCAAGACTGGAAGTTCGTTGTTGGGAGCATACTCATTAGGTTTCAAAAAGTAAGTTTCTGGGTAGACCATTTTTGCGGCAGAACACCGATTATAGGAGAAATGTCTCTAGGGCCTACAAAGTAGTTTTCAACACGGCGAATTTTATGTCAATGTCTAAGAACCTTGTAGCGAAAGAGTCCCTGTGATAATGCATACGATGCGGGGATAGGCCCCTCACGTGAGCGGAACGAGTGCCATGCCCTTGGCGGGACAAGATAGCTGGTCGCCTTGACTCCGACATCGCCTGGCTCGATAGGGATCTTATACTTTCCTATTCAAGACGGTCGATTACTCTACCAGAGAGAGATCAAGTATAGGCTTGGACCCGAAGCAACGTTCTCGGCAGCTAGGAATCCTCTATGTACCGAATCCGAGGCCCGAAGTATGCAAGAAGATGTGAGATGGAAAACTGCTCTTCGACAAGTACGTGGGCAAAGGCGGCACTAGCAGTCTCGTAAAGCTGATAATTGCGTTTCCGTTTATACATGAGCGACATCGTACAACCGTCTACAAGAAACTTTGGGAGCGGAAGTTGTTTAGATGATGAATTACTCCGCTGCTGCTTCTATTTGTAGACTTCGGTGCAAAGAGTCAAGCCACAAGCCTCTTCTGGTTGATCGTTGTTCCATATCCTTCATAGATCGATGCTATCCACCATGCCGTGTGATCTCTGCGCCAAACTCGGTAAAAGAGCTAGCCCACTCTCGATTGCCCACATACACCCCTACGAACACGAGCAAGAAAGCTGTAAAGACAGCAGTCTCGTAAAGTTTGATCGATTCCTTTCGAACTTCATGTTATTCGAAGCTAATAGGTTGGTGATACCACGCGGCGCGCAAAGATGATTGGCTATGTGTGCGCTAGGCATAATAGAGCAAGTCGGACACATGGAGTTGGGAGGGATAATCACAAGTAGTTTCGAACCGACTCTGGAACGAGACTATAACCTGGCACCAGACGGACGGATCTGCCTGACAGCACAGGGAGAAGCAAAAGCAATCAGTTTCGGACGAAAAGAACACATGTGGCTCAAGACACTCGAAACATAAACGACTGTCTCTCAGCAACAACCCCGGTCGGCCAATCTGCCATAGTGCGCAAAGCAAAATGCCTATAATGGAGGTAATAAGCAGGCTGTGTTCTCACGTACTACGACCTAGTTCAGACAGATAGATTAATAGATTCCCGGCTGAGGTGAGACCGTGCCGGCCCATAGTCGAACAGCGGGACAGGCACATAAACGTGAGAATAAGCACACTTTCGGTCTAGCCCGTCTGCCCACGGGAGTCGAGCTCATTTCGGACGTCGTGTTGTTGGCTCGGCGTGGGTGGCATGGCACGTGGAAGACGGGCAGTCGTGGAGAAGGCTCGAGGTGCATGGGGCCCAGGTATTGCTTCTGCAGGACAGCAGGCGATGCGTTATCCCGCGCACTGCGGAGGCCAGCCCTATCGAATGCGGTAGTGCGCGTAGCAGCAGGGTCGAGAAGATGGTCCTAGAAACGGGCGAAGGAGGGTGTCGTAGAGCCGTTTGGGACGGCCATGGCAGTCATGAGCACTCTTCCCACCAATCGGGCCACCAGGCGACGCCTCGAGGGGCCTCAGCTGACCGGGCGGTGCGATTCCCATGCTCGGAGGGCTCGAGGATGCAGAAGTGTCTTTGTGATGCGCTGGCAGTTGTCGGTTCGGTTCCTGAGCTCCCTCGGTGCGTCAGCCGTCAGGCCATGCCGAAAGCAGACGCCAGGCAGGCACTCTGCTCCGTGCATTTCATCACACCTCACCTCACCTCACCCATCCGCCCACGATCCACCTCGACACATCTCGCTGCAAATGTGCCTGTCGCCTCCACGCCACAGTCCCTCTGCTTCGACAGCAAATTCCCCGCGCTGCGGCGCCGTCCAACGACCGCCTGCCGCGTGCTGGCCGGGACCACCTCATCTATTTTGACCGCCATTGTTCTCGGGCCTCGCTGCTATCCAGGCCCTCGACAGCCAGCATCTGACGAATCGCGCACGACATGCCACTAGCGCTGCTGCCCAGTGAACGCAAAGGAGCACCATCATGACCTCCACTCCCGACGACGACTTCCACTCCATCACCGGCGTGCTGGAGTCTGCAGAGCCCACGTCGACGCCCACGGCCCTGCAGGCCCCAGCAACAGCCGCGCCCTCCCGCGACGACTCGACAACCAAGGCCCACAAGGATCCTGCGGCTGCATCCGAGAGCGAGTCTGCTGCAACCATGCGACACCACACGCTGGCTGGCGCGCGCTCCCTCAACGCGTCTGGCTCGCCATCGTCGGCAACCTCGCCTCTCTCCTCCCGAGACGCATCGCCGGCCCGCCCCCACCAACGCATCGCTGCGCCCTCAGGAACGAACCCCAGGTCTGGCTTCCGTTCACGCAAGAGCAGCACCGACGTGAGCCCTAGTAGGGCGCCCAGCCTTGCAGGCTCAAGCACCAGGACTCCCTCCGCTGCCGCCATTCAGCGAGCTCTGTCCACAACGAGCATACCTGAACTCCCGCCCGCCTCGTCCTCAGACACCGTGAAGGCACCCCGGCCCTTGAAGTCTACGTCCACCCCCAATTCAGGCGACAGCACGCCCCATTGGCCCATCTCGCCTCGCCTCAGGTCGCCGCCGCCTGGGGATGACCGCCGCTCGCGCTCACGCGCAAACTCCCTTCGCTCGCAGATCAGGAAGCCCGACGCTCAATCAACACCTGCCATCGTCGTCCAGAGCTCTTCGCCCGCGTCCCTCTCCCGCTTTCCAGTGAGGGAAGAGGCTGTAGCTAGCGACCCAGAGGAGCCTGTGCTGAGCATGAAAGGCCCGTCTCGAGGTGCAAGCGGTGTTGCTCCCAAGCTTGAGACGGTTCAAGAATCAAGTCTACCTACCACTCCTGGTTTTGATGGTCTCGAAGTGCAAAGGTGAAGCTTTCCCCGCAATCGCCCCACTCTTTGTCATCGCAACGCACGCAGCAGCTAACCGCGGAGTCAAATCCGTCCCATCCGCAAACTTTGCTAACGGTTTTGCAGTTTTGTTCCCTCAGCACCCGCGCACAAACATTCCGATCAAGAAAGAAATGACGTCAGCCCGTCGAAAGTCACTGAAGACCTCAGCGTCAAGCCCAACAACACCAAGAACACCGAGAGTGGAAGCGATAGCGGAACCAAGAACGACAAGAAAGGAAAGATGCAAGAGCAGCGGGCATCCTCGACACAGAGACCAAACACAGTCTCCTCCAAACCATCGCTATCGTCGCTGTCGAACAAGTCTCGGACAGATCCACCGTTACGCAACATGACAGTCGAGACAGAAACAGTGCCTTCGATAGCGCAAGCAACCATTGGCAACCAAGATCGCTCTGCATCAGGCCGGGTAGACGGGAGCTTACGGCTGAAGCCGAGCAATGAGACGATACGCCCGAAGAAAGAAAGAAAACCCCCGAAGCGAAAAGCGCCGTCGATCAACTCGGGTACCGGTAGGTTGCAACACTTCTCGTACCACTACTACATCCCGGGCCGTCCAGACCATGGCTCGCGCTCCAACACTGCCTCCTCGCTTGGAAGTCCGATCTCATACCGCTCGTATGATGACCGGCGGTCGATGTTGACTACATCGCCTCCAAGTCCAGAGATGCATGTGCTTTCTGCTCAACGTCCCTCCCTCAATTATTTTTACTCAAGCACTAACACAAGCTTCGTCAAAGCCTCGTCTAAAGCAGATGTCTTCGAACAGAAAGTCGCGAGCGCAGTCGATGAGGCAAATTCCTCAGACTCCGACGCAACCTTCATCTATGAATCGAATCCACCCGAACAGCCGCATCGCAGCCGACATCATCATTCGCGGACGCCCAGTATGACATCCATAGCAAGTCTTGCAGATCCACGATTGGCGATACGTGACTCACACAAGAACCCGAACAAGAAGAGCAGTATGAAATTCACGAATCCGTATAATAATCCAAGCATAGACGGCGATGCATTGGACCGTGGCGAAGGTACGATGCGAATTGGGTCCGGTAGAGTAAGCGGAGGCAGCCACCATCACCACATTGGAAGACATGGTCAAGGCCGGGGTGCCCTGAACCATCTCGTGCTAGATAGCGATTCGTCGATGGCACAGTCCTCACGTACCCGTGGCCCATCGTCAAGACAAGCATCGCAGCCAAACAGTCCTCGTTTTCACAATGCAAGCGCCAGTAATGGTTACAGCAATGGCAGCAAGAAGCATGGAGAGTACTCAATGTACGATATGGATGCGGAGCACGTAGCCGACGATGAGCGGACCCCGTTGATTCCATCCCGAAGCCCGCGTGTCCGAACTCCTCGCCGACGGAATAGCACAGCCTTACGCCAGTTGGACCGTCGACATCGTCGCGATGGAGGCTGGTGTCGCCGGTTCGCCGGATGTCTTGTCCTCTCGATACTACTTCTCGTAGTGATCTTCAGCTCCGTTGGACTAGTATTCGCGACCACAAAGCCTCTCACCAGCGTCATGATCCGCGACATACAAAATGTCGTTGCAAGCCAAGAGGAGATTATGCTTGATTTGATCGTCAATGCCGTAAATCCCAACATCATCGGTGTCACCGTCTCCGACATGGATGTGATTATATTCGCGAAAAGCAAGCATGTGGGCTCAGACACGTGGTGGCGAGAGCATGGGAATGGGCCGCATGACAACGAAGAGGTCTGGCAGCCGATCATAGATCTTCCGAAGACCGATGCGGAACCCGAAGTAGCCGCCAACGGTGTCGATGAAGGAACCGACCCGATCGATGGCGAACCACGTACCATGTCACTTGGCCGCATCTTCCACTTCGACTCGCCGCTAAATTTCGACGGCTCGTTCTTTCAACGACATCGTGCCGAATCTATCGGTGAGATACGATTATCAAAGCCTGGGAACAAGACCGAAGCTGGCGGAACGGAACGTTGGGAAGAGGTTCTTCAGTATCCTTTCGAGCTCATCGTCCGAGGCAACTTCAAGTACACATTACCCCTCAGCACGCGCGAGCACAAGGTGCCTGTCACAGCATCCTACTACTACGATCCAGATCTAGAGAAAAAGAAGCTTCTTGACGTAGAAGCGAAGAAAGTCGAGGAAAAGAAGAATGAGCTGTTAAATCCTGTACCATCAGCACCATTGGGACGATATGACCGTAGAGCATTACCACTTCTGGAGTCCCAATAGCCCGTTATTCCTTTCTGTACTACAACGGCACCCCGGATTCAGGGGTTAGCTATTATCCCGCGGCCCCGACAACATAGTCAAAAAGAAAATCGATACCCCCATAAACACGAGTTTACGACCCTATAGACTTGTTTCGGCCTGGCATTTGCCATGTCGGCAAAACACAGCCGCGGCTTTTGGCTCCACAGCCATTACGAATTTCCTTTCCTTTTCAACGTCGTCCTGTCACCTATTGGGACAGAGGTTAGCTGTACGCGTCTAGCCTAGTTTTCTGAAGAGCCTGTAAATTGCCAAGTAATTCAGCGACATTCAGCGACGGTGTTTGTATCACGGTAGTCTGGGTTTTAATGTTTGGAGACCTGACCTCCGTCTCCTGTTCAGCTTCTTATTGACGGTTGGAGGTGGACCCAAGCGTCCGATCACACTCTTTTGACATCTATCTTCTATGTAGCAATATCTTCGCTTATTTTCGAATTCAGGGCCTCAGGCGTTGAAGCGGTGAGCGGTTGCATCGCAAGATGGATGGAATGTAAAAGTTCTCGATCGATGATCTTTTCGGTGTCTCCATATACCTATACCATGCTAACACTACTAATGCACAGGATTAAGTGTATGAAGTGATTGTGAACGATAACCTGATGGCAAGGCGCGGATACCTTCACGTAATGGCATTAAAGGTCTTGACTAGAACAAACACTTTTATTCCATGCTCAGATGCAAGCGGTGAAAGTAAATATGACATAACACTGCTTGAAACGCCATACCATGCCATGCCGAGTCCAGAACGCCGGAGCTTACATCTTTATGTCGTGAACCACACACCCGAGTCGCTGCTCTGCATTTGCTTCTTCTTGCTCAAACGTGACAAGATCGTCTACATCCACCACATTATTCATTCATTGTGACATCCTCGTCCTCATCACGCTCGATCCCCTCCCTAACCCCATCTTCGCCTTCCTCAACGCTCTGCTTCAGCGGATCGACCACCGTCACAGGAGCCAAGACATCAAAAGCGCCAGTGCCAATCCCACCAAGTCTTCCCACAACGATACGCGCACTGGGGTTCTTCAGATCATCCCAATCCCTCTCGAGCACCGCATCTTTCAAAAACCCAACTGTGGTCTCGAAACTCATCTTCATAAATGGACTGACATTCCCCTTCAAGCCAATGCGATTAAATGGCGTGAATCCACCCCCTTTCGTCATCGTATCAGCAATGAGATTGAGATGGCGCTGGTCGACGCTGATACCGTGGCCTGAGAAAACGTTGTGCATTTCTTTCACAATGGTAGCGCGACAGGCTTCTACGCCGTAGAGGTGGAGCATGGAGGCGATGTCGTTGGTGATTATGCGGTTCACGTCGATGATGTGCGAGTACTCGCGCATGGCGATGAGGTTGGACCCCTCAGTGTTTATGACCGGCTCTTCTACGTCTTTGCATGCGTAGGCTGCGGCGGTGATGCCGGGGATGACGTGGATGGTTGCGAAGTCGGCGGCGGCTTCGACGTGGTGCAGCATGAGCAGTTTGGGCGTCGCGGCTGGGAACTCGAAAGTTATTTCGCAGAACGCGCCCTTGCGGTCGTCGAAGGTGAAGTCGAAGACGTCGGGGTTCTTGTTGCAGATGCGGTCCCGGCGGATGTCTGAAGCTTCGTCGGTGGGAACGAGGATTTGCTCGTCTTCATCATCAGAATCAGGGTCAGGTGTTGTTGCACGCGATGGTTTGGGACTGCCGCCATAGGTTTCGTCGTCTTCACTGGCCTCATCGCGATCGAGATTATCGTTGAAGGCTTGTTCTTCCTCTTCTGGCTCCTCGTAGCCTACACTGTCTTCTCGCCGGCCTCGATCTTTGGTATTAGTTGCATCCCCATCACCTTCACCATCATCGCTCTCGTCATCCTCAGGTCCACCTTCTTTGTCAGCCGCGGGATCAAGTTCACCGCTTGTTTGCTGATCAATTGAGCGTAACCCTTCTCCAATGGTAGGAATGGCTGCAGAGTTTGCCGTAGATAATGACTTGTTCTCTCCTTTCTTCTTGAGATCGACGCGAATGACTTTCTGGAGGCGAGGGCAGAACTTCTGCTCGATTGATTCTGCAACATCACGTACCTTGATAGCATACTCTTTTGTGTACTCCTTGGCAGGGTAGAAGTCCAAGCGAACCTTGTAACTACGTGCCTGGCCAAACTGAGTACCAGGGCCGGAGGTTTCGGTGACGGTGACTTTGTCGAGAACGGCCGAGAGTGGTAGGCGCGTGATACTCTTTGCAAACTTCTCGTTGTCCTCTTTAGACAATTCCGGATGCGGGTACAGTTGCATCGAAGGTGTGGATATCTTTGCACTAGCTGTCATAACGATTTCGCGTAGACGTGGAATACCAAGCGTGACATTCTTGGCGGAGTGACCAGCCAAATGGAAGGTATTCAGAGTCATCTGTGTCGAAGGTTCACCAATAGATTGACCAGCCACAACCCCAACGGCTTCTCCGGGCTCCACAAGGGACCGGAGATACTTGAGATCGAGCATCTGTTCGAAACTCTTCTTGAGAATCTCGCCTTCAGGGTCCTTCTTCTTGCTTTTGAGCAGCTTATCAGGATTTTTCTCGCAGTACTGCGGAATGTTAGCAAATCATTGGAAATAAAACTACCTGGTGAACCTACCTCTCTCTTGGCTTGTAAGAACCGTTCAGAGGTACTGCCACTGTGACGTGAAGGCGTGTAGACTGCCGTGGCCGGGTCCATTGCTGCGACGTCGCCCTTCCGGGCCTTTTTCGCTGCCTTCTTGTTGTGCTCTGAAGCCTCTTGGCTGAAAACCTGTGCAAAAGCTTCCTGAGTCTGCAGTGCTTGCGCAAGAGACAGGAAGTTCTGCGCTTGGAACGTGAAATCATTGAGATACTTCTGCTTCGTCGTATCAAGGCCGTCTTCACCGTAGAGGAATTGCACCATAGTGCCGTCCGAGTCGCGCACTGAGGTATCGTATTCGACGTGCAGCCCTTCCATACCTTTGACGATACATCGTTGCAGATAACCGGAACGTGAAGTCTTGACGGCGGTATCGATGAGACCTTCTCGGCCAGCCATCATATGGAAATAGTATTCCTGCGGTCTGATACCAGTCAAGAAACGGTTCACAATGTACCCACCGGCACGGACGCTTGTCTCGAATGGCTTGAAGCATGGCAGCGTCTTGCCGCTAACCATGATAGGAACTCTTCGACCTTCTAGAACCTGTTGACCAAGATTACATGAGATCTGGTTGGCATTGACCAAACTACCTTTGGCACCCGAACCGGTCATAGCTTGCATCTGGTTCTTGGGGAATGGCTTAATGAGCTTTCCAGGTAAGCAAGCCTGGGTAACCGCCCCAGAGATCTTCTGGGAGGCGGTATTCGTGAGCAGATCTAATCCGTGTTGCTTGGTATCATCTCGTAGGACGCTTTCCAGACGCCTCCGTAACTCGGGGTTTGTCGAATCAATCTTCTCTGAATCCAGAGTGACGTACTTGGAAGCTACTTCGAACCCAAGTTTCTCGGCTTTCCTAAGCTCTTCTAAACGAGCCTTGTCTCCTTCTTCTGTTAGAATAAGGTCCTCGACGCCACAGGAGAATGCGCGCATGTGAAGAAGCTTGGTGAGAAGTCGTCCGATGATACTCAGAGCTCGCCCGGCGATCGTTTCACCATATGCTTCGTAGATACCGTTGATCAAGCCACCTGGTGCAGGACCTATCTGACTCTTATCTATAATACCGCATAGCAGTTGGCCATCTTTGACAATGACAATCTGCTCCTCGCTATGTGCGCCCCACAACGCTCCGCTGGTCGATGACTTGGATGTGAGCGTCAATTCTTGGTACTCAGCCGGTTTGATATTTTTTAGGACACTGGTGATGATCTGTTTACCACTCCATAGTGGCTTGGGCTTCCATATGACAGGCGCGATCGTCTCAAGTCTACCAGAGGTCGTATGGCCGTCTTCGGGTCGCAGGCAGGAATAAAGTAATTGGTGATATTCTTCTCGAGTAAAGAAAGTATCCTTATTCGTCAACCATACTCCCATAGAGATATGATCCTGGATTAAACCACGTAGAGGCTTGCCAGCCGTGGCAGATAGATACTGATGATCCGTGTCCGCAATTGTCATGGCTTCGGCGCGAGCCAGCTCGTTCTGAGGGAAATGCATGTTCATTTCGTCGCCGTCGAAATCGGCATTGTAAGTATTGCAGTTCGCGTAATGCATTCGAATGGTCTTCTCGCCAGGTAAAACGCGGGCTCGGTGAGCCATCATGGACGGCTTGTGAAGCGTCGGTTGTCGATTCATAATAACAACATCGCCATTGTTCAAGTGGCGATGTACTTTCTTATTCTTCGATCCATTAGCATATGAACTCGAGGGCGCAAGCAGTTGATTCGCCAAGGCCAGCCTCTCTTCGTAGTTTTTTTTCCGTAAAGCAATGACTTGCCCAAACTCGTTCTCGATAGCGTGCGCACCAGGCCACTTATCGGGGCCATTGAGTACAGCTTCCTTTAGATCGTAGAAGTTATGATTTGTGACGGGCTCTGGGTAGGTGAGTTTCATAGCGAAAACCGGCGGTACACCAATCTCGTTGGTTTCAATGTTCGGATCAGGAGAGATGACACTGCGTGCGGCAAAGTTGACACGCTTGCCCATCATGTTCTTTCGGAAAAGACCTTCCTTCTTCTCGAGATGCTGCTTGATACCATCCGCATTTGTGACTGCGGCACGGCCCTGGGTAGGATTGGCATCACGATCAATCAGCGCATTCACTGCGCCTTGGAGGTTCACCCATTGAGTCTGCAGATCGTCGAAGTTGCGGCGCCGGTACCCAGCTTCATTCTCCTGTCCCTTCATCTCATTGCTGATCTGGCGCATAGCATCACATGCATTCAGAATGCCTTTATAGAGAGTGTTCTTGGGCGACTCTGCGATGGAATCGCCGGTCTTGTCCTCCATCCTGAACTTGTTGGGTGGTACAATGACAGCTTCCATAAAGAACATGTCTGCGCTCACGTCGACGAGCGATTTGCTGGCGTACGGACTGTACAGTAACCGCACCATCTCGGGCTCGTTCTCGAAAAGTAAAATCATGGCGGCTCTGACTTCTGCTGCTGTAATGTATTCCTGCGAACTGTCGGCCGCATCGACTCCAGTTCTTGATTTCCGTGCTGTGCCTGACTCGGTAGCCACGAGCGAGCCGTCAGCCTCTTGAAGGTCGTCCATGTCGATGTCTTCATCCTCCTCCGACATATCAGCCACACCCTCGTCGGCGTGCACTGGCTGTTTCTTTGCTTTCGCGTCTCGCCGTGCAAGGATGTCCAGGGGGTTCTGCATGCGCTTTTCCGCTTGTGCCATCTGCGCCTTCTCTTTTGCACTCAGATTCCTCCGGAATACCTTGATCCCTCGGTCCTTTCGGAAAGTAGGATTGACACCTTGGCAATTTCTGCACTTCTTTCCAGCTACGACTGCCGCGTAGAAGTCCTTGAGCACGAGTCGCCGGGCCTCGGCAATGGTATCATTCTTCTCCCTCATTGACCTCGCATCGTGCTTCGAAATGCCCGCCCTCTTCATGCACCGTTTCACGTAGTTGTTGCGCTGACCGATGATGTCCTCGTTGTCGTCGTCGGACTCTGAGTCATCCGCATTACGCTTCCCGGTCTTGCCCTTATTAATGTCGATATGCTCGTGCATCTCGTTCGCTTCCCGCACCAGCCCACATCGTATCAAGCGTAACCGCGACACGAATTCGTTGATCTGTACGCGGGCGAGCTTGAACTGGTGGCAGTAGACGCACTTGCCTCGTAGCAATCGCAGCAGCTGGTCCAGGAATGTGAGGTGGTATACGGGTACAGGGAGCTCAATATGGCCGCAGTGGCCGGGGCATCCACCCATAGTTGTAAGTCCACATGTTGAGCATCTTTGCATGGTTAGTAAGAAGGATGAGTCCTAGAAGCGCATTTCCGTCATAGCAAAGCTTACGGGTTGTCTAAGAAAGCGCCGAGCGCAGCGTCGTGTAGGCCTCCAGGTACTGGGTGCAGCAGGGTATCGAAGGTCGTCGGATTCGTTATGCGCTTCACCGAGAGAGATCGAATGTCATGTGCTGCAAGGAAACCAAACTCGACGCCCTGGATGGCGGACGAGACAGGCTGGTGGGTATTCATGTTGGCGACAGACTTGCACTGCACCTGCTGTCTCGCTCAATTCGCGCGCAAATGACTTCAGCGAAGGCAACTGCTTCCAAATCCGCGGGGAGATTTTTTGGAACCAAAAAGTTCGCCCGCGGTTTAGCCGGCATGCTAGTGCACGTGCACGGTCAGCAACGAATTCGCGTCACCTCCGACGACGATAGCACCAACACCTCTGGACAACCACTTCGCCTTCCACGACACTCATTCGCCAAACTTCCCTTTACTTGGATGCAGTGAAGCTCGTCGCCGCCCCTGCCTTTGCTGATAGGGCTCCAGCAGCCGTATGAAACCTCGCCCACGAGCTCCTCTACAGTACACGATTACCGTCCCTTTTCCTCATTCCCCCCCTTCGTCATGCCCGAAAAGCGACCTCTCCCCGAAGGCCATGGCCCAAATGGCGATGTTAAGCGCGCAAAGCCATCAGACGCCATCGCCGCAGCCAGGGCGAAGGCCGCAGAGATAGCGGCTCGATTCGCGGCCAAGAAGGCTACGACCAATGGCGCATCTGCGACTCCACCGCCAGCTGCTGCTGCTCCCGTCAGTGACGCCCAAGCTAAACTTGCGGCTATGAAAGCGAGGATGGCGGCGTTGAAGGGCGAAACGGGCGACGCCAAACCACCAACACCCGAACCTACAGGCCCTCGCTTCGCCACGACGTTGGGGAATCGCCGCGCTGAGACGCCCAAAGTCGAAGCGAAGCCTAAGGGTGCGCCGAAGCCTAAGCAGCAACAAGATGAAGAGTTGGACAACCCGTACTTCGACCCAAAGGCAGCCGCCCTAGCCAAGGGAAGGGGCCCTCGTGTCCTAGTATTCAATGAGCGCGGAAAATACCTTGACCAAGCCTCGAAGTTACGAGCGCAGAGTCGTCTGGAGCAGATCAAGAAGATGCTTGCGCTACAAGCCCGTCGCGCAGGCCTTGACGAGAACAGCGAGCGTGGTTTCCTAGTACAGCCTCCACCGGACGTTGAGTGGTGGGATGAGGGCATTTTGCCAGAGAAAACTTACGATTGCATCGACGATCCTGGTAAAGTTAAAATTGACACCGACGACTCCATCATCACCATCTACGTGCAGCATCCACCGCTTCTCAAAGCACCACAAGATCAACGCCTAGTCCAAGTCAAGCCGATGTATCTCACCACCAAGGAGCAAGCAAAGCTACGGAGGATGCGCCGTGCAGCCGACCTGAAGGAGCATCAAGCAAAGATTCGTCTTGGACTAGAACCGCCTCCACCTCCCAAGGTCAAGCGTGGCAACATGATGCGCGTTATGGGCGAGCAGGCCATCGCAGATCCTACGGCTGTCGAGATGCTTGTAGAATCGCAGATCCAACAACGACACGACGACCACGTAACAGCAAACGAGGAACGGAAACTTTCCAAGGAGCAGGAGCAGGCTAAGCTTGCTGCAAATCAAGAGAAGGATGCACAGAAAGGCTTGTATATGTGCGTCTTCAAGGTCAACACACTGGCGTTTGGCAAGCATCGGTTCCAGATCGACAACAATGCCAAACAGCATGCGCTTACGGGTGTTACACTCTTCAACCCCGAATTCAATCTAGTAGTGGTCGAAGGCGGCGCATATGCAATCAACAAGTACAAGAAGCTCATGCTCCATCGCATCAACTGGCAGGAGAATGCGCCACCTACAGAAACCCAGGCTGAGAAACAAGCTTCGGATCCGCAATGGCTGAGGTCGCTCGATGAGCAGGGGAATACAAAGGATCACTCGGCTAACAAGTGCATCCTCATCTTCGAGGGCGAGATCAAGCAACGATCGTTTCGCAAGTGGGGTTCAAGAGTATGCGAGACCGCTGGCGAGGCTCGCGAGACTCTTGGCAGGGCTAAGCTCGACAGTCTGTGGGCTCTCGCGAAGAGCATGGAGTAGGCTGCGGATTGTGACGGCGGCTACTGACGACCTTCCAAACCTCGTTGGTCTTTGCTAACTTTTGCCAACATTTTTGGTATCAACCCGGGGATCATGCGCGCTCCTTTGAAAGGCGATATCTGGAGGCCGACTTCTTTTCACGATAAATGTAAGTTTACTCAGACTCCATAGTATGGAATATATGTATTAATGCAAATTCTTCCAAACCAGTCGCGCACCCGTGAGTATAGCATACATTGTAGGTCGTCTTGCAACCCTAGTGACCCACTGCACACGCAGAGTTTGCTATGCCTGGGGCTATGACCCCAGCGTGGAGCCATACGGTAAGAATTCCGTGAAAATCTCAATACCTGTCAATCTTGCCTGAAGTACCTCGGATCTTTGTCGCCCATGGTAGACGCACGCCCCACTGTAGGTGTCCTTTCCTTCCCTTAGTCTCGGCAAATTTTCCGGCCTCCTTTCCTCACTTTCAGGAAACTTTTTCGGCCCTCTCTTCTTTAGTCTCTACTAGTGTCCTGTCAAAGCACATCCTCTAATTCAAGATATGATTCTCATTCTAAATAGTATGTCGTGACTCTATCCACGCTGCTTTATCGTGTGTCGAAAGTTTCTTCAATTGAGTTGTGAAGCCAGATAGACAGTCACGAACCGCGAGAATTCGTAATGTTCAATGTCATGTCCCAACAATGGACCAGGGTGAGAGATGGGTCCATGGGTGTAACTGGAGAGCGGAAGTGATCGTGATCACGTTGCGGCTTCCAGGATAGACCTAATAAGTTTGGGAACCAGGAGTGACGAACATCAGATGATCACAATCGTATGCCGCTCGTAGTCGTCTGGGTTGAAGTCGAGAAATTCGGGATAGTCTTCAGGCTTCGCGTTGTCATCATCTGTTCTCAGATCCCCCCTTGTGTGGTTAAAAGCGCCTATTCTCCGAAATTCCGTCTTTCCAACGTCGACCGGTTCGACTATCAGTCCCATAGCTTTCCCTACTTCACAATCTCCTCGAGGATACCGATATGCCATGAGGAGGTAGTAAGCACCTTCTATGTGTCTAACCTCACCTTCCGTGTGGCCGTCATCGTACCATTCATATTGTACCCCACTGGTATCAACTGTTAAGGTCTCAACGAGCTTTGTGTGCCATTTAGAGACCTTCCTAGTATTCTGCATTAAGTGCCCAGAGATACGGAGGACGCCATTTGACACTACGCCTAAGTTATCTGGTCCAGACGGTAGTGTAAGCACTCCATGAACTTCAGAAATGTATACCATTGGTTCATCGTGGGGTGATACTGCAGAAACGGCAGATGTCCTACCGGAACGTTGATCGATGCCCATGACCACGAGGGGGCTACTTGCGGTCAGCCAAAGGGCATCTTGAGCTCTCATGTCCATAAGCTTATCCCTGTATGCTGAAGGATATATATCAGACCTGTTCCAATCTGTATCTGCGTGGTGCCAAAGTAAGCCTTGAATCAATTCTTCTCCCCATAAACCAGCATAGTAGACAACTAGAACAAATATATACATCGCTTGTATACGCCGTCTTCGGACAGGATACGGAGTCTGGAATCCTCTCTGACGTATTGTTTGAAGAGTCGCATCTTTCCAGAAGGTGGTCTTCCGGGCCTGAAGTCTTGGACGAAGTCTTATTTAAGATTTGCGACATATTAGCCTGTTGCTGGAAGCTATTGATTCATGAAGATGAATCTCGGAGCCTAGCATGTATTTACTCCTTTGCCGATCGCATTGACTCACAAAGAGATTACGGAGACCTGGATGCCCTTGGAAATTTCCCAGTGCCTTGATGCATAGGAGCACAGGCACTACTTATGGTCCCGGGTGATACTTTGGGATAAGAATGAGTGGGCAGGCTGGAAGTATTACAAAGTACCACATCCGTAGGTCGTACATCGATATTCAAGTAACGTCAAAAAAGGCGTGAGCATGCTATCAAAGGATCTGGAATTCACCCGCATATCGGTCCTGTAGATTGTGACGTTTGAGCTCACTGCTGCCACGTTAGAGTAACACCCTGATTTTTTTTGTCTTGGTCGTGCATTAAGACAAAATCGAGCAAACAGTCAGTGTGCGAAGCACGTGTTACCTCGTCATCCATAAATGTTACAATGTGTCATAGATGACATGAATCGGTATGAGACGGATACTATCCTAGGCCAGAAAAGGTTGACAGATCCTTGCAGCATCGCACAAGGCCTAGCTAATCGACAAGGTCTTGGATTGGACTTTGAAATCGGCGAGCAAGATGTCAACACTACTGTATTTGAAAAGAAACGTTCTTCTTCATTGGATAGTTCTCTTTGGCTAGGTACCAACCTCAGTATGCGAATCGGCTTACGAAGCATGGCAGGAGTCAATTTCGACTCCTGCTGAGCGAGTAACAGCATTGACTCGTGGTTCTATCGAGTCGGTGTTGATCCATTCTTCGAAGCGCAATTTAAGAGGTTGCAATCGACGGTAAGACGCTCGAATCCGGCAGTGATGTCAGATTCTGCTTCATTATACTGACTCCGATCACCATGTAACCATCAGCAAGGCTCATCCACTAGCCAATGAGGAGGATGACGGGCCGGTCCCCGTTGCCGCTCAGGTTGGGGCAGCGGAAGCGATTGTTGAATGACGGAAGTGACCAGGCGTTGACCAGGCGTCCAAGGCCCATCTAGTCTGTCCCGCTGTTCGTCTGGGATGTCGGGTGCTTGCATGCCGACGTACAGCACAAACAAGAGTGGAGAGAAGAGCTGGGGTTGAGATGCATCTGTGGAGTTGTTGAGCGAGGAAAGAGGGGTTTCAGGGTCCAAGAGCGGAGTTGGCAGAAGGCCCTCCACGGCATCCAGAGCTGCTTCCAATTTTGTTTGGTGGGAGAATACCCTGTCCGGTTGAGCTCGTCGTGAATGGTTCACAGGGTTCAGCGATCAGAACTACTGTTTTGTTGTTGCTCCTTTAGAAGCACTCCCGTTCCTCATGCTCATCCAGCAGCCTCTCCATACATCGTATCAGCAACCCGTTGCACGGAGCCTTGAATCACATTCTCTCACTAGCACCGTGTTACCTAAAATCACACCGTTGCTGCCTTGTGCCATACGCTATCTTTCCTTTCCACGAGAACGCATGTAGTCGAACTAACCTCAACAAACCTGTCGATCAGCCATGCTAATCACCCTCGCTTAGCCAGTTGATCAGCCACAGCGCATACGCACGTGAAAGCGCCTGCTTGTGAAGGTGGCGTGGCAATCACTCAACGTATCCGCTGATTCCGCCTCGTCGTCGCTATGAAGTATGCCGATATCGAAGCCTCGGGGTCGTCACCATGCCGCGGCTAGCATTGAGTCTCTCCCTAATCTTGGCAGCGTCTGATTCTCGAAGTTTTCTGGTCACAAGATGGACAAAGATAGAAGTTCGGAGATGAACGAACGTTTTAAGCCGCAATGATCAAGCTCAGTCCCGAAGAAGGATGAATAAGCTCCCTCGAAGCCTACACGAATCACGAATCGCGCGAACACGGGAACGCCTGAAAATGGGACCCGATGCGTGGAAGAACAAGGGAACAAGGGGCCGTAACTCCACTTTCACATGCCATATCGAGTTTCCTTTCTTAGACCTAGAACGTCCTCAACAACATTCGACCGTTCGCATTGACGTACGCCGCCTCGCGACTCGACGCAGCGCAACGTCCTGCGCTGCACTGTGCTGTACATGTACGGCACGTATGAGAAAGTGCGCAAGAGTGACCGATCTCTGGGATTGTGTCTTGATAAGGCGTTTTGGGAGCCAATTGGAGGGTTTGTGGGAGGGCGATTGGCTGGAGGGAACATCCGCACACGGAATGTCGCCTTATCTATGGTGAACGATGAAAGAGGGACGGAGACTCTCAGAGAATGAGAGGCGCCCCCTTACCCTCAAATGGTGACGAATCAACGGCATCTCAGCAGCGTGGGGTTTTAGCCTTTGAACGCTCATTTCTAGGTGTCAGTAAACAGGGTATGGAATCCAGAAACCATGGCAATCTTCTCGCTTCCAAGGTCGTCGCACCGCCTCGAGCCGTTTCGTGCACCCGGAATGCAAGATAATTGGGTCCTTCCACTATGCATTATACAGCTTCTGACAGCCATGGAGGACCTTATCGTGGAGTCCGACTGCACTGAGTGGCCAAAGCTTGCTTTTCACATGCTGGAGCGCGCACGCCTGCAGCTGCGTCAACGCCTTGCCCAATGTCGCGACTTGATTGAATGCACAAGGCAATTGATGCGCGGGGCACGCATGTAACAACGTGCTGCGGCTTGATGTTGCTGATCGTATAACGCTTTCTGTGCTCTCTTCGCATCTTCATCTGCTTTTTATTGCAACGACTGAAGAAAGGAATCACCTGTGACGTTTTGAAAGGTAAGGAAAGCGGATTTCCTTGACAATTTTTGGCCTTATCGATAAGACCACTTTCACATGCCATTCACCCGCCCACTCGCTCTGAATCCCAGGTTTTGCCGTTTTCAGCACAGGGCAAGCGCAAGCTCGCCCAGACAGTGCATCATCGCACAAGACAGAAGCGCTTGCATATAATAAGGCGTGTTGTCGGGACGAAAACTCTTTCCCAACGTTACTCTTGTTGCTTTACATTTATCCCCGCTTACACCGCAGTTCGCAACACAGATAACACTGCGTTATCATATCGTTTTATGGCACCACACGCTGAACGCGACACAACCACCGACACAAACGGCGATATGAGCAACCACGAAGCTACGTTGACTAACGGCGAGACGCCCAGTTCGAGGGTTCTATCAGTAAGTATTCCCAGTATTGCGGCGTACCCTGCGACAAGATTCGTATCCCCATTTCATCGTCTCTCAAAGTGGCAAACGCTGGTCACCACAGAATGAAGGTTTCATATGAGCTTCTAATCCCAATTGCGGGGTTATAACAGCCGACGAAGACCCCCAATCTACGTCGTACCAGTCAGGATGCATTCCAACACACCGCGCGAGTGCGGAACTCAGGCCCGTCCAATCAACCGCCCACACCTGAGCAGAAGCATTCCTGACCAAACCAACTAACACAACCGACAGCATCTGCAATCCTACCCGGTAGTCCACGACTCAGTTGAAGGCTTCAAATCCCACCCCTACGGCTCTAAGACGCTTGCCCTCGCCACAAACACGTACAACAGCGTCGTCGCACCGTTCCACCCGTACCTCCGAACGCCCTACTCCTACGTCGCTCCTTACATTGACCATGCGGATAAGCTCGGCGATAGCACACTCTCCAAGATCGAAACGCACTTGCCAATCGTGAAAGAGGAGACGCCCAAGCTCAAGGAGTACGCTTTGTCGCCATACACATATGTGAAGGGAACATGGGATGATGAGTACAACAAGACGAAGAGGCAAGATGGCCTGGTGAAGCAGGGCATTGTGCTTGTGAGCACCGAGTTGAAGATAGTGCAGGATGCTTGCACGGTTTTCTTGGGCTACTGGAACAAGGGCAAGGAGCAGACGAGCAAGAAGGTCGATGAGGTTAAGCAGTAGGTTGCGAGGCTTCTTCGATTGCGGGTAATACCTGTTATTCAGCTTGAGACGCCTGAAGGGCTATTTACGATCATTGGGTACGGACCAGGAGAGTATGGAACTATGACGCCTGCAGGGCCGGCAGTTGATGAGGAGGCTACAAAGTTGGTCGAACAGGTACGACAGGAGAGATCGGCCGCTCTGAGAAAGGGCAATGTTGAGTCTTCTCAGGATGTTTAATTTGAAGGCAGGCTTGTTGGACTGGTTGTTTCCTTTCGTACGATGAGATACCTTTCATTATCTTTGGATGGTCGCCCGTTTCTAGCATTCATGTCCTCATTGCTCCATTAGTCCTGGTTGTTTCATTCGTACAAAAATAGATTGTTTAATGATTGTGACGATACCACATTCGCTTATACTTCATTGTGTCGATCCGACTATGCAATGATGCTTCCTCTCTGAAGTAACCTTGGAAACTTGGAAATCTCCCAGCCTGTAGGCATTGACTACCACTCTAGGGTTTGTCAGTGCACTCAGGTTTTAAGGAAAAATTAGTTGAGGAAAACGAAACGAGAAACGGGACCACAGGAGGAATCATGAAATCGTGAATTTTGATCCCGATGCCGGATTTTCATGCTTTGATTATCAAGCCGAAGTACACGCCTGAGCGGCAGGCCGCTTTTGAGGTCCTGTCCACCATCTAGTATCCACCGACATGCTCATGCAGGATCTCCACGCGTGTCAAATCATGCCCCGTCTGCGCCCAGCCGTAACCGAAGGAAAGCCTAGAACTGTAAGGGAGTGAAGAACCACCTGTTCTTGCCCGACTGGTATCGCTCCTCGAACGCCTTCTTCACCGTCTTCTTGGCCTCCTCCCGTTGCGAAACCTCCTTGAATGTGTCGGCAGAGAGCACGCCCTTCAGGTTCTCGAGCTCAATGGTGTAGCGGGTGGGCATGATGTGGGTGTCTGTGTAAATCAGCACCTGTCCTTCGTGCATACATCCTCACCACCACGTACAGTTGACTTGCTTAACGAAAGGCTTGACCTTGCTCTTCTTGGCCTGCTTGGTCTTCGACATGCGGCGGGTGACCTTCGATGGGTAGGTCTCGATACCGGCGACGAGAGCGTGGGGGAAGGGATGCGACTTGGTGCCGTTGTCGAGGGGCGAGATGATCACGCACTTCTTGCCGGCATAGCGGCCCCTGGTGATGATCTGGGTGAATTGTGAGTGAGTGTGATAGGGTTTTCGCGAGCGATTTCAACGTACGACAACGCGTCCGACCTTGAGGCTGTAAAGATATGTTAGCTTTCATACTGTCGCAGAACGTAGGCTTCTCCGGAGGTGCAGCGATTGATGGCCTGCAAAGACTTTTGGCGGGCCGAAAGTCCTCGCAAACCATCATTTGCCTTCCAGATATTCTCGTAAACTCATTCGGAGGTACTCACAACTTCATCTTGGCTGTAGTCGTGGATGATGGGGTTAGTCGTGGAGTTCGAGGTGTCGTCAAGCGGAAAATGCGCCAGTTCGTGTGCGCGGCGCTCGCTTGATCTTTTGGCCGCGTGCGCGCACTAACAACACTAGCGTCGCTTCTGGTTGGTCCATTGCTCCTTCGCCGCTGCCGAAATCTCCAAGGCCCGCCGAAAAGTTCGCGATGCTTTGAGCTCAGCTGCATTTACACGCTCAGAGCATCCACCATGAAGATCAAGGCGCTCAGCCGGTCGTTGACGTCGGCGCAAGCACCGGGCTCGACTATAGCCAAAGTCACCCGCAACCTCGACCCCAATTTGCACCCTTTCGAACGAGCACGCGAGTACACACGAGCACTGAATGCCACCAAGATCGAGCGCATGTTTGCACAGCCCTTCATTGGAGACTTTGAACCTGGACATGTCGACGGTGTCTACTCTTTCGCCAAAGACCCTAATTCTCTTGAGCATTTCGCCAGTGGCAGTGGCGATGGTGTTGTAAAAGTATGGGACTTCACAAGCAGGCAAGAGAAGTGGCAGGCGCAAGCACATGAGAATTTAGTCAAGGGAATGTGCTGGACGCGGGATAAAAGATTGATAACTTGTGGATCGGATCGGCAAATTCAAATGTTCGAACCTTACGCCCAACCCTCCAAGTCTCCCCCGAAAGCGACCTGGCACGGCAACGCTGCCTTCACTTCCGTCTCGCATCACCGCTCCTTACCCTCCTTTGCTGCGGCATCGAGCGTAGTGTCTTTATATGATACTACTCGCACATCAGGAGCGCCAGTGCAGAATCTCGTCTGGCCTTCGGCGATCGACACGATCAATTACGTTACATTCAACCAGGTTGAGACGTCGATACTGGCATCTTGCGCCACTGATAGAGCTGTCATTCTATATGACGTCCGCACAAGCTCGCCCCTACATCGTACCGTACTCAACTTCGCATCGAACTGCATATCCTGGAACCCAATGGAAGCGTATAACTTTGCGGTTGCTAGTGAAGACCACAATGTATACGTAAGTATCACCACGGAGACTGTCAAGGGAGCCACACTGACTGTTTACAGATATTCGATATGCGGAACATGAAACGTGCGCTACAAGTACTGAAGGGCCACGTCGCCGCGGTAATGAGCGTTGAATTCAGTCCAACAGGAGAAGAGCTCGTGTCTGGCTCATACGACCGATCGGTCCGGCTATGGGAGAGGCAGAAGGGTCACTCGCGCGATGTGTACCACACGAAGCGCATGCAACGCGTCTTTTCAGTCGCTTGGAGTCCAGACAATAACTACGTACTCAGCGGCTCGGACGACGGCAACGTTCGTCTTTGGCGTGCAAGAGCCTCCGAGAGACAAGGTGTCAAGTCTTACGCACTACGGCAGAAGCTACAGTATGATGATGCGCTCAAGGAGAGATATAAGCACATGCCAGATATCAAGCGTATAGGCAGACACAGGCATATCCCTAAGGCAGTGAAGAAGGCTGGCGAGATCAAAAGTGAGGAGCTCAAGGCGCTCAAGAGGAAGGAAGAGAATGAAAGGAGGCATACGAAGAAGGGCCAGGTCAGACGGAAAGCGGAGCGCGAGAAGATGGTCTTGGCAAGAGAACAATGATGCGTTAAAGAGGATCTGGTTTCATTTTTCTGCATAGCGACGGTGTTGTTCTAATTTCATGACAGACATTTGAAAGGCGTTCGCATCCAACAGGTGGCGATCCGGGAATGGATTTGACCACAATTAAGACATCAATTACCCGTCCCTCTCTGTACAATCGGTTTGTCTTCTATACTTCATGCTCCATGTGAAACTTACCATACGCTCGTTGCAGTTGTGTTGAAACCCTACACGTGACCTCGCGCGATGGCGTCATCTTACAAATATCAAAGAAGGTACGTAGGGCGCGTCCTAACGGGATTCTCCATTCATGACTCGAACAAATATTTACCTTACTTTCAAGATATTTGTATCGATTCTAAAAGCATTGCCGCCCAGTTCCATCAACTATTAACAAGAAAACTAAACAGCATCATGGCATCCACTTCAGCACTCAAAATCCAGGATGACAAGCTCAGCAGCCTCGGCTTAAACAAAATGGTCGTGAACAAGGAGCAAGTCACTACTTACAGTCGCGCGTTGGGAGCTGCCTCTGAGAAGAACCCGATACTTGTTCTCGTTCATGGATACCCAGAATCTGCATTCATGTAATGTCCTCCATCACATTAATTAACTACAAGAACGTTAACCACCCCACAGGTGGCGCCATCTCATCCCTTTACTTCCTTCCAACGCGCCGATTTTTGCTCCCGACCTCCCAGGCTATGGAGCTAGTGCTGCCATTGAGAAGAACGACAAGCTGTCTATCGGCAATGCGATCTTATCCGCGCTTAAGACTGAGGTCAAGAGGACTTCGAGTGGATCCTCGAGTGCCAATATTCCTGTAGTGCTTATTGGTCATGATCGCGGGGCGAGAGTATCACATCGACTTGCTGTTAGTGGCGTTGAAGGATTTGATATTTTGGGAGTGTGTTTGATTGATATAGTAAGTCTGGATTCTCTCGAATGGCGGATAGATGCTTGAGATTGATAGATGTCAACAGGTCCCGACATCAACGCAATGGCAGCACTACGCCTCGCCTTCAACAGCGGCAAAAGAAGTGACCGGCTACTTTCACTGGCCGCTACTTGCCAATGTTGACCTCGCAACCCGTATGATTACGGCCTTTGGCGCCGCGAACTGGTGTCAGGAGATGATCCTGCGCTGGGGCGGGAAAAACCCTGCCGGCCTCTCCAATCTCAAATCAGACGACGCACTGGCGGTGTACGGCGATTTCTTTAGCCAGCCGCACACGTTGAAGGCAAGTTGTGAAGACTACAGAGAGGGCGCGACCACCGATGTGGAGAGAGAGGAGAAGGACCAGAAAGACGGAAAGAAGATTAAGATTCCTGTGTGTCTACTGTACTCGCATGATTATATCGGAAGTCGGTATACGTTCCCGGATGCTTGGAGAGACTGGGTAGAGGAAGGCGTTGAGATAAAGCACCATGGTCTTGGGAATGGGATTGGACATTTTGGCGTTGAGGAGGCGCCAGAGGAGAGCGCGAAGGTCATCGGTGCGTGGTTAGACAGGCTAGGTGCATCAGCGAAATATTGAGCATAGGATAGGATAGCGTAAATGGCGTCAGAGTATTTTGGTCGTTGTCTATTGGTTCGAAAATACATTGAAGTCATCCAAGCTGCCGGGTGCAATAGAGAAATCGCAAGCATGGCATGGGATAGTGTGGGTTGCTCCAGACTATTTTTGGTCATGTCTTATTGGATCCGAAAGTCGTTGAAGATATCCAGGCTGATGACTGGCAATATAGGGCCCTACCGTGGACGAGGAACGAGAAACCTTCCATTTGTACCATCTTTCCGATTTACCAACCTATATAAACCTACCTATCCCCCTACTTCCTCCTTATCACAAACATTCACATCATACCATTACAGCTTTTCAAATCTCTTCAGAATGTCTTTAAAAGCTTTCCACCCCTTCTCCCGCCTCCCCCTCGAACTCCGCCGCACAATCTTCGACCTCAGCAAACCTTCAAGTACCACTATCCACATCCTTGAAGACGAATTCGAAATCCCACACAGCTCACCACCACCCAGCCTCCTTACTACCTCTCGCGAAGCTCGCACCGTAGCTCTTGAATGGGAATTAAAGAAATACCCCATCTACACCACACACGACTGGCAAGACGTCTTCCTCTCACCTGAAACCACAATCCTTCAACTCGTCATCAAACCTTCGAAAAGCCAGTCACTACATATCACATGGACGGAGGTACGCGCTATCCTTGGCGATGCACTTCTAGATGCAAAATACATACACATCACTTGCAGCGCACCAGAGCGGCTAGCCAGGCTATTCATGCTGCCTGAGAGTGAACTTGTGGGTGTGGGAGAAAGTTGTGTTGAAAGGGCATTGTTTGGTAGCGAGGTAGTGGCTTCGGATCGAAGTGCGAGGGAAGGGCTGAGGGGAGAGGTATTAGTAACGACAAGCAAGTGTACGCTTGAGGAGATTAGTAAGGGTGAGAAAGGGGATGTACAACTGTGGAAGATGGTGGATGAAGAGATTTCGAAGGGGTTTGGGCCGGAGGCTGCGATTTTCTCGACGAAGGCGTTCGAGCGGGTTGTAGTGGAGCGTGAGGAATGGAAGAGCATTCGGGGGCTTCACGATGCTTCCGGGCATCTCTATACCAAGGTTGATGAAAACTCGCAGTCAGCGCCTGAGGACTATGAGGAACGGGTGGAGAGATCGGGGGCGGAGTTGACTGAGGAGGCATTAAGGAGACACACAGAAGAGATGGTGAAGCTGCACCCTAAAAAAGCGTATAAGAGCGGCGAGGCCGACGCTGGTGGAAGCATGATGCCAGCTTTTAGTTAAGGAAGGAGTCTAAAGTTCTTCAACGACATTCATAAACGTCATCCAGAAAGTGTTATTGCACCGTGAAGCTATCCGGGCTACCCTATGCTTTGCCACATTATACATCATCCATCTATCATGCCATACCACAAGTCCTACAACGCCGCCTAACATTTGTCATTTAGAAATTTCCAACCACCCTCTTCACCATCCTTCGTGGCCCCTCGCCACTAAGCTGCACCGCACCCTCCATCTCCGCACTCCTCAGCACCTCGAGGAATTCCTGGTTCTCCACCTGCTCGCTCGCACCCTCGCGCACCTTCCTGCTAAGGTCGCTTAGTCTTACAGTCTGACCTGCGGAAGCAAGCTCATCGAGCGCAGCAAGCACCGCACGCTTGAGGTCCTCTTTCCTCCTACGATCGCCTGTCGAGGTGCCTTCCGTGAGAAGTGACATGTCAATGAGACCCGTGCGGGCATCGGTAGCTGCTTGCTTGAGTGCGGACTTGATGAGGCGGACAGCTTCGTGAACATCGTCTGCGGTGACTTCTTCAGATAATCGCATCTTGGCGTGTGCTTCGGCGAGGCGAATCATGGACTCCAGTTGACGCGTGGTGGCAGTGATCCTGCGCTCCTGAGAGCGAATGTCAGCACCAAGGGCGCGCATAGCGACGTATGCGTCTACGAGGGCTTTTGAAGCGGGTTCGGTGATCTTAGGATGAATATGGGTGCGGGCGTAGGAGATATAGGAGGTGAGGAACTCGATAGGCATAATCTCGTTCTTTGATGCATTCTCGGGTGCGTCCTCAAGATACATGCCGACAAGATGGCGAGCGAGGCGGCGGTCATTCTGCTCGTCGATGCGATCGAGAATGAGGTAGACCAGGTCGAAACGCGAGAGTAGTGTGGGCGGGAGATCGATGTTCTGCGGGACAGGTAGGTTGACGTTGTATTTCGAGCCGATAGGGTTTGCTGACGCGAGGATCGAAGTACGGGCGTTAAGAGTGGTGATGATACCTGCCTTCGCGATAGACACAGTTTGCTGCTCCATGACTTCGTGAAGTACTGATCGCGTGGCTTCCGACATCTTGTCGAACTCATCGATGCAGCAAACACCGCCATCGGACAAGACCAACGCACCAGATTCGAGCACCAGCTGGCGAGTCTCAGGGTCTCGAGTGACATACGCTGTCAGACCTACGGCGGAGGAACCCTTTCCAGAAGTGTACACACCGCGCGGTGCAATTCTATGCACATACTGTAGGATCTGCGATTTGGATGTGGAGGGGTCACCACAGAGAAGGACATTGATGTCGCCTCTGTATTTAGGGCTACCACCCTTCTCGAATTGCTTATTCGTGCCACCAAAGAGCTGGAGCAGAATACCCTTCTTGACATCGTCCAGTTCGTAGATGCTAGGCGCAAGTGAGCGAGAAAGGAGCTCGTAGATATCCGGACGGGCACCCGTAGCCTTGATCCTCGCCTCTTCTTCCTCCGAAACTTTTCGGGTCTCTTCGATATCACCAGCGGCATGTTCAGCGAGCTCTTCTTCAATAGTTGACACATCGATGCCCATGCGCTTCTTATCAACCTTCTGGATGTGCAACGCATCAACGTATGTCTTGAAAATATTCTTGACTGATCGCTGACGCGGATTGATGCGAACTTGGTTACACTTGAAGATACCCGTAATTTCGACTCGGTCACCGGCCTTGCAGACATCGACAAGCTCATCATATGCGCAAAGCGAGACAGAGTGGGGTGTTTGGCCATCCGGCATGTCATCTGGTGTCTCTTGTAGCTTGATGACTTGCTTATTGGCGAAGCCCGAGCGGTTGTGAACAATCTGCATGCTGTTCGGCGACTCGCAGACGGCGCGGGGGCATTTCGTGGGCTCAGTGATCTTGCCACGATCAATGTCAACACGAACCGTGTGGTTACACACTGAACAGCGGAAGAAGGCTACTCGTATTAGTAAAGACCAAATATACATTGATTAAGCAGACTTACCATCCTTCATATCAGGTATAATAGGGGTGGTCCTAATTACCAATCCTTTCACGCTAACGAGCTTGTCCATGTCACCAGGGTTTAGCTCGCGCAAGTTGATGGTCTTATCGAGACCAAATGGTCTGACATTGTATGTCTTTTGATCCACCTCGCTCACCAGATTCGGAATGTCGGGAAATGGCGCAGGCGATGGTGCGCCAGGAGTTGGAGCGTCAGAGCTCAGCATAGGTGGAAGAGAGCTGGAGTCTCGAGCTCTGGGTTGCGCAGCGCGCTGTGCTTGGGAGAGCTGGGTTCTCATCTCAGCCATGCGCTTCTCGGCGAGCTCGAGCATCGTGTCTTTGATGGCAACATCCATAATCGGGATGATTTCGTTCGGATAGGCTTGCAGTTGATGCCAGAGCTTTCTCGTCGGTGGGTAAGCCTTAAGATTCCGGGCGTCCAAATTTAGAGGCGTGACACCCAGCTCGAGCATCATCTTCATAATATCGACATACTCGCGAGCCATGGCAGGGTGGTCTGCAGGTAAGCTCATGCCCTCTTCGAGTTCGCCGTCCTGAATCATGCGGTACTTGCGCTGGAAGTTCATGAGAAAGTCCCTCATAGCATGCCTAGCATCCACAAGAGACACATTTGTACCCCAGATTACACGGGAGGAATTGCCGCCCAGTACGTCAGCATCTGAGGTATCTGGATTCAGGTTGGAAAAGGTGGGGGCGTCTGAAGCATCATGAACAGCCATGCCATTCTCATCGACAAACAGCCTACGGCGCCGATTGGTAGAGCTTGTGCCGAAGACATCAGAGTGGATATCGCTTCTTCGGTTGCGAGCTGCAGACTCGGAGCCACGGACAAACAGGGCGCTGCTGCTACTTCGGATATCTGTGTTTTGCGCATTGCGGGCTCGGCCAGGGCTGGAGCTGGAAGCATAGTGGATGGGGGAAGAATCTATCAAAGTTAGTGATGGCTTCTTACTAGATACAGATGTTTCCATACCACCAATGGTCATGCCACTAGCTTTGGGCGTCGCACCGCCATCGCTCTCTGGAGCACCATTTGCTGCCCCTGAACCAGAGGGGTTGACAGGCGACGAACGGAAGAAAAGCGGCGATTGCGTCGATGCCGTCTGCAACCTCGAGTTTCTGGGAGTAGCTTGCGATCCGCGCTGTGAAGCTTCGGAGGCTTCGGACTGAAGTTGCTCGTCTGGGCCTACTGGCGCTGGGCTGCTGGAGGGGATCTGAGAATTTCCACTGCGGGCGCTCCTTCGTGGAGTTGCAGAAGCAGACGTGCGCTGGGAGCGACGCTTCGCTGGAGAGGACATTGTTGTGACGCTCTATCTCGAGAAGCAATGCGATGGTAGTCTCGAGGGTCGTAGAGGGACTTGGACCTAAAGGAAGGTGGGCTGGACGCGCTGTCTCCTTTCGACGCGACGCGTTCTGCGCTAGACTTAATTTGGTTCAAAGTGGTTTCTTGGCGTTCTCACTGGACCGCGATTGTTATCTACAGATCGGAGGAGTATCCAATAGAAGAGTCGTACAGCTAAAATCTGTATTGAACAATTTCATACTTGTTGCATTGTTTTTGAACCCCTCTGCTGCGGTGGCTGGAGCTTGACTGTCACCTAGTAGGGTTAGTCCGTCACGCTATCGATATGCCGCTGGCCCCGCGATCAAGTTAATTTCATCGAATCAACAAATATCGACTTCAAGGCAGCCGCGAGAAACCAACGATCCAAGGATTCCGTTTCCAGGTTCACGACACAAGCAATTAATTCTATCGAATATGGCGCCGCCCTCCAAACTCGCCATCGCAACCGGTGTCGTCCTTCGCTTGGTAAAGGAAGAAGCTAGCTACCACAAGGAGATTGAGCAACAGGAAGCCCGCATCAAGAAGAGCGAGACCAGTGAGGGTGACGAAAATGCCGAGTACACATTGAGACAGGAGGTGAATACCCTACGTCCATATCCACTGTGTTCTTCTATGCTGACAACGACGTAGCGACAAGCTCTCCAAGAGACCAAGAATGTCTTGCCTGGCATGAAGACCAAGATTGAGCAAGCGCTGGAGAGATTGGAGGAGGAGCTTGTAAGTGCTCTATGTTTCAAAAAATGGAAAGAGACTGACTTCTAAATAGGAGAGCAACAAGGAAGCTGGTGGCGAGGCATCAACGGAGGAAGTTACGAAGGCCAAGGAAGCTGTTGCAAAGGCGAAGCAGGCCATCCGGGAGGCGTCGTAAAGTCTTGATCTCTGCTAAAGGAGCTATGATACCCGTACCTATATGTACAAATGACCCAGTATGATATGCCAACCTGAACACCACGCTATGCAAGAAGAATAGTCCAAGGCTGAGGCTGCAATCACGATTCATCCATCTTAGACGAGGGCCGGTCCTCTCCGTCGTCTTCGCCATCCTCCAAATCCTCTCCCTCCTCTAACCCTGACGAATCGTCCGCTATAGCATCCCCAGAGTTTGCACCTGACTCCGCCATCTCAGTGTCTTCAACAGCACCAGACCTAGCAGGAGACACTGCAACGCTGCCCTCCCTAGACAAAGGTTTGAGTCTATCTTGTGGCGGTACTTTTAACGTCGAAGAACCTTCTCCACTCTGGCTAATATGTATCGGCGTCATACCTCCATCCGGCCGTGGGGTGCCAACGTGGCTAACATCTCCTCTAGAGGTGCTACCTTCGTGTTCTCCATCTTCATCGCCGTCCTTCATCATGCCCTCTTTGCGCTCAGCCTCCTCCTTCTCGTCTTTAATCATGCGTAGCATTTCTCGTGCCTCTTCTTCGAGACGGCCAAATTGTGTACGTCGCTCGCTCCAGGTGTTCTTTGCTGATTGAACCTCGTGCTCCAGCTCTGCGATCTCTTCGTCTAGCTTTGCATGTGCTAGTGCTTGTTCATCCCGGGGTTTTAGCATCTTGCTGCTTGTAATTTTCTCAGCCAACTCGTCGTACGTCTTGCGAACTGCTAGCGTCTCTTTCGCCTCGACAAGCTGTACTCGTAACTCCTCTATAGTATCCTTCACATGCTGCTGCTTCGCCGTAATGCCGTCTTTCTCCACAGCATATCGTTCGCGCTCCGTGTGATTACTTTTCGTAGTAAATTCGGATCGTAGAATTGCAAAGTCCAATAATGATAGCTCGTTCATGATATCTTTTCGCCATATCTCAATTTGGTGTGCTTGTTGTTCGCGCTCAACTGCTACCGCGGCCGCTTCTTCATCGGCCGCAGACGCGTCTGGAGGCGGAGACGGGAGCTGCTTTGGGCGCGTTTTGTCAAAAAAGTCAGGCTCAAGAAGGCGATTGGCGGCGTGTATGTACGGTCGGGCCTCGACGGCGAGAAGTCGGGATACGTTGTGGAGCGCATCTAGGAAGGTGAATGGAAGCTCCCAGTTAGAGAATCGTAAGGCTTACCTTCGTCTGCCTGGGACAGGAGACCCCAATTCTGATTCGCCATGACTTCTTGATATGACCAAAAGGCAGGCCAGCGATGTTGTAAGGCTTGTGGTACTCGAGCTCGGGGTGCTAGGGCCAGCGTCGCAATGTCGAAGGTCTGGAGACAAGGAAGAGGCGCTAGTGAAACAGGGATCTTTAGCGTAGCCGCGAGTTCAACATCAGACGTCAGAACCCCAAAGCTCTCTCACTGCAACGGGTGCGCCTTTTGTACCTACTACTTTCACATTTTTGGCGGGCCACCCGGTCGATGACTACTTCTTCAATAAGCACCCTAACAAGATGATGCTGTGACTGCTGCGGGGTGCTCAGCCCCGTTCTTCAAACGGTCCACATACCGATTGTGCATGATTCACAGTGTTTAGTAGTCTCCGTGTCAACGCCCTTGTGTACAAACCCTCCGCACTATCTCAATACTATCTTCCTATATTCGCACCGCTGTGTAATTTTCGCCTTCTTCACGATCCCCGATCGACCGCCCATCATGCCGGTCCCCAGCCTCTTCGAGCTGGCCAGACAGCGGCTTATCAAGAACATCGACATGCTCAACGACGTCGGAGACATCCCTTTCTCCTTCCTTGAGCCAGTTCTCCGCTTTATACAGAATCCCGACCAACTACAAGAGCTGGAAGAGAACTGCACACAGCTGCTTGGCGAGACAGGCGACATATGGCTAAGATTCATTAAGCGGGACATACCGAACTGGGACAAGAAACCACATGAGCCACGAGATCCCAGGAACTGGAGTAAAGTCTATCGGAAGCTGAAGAAGGACATGGAGAAAGAGAAGCAGGCTGACGCTGAGGCGCTCAAGCAGCAGATGCAGGCCCTGCAAAAGGATCGAGCACAAAACAAAACGTTGATTGTGGATAGTAGGGTGGGATACGGTGCCGGTAGCAGCAGGATGTTTACCTCTGGAGGGCGTAGCAGTGGCTGGGGCACTCCAGGTGCCCCCGCCAAAACCGGCAAAGTCGCGTTCGACAAACTCAAGAGAGGCATATTCGACCACAAACGAGAACGTCCGAAGGCGCCGCAGATGCCAGCGCACGTATTGGCTCAGAGAAGGACGCAGTTGAAGCAAGCGCCAGCTCGAATGGTTAGGATGGCGGAGAACGAGGCTCCAAGAAATATGGTCCTATCGAAGCAGGCTTCTGCGTCAGTGGCGAGGAGGCACGAGCCGTTGCCACCTACAAGCCGACCACAGATTACGCAGAAACCTGTACCTCAACAAAGAGCTGCTCCGACCCGGACATCACTCCCTGCTGGACAACAATTTCATGCACCGAAGCTAAAGCCGCCTCAGGAGCCAGGAGTCGCTCCAACACCAAAGAGGAAGAGGGAAGAATACAGTCTTTTCCACCAGCCGAAAAGGAAGAAGGTCTGAGGAGTGACTCTCCGCGCCCACTCATGTTCACTACGTGCGGCAGGCTTGGTCATAGAGGCATTGAGACAGAGTCTTAGTCATCTTGGTGCTCACTGGTCGGATCTACTGTTCATATTGGCTTCATTCTACTTTGCGGTTTGCATGTCCGGGTATCTGATCTTCGCAAGCGTTATTGGTTTTTCCGGGCTACAGATATTATCTTTAACCCTGCATTGGGTGGCGCTCAACACATCACTATTACTACGCGATGTGTCTGTGTATCTTTACCTTCATTTCGTCAGTCGTAGCACCTCAAAGTTCGGCTTTTTCCTCGTTCTTCCGATTGCGAACATGAAGTGAAAAGGAAAGGGCGCGCGCAGGCTTGGCAGCCCCAGCTTTAGCAAGAGCGTCTACGGGTGTCATACATACTCCATCATCCCACCTGAGCACGACCTCACCACGCATAACCACGAACAAACTCGCCGAGAGTCCTCGCGGGCGAACACACGTGCAATGGCCGACACGATTGCGAGCGCGGGAACTGCGTCCCCGGAGGCTACTGGAAGCCAGTTTCGTATCCTCGACTTACCGGCAGAGCTTGTTGGCAATGTGAGCGCCCACCTCGACGACAACGATCTCTTGAACGTCCGTCGCGTATGCCGCGCCCTCAGCGCTCACTCGGCAACAGCTTTTGGCGCGCGTTTCTTCGGATACCTTATTGCAATACTGCACCCTACCAGCCTCGCGACCCTTCTCGAGATAGCGCGTCACGAAGTAATCTCAAAATTCGTGCGCAAGGTTACAATCAGCGGTGAGCTCTTGGGTTACACTATTCTTCCCGTGGAGATTGACATGCAGCCGCACCTTGCTATGCAAAGGAGCATTAAGAACTCTGGGTTAGACTATCTCATTTTGCTTGAGGTATTCAGAGCCTTAAAAAATCTTGATGCTGTCAGAATTGACGTCGCCTCTTTCAATAATGCCGCGGACTTTGGATTCGTCAGCGATGGGATCAAGTGCGGGCGAGTCCATCTGTACGACGATGTTATTTCCCCTGATAGTAGCGAGATGGGCTTAAGTAACGGTCATGTCTACGATTTAGTCTTGAGGGCCCTTCAAAGTGCCAAGGCTCACGAGAAAGTCGAATTGTCGCTCATCTTTTGGCCCACATTGGACCACGACCAGCCAGTCTTTTCCTTCGATGTCCAATCGCCAATCTGGA
Source organism: Phoma sp. ATCC 74077 (assembly GCA_033682645.1). Lineage (NCBI taxonomy): Eukaryota > Fungi > Ascomycota > Dothideomycetes > Pleosporales > Didymellaceae > Phoma > Phoma sp. ATCC 74077. The sequence continues at coordinate 806,171 of JAWDJC010000005.1, read as the reverse complement.
ACAGGTCGTTTGCACGGAGGTTGCGCTGCGTTGATAGCCTCGGACTTCCGTCCTCCAAGTGGTTGAACAAGCTCATTAGTTCTGCAACCGACATCCACGATCTTGAACTCCAGGGTGACCACGAGTTGTTCAGCTTTGCCAAAAATGTAAGCGAGACTCCTCATTGGCCCGGATTTCGCCGACTACATATCGACGAGATCCTCCTTTACCATAAGGACTTCGTCCCATTTCTCCGCCAACATAGTTCTACTTTAGAAGACCTTCACCTGCAAGGAATCGGTTTCCCGGATGGCAGCTGGATCGAGCCTCTGAAAATCATTGATACCATGCCGAACCTCGTGCTTTTATTCTTGAATGCCCTATTTGAGCAGACCACTTATAACAAATCTGCCGCCTCCCTTCATTGGTTTGACTGCGACGGGTACCCAGGAATCCTCGATTGTCTAAGCCACGATGAGATCACCGCGGCTCTGGGAGCCCTACGAATTGACTTACGAACCGAGCCACAGACCGAACCATACCTTGTTGCGCCTGAAACCGAAACCTCGCACACCGTGGTCTTCCGACATAATGTAGACTTGCGAAAGGCGACAGCGGCTAATGATGGATTGATCCTGTGTATTGATGGAGAGTGGGTCTTAAATCCCTCGGCCTATAGTGATTGGACACCTTCGGATGTCGATATAGATGAGGTTGATGAAGAAGAGGATGAGGAGGATGATATTGTAGCTGTATCAACATGAGTTGAGATGGCTTGCATCCTTCGTCTTGCAGGAGTTCAAGGGACATTTCACTACATTTTACCGCAATAGGTTCAACGTATCAATGAGAATCATGTACCGATGTATAACATTACTGTAAGCGACATGAGATCGTACTTTGCTGATTTTATGCTCTTCCTCTACACAGCCGTAGTCTTGTTGACAGACTTTTACTCCGAGTTCCCATCTTTGTGATCTATTTGTCCTAGAAATTCCTAGATCGAGGCCTTCGGGGTTTCCTTTATTGCCAAACAACCCGTAGCATATTTATCTTTGATACGATAGTATGCGTCACCTACGGCTAAGTCTATCTATAGTACAAAGGCCTTGAATCCGAAGGTATCATCTCTCGACCAGCAATTTCCACGGGCGGCTGCTCGACCTCTGCAGCGGTGCCCTTATATACCAACATGCCATCAGGTAGCTCTTGCGGCTGTTGCGCGTACAACTCATTTACCTGTGCTGTTTCGGGTGCATGTGGGACACCCGAGGTCATGCTTGTTCGTCTCTTCTTGATCATACAGATGACAAGCCCTAGTATAATACACAACCCAAGCACGCCTCCGACCACACCACCTACGATTGCGCCTGTCGAAGCCCCGGAGGATGAAGTAGAACCAGAAGACGGCGATGATTGTGCGGCCCCAGGATCACAGAAGTCGATGCTGTAGTATACATAGGTCGAGTTGTAGCATTCCACTGGTCGGATCTCTTCTTGGTAGCCAGAGCATATGTCTTCGGTGGTATCGTTGGCATAGATCGTTACTGTTGCACACACGTTTAGCGAATACATGTAAAGGACGTGTACTTGGTTGAGTACCTGTGCATCCAGGATCTAGACCAACAACATGAAAACTACCGTATGAGCCGCTGCGACGCAAGTCGGTGCAAGTTCCGTTTGGGTAGCCGTTAGGTCCTTCGAGGCCTCGCAGTGAGTTCTGGCAGTCATTGTCGGAGAAGAGAGCGATCTGGCTTTTGGCGAGGGAGGGAGAGATGAAAGTGCAGAATAGAAAGAGAATTATATAGCGCATGGTGCGAGAAAAAAAAAGCAACGAATAGGGATGTCAACGAAATAGATTTCAAAATAATACAAGTGTTGAAGAATGAGGACAGAAGAAATAGATCCTACACTAACCAGGCAGATATAGCTGGACCCAGCCGCCCGCTGACCAGGCTGAACTTTGATGAACTAGGTTGTGCAACCTGAGGCTCTGCCCAGCCTGCAGTATGCAGCATGTCCATGAACTTGCGCGAATGGAGGACAGAGCCTCGTCGATACAAATATGTCACTGCCTCCACCGATCATGCGCTTAAGCGCTAATACGCTCGAGTCGTTCTTGGAGGCCACCGAGAATAGCCTGTAAAACCCCACAAAACACATGCAGATTGGCTACATATGCACCACAAGGTAAGCTGGCTTGCCTACTTCGATATCACTGGTGAGCGGAGACGAGCTGAAAAGCCTTGACCAGCCTGATGACAATGCAACGGCTCTAGGAGGACGACCACCACCACCACGAGAAGTGCGGCACCAATGTGACGATGATTGGTGAACTATCCATCTTTCCAAGATAGATGTGTGACATGCTAGAGGTTGCTTCAAGATGAGGGCCTCGATGGAACGTGAAGCCCAAAGCAGGATGAGTGGGGCTCGGAGTTAGATAACGGAGATTAGATCGATATCTTGAATGATATACGGAATAGCGAGTGACTCAACAGAGAACGTACTACCATCCTCGTCAACTTCCTACGCCAGGCCAGATGACGGAAACTAACTCCCGACCAAGAGTTTTGCTCTTCGGTGCAGGAAGCGTTGGTACTGTCTACCTCTACCTCCTCTCCAAGGTTGCATCAACAACGGCAGTCTGCCGTTCCAACTACGAAATCGTCAAGAAGGATGGCTTTGTCATCAATTCTTCTATCTTTGGCCAAGGTATAAGATTCAAGCCTGACGTTGTGCGGGACTGTGAAGAGGCGGCCTCAAGAGTTTCAGCACCTTACGATTACATCATCGTCTGTACCAAAGCCATTCCTGGTGTGATTCCACAGCTGATCAAGCCTGCTGTGGCCCCTGGGCACACTGCCGTTGTACTTGTACAAAATGGCGTCGGTATCGAGGAAGAGTATCATGACAGCTTCCCCGACAATCCAATCATAAGCGCCGTCGTCTACCTTCCAGCAACGCAACGACCAGCAGGCGTAATCAAGCATGGCGAAGTCGAAAAGCTCCAAATCGGAAGCTATCCCTCGTCCGCACGAAATGAGCATGCGAGTTCATTCACCAAACTCATACAGGCCGCTGGCGGTACCGCAGAACTCTACGAAGACGTTCAGCCTAAACGCTGGTTCAAGCTGCTGGTCAACGCATCCTGGAATCCAATATGCGCACTCACCCTAAGCAAAGACACGGATGTACTTAGCAGCTTAGATGAGGCGCCTGGTGTGCTCTTGGCGGTCATGCTTGAGATCCGCGACATCGCTGCCGCGTATGGACACACTATCACGAGAGATGAGGTGGAATATCAGCTTGGTCGGGCTCAGGCTAGAATCCCTACTAATGCTGGTATCGAGCCGAGTATGCTACAGGATGTCCAAGCTGGGCGGAGGATAGAAGTAGAAGCGATCGTTGGTAATGCAGTGCGGATGGCCAAGCACAAGGGCGTTTCTTGCGTGCGGCTGGAGGTGCTGTATGTGCTTGCGAAAGCTCTAGATGCACAGATTGGGAGGAGACAGGGCGAGCAGTTATGAGCGCATATAGAAACCAGTCAAGTGTTCCCTCCTTTCGTCTCTCTATGTTGGTGTTCTCGCGAAACATTCGAATCGCATTACAACTGCACATTTCAGCAAACATGTTAATCTCATATATGACTCCTTCACTATGTCTGATTTCCATCTTTCAGCTCAATTCTATGTTTACATCATATCACAAAGGTATTTTCTTTGACCGATGTTCACAATGTCATGGAATCCGCCACTTCACTCCCGGCCGCACACCGACAGCTCTGCGCCAAGTCTTCCCATTTGCTTTCACTTTCATCTCCCAACCTCGAAATCACTCCTTCCTAATTGTCCTATTGTTGTTATTGTTTCTTAGGTAACTCCAAGCTCGGACGCCCACGGCTGCAGTCAAAAGCTCGCCGCAAATTTTGGACCCAAACTCCCACAACCACAGCGTACGCAACCGACAGATACCATTTTCCAGTCAACTGCCAGCACTGTGTTACAGCACGTCTTATCAGCGACCTACTTATATCATCAATTGCGAAAAGCCCGGCAACGACTGAGCACCCTGCCAAAGCATTCAGCTCAGCCTCTACCTCATCCGCCTCACGAGCTCGCACCGCGCATATAGACACCTCGAGGCTCCCGCACCTCTCGCAATCAGCTACCCTTGTGTCACTCCTACATAAAACTTACCGTGGACATCATCATCAAGATGTCGCTCCGTCAGCTTCTCACCAACGCCTGGGCCTTCGTACAGTGGCTTCTCAAGATGCTCAACACCCTACCCAACATTGCTCAGTTCTTCCTCTCTTGCGCTGCTTGCGCAGTAATCCATGGAGCCATCAGCACCTTTTGCATTGTATGCGAAGCAATCTTTGCAGCCATCAGTACCTTTTACGATCTCTGCACCTACGACAACATCGAGATGTGTGGCACCATGATCCTTGTCTGCCTTATACTTATGATCCTTCTCGCATGCGACTCCGACTTCATGATGAACAAGTTCTGGAACTGGCTCGGCCTTGAGTGCGTCACTTCTCTCCCTCAGCGCGATGTCGAAGGTGTACCTCGCGAGGAACTACCGCCTTCAGTGGCAGATAATCCTCTTTCGTCTCCTACCCTGCCTACTACATTGTCGTCAACACCAGCATCCTACTGGCCCTTCGAGAACCTCGATAACGCAATTATGGACCCTACAGATGATGTTATTATCGCCATGCCATCTACCATGAAGGAGCCTGAAGTACCTCAAATCCTTATCGCTACCGACTTTAAGCGTGACGAGAAGGATGAAGCCGCCACGACTATGCATCAGCTCATCGAACCTCCAGTTGCTCAGCCCTCGGCTCCTACGTTGGCTCCTACTGCTCTGGTAGCACAGTCCCCTGTATCCATTCAGGGTCCTCCACATGTCCCAGTTCCGGCATCCAGTCAGCCTGCTGGAGTCACTCAAGCCCCACCACAGATCATCGTTCCGGCACCCACACAGCACACTGTCGTGAGTCAGCCTACGGTGCAGCCCTCTTTTGACGAGATGGTCGGCTTCGTATTCAACTTCTTCGCTCCTAAGGCAGATGAGCTTAGGACGGCGATGTTAGCTTTTGTCTTCGCCTCGTCTCTGCAGGAATGCTGGGAACCCGCTGCTGCCATCCATAAGTTGATTGCGGAGGCACTCAAGTCTCTTCAGGTATTCTTTCCTGGTGGTCTGACCGCAGACCAGTCCAATGGCATGGGCTGGAATACTATGATCGTGGAATTCTGGGGCCGTCTAAGGCCACATGGCTATGCTCTCCAACAGTATGGGTCCAATGACCTGTTACTATTCCTTAACGATGTTTTCCTCTTCGGTCAGTATCTGGGTCTTCCATTGCAGCCACTCGACTGCACTCCACCGCCACCTCCTCCATCTCCTCCCACTCAGCTTCCGCCTCACCTTCCTCCGCCAATGCCGCGAGCCCCTCCAGCTCACCCTATGCCGCCGCAGCAGACTGCCCCGGCAAAGCGCACTGTAGTCAAGCAGGCGCCCTCGAAACCGGTACGAAATGTGCCGCAGACGGTACCGGAGGCCTCCAGGCCTACACTTCAGCAGCCCGCAGCACCTGCATCAGAGGTGCTAGACTTCGACACCTACGCCTGGATCAAGAAGGGCAGGCTGGCCCTAAACCGGCTCACCAGGGAGTCCTTCGGCTGGTCCGAAGCGAAAGTATGGCAATTCTCGAGCGCAAAAGACTTCGTGTTGAGCGTCTCACGGCCCAACTGGGCCAATCCTTTATTCGTAAAGGCAGAATTGGCCAGAAAGGCGGTGCCTCTTAAGAGGGCCGCAGTTGTCCTTCGCATGCAAGCGAAGGCAGGAGATCTTCAAGATCACACTTCGCTTGCACCGCTGCTCAATGAGCTGAAGGCTTTCTTGAAGAGCGCTGGTGAGATGACGGATGCTTGCGGTGGATTAAAGGCCGCTGAAATGCAGTCGTGGGACGATTGGTATGGGGCCTGCTTGTACTTCCACAACGAGGCGTATATTGTCCCAGAGGTCTACCGGCCGCTTCGAAAGCAGTTCGGGAAGGATGAGTGGGACTCATTCGAAAACCAATGGGTCGCTGTTGTTGACAAGTGGCTCCTTGATGATGCAGAGTGAGTTTGCGGTTGGGTAGGTGGGTGGATAGGAAGCGCTTTAGATGTGTTTCCCTCTTCATTATTGCATGCATTCATGCCTTCACAGTTCTTAGTTTAGACATCATGCTAGTATTTGCGTAGCTACGACCAGCTCTTCGATGCTACATAGCAATAATTCAAGCTACAGTAACGCCACCATCCAAATTATTGATATACACATCACCGTGCTGCAAAGATCTCAAAGACATATGAAGCATAGAAATGAATTGTAATTGCATTGTAGCATCGAAGTGCAGCTGACTTGTGTACTTGCTGCAATCAACGAGATAAAGACTAGATCATGATGACAACAGTTGTACTCCATATCACGTGTAGCGCGATCAGACAGCAATAGGAGTGGAAGAGCTCAGGTCGAACGAGTCTGAGAGGTTTCGCAGGGTCAGTGGAGCAGGTGTCTTGATACCCTCCTCGACTGGTGGTGAGTACAGTGGGTCCAAACTCTCACTACCACGATGTTAGCAAAATCTCCTCAATATTAAGCAGAGCAGAAACTCACAGCTGCATCAAGTCGTCCACTGTGCTACCCTCCTTGTCATCCTTCTCACTCTGCTTCTTCATATCAAACGCAAAGTAATCCTTAGTTTGTTTGAACGGACTGAGATCCCCATTACTAGCGTTCATCACCGCAGGCGTGGGCGGGATAGTAGTAAGAATTGTGTGCGGGTGGTTACCAAACGTCGACATCTTAGTTGGGCACGCAGCGCTCATGCTTGCCCGGAAACCTCGCGGGTTAGCTTCCGGTGGCGAAATGGAGAGCGCCATGGAGTTACTACGCGCTGACTTGGCTAGCGGTGGTGATTGGATCTGGCTGTGGCTCAAGGCCCGTTTAATGAAGCCGAAGGCTGAGGCGGTGGATGAGTTACGGCTTCGTGTGCTTGCACCGCCGTGCTCGGAGTTTGCTGATGAGACGCTGAGGTTCCGGCCATGATGTGGCACGCAGGGGTTATTGCTCATGTTAGGTATGGCCATGAGGCTGAATATACCCCTGAGAGCGGAAATCGCTGCGTCAACGGAAGATTGAATGCTGTTCCAGGCGTACTCGAGTTGGATAAAGTCGTCCAGGCTATCTTCGATTTTGGTCATCTCGTTCAAGCAGACGCACACTGCATCGGCGATGATGGTCGTCCCGATTACCCAAGCATTTGCGACGGCTTCCTGACAGTGCACAGGCTGGGCTTGGATAAGGTTGACGGCTGAGTTTGTGGTCTTATCAATCGCATGATCTGACATGTCGCGCTGCTGGCCCACATCTACTCTCAATAACGAGCGCCTGTGCGAGAGAGATTGATCCCCGTTCATGCCGACTTTCGCACCGTCGTACACGGCTTTGAAGGCATCCTGGTGGACATACGCAATACCGGCATTCAGGTTGTCGAGCGTGGAGAGAACAGAATCGGCATTATCCCCAAGGACGGAGTAGAGGAGTGAAACATGATCAGTACCTTCGATAAGGGCGTGTGCCTGAAGAGATTTGAAGAAGCTGAAGTCGTTTGTCCTTCGAGCGGAGTGAAGATTGTGCCGGACGAGAGCAACGCGTTGTGTCCAATGAAGCTTTTGAGGTGAGTCGGACGCCATTGCTATTATTTCTCTTGAACTTTTTTTGTTTGCTTGTTCTTTTACTGTTATGTGACCTTGGACAAACAAGAACCCTTACTTGTTTTAGAGCGAATGTTACCTAAGCAATTTCGATCGTAGTGCAGGAAAGAGAGGAAGACTTAGAGTTGTTATGCAAAATCGTCACTCGCTGTCCTTATACACTCGAGCGACGGAGCTTGCCGTCATGTGCGATCATCGGCAATGAAAATAGGTATGGATAATCCAGACCTCGACATGATCACATCGACATCAGTAGAATACTGATTGTTGAGTAGACATCTCGATTTGAGACAAGTACACGGAGTTTCCACATGAATTGAGACGTCATAGCATGATATGACAGTGCTTGGTGATTTATAACCAAGCGAGGGTGCATCAAAAAACATAACAAAGTGACGAAGGTCTTTGAACCAAGACAAGAATGGTACACAGATTGTCCCTCTCAGGCTAAGTTGTCTCTGCGCGATGGTAATGCCCCACGTTCTGGAGTGTGCAGGGCTGAGACATCTGGGTCTAGTCCTCGTACGACCATGGACGAATGACTAAAACGTGGTTACTCCTAATGATCGCCAGGTGATGAAGGAGCCTTTTGGGTACTGCATATGGACATTCACCTCGTCATATTGACTTTCGGGCCACCCTCTGCTTGCAGCTGAACTGACACGCTTTCGTTGTTTCGTGCCAGTGTCTCTTGAACAGGGCGGAGCGGTTGAGTTTGGCATACTCAAAAAAATGACATCAATGTTAGTGGCCAGCGGTCCTCCGGAAGGTGCTTCTATGTAGTAGTTTCTCTGAAACGGGATGGTGCTGCTGTTGTTGGTTCGCAGTTCGCAGTCAGCCTCCAGATCACCATGACAGCATGGTGAATACGTGACTCGAAGTGATCATCAGAAAAACCCACCAGCCTATGTAGCGATGTTTTGGCCTCGTTATCGGTTGCCGAACGTTGGGTCGCGGCGACTGCGAAGCTGACATTACCGCTAGTACCCCGAGACCCGAGGAGGTCGGACTCTCAAAACGCTGTGCGCGACGAGAATAGTGTGCTTACCGTCAGGTATTAACCTAACTTTAGCTGATAAGCATGGCAAGGTTCTTCTCGTAGTACTACATATGCCCCCCGTACGCCAAAGATGCAATCTTGGTCGTTCCTAAACATCCTCTTGCTGGTGCACACCCCTTCAAGCTTCACGCATTCACTCCACAGCCTTAGCGATAACCATATAGTTGCTCTGAGAAGAAGGATCGTCACAAAGGGTCATACATTGGGAGTCGGATTTGCCATAGCTATCTTAATCATACTCCTCGTCGGAATAGCATTCAATTTGGGTCGACGACGCGAGCGCACCGGAACTTGGTACTGTTGGCGAGAGAACGTGCTGGATTCGGCGTCAAAACACACGGCACTGCCAGAGCTAGATGCGCCCGATCCGAACAGACTCAAGAATCCGAACAGTTGGCCAAAATCTCGCTCAACATCAGCACTCGTGGAGCTACAAAGCCCCATAAGCCCTGTAGAAGTAGAGTCGCGGTCTCGTTTCCAGGAATTACCGAGCAAAGAGATATACGAGATGGGGTCACCAAGTGCAAGCACAAGGCGGTCAAGCTGGATGAGCCAAACCGCATGGTGGACTCGCTACAACGACCGTAGGAGGGAGAGCAACGCAAGAAGCGACAAGAGTGTAGACGATAGAGAAGCAGCACCCATTAAACAGCCACCATGCCTTGAAGCGGCTCACCTGCCATCGAAGAAGAGGGTAGACCAACAGAAGCAAAGGGAGAGTAGCGGGTCGGCGTTAATGGACTCGCGCGGGAACGGCCTCGAGCATGTGCGCCAGATATACGCGCAGAAGAAGACCGACCTTGCGATCGAAGGAACGCCGTGGTATTAGGAGTAGTGTAGATGGATCATCGCAGTTCGAAGAATGTATCTGGCAACCATGTAGTTTGCTAGAGCTGACGGATTAAGACGAAGAGAAGCTCGCGTGACGCCGTGACGCCATCAGTTGTCGTGCCGAATTTCAGCCGCGTCATCTTTCGCGTTGCACAACACTCAAGTCCTCCTCGGTGATGTCCAACTTTATCGCAAGGTTGTCGCACAGGCTGAATCCGCGTTTCGTGCCTGCACACACTGCTGGTTCGGAAAGGTGATTGGTTGGGGGCGTTGCAATTACGCCTGATTCATGTTGCGTTGCCGCCTTGCTGCCTCATGCGAGAGTACCACCTGAGCAGGCTGCGCGACTGCGCCGCAATAATGGCTGATAATTTCAGACCTTATGCTAGAGAGCTGCACTTCTGCGGTGATGCAGCCTCCTCTTGCGAGCTTCTGCATCTGAGAAGTTTGGAAGGAAAGTGAACTATGTCGCCAGCTCCGTCTCCATCGCAAACGTCGATATATCCATCATCCACATCGTCGACAATGCCCCAAGAATCACAGACAGGACTCCCGGGGATGAAGCGAGGCGTCGCAATTGGGGTGGCGAGTTGCGTTGCTATTCTTCTCATCGCACTCCTCGCCTTTTTTGCAATTAGACGACGAAACCGCATTCTACAAAGCCCGCAGAAATCCGACGTCAACGTTGTAGAGCTTTCAGGGATTGGGGTGTGGCCGCAGGAAAAGCCCCTGCGGATAGCTACGCCGCCGCCGCCGCCGCCGCCTGTCGAAGCCGATGCACGAACGATCTACGAGATGGATGCGAGTCAGATACCCGAGTTGCCCAGCGAAACGGACGCTCAAGAGATCAAGAAGAACAGCCAATCCGATCGAAACTCATGGTGCCTAGACGATGACGCAACTCACACACAGAAGCGACAGCAATGGCACGCTTGGAGCATGGCGCCGAACACTCCAAACGAGCCTCATAATCAACCCGATGCAAACCAACGTCTACCACTGTTGACGATATCTGCACCGGAAGTCTCTCCCGGAGAGGTGTCACCACTATTAGTCTCACCCTGGGATACCTCGTCAAGCTGCGCTTCGCCTGTGAGCGCACTACCAGATGCTCACCTGCCATCGCATCGCTACGGACAATGGGATCGTTGAGCACGACTCGGATGTTATGCTGCCAAAAGATTGGGAACAGTACGCTTAAGAGGGTGCGAAATCCTGCACCCATGTGCTAGCTCACACCGTAAGTGTTTCCCAGATTGACTTCAGTGAGGAGCGTAAGTGCCTCAAAAGACGCACGACACCTGAGAGACACCATCTATCGTCTAGAACATCCCTGGAGCACGGGTTGCGAATGTCGATGCTATGTGATGAAGAACAGAGAATTGAAGGTGGAAGAAAAACGTTGTATGAGTAAGTTCGACGAAGGATGAGGAACGAAAACGTTGATTGCAATCATCAAGAGCATTGCACAAGAAATAATTGCGGAATCACGGACTTGAACTTCGAATGTACACGTATTTGTATTGGTATCATATCTTCAACAAGAACCAGGCGCCGAATAATAAGAATCAAATCCCCTAGCATTGCTTAATATCATCCCTTCTTCTCCACCATCCTAGGTTCAGCTTCCAGAGGGTCGTCCGCATCATCAATAGGAGCATCTTCGAAAAGCCGTTCCCCATTCCCTTTTTCGCCTCTTCTCGGAGGAACCCCAGAGCCGGGCAACTCTGCAGCAAACTCGCGATCGCCAACAGCCTCCACCGGCATGGTAGGGCTCTCCAGCTCAGACAAGCCCTTCTCATCGGCATCTAATTCTTTCCCATGTCCAATCTCGACAGCACCCATAGCACCCGGCGCCCTATATTCTCTAACGTTGGACCCTGAGAGATTTCGGGCAATCTCTTCATCCGGCGTATCGCCATGGAGCGATGAATCTCGTGATGCTTTGCGCTTTTTCTGCCACGCCCTTCGTCTTCGTCTTGCGAAGATCCACGCTCCTATAGCCATGAGGACGACGGCAATGGCGACACCAACTCCGATGCCAGCTGTTGCGCCGACGCTGAGACCTTGATTGTTGCTAGGAGGAGCGTTGACTGATTCGATTGGGTTTATAAGACCGTCGGAAGGGAGTGTGTCTGCTAATCCGGCGGTTGAACTTGATGGAGAAGTACTGGCTGTGTTGGATGATGCATCTACACGAACGAAAGTGGTGGGAGTTTCATTAGGGTTGTTGATGTCTGGCGATGGCTGTCCAGGCAGAGATGTGTCTTCCGTTGCTTGGCTAGGTATGTCGGTAGCAGGGGCTGGCGCTGGAGCGATTGTTGTTGGAGGTGGTTGCGGTTGAGCAGGAACGCTTGTGGCGGGTGGTGGAGCAGGAACGACTGAACTCAGATCATCGTCGTCATCGTCGCTATCGGTATCCGTCTCAAGAGGAAATGCAACTGTGGGTACTGTAGGCGTGGTCATAATGGGTGCAATGGCGTGTTGGAATAAAGTGTAAGCGAGCGACTGTTCCCAATGAATTATGTAGTGTTGGATTAAGTAGTCATTCCTGCGTATGGCCGTCTTTGATCGAGGGGGATGGCGTGATCAAAAGTCGAACCTTGGAACAGCGCACCAGGAGGCATATCTTACTTCTTAAAATTCAGGTATGTATCCCTAACAAGTACTTTGAGCATGCTTCCACTCTCCAAGAGTTGGCGTTGAGCCATTCTAGGGACTGGTCGATTCCCTGACTTGGCGCCTATTGGCGTAGCGGAGCCCCATCCGACGCGTGGTCTTGCGATAATAAAGGTCTGGGCACTTGGCCGTCAAGAACCACAGGTACCCGTTGACCATCCAGCAGCCCGGGCCAAGTCGACGGAGATAATGGCATTCGAAAGCAAGGGAGGCTGAGCCGTTGACAAGACACGCTATACATGCCGACGTCGAATGGAACACCAGCGCCACGACTTCGTCACCTTTTGATAGCGATACCGAAGACACGTCCAGGACCCACTCCCTGTTATTCTGAGACGGAGATCATGATAGTCAGAAGCCTCTGTCGTCATTTGCAACCCAGCCATTTTCTGCTCTATCGACTTCAAATTCTAGAGGTCTCGCCTGTCTCTTTCTTCTCGTTATTCTCAAACCCTCGATTTCCTTGAACATTTGGCACCCGTTGTAGATCCAAGCCAGCTCGATCCGCCTGTGGGCTGGGATAATCTTGCCATTTGCATCCTCAACTCTGCACTGAGTATAAAAATCCAAACACGGATACAGGGTCGGCTCAGCGTCAAATTTTGCAAGTTCCAGAAGGCTTCCAATAACAAGCGCAGTAATGCAGACTAGAAGGGTTAAGCCGCTGAGGACGATATATGCGTAAAGTGTACCACGGCCAACTACGAGCTTGTAGCGCGTGTCCGCGAATGAGACGAGTGAAGACTTTTCCGGTTGTTCAAAAGCGCCTTCGGTATAAAAATTCGATATGTCGGTCGAGTTGGACACGAATGGCAGTACAGTCTGGCTCAGAATTCCGTTTTGACAGTAGAATAGTGTGATGCCTAACAGGTTCTGTAGCGCATTCGTACCCCTCCAGTGAGCTTCGATGTTCGTGCTCAGCTTCAACCTGCTGATTCTATACATATGCCCAGCAACTAGGCGACCGAAAAAGTTAGTAGGCGAGCCAAGAATGGGGTTTGACGGGACTACATCGGCGGTAGTGCTCTTGGTAGCTAAAATGACGCTGAGCGAATTCAGGATGTCCAAGGGATTGATGTTGGCGGGCTGCGGGTTTGATCGTACTTCATGCCAGAGAATGCGCCCATCCAGGCGCTGGTAAGCAATAGTGGCACGGACATACGACGCGCTCAAGGACGTCGAAAAACCTGTCGAAGATTGCCAACTGCTGTCATTTGCACACTGCTTATTGACCATGAGACTCGCAGGACACGGGATCATCATGGCATTGATTTTCCCACCTTTCGTACCACCGAGGCAGAGAATGTAAAAAGCCGGACCGGCATTGAAGTTCTTACACTCTAGGTCGGAAGTCGACGCTGCGATGTTATCTGAAAACTCGAGCTGAAAAACCTGCTGATTTGCGGAGAGGACCACCTGAGAGTCTGAATCGCGAGACAGGGGCAGATTTGCGTTCACATTCTGGTACTCTTGTGTAATCAAGACTTTGTGCAGGCAACTTTGATCAGGACCCAAAGCCATTCCTTTCGCGCATTCTCCATGCCGCGCCACATCAGGTGTGAGATCGATCGCATGTAACGGATTTGAGAGGAAGGAGACATAGCCGAAGTTGAAGAACATATCTTCCATGACTCCTAGTTGAGAGGCAACGCTCCCGTTAAATGGCTCCATGCCAAAAGCCATTGGCGTTACGGTATGATCCCCAGCAACATATGTCAATTCAGTACTTACATTGCCTATTACTGCATTAGTACTGGTCGCATAAATGTAGGGACGCACGCACTCATGATCAACACGCCTAGTAGAGGTATTGCAACCTCTGAAGTAAGCCGTAATAGACTCATCAAGCGCGGTTTCATGGGCCATTCGCTTGGTGGGAGACCTCTACCGAGCGCTAGGACAAGTAGACCGAGTGGCCCTGTACTAGCTTGCAGGGCTAGATATTGAGGAAGGCGGATACCTTCAGGTCGTGATATTAGCACCCATTGAACGACCTCGAATGTCGAATGGACCGTGCCTGCGAGAAACAGGCCGGCAGCTTCGGAGAAGATACGGAGTATCAGAATTGTTCTTGATTGTGACGCATAGATAATCTTCGATTGCGAGAGACGTGATGAGCCAAGCGCGTACGACAACGTTATGAAGAAGAATACAAGCGCAAGGATAGTAGAGGTCCAGGCCAATATGGTTTGTCGTGCCAGGCCCAAGAATCGTCCATCTTTGAAAGGTATCCAGGTCGGCAGCCACGAAGGTCGCTGTCGTTTAGGTCTTGCCATTGGGAGATGCCATATATAAGAGCAATGAATGCGAAGAAAACGAGGGAACTGATCTCATCGTGCAAAGACATCTACAATGAAAGCACTGAGGTCATGGGAGGTCTAAAATTAGGTAGATTTGATGAAGGATTTAGGGCTATACTTGAATGGGTAAAGCGGCTACTGAATGAAGAAAGACCTGGGGGCCGAATCATGGAGATGGGATATCCCGCAGAATGTTGAACAGGGTAGGCATCGGCCGGTGAGTGTTCAGAGAAGTGCAAGCGATACTCCCGTGATGCGTGGGACTAGTAAGATCTCGGAAGGACATCCGAAAGTCCTCTTTACGGAGGTCTACAACTGTAAACGCCGAGAACATAAGATACACGAATAGGCGACGACTTTGCGGAGCTTGAAGGGATTCGATATATGCATGTTCTAGTGATATTCCAGGTATTGTAGAGCGTTTTCTGAAGTACACCAAGAACGACGCTGGTGAGCGAGGGACGATTTGGGCTTCGACATCGTGCCTCTATCAAAAGAGTCATCGAGCGGCATTGGTATAAAGCGACGTTCTCAATGATGGAATGTGTTGAAAACAACGAATAGTGGGATGATCTATCGAGGATGGAGTGATGAATGGTGTAGTCGATCGATCGCAATTTGAAGGGCCTAGTACGCCTGGAAGGCGTAGAAAGTGCTGCCGTGTCTCTGGTCCGTGCACCAAGGCGTGCAACATGGGGTAGCGATCGGCTCCGCAGGAACAGCAACTAAATATTGATGTATTGGAGCGTCGTAGAAAAGAGCAAAGCTTCTTCGCCGTGTGCTAGTCGATTTCCCGTAATTCTAGCTCTCGAGGAAAGCAGCGTATAGATCATTGTGTTGAGTTCGCTGGTGAAATAACTCGAGCTGAGGCGGATTGTCGAGGGCTTGAGAGCTGCGACCTTGAGGAGCCGTCTATCCGATGTGTTATCTCCATCAGCTCATCAGCGATGAGCGCCATGGTTTCATCTCCGTTCTGGACCGAGAGTTCGAGGATGCAGGCTGGCGTGGGTCTCGGTACCGTTCTTCAGCCCACTTCATCCGGATCCTGCCTGTCTTCATTTCAGCCGCTTTGAAAATCTCTTTTCAACAAGGCTACAGATTGCGAATGTGTTCGCCAGGTTATTTCTGTCTGTCCTACGATCTAGAGAAGCGTAATTGCATGATAGCGGTGGCAGTGCGCATAGATACTCAAATCTCGGACGCAAAGATCTGCAATGTCCATGCTGCACATCAACCGCGCGAACATGACGATCCAAGATCCAAGCACCAGAATCCCGAATCCTAGGTCCATGGGAGGACCCAGTTATCGTTCGTGCTCGTGCTTATCGGGTCCTTTGCAGTACAACGCAAAAGACCTACCATGGTGGGCTACCTAATGAACAGAGACGGATGGTCCTCCTCCAACCCACAGTTGACGCCACAACAACGCATATGGGACGGTTTAATTACTGGCTATATACATATGGCTGGCGGCGTCAGATCGTCTGGAACTATTCTCATCGTTCAAATGTTGGTTAATCGGTAAAACCACACAGACGCCACAAGCCGCATTCAGCTAAGGGAAACGAGAACCGAACCAACACGAAATGAAGCCCTCTTAGTATTCGCCAGGCGCTGCACACCAGTACATAGGACCCGTTTACCCCTGCATTGGTAGGTCAGCCCTGTACCGTACCTCAGTGGCCCCATTGGTACCCACGCGGTATCGCTTTTAACGTAGGTTGGCGCAGACCTCAACTTCTCTCTACCAACAAACCCATGGGCGAGTGTCAGAGACATGTCGGGAATGAAAGGCAAAGCAAGCATTTTGCTTTTTGGAGGTGTCGAGGTACGAATTTCACGTAAAAGATGCGTGTCGAGACATACACTGACTTCGGCCCTTCATTTCTGCAGGTGGACGTCAGCCAGTTTGACTTCGATGACCACTCTTCCCGAGTTGACAGCATCAAGACAACAAACATCCTACTCATCGTCGCGGTGGTGTCTATTGTCAGCCTACGTATCTTCGCGAGAGCGGTATTCGTCCGTAACATCTTTGCAGATGACGGTGCGCATGCCTAGTACCAATTCGACGACTTCACTGATAAGCAGAACAGTTTACATATTGCTTGCGGCTGCATTCACAATCGCACTTGCCTCCACATGCATTTCCGGTATGCATCGTACTTACACTGGATCGATTCATACTAAACAACTGCGGCAGCTACTCGCTACGGGCTTGGAACACATGTATGGCTTCTGCCGATTTCGACTATAACGCAAACCATGAAGAACTGTATTTTGGTGGGTGGTGTGCAACTTCTTGTTTTATACATCTATACTGATACGAGATAGCATTTATATATCTGTCAAGTACTCTACGCATGTGCCATTGCGGTTACGAAGATTGCCATCATCTCGTCCTACATCCGTTTTATACAAAACCGCACATTTCGCATATCAATGCATGCCATATCGGCTGTCATCGCTGGCCTATGGGTGACAGGTGGGTACCGCTCTTCGTATACACGTCAGTCTGCTCATGGCGTTAGGTGTGTTCGTGACAATTTTTCAATGTAGTCCAGTGGAAGGGGCGTGGGATTTCACCATCTCTCCCCGTAAATGCATCGACTACGTCGACTGTAAGTGAATTATATGTATGACCAGCATATATGTGAATTACGGACTGATCATGTAAACCCACTCTTAGATCTGTACGCGAGCTCGGCCGTAAACATTTCGACGGATATTCTTCTTTGCGTGTTACCTTTGCCTCATCTCTGGAGGCTTAAGATGCCTTTGAAGCAACGCATAATCCTTTGTGTACTCTTTGCGGGAGGTATCAGGTACGTCATATGAAGAATTTTGGGTGTGAGCATAGCTAAAGCCCTATAGTGCGTGTGTAGTCTGCATTGTTCGAATCGGTTACTTGCACCATCTCCGTAACATGGATACCACTTGTAAGCAGAGTTCCGCTATCCGGTAGCACAAAAGACGACTTTTCGAAGTTTCTTGCCACTGACGGATTCAGACCAAAGCGTACCTGCCCTTCTCCTTACCGTTTGCGAATGCAGTCTCGGCATCATATGCATCAGCATACCGGCTCTTCGTCCGATGGCGCAACGAATCTTTCCAACGGGTTTACGAACAAATACATCGTCCAATCGTCGTTCACGAAGCGTTCCTCTCAGTCATATGACGCCACAACCGGGTAGATCCACGTTTGATACAGAACATAAAGGAGAAGTGATAGTCTCGCAAGAATCTATTTCACACGATCGCGTTTCGCAGCACGACCGTGTCTGATCAGCCATTACAATGCGTAGAAAGGCTGCTGAGGACCTTCCAAAGTAGGAGACTCCATCCAGCACGTGCGAACTCGCTTTACGTCTCGTATTTGCTGCGGACGTGGCGTCTGCACAGTAAATACCGTATCAGGCAGCGGCTAAGGCGTCCGACTAACTGCAAATTACGATGCTTTGGACCGAATCGCGAACGAGTTTCCTCAAACGGAAACGATACGGCCTTTGCACACAGAGGAGAACGCTTTGAATCAAAGTCGGAGGCTATTGTACCGCCAAGTTGGTCTTTGACGGTAGGGTCGATCCAAAATCGACTACACTGATAGAGAGTATCGCCTCGTGCAACACTCTTAGAATCTCCAACGGCGACGCCACCACGTTTTGTAAGCTCAAATTGAAAGATGGGCCAGTGCTTGTTCAGCTGAGCGGGCAGGTTTCGCTAAGGCAGCCAAGATTACAGCCACTCTCTCGCGGCATACTTTAATTGGTTAAGCATCACGACGTCACCAACAAGTTTTGTCAGGTTTTGAATCAGGCTGTGTTGGCGATCTTACTACCGGTGAGTGGCATTGCAGAGTTCCTCCGCATCATAGATCGATGGCGTTCAAATGCTTATATGAGGGCCGACCCAGTACGCCCGTAACATCATTACTACTCCTCACGGATACATAAACCAGTCATCGCATCATCAAGAAATCATATACCTCGCCTCCAATAATCTCGTCATCGACATTTTATAAAGGCTACTCAAACTACATACCCGACCCACAAATAAGATTCACAATGAAGGTCGCAGCAGTAACAACTCTCCTCTTCGCGACACTCGCACTCGCAAGCCCAGCACCGGTACCTCAACCAGACGCCGAAGCTGCAGCACTCATGGAAACACGCGAACAATTCCGCAACGCCCTCGCAGCACGCAACGCTAATGCTGCACCCAACGTCCACCTTGATGCACGCGAACCGAAGCCGAAGAAACCAAAAGGAGGCAGCGGAAGCAACAACTCCAGCGCTGCAGACATGATTACACCGAGTCGCGCGCTGCAACTAGGCGCGTTGGGACTTGGTGTCATGGAGGTTGTGAGACTGTGGTAAAATATTGTGGGGGTTAACCGCACGATGCTAGCGTAATCTGGGGAAAGAACGGTCATGATTATCTGGTGGCCGCTCTGGAACGACTCAAGGAATGCGCATCCTGACAGCGTTTTGTAATGATTTTCTTGTTAATCTTCTTTGTACATTACGCATGATACCACAATACTTTCTTCAATGTTAACGATAATGATACATTCACACATGCTCACACATTGCGCGCACTACGTCATTTCCGTGGTCCTCGTGTAACCTTATCGTCATCAAAAATTTGTGATCGGCGGCTACTTCATCCTGCCTGCGACATGACCCTAGCATCAACGGATATGACAGTCGATTCCTTCGAGAGAACTCTAACTCCTATTGGGCAATGTAATTGTGCTGGACGCACAGCCACAGTGATGCCTATGAAGAGGCGCTGCTACACTACTATACCCTGGCTATATTCTGTCCGAAAGCAGAAGGTGAGATGAGCAGAGGTACGATTTGACTAGTACCAGGATGTAGGAGTTGCAGTTAAGTAGCGCACACAGCCACCACCAAGGTCAGCCGATCTTGTATGTAGGATTCAATAAATTCGTATGTGAAAAGATATCACGGTTTCCCGGGAACTCAGTGACAAGTTATTCTGAACACAGCCACGTATATTTCTCTTGGACGTGATCGCAGGCAGGTTTACACGAACATTGCTACGTTATTGCGTGAAAGTACGCCGCGTTCTAGCAGCAATTTTAAGGGATCGATGAAAATAGTCGAGTACGGACGTGCCGACTTAACATCTCAGAAACAACCTGACAATGAGAAGATTCCTTTGATGAGCATTTGGAGAGGAGTGTCAGGTTTGTTCACCACTAGCAGCCTCAACTCATTACATAACATAGCAGGTGAATAAACCTGAAGATCTAGAATCAGAGCAGCTGAATATGAAGGATTTGTCGCTAAGGGTGAAACATAAAAGCTTTAAAGCTCCGATGTATGATCATTGATCGGCAATCACGCTAGATTACAAGATTGAGATTACGGATACTCCTCGTACCAAAGTTCTTAACGATCAGACTGCAGATCTTCAGTTTTTTCCTTCAGACGAAATCTACGCGTTGCGTATTCTATCTCGTCCAATTATATGTTGGTCAATTAGTATTTGTTGTACTTCAACACGGACTTGGCTTGGGACCTAAAGAATTGAAAATAGAATCACAACAAAGGCACTCAAAAAATATCTTGTTAACAATGCATTAAGTCCTAGTACTCATACATTCAACTAACAGAACCAGGAGATCAACAAAAGGAATGTACATGATACACATGCACCGCTGTGCACCCCGGCGACCGAAACGCCAATATGTATACACCAACCGAGGCTACCTCTTCATGATACATCTAATAATCATACATGTTTGGAGCCATCAATTCGCTCATCGCTATTTAAGCGGCAGCGCTGGGAGCAGGAGCAGTGGGGTTGACATCAGAGCAGATGAGAGCCTGGCCGAGGATGGGCAGGAGGCAGCACTTGGCCTGCTGGCCCTCGGCAGCGCAGGTGTCGATGAAGTCGTTGGTAGTGGTGGGGGTGATTGGCGCTGGGAAAGTGTTAGGATATTTATCATTGCGAGATGGTGAATTGGTGAGGAAACTTACGGGGAGCGCAGTCCAAGTTGGCGAGGTTCAGGACATCAGTTGCGCAGCAGACGGCTTGGCCTGAGGAGCAGAGGGGGAGCTGGCGCTCTTCGAGGGGAGCGGCGAAGGCTGCGACAGCGAAAGCGAGGACGGTGGTGAAGAGCATCTTGATTGTGGGTTTGGTGGTTGTTGTGAAGGTGGAAGAAGATGTTTTGAGTGAAGATTGATTGGTTGATTGATGTAGAAGCTGTTGATGTGAGTTGATGGTGTGCGATGATGGTCCATTGTCGACATCTCGCTGCCCTCTTTATACTTCTTCTGAACAGTCTACGTAAGGGGTATGTCCAAGATCGAACCACTTGCTTGCTAGAGAGGTAGCATTGTCGTCGTCATCTACAATGGACTCTCAGAGCAAGATCGTCATCAGTATCCAGCTGAACAACGCTCAGGCTTGACCATATCAGGGTCAACATAAGGTTCAGGGGCAATCTACACGATCAATATCCTCAGGGCGGGTCTGTACCTGGTAAAAGTGACGTCGATCCAGATATTTCAGCTTCAATGCACCTACTTGGCCAGTGTAAGTGGGTCACTAGAGTTATTGGGAAACCGTTAGGGCTGTTGATCTTGAAACGTGCACGGGTGGAGCTGCCGCAGTATGGAGAACTGACAGGCATCGTTCGAAGATCGATATCGGAGTATGAGCTGTTCGTGGCAGTGATGTGGTGCAGTAGGGCGATAGGGCGACGAGCCGAGCGGCCGAGTACTGACTGAGCTGGCGCGTATACTTGCCACTGGGTGCACGTATGACATGCTTCTGCATGCACGATACATCCGTAGAGCCGCGAGAAGAGATCTTTGGAAAACCATGGAAGTCTATGGTATGACCGTTGCTGAGACTCCTACATTGGTGACGTCGAAGGGGCTAGGGTAGTGACGAAGCGAGCTATTGTTTGCAGTGGTCACATAAGTGCTCATCTCCGTAGAAAGACCGGCTAGGGTTTCCGAACGCAAAGCCTTGGGGGCTACCTAGGATCTTGTAAGTGAACTATGGTAGCGCCATCTAGGGCGAGTGCGTAATTCGAGCATGTAAAGGAGTAGACGGCCAATCATTGCAAAATGTGGCTATACAGCCAATATGATAATCGAGGGCGGGTTGCATGAGGCGAATATCTGAGGTCTCCCAAAAACCCCGATCGACTTCACCTTGTTCTTTCTTTAGAAAACCTACGAGTATTTCGTGAAGCGGATAGCTCAAGCGCGCGCTGTGGCGAAGATGTGTCACTGCAACGTTGAACCATGTGGGTGACGATGATAGGGGGTGTCGATCGCACACAGAGGAAACGTGGAGCAAGGGGTCTAACAGGGTATTGGAATGAATGAAACTCGTCGATTCGCTTCCAAGGAAAAGCGGAGTATTAGCAGACCTGAAGCAGTTCGCTTAGCGGGTGATATATCGCAAGGGTCCAGACGTATAGGTACTTGAGAGAACTCACAACATACCAAACAATGGTCGAATGGTCGTTTTCGCCAACTCCTTTTGGCCATTTATTCACTCACAGAATAGTATATAACTACGAAAAGCAAGGAATCCGATTACTTTGCGTGTTGAACGTGAATCAGTTTCTTGGCCGTGAAGAACGTTGAGGTGAAGAGGGACGGAACGTTGCATGCGTAGCCGGCCGTTACGCCACAAATCGCCCGACTCAGCGCGCCTTCCCTGTTTCAGAGCAACAACCGTCTCGCCTGCACAGATCTACGTCACACATCGGCCCTGTTCCTGAATCCTTGCGAGCGCAGCAAGTCGTCGCGAGGGAGATTTACATCATTATTCTTAATTCGACCAATTGCTCTGGCAGATCAATCTATTTCAGGCTTATACTCGGTCTGCGCCTGATGGAAATTCAGAAGCGAGGTGCATTTTTCCATGCGATGCTCCACGCGAGGCAACCATCCTGGTACTGCAGACAGTGGCTCAGTTTTGGAGCGTGGTGTTTGTTGCCACGAACAACGATAGAACCGATTGATCCGAGATGTGCCCAGTAGAGTTGAGCAAAGTTGTGGCGACTATGGTTACGTTAGGCGACGAGGCTTTATCGCTCACCAGGCGCAGCTGTTACCCCAGGCAAGATACGTGCACATCTCCCTAGATGCATTTCTAATGGGGCACTGTTTGGAGCCGAGCCAGCGTTATGTCGGAGCCAGCATGCATCGATTCGTTAGACTCCTTAAAACACGTGTCCACGATTACGGTTGTTTCTGGTGTTCTAGGCCCCCCTAACTCGGCATTCCGACATGAGTGTTCAAGACTCGACTTGCGTCACGATAGGAGTTCCTGGACGGCCACAACGATCGCGTGGTCATCCGTAAGAGTTAATAAGATGAAGCCTAGTGTGAACAACGATGAGAACAGAAGGAAATAGAGACTTCACATTCGACGCATCCAAACGCATCCATACAAATGCCAGCGCCTGTATGGGAAAACGATCGAACTGGGTGAACGAAGCTAGTGAACACGACTACGGTGAGCAAGGCGGAAAGTGGAAACACGATCGACAGTCAAATTGTTTGCATGACAAAGTGGCAATGGTAAATTGAATAACACATCAATAGGACATTAGCATTGGTATCGAGCTCGGAGATAAAAGTACAACAAAACAAACGCCATGCAATGCAACACCCATGCCATGCTATGCTATGCAACGCGATTCAAAACACTTTTCGCACCCGCATTTAATGCATTAAGAAACGAAGGTTCTAAAAGACCTTGTTCACAATCTTCTTCCACGTGCTCGCAGAGCTCTCCTCCCACGTTTCCGAAAGCTCGTCTTCGAACTTGCCTGATAGGATATCGGCCTCAGCAGGATTGATGAACTTGCTCCTTGTAACGATCTTGTGGCCGATATACAAGACAGCGAAGAGAATCAAGCTGATGTAAGCGATGAAGAAGCTCTGAGTATCCCAGGGGACGAATGCGGTGAATCCTTGAGTTATGGTGATGATAACGCAGAAGGTAAGTCCGTAGATAGCGAGGCCTCGGCCACCCCAAGACTTGAACGGAAGAGTGTCGCGACCGATGTTTTGCGCCTTTAGTGCGCGCATGAAGCCGAGATGGCAAACGCAGATGCAAGACCAAGCGATAAATCCGGCGACGGATACGATATTCAACAGCCAGTTGAAGGCCTCCCCGCCGTTGGATGACAGGTTCATGTAGGCCAATAAACCCATAGCGGCAGTGATGGCGGTGGACCAGTATGGCACACCTCGCTTCGTGGTACGCTTGAGGAATGCAGGACCGCAGTGTTCCTCCGCGAGACCGACCAAGATACGACTGCCGGAGTAGACGTTTGAGCTGGCAGCCGACAAGACGACTGTAAGGAGGACAGCGTTCAGAATATCTGGGAGAGCGCTGACACCTGCGAGCTGAATGGCAATGACTAGGGGGCTGGAGCCAGCATTGGTCTCCCCGATTTGTAGCTCTTCGAGATCGTAGGGAACAAGGATGCCGACGAAGAAGATGGTGAAGACGAAGAGTGTGAAAATACTCCAGAAAGTACGTCGGATAGCCTTAGGCATGGTTACACGCGGATTAGCCGACTCTCCAGCGCCAATGGCGCAAAGCTCTGTTCCTTGGAATGCGAAACCAGCCTGGATGAGAACAGCCCAGAAGCCCACGAACTTTGCAACAGGTCCCTCGGCGAGATAAGGAGCAAAAGCGCCAGGCGAATTCCAGTATTTGAAGCCCAGGTATCCCTGTGCGCCGACACCAGCATTCATGCAGATGGCGAAGATCCAAAATCCGACGAGGGCGACGACTTTGATCAGGGCGAACCAGAATTCGAATTCGCCAAAGATATCGACGGGCAAGAAGTTGACGGCGGTGATGGGAACCCAGAAAATGGTGATGAAGATTCCAATGCTCAAGTCTGCGTTCCACCATTGGATAATGAGCCCAGCAGCCGTGAGTTCGAGCGCGTATGTGATAGACCAGGAAAACCAGTATATCCAGCCCATGGAAAAGCCAAGGCTGGGGTCGACGAAACGGGCAGCGTATTGTGTGAATGCACCGCTCACGGGAAGATATGTTGCCATTTCCGCAAGACTGAGCATTACAGAGTATACCAGGGTGCCGACGAAAACGTATGCGAGGAGTGCGCCAGCAGGTCCAGCTGTTGCGATGGAGCCGCCGCTAGCAATGAAAACACCAGTACCAACAGTTCCACCTAGTGAATAATGTTAGAAAAATATGATGGTTCAATTGGAATGGTCGAACTCACCAATCGCAACGAACTGCAGATGCCTGCTGGACAGCTTTCTGTGTAGCTTGTCATCCGGAACAGCAGACTGCTTCTCGATGTCGTTGGAAGAATGCGCAACCGACTTGTCCGAGCTATAATCGCCCTTGGGCACAACTCCCTCAGCAGCAGAAGCCATCTTGTTGGGCTGATCAACAAAGAACCCGGAGGTAGGGTTAGACGTTTAAAAGACAACTCAAAAGTCGTGATAATGTATTATGGATATCGAGCGCAACAAAGCCTGGGATCGCGAGGTATTTCAATCGCGCACACGAACCTGTGTGGAGTCATCTTGCAACCACTGCATACACCAAAAGGGAAGCCGTCGGAGTACTCCACGCTCTGGAAAGCCCGTCGAACATAGAAATTTTCATCCTGGTCCACATGGCGGCAAGCGTGTTCAAGCTTCGCCGCGCCAGATGCTGATGTTGATCCGTGATGGTAGCATGATTAGCAGCACGACGAAATTTTCGACCAGGGATTGCATCGGTTACGAACGGGTCGTCGCCGCCCGCTCGCGTCAACTTTAACGCGACGGCTTAGCCATGCTGGCCATCTATCGGTAACGCGGGAATAACGCGTGGCTTGGTGCGTTCCTGAGTGTGGCCGCCGCCCAGCAGAAAATTTTGCAGGTTAGCAGGTGCTTTTTGGGGAACGATGGGCTGTGGGAGACGAGTTCGGGAATGGCTCGAGGGTCGGTCCTTCGTCGGGGGAGCCGGTTGGCATCGAATCACACATTGTCGATCCAGAAAAGCCCATCCAGCCCATCACTTCGTGTCGCCTGTGACCGAATACGATGCATTCCATCACTGATGGCCTTGACTAACTGTTGATAAGCCAGATCTTGCACCTTTTCTTTGACTGACTTTGTACACATGGGGAACTACGCCACCTCCACAGATATTATTCAGGCGGTCGTCACAGGGCTGGAATATTTCAAGTTCGCCACCATTCGAGGTTGTTGATCTGCAGGCGCCGTGGAACAGAAGCCCACGAATCTATCCATCCTCCATTGATACAAGTCTGTCGCGCACAAGAATCACGATGAGCTCGCGCTGAACACATGGGCTCATATGACAAGGTTTGTGAACACAGGTGATTGAGCTAGACTTGGTAACAGACACTACAAATCGACAACGACATCTCCAGGATGAATACCTCTTAGTGTCAGGGATCATGGCAAAGCTATATGCGGAATACTAATCTGCTGTCTGAGACACAAAAATTGAAGACAAGTCACCCGGCCTTCACGATCTCTAGTCTCAATCGAAAGCGTCTTCACTGAAGAAGAAAACTCGGGGAGTCTCACATTCGCGCCCTGATGACATGTTCCACTTTCTTGGAAGCAAATCTGGGAGAATGTATGCGCCGCGGTATAGTTCAAGGACGACAAATCGCCATGCCCGTTACGAGCAGAGAGGTAGGACCAGGTTAGGACGGATGAGAAACATGTCAACGTCCTGTACTCAAAAATGGAAGAGTCGACTCAGCGCAGCCCAAATAAAAAAAGGATCGCGAAGAGTAAATCGTGTCGTGGTGGCGCACGTCATCATATATACTCCATGACCCCGTTGCCTCGTGGTCATGTCATCTAGCTATGTATACAGCCCTTACTACCCAAGATATGTTTCCTTCCCTCTTCGCATATACATACAATGCTCATTAACATCATCATCATGACGACGGTATCATGCGTGAACAGATAAGACAAGGTGAGAAGCGTCTCGTCTCGTGATCGGGAAACGCTTGTGAGATACAGACAGGGCTATGCAACGACACGCAAGAAAGAAGACGATTAAAGAGTAACGCGCTTGCTTAAGAAACCAAAACAGGAGGTAATCAACGGTAGGTGGCAGAGTGCTAACCAATGTCAATTACAGGAATGCACCCGACCTCGGCCCACCCTTCTCGAAGTCTTTGTCATCGAGGGGATCGACTTCATCGGTATCGGTTCTTCTTATGCCTTGCTTAGGCGGAGGCGGTGCCCGTTCGGGAGAGTGACCGGGACTCGAGCTTCGTGGCATTGCCCAGTCGTCCGAGTAGCCAGGTGGATACATCTCATCACTTCCATGACTTGCTATTGGGAGTAGATGTGTCGAGTCACCCTTCACTAGGCCTAATCGCTCCTCTTCTGTCGCAGTCACCTTTCCTTCGCGACTGCTCTTGCGGCTATTTCTACTGACTGGTCTTTTGCCGGAGCCTTCCCCTGTAGATTCGGCACGATGTCTACCGAAGACGTTCTGGAAGGAGAATTGTCGTTTTGCAAGATGCGCTGGTATTCTGGGAGGGCCTAGCGAGGAGGAACCAGAAGCTTGGCGGTCATGAGAGTAAGTTGGCTCGGGAAGTGATGCGAATTGAATGTGGGTATCGTGTGGTTTGTATGATGTGTCTTGCGACATATCTTGCTTGAAAGAATCCTTGTCCGAGGCGCGGTCCAGATCCGAAGCTCCATCTGTAGGAATAGGGGGAAGGGACTTCATGCCTACAGTATTGGCTCCTGGAGCATGAGAGCTGCCGCGACTACTAGTGGATTTCCCCCGGGATCGCAATCGCTGGAAGAAACCGGGGTGGAAACTGTCATTGTCGTCGTCCGAGTCGTACGTTGGGAACTGCGACATGCCGAGAGGCGGGTGGACCGTCTTCATAGTGACGGTGGCGCTACGAGTGGGTGGGCGATTGACATCACCGACAATGGTTTTACGTCTTCGAAGTCCATCAAACTCGACTTGCTCGCCCTCACCGATGGGCTCCATGTGCTCTTCTTTGATCTTGATGGCCTCGTTAAGTTCCTTCTTGGATCTAGCCCTAGATAAGGACCGAAGAATAGCGGCGCCGCCACGAAGGGTATCTGCTCTGGGTTCGTACTCCGGCTCTTCCACCTCAGCCACGGTCCGCACTTGATCGAGATCTCCTTTGAAGACGGCAGCATCTGGTACGTCTTTGGCGGATTTGGAGAGCTGTAGCAGGACTACTCCGGAACAAATTTGCAGGAAGCCCATGATGACGGTGACGATCTGTAGTGGTGTTCCCTTGAAGCCTTGGAAGAGTACGGCCGAGGTGACGATGGTGGCTGAAGTGAAGAAGACGTAGTATGTTGGAGTGACCAAGGCGGCGTTGAAGAGATTCAAGGCTTTCTAGGCAATGCTTAGCATTCGTCCGCATGGCCAAGAAAAAGTCACGAGAACTTACATTTAGGTAGATGATCTCAGTGAGGAGAGTGATCACTACGAACACCAAAAGGACATATAGGAACCATTCCTTGAACTGGCCGCCATATTTACCGGAAGCCTGGGCTACTACGGCAGCACCTAGACCCTGGGTTGCAACCACACTAAGTCCTCCGATCAGACTGCAGATGGTGATATAGACCATCATAGTTTTCTTTCCGTATTTGGGTCCAAGCCAGAGGGCGATGACGACGCATGCGACAATAACCACGCCTGCGTAACTGAGGAATCCAGGCGCAATGACCCATTTCTTCATGTCTTGAATCCGTGCAACAGCCGATTGTTCTGGAGCGTTGACAGCGATGACGACCGACCCGATGATGCAATTGAAGCAGCCCACCTTTCCCACGAAGCTCAAACGTTCCTTCAGAAAGATGGTGGACAGGATGGCGCAAATGACAACCGATAGCGCTCCCATAGGGGTTACGAGAATGGCGTCGGTAAACGCATACGCTACTAGGTTGCATATTTCGCCTACGATCATTAGGGTCATGCCGAGCCACCACCAGGCGTTCTTGAGGTAGCCGTAGCCCTCGCCCGCCTCTTCATTGTATTTCACATTGGCCTGCAGTAGCCCATGCTTCTTGATAACGAAGGAAGTGCCGATGAAGACGCCCGATGCGATTGCCAGAACAAGACCAACGATTTTGTAAGATGCCGGCCGTTCACCTTCACCGCCCATGGCCCCAGCGCGAGCCTGTAGTTGGTGGGCGGTTGCGAGGAGATGTGTAGTCGAGTCCATGGTGATGTGGAGCGTGGGGTCGCAACCACCGATGCGGATGCTGTCAGATGCTAGCGCACCGACGACTCGACGTGGAGAAAATGAATTGTGTCAGGACAGGTTATTGGTACGGCAGCATGGAAGTGAATTGGTCGTTGGTTCAGCCGGAGAAGCGCACGAGTGCTCGTGGCCGAGTGTTGGCGGAGGAAGCGACGATTTAGGAAGTCTGTTTGGACAGGGCCGTGGGGTGCGTGCGGAGATGACGGCGGCGAGGAATGCGCGTCGCTGTAGTGTAGGAAGAATCGTGAGCGTCGTGGAAGCAAGAGGGTATTTTCGTCTGCAGTACGTTTGAGGAGGGCGCAGTCGACAGGTTCAGCTGCGGGCGTCCTAATGCGTAATCGTCGTGCGTACAGCTCGAGGTCTAGATGCGCGGGTGATTGGTGCGTCGTATGGTGGTGTTTCTGCTGCTTTTGGGGGCTACAGCCTGCGTATGCAAACAAACACTCGTCTATAGCGGAAAGTGTATATAGCTGGGTGCGCACACAAAGCAATTGGGTGTCAAGCGGCCTGAGACGGTGTAGCAGAGACTTTGGTTTCAAGCCGTCAACAGGCTTCCTGGGGCCCAAACTGGCTGCAGGGGCAACCAACCGGCAGGGATATGTGGAGCAACGTAGGCCAAGCAGATCAGCAGAAGCCACCCAACGCTTGACAGCGCGCGACACCCTTCCCGCACCAGAAAGAGCTCGATCACCGCTCACACTGCGCCAAAGGATACAGCGCCGTCCCCTCATACCCCCCGTCGCAGCATGATTATCGAGAGTGGCACCCACGAACCCCGCGACATCTTCGCCGCCACGTCGGTGGCTGAGATCCATGCCGCTCTCCACCAGCTGCATCAGCACGAGGCCACCGTGACGCAGCGCTTGAATGCCCTTATTGCCTCGCAGAAGGACCTCTCGCGAGAGCTCGGCCGCCTCGACCTACTCAGAGCCCATCTCGGCACCCAGGCTGTCAACACGCGCGCTATCAGCAATGGCATGCTCTCCGATGCCGCCTCGACTGCGAATCGAATCTCGACCGCCGTGAAGCGATTGGACCAGGAGCAGTCGAACGTAAAGGCAACGCTGGAGGTGGTCGAGCAGGTGGCCGAGCTGAAAGCATGCGTGCTGGGGGTGAACGGGTCCATGGGAGCACCGCAGGACTGGGAAACGGCAGCTGGCTATCTCAGCCGAGCGTCCAAAATACCAGACGAGGTCATAAACGGCAGCTTCGCGGAGGAGATTGTGCCTACTGCTGAGGTTCCTGATCCGCCGCGGGTGACGCTAGATGCAGCAGCCGAGTCCCTCTGTGGCCTATTCCTGCGCGAATTTGAAAAGGCAACCAAAGAAGGAGACGGCTCTAAGGTGACGAGATTCTTCAAGCTGTTCCCCTTGATTGGGCGGACAGACGTAGGACTAGATGCATACGGAAGATATGTCTGCCAGGGTGTCGCATCGAGGGCACGAGCAAACTTCAACTCAGCTCCGCCAGCACAGAGAAACGAGGGTTTCTTCTATGGCAACACCATCACCAAGCTATTCGAGCACATTGCTCAGATCGTAGACGGTCATGAACCGCTAGTGGAGCGTCACTATGGCCCTGGGATGATGCAAAAAGTTATTGAGCGACTGCAGGTTGAAGCAGATGTGCAAGGTGGCATTGTGCTCGACACATGGCATGAAGAACGAAACATTGACCGCAGGTTGACTGACATCAAGTCATATGCTTTTTCCTTCCTCGTACAGAGCTTCCTGCCCGCCCACAAGCCTACGGCAGGGACACCACGATCAAGCTCCCCGGCCAATGGTGTCATACGAACAAGCGAAGATGAAGGCGTCAACATGAAGGAAGTCGACGCCTTACTAGGCGAGAGTGCACTTATGCTTGGTCGATACGCACTGTATTCGCGTTTTATCTCTGACAAGTGTGCGGTAAGTGACTCAATGTGCTCATTCATCTCTTGTACTCATTAGTGTAGCCCTCTGAGCCCGAAGACCGTATCGATCATGGCCTAGTGATGCCCCGATTCTTAGCTACCAGCAACCTCCAGAAGAAGGTAACCAGCCATCTCATCGAGCCCTTTAATGTTATGACGACCTTCTTCTTCCGACGGTCCGTCGAGAAAGCTTTCCAACTTGACGAGTCACCGTCTGATCTCACTCTCAACCCCACAAAACCTCTTGGCTCGAATCCACCCTTCATCACTTCCGCCGTTGACGATGTCATGTATATTGTCAACCAAGTCCTCCAAAGAACACTAGCTACATCCCAGCGTGCCATTGTGTCTAGCGTTGTGCCCACTGTAAGTCAAATTCTCAGCTCAGACTTCATTGGTATGATCCAGCGGAAGATGCGGGATGAGAGCTACCCAAAGCCCGTCATCCAAGGCGGACTACCTCCCGAGGACAAAGTTATTGCTTTCCTTGTTCTCATCAATAATCTCGATATTGCGAACGACTATATCAAGCGAATCGTGCAACAACAAATGGGCAGACAAAGTGATCCCGAGGCTACAAAATCACCTCTGCAGGACTTGTTTCCCTTCGGTCATGACGCTACTTTCGTCGAGAATACACTGAAGGCAATGGAGAAATCTTTTGCCGCGAAGAGTGGTGACCTACTCAATGACGGCATCACAGTCTTGTTTACCAATGTCCTCAAGCCTCGCATCCGACCGATGTTAGCGGAAGCCTTCCGCGACATCGATTATGCGCCGGAAGATGATGACGACCTCAATGAAGACGGCGAGGAAGATGATGCTAACTTGGTGAAATCGCGATTCGATCGCGGTTGGGGAGTCGTGATCCGACCCATCAAACGTATCCTGACCACTGCGAATTTCGATCGTCTTCTGACTTTCGCTCTAAACTATCTCGCATCTGCGCTTGAGAAACGTATACGAAGCTACTATGGGAGGGTCAATGAGCTGGGAGCCGTGAGGCTGGAGCGCGATATCGCTGGTATCATTACAGCAGCAGTTGCCGGCGGAAAGTACGGTTTGCGTGATGCGTTCACGAAGTGCACGCAAATGACGCTGATCATGAACATGGAGGACGATGAATGGGACGAAGTTGCAAACGAAAAATCTGGCGAGTCTGGTATCCCATGGGTGCTAGACGCAGAGGAGAGGAAGAGAGTTCGAGCTATCGTGAAAGGGTGATCGAGATGCTCCCATTTCCAAGCGAGTCGAGGAATGCCTTGGCACGCAATATAATCAAATGAAGCCAAACCGGTCTTGCTCGGTAGTAGTCAGACCTTGAAGCAAAGACTTCTTGCCATCGTGATGTACGGCATAGCTCACATTCTGCTCGTGGGACTGAGAGCCTATGTGGGCTCATGATTATTGGCTTCCACACCATTGCCGTTGCCGAATACGGATGTCGTGGCTCGTGCCGGCGCTCCGCCAAAGCTTGGCTTGAACATTCCGCCACCTTTCATCTGAACTTTATCCCTTGTTGCGGTCGTGGTCTGTATCTTCTCTCTATCTTTTATCACTTGTTGGCGCTCCTTAAGTTTGTGCGATGCTTTAGACATAATCGCGACACGCTCCACTTGAGTTTGGGGCGCCTATTTTTGGTCCCACGATGCGCGTGCCACTTCTCCTCTCCTGGACCGCATTCCTTCCCCTGTCATTCGCTCAATGTCCCCTCTACACAGGATTCGCTGCACAACGACATGGGCCATATACTGAAGGACGATGGAATCTCTCATACGCGCGGCCGATACCTCCATGCCGGACATTTTATTCTCCGGAGGTTGAGGCCACCATCGAACGTCTGCGCCACGTGATTGCCGACCCGGACCTCTTCCGCCTATTCCAAAATAGCTGGCCCAGCACTCTGGACACCACCATTGCATGGCGCGGACTAGCGGATACAGCGGACGATGCGGAAGAGGGGGAGTTTGTTAGAAAGCAGGAGGAAGAGTTGACATTCGTAATTACTGGCGACATCGAAGCAATGTGGCTTCGCGACTCTGCCAACCAACTCCAAGCCTATGTATCCTTGTTGAAGAAAGACAATAGCCGGAACAGCTTAGCCAGCCTCTTCCGCGGCGCAGTCAATCTGCAGGCAAGATATATCCTGGAAAGTCCGTTTTGCAACGCCTTTCAAGCGCCCGATGAAAGTGGTATAATGAGGAAAAGCAGTATGAACAGCGATCAGATCACGCCGTATTTCGACTATTACAAAGTTTTCAGTTGCCAGTGGGAACTTGACTCTGTAGCTTCTTTTCTACAACTATCCGTGGACTACGTTACTGCAACCAAGGACTATGACTTCTTCCAAAAGTCGAGTAACTGGACGAAGGCGGTTGAGGTTGTGTTGAGGACTGCAGAGAGTATGATGATTGATAGCTATACCGACGATGGCAAGTGGCAGCATACACCATACACCTACTGCGCACCGTACGGGGGCACTCCGATAAATAACTGCAACGGGAGCCCGCATAAAGGAAATATAGGTCTAGTCCGCTCCTTCCATAGACCCAGCGACGATGCATGCACATACCAGTACCTCATCCCCTCGAACATGATGTTCAGCGCCGCCCTAAACGCATCAGCCTTCATTATGGAGCATATCGAACCCAGAGGCGGAAATCTAACAGCCTGGATGCGTCAAATGTCCACCGGCATAAACAGAGGTATCGAGAAGTACGCTGTAGTCGACGGAGGTAAATATGGTAAGATCTACGCCTTTGAAATCGACGGCTACGGCAGCGCCAACGTCATGGACGATCCGAACATCCCGTCTCTCTTATCCGCACCGTTCTTGAGTTACACTACCCTACGAGACCCGATATACATCAACACGCGCAAGAAGATACTGTCGAAAGAGAACCCCTACTACTCCTGGGGCCCTATCATCTCTGGCGTGGGCAGCCCACATACTTTACCTGGCCGCGCGTGGCCCATGGCACTTATAATGGCGATCTTGACTAGCGAAGATGATCGAGAGATTTTGTATAATTTGCGGATGTTGTTGCAGAGCACGGATGGGCTTGGGCTGATGCATGAGAGTGTGGATAGTAGGAACGATGGGGTGTGGAGTCGGCCGTGGTTTTCGTGGGCGAACGGGTTGTTTGGACAGATGATTTTAGATTTAGAGAAGAGGAAGCCGCACATTTTGAAGATGAGCTTTCAAGATATTTGAATTGCAATGGTTTCTATATCAGAGGCTCGCTCTTTTGATGAGGTATTTCGGTATTCAAAGCTTGTCCCATTTTTAATTATTCAAATGTGCTGCAGGGACACCATCTTGTTGCATCATTTCGGGTCAGATATATTGCCGACTGAATCGCCATCGCACCTCATTACAGTATATAAACTCGGAAATTCAATGCACCCTTGATGTTTTTGTTGATAGAGATGAAGATAGACTCGATACCGATAAGGTAGCGTGACTGACTTCGATGTGGTATTGCTTTGCTTGTAAATGTTTTATAGGGTACTGTATACCTCCCAGCGTATGGGATATAACGTTGGACGTCAGTCTTTCGAAGTATGACGAGAGCAAGCCTTGGCTTTATCCTAACGTGGACGTGCGCTTCTGAGACGTTTGCTAGGATGATCTGGGTATGCGAGTGGGGGCCGTTTCTTGAACCAGTTTCCTAAACCCACTCGCTTGGTGCCAAACCTCTTCGTTATGCTGCATGCATTCATATATGTGAAGAAAGCAGACAGGGCACACTGCAAGAACATCACATTGGAAGCGCGCGACTGGGTATCGAACTGGAGAAAGCCTTACAGTCCGGGAGACAGCTGTGCCGTTATTCCTGAACTCTCTCAGCCTTCTGGAAAGACAGTCCATCTATGCGGCGGTCTACCATTTGCATGTCAATACACTAAGAATAGCCTCGTAGATTGCTCATGTTCTCCGCCAGGCAGTGCTCATCAACCTCCAGGGCGTGTTCCTCCAGCACTACCAACTAAACCACATCCACCACTAGCGCAACGCTAGGCCTCGCCGTATCCTGAGGCACGAACCCTCCTCCCACACACTTCACGTCTCAAAACTCATCCTTCTCAGAAACTTTCCGCGATGCCAACCCCACTGCACCTCTCGCATCCTCCGTAATTTCCCAGCGACATCTTGTGTTAGCCTTGCGCTCGGCAACTAGACCTGTTGAGTATGCGTGAGACGCGAACCCTTGCGCTCCGCTACCGAGGAGATGGTCGATGCGCAGCGGGAAGGAGTTCACGGTGCATGAGGGATTGTATGATCTTCTGAAGAGGCGTTGCGGTGAAGCAGTCCCACAGCGCCGCCGCTGAGAAAGATGCAAGGATGGGAAGATGGGGGTTAGGAGATTTAGGCCCCTAGTGCTGGTGATTGTTGCCTTTCGTTCCTCGTGGTCTTACTTTCTTTTTGCTTCATTCGGATCATTCGCTCGTTAGTCTTCTGCTTTGTTGATTTTGTGTCGTATTAGGCCTTTTCCTTGAGCACTGCCTTCTAGGAGGACCGGATTGATAAGAACCGATTCCCTCGTGTTTGGCCCAACCTTCCCTGTTCTGCTAAGACTAGTCTTTCTCTCAATCAAGGCATTGACTGCCTTCATCATGCGCTTTTTTGATCTTCCTCAAGCGTGTGCGCTGCTGTTGGTAGGATACCTTAGCGCAGAGGCAACATCAACTCCACATGATGGCCCTCAAACGGACCGAGTACTTCGAGCGGCTACGAAGCGGTCTGATTTTTATCGACGGAGCATGAGGATTACAAAGAGATTCGAGTCTGAATTGGCGTATATTGAAAGTACGTTGTATCCAACAAGGGAGGCCAAAACGTTGCTGATAGTGGGACAGATGAGAACGCGTGGAGTAGCAAAGATACCTTTGCATCCCAGGTCAAAGTTAGCTCACAGAAGCCTGTCCTTACCTTAGAAGATGTTGAGCATCATTTGCAAGACGTGGAATGTGGCGACCAGACGATGAAGTTGCATTTCGTGGATACTTCCTCGGCGAGAGATGCGAGATCTGCTTGCCATGGTGCTGGTGGGGGTCTAATTATCACCTCACACGAGAGCTGTAACCAGGATGGTGAACGAGCGGTGTACCAGTAAGTAATCTGTATGAATTATAATGCATCTAGCTTACAACAGTAGCGTTCATGACGTATCCTTTGCCGAGGATGGAGAGGCACTTGAGCTCTCTGTCTCAAAATCATCGTGGCAGGACGCCTTTGATACCTTCGACATTTCCTTTGGCCATACACCTGAGGACCATCTCTATCGCCGTCACGCCGACTTTGCAAAAGTCCGACGGAAGCGACAGGACATGAAAGTCGACATCCCTGCTGACACTCCGGACAATCAGAACACCGCTACCTTCGATCTTTCTTCCTCGCTGCTCGACACCACATTCTCAGCTGAGAGCTTTCTGGCTGGCCTCGAGCAGCTCGTTCCTATTCCTGCCCTTCCAATCGAGGTCGGATGCAAGATTTGCACAACAAAGGGTCGGTTGGAGCTCACTCAAGGCGCCATCAAGATCGATGCCACGCAGATTGATCTCATCCCAGATATTTTGCAAGGTGGCGATGATGGCAAGGACATTTCCAGTGTTATCACTGGAGGATTCATGGAGCTCGCGGCAACAGGAGTTGGTGCGCATCTGGAGCTTTTTGCCCGACCGAAGACTTCCGGAGCCTTTGAGATCGCCTTATTTCAGCTTCCCATCCTAGGCTTCGTCATTCCCGGTGTGGGCAAAGCTGGTGCTGTCTTCGAGCCGAGGATCGCTGTGAACTTTGAGATCAGCGGGGGTTTCGAAATGAACTATGGTATTGACGTTGCAGTATGTTCAATCCATAAGAGCACTTTGACCATCACTAACATTACCAGGTACCTGATAACTCTAACATCCGCATTGAGCTTACAGACGTTGAGAACAGCGCTGTGAATGGCTTCCCCGGATCAACACTCACTCCGCTACCGTTCAGCGTCAATGTCACAGATGTCGACATCCTTCTTGGCCTTGCATTCAAGCCCTCCATTCCGATTGGCTTTGAGTTCACCGACAAACTAAGGGCTGAGGCCACTGTATCCATGAACTTGCCTCGTTTAGATGCTCTACTATCCACCAATGCGGCAGGAAATTGCGGCAACCAGACTGGAAGCAATACTACACTGCCCAGTGCACCCTACGCAAACACTACCGAGACCATTGTCGGTGGTCTAGCGGGACTTGGTCCTCTCGTACTAGTTGAAGCAAACATCTCACTCACGGTCGACGTTGCTTTTGCTCTTGCCCTCCCGTTTCTACCACCTCCATTCCAAGGCATTGAAGCAGGAGCCGCTATTTTCTCGACAGCATTTCCACTAGTAACCTCTTGCGTTTCTCCAGAAGATGCATTCAAGTCAATCACTGGGATTGTCGCTGCACCGACTTCGAGCGTCTACTACGCAAATGCGACGGTGAAAGCGAGCTCTACCACAGCTCCTTGCAATACTACGTCAACTAGCATAGCTACAACTCCATACAGTACTCCATCAGCCGTACCAGCTACAACGACATGTTATAGCACGTCAACGCGAATCAGGACTGTGTATGCGACACCCACGCATATTGCTACGACTAGTTCTATCGCAGCGCCTAGCCATCCTGTTAAAGAGCCACCCAAGCCTAACGACACACCAATTCCCTCTTCATCACATGTATCGCCGCCACCGCCACCGCCATTTACGTCGCTCTCTCCCACCACCAGCTCTATCTTAGAAATTCCAATACCCTCCCTACCATCCGCCGTCACAGAGACTTCAACAACAGTCGCAGTCACGTCATTAATTGCCTCCGTTCCTCCAATCGTCTTTTCTCCACCAGTTGCGTCTGAATCTCCCGCTCCTCCGCCAGGACCGGTAGTGAGTATGCCGACAGGGTTTCTAAGCCCAAGTAACACGAGCGTTGTGCCGGTCGAGCAGACGGGTATTGTGCAATTTACTGGCGCGGCGGTGCCAGGTGCCGAGATGCCGAAGATGAGGTGGAGAGAATTTGGATGGCAGGTTGGTGTGTTGGGGATGAGTGTGATGTTTGGAGTGCTGTTGGTATAAAGGCATGTCGGCTTTCGCTTTTTTCAAAGTCTCTTTGTTTTTCTAGATACCCTTGTAGAAGTGTTTTGGAATAATATCATATCATATCTATGCGTGTGTCTGTGTTCCTCGTTGCTCCCAGCTTTCAATTTGCAGCCCTTCGCATTCGCTATTTCAGACTTCGAACAGCAGTCTACTCGCCTACGCTATAACTACGTTGTATAGTTCCGTACCATTTATTTATTCTCGTCAATCCTTCACTCCATATGCATTTCAAACGAATTATCAAGACACTTTGTTTGGCTCCTTCGAAGTAGAACAGAGAAGTAGAGTTTGTGCGAAGAGGCATGTAGTGTATTCCAAACGGTCAGTAGATCACAACAGTAAAGAGCGATGATACTTTCCAAAATTGTACTTGCTAGAAAAATTTGCCATATAGCAGATTCAGATGAGCTGGTGTAAGGCACGGTGACCGAACTTTAAACACGTGGCCGCGTCTTCTATTGGTCTGCGAAATCTGATAAGTGATGCCATAGCTCTCTATAATCGCACAAGAGAAGCTCCACTCCGTAAAGCGCAGGTACAGTGCCATCGAAAGCGCTGAAAACGCCGTCGGAGAAAAGCCATATGGCCGTCGTTACCTATCCCATCCCATTGCGCCAGAAACATGATTTCATGCACCGTATCGTACATCGAGATTTATACTAGCCCTCATTGGCATATTGTCTCAGGGTATATCTACCATCCTATTATTCATCATCGTCGTCGTCGTCCACCTTCTGGATCTTCTCCTCCTCCTCATCGTCATCATCGTCATCATTCCTCCGAATCTCTGTCTTCGCGTCTAAATCAGCATCATAGTCAGGCCTGACAACCTCGATATCCTTTTTCGCGAGCACTGATTCGAGCAGCGGAGCGGCAGCGAGGAGCGTGTTGTATTGGTCGATTGTGAGCGAAATACCCTGCAACGACACAATCAGCCATGCACATTGAGGGGAACTAGAGAGACGCATGAATGGGTGGCGTACCTTTTTGCCTGGCTTCAACTCCCCATCATCGTTAACCCAGTATTCCCGGATGCTAATGAGTGTATTTTTCTTAAAGTCGCTAACTGTAACTCGTCGCTTGCCGCTTGCGTTGAGCTAACCATCTTGTCAGCCAAAGCACGCTTCAAAATTTGAAGTGAGGCATACGCACACCAATGTACTGGTTTCCGTCGTCGTCGGTTTCGAGCTTCGGTACTACTGTGGCTGACTCGTCCTCATCGTCGACTTCTTTCGCTTTCTTGTTTGCGCGCGGTGCGCTGTCGTCATCGTCTGGTGAGGAGCGCTTCTTCGCGTACCCTTTTTTGAAGGCACCGCCACCTCCGCCCCTAAAACCTCCGCGCTTGAATCCCGCCATTGTGCGGTTGGATGAGTCTGGGATAGGTATATACGCTGCTTGAATGTGGTTCGCGGTTATTGTCGAAGGTTCCGAGATCAGATGACGTTGATGGCAGTTAGCTCAACGCGTAAAGCGCGCTAGAGACGCGGTCACGTGTTGTACTTTCTCTTACTCGAGCGGCATCGCATTTCAAGTGTTGGTAAATTGGCATAGACTCCCGACAGAATTCTATTACTTTTTGTTCATTCAAGATGATAGGTGGTATTACATAATGGCACTCAGCCTCGGAATGTGGGTATCATTTGTGTATCTGATGTATCTAATTAATCTAGTCAAACGAGTGTTGTATTGCGGATCCCGATGCTAGTAAATACTACATCGCATGTAT
This sequence comes from Phoma sp. ATCC 74077, assembly GCA_033682645.1. Classification (NCBI taxonomy): domain Eukaryota; kingdom Fungi; phylum Ascomycota; class Dothideomycetes; order Pleosporales; family Didymellaceae; genus Phoma; species Phoma sp. ATCC 74077. The sequence goes on along the minus strand of JAWDJC010000005.1, from coordinate 766,495 downwards.
AGTATCATCCCTCTTCTTCGGCGCATCGCTCCATGGCCGCGATGGCCGTATCTGCAGTACCCTGTGCGGCTTCTCCAGACTCAATGGCCCAGTGATCTCCTCCTTCTCAACATTGACCGACACCTTCCCCATCTCACTCAGTCCCGAGTCTCTGCGACCCATCTCTGTTCCCTCGTTCGCAAAACCCCTTTCTTCATGCTCTATTGGCGCCTTTCCAGAATCCGTATGGAGTGGCCTTCTTGGATCGTACATTGTCGGTACCCTATCACGAGGTGTATTTGGCATGACAGCTTGGTAGCCATGACTCATACCGAGCGCTGATGCTGTTGGCTCAAAGGAGCAGCTTTCTTTCACTCGTGCGCGATTGCAAGCTTCGACCGTTGCGGCTATGCATGCAACCAAAACGAGGAACCCTGCTGTGCCTGCAGCCACGACGTAGCCTTTGCTCAGTGGTACGAGCATTGCAAAGTTCATCAGATCTGCAGATCCGCTGGTATTGAGGCGAATCTCGCTAAAGGTGACAAGACTCAGAGCGAAGCTCAGGGAGGTGCCAAACGCCGTAGCCATAGCGCACATGGAGAGCCATTCGATCGAGATGAGCACAGCTGACGACATGCGCATGCGGTCTCGGACTGTGGCCAGGACGATTAAGATGCTGGCAAGTGATGCGAAGGAGGCCTATAGTATATAAGCTAGAGGATTCAAGTGATGGTAGCATACGTACGGCACCAATAGATATCCATATCCTAATCACCCCATTGAGTACTGTAGTGAAGTAGGTTCGCCAATATTGTTCTTGAAGCTGAGGCTCCGGCCGGGTTGTCTCAAGAACGCTTGTACCGCGAACCTCAATGTCGTGTACGATAACCTTAGCTGTTGCGCTTTGTCAGTCTGCTCCCATTCAAATACTTGAGATATTTGGTGTTGTGTTAAACTTACACCACGCACCCAGTCCAACCACTGCCAGTGCAACAATTAGAGCGAACACCCTCAATACGATCAATAATGTCTTGCCACGGCCCATTATAGCCTCAGTTAATTAGATGCAAACAAAATATAAACGAGTGTTTGGTATAAGCGCAGCCCAGCTGGCAGCTACTCAGAGAGTGCTTAAGAAGAGAAAGAACAGAAAACAAAGGAATGACTAGGGAACAGACTCAGGCTGAGGTCGCATGTTCACAGGCAGCAGTGCATTTCTATGCAGACGTAAACGTCGAAATGCGAATGCCTTCGGAGTCTGAGGACCCGGGTGCAGATGCGTGATGCACTACCACACTCGAGTGGGGTGGAATCACACATGGTGGCTTGTTACGCTTGTTGTAACTAGATCTGCAGGTGTACACTAATTTGAGATGTGATTGACTGGAATATGCCATGCAGTTTTGGGTGGTCTGACGTTACTCAGCACCTACGGTCACCCGCATCGTGGCTGAAGATTCCAGCATGGACCATGTGCATGGCTCGCCATTGCCATTGAGAAAGCCCATCATTCAAGCAGACCTGACCTGCGCATTATGGTAGTTGGTCAATCAGCCGCATTTATTCCCAGGCTCGTGGTATCTGGTCATGGTGGCGAGCGCGTGGGGCGACGTCCTTATGCGTTGGTGTCTCGAAATACAAAGAACTTCAAAGAAGGAGAACAGCAGCACACTTTACTGTTTGTGGAATAGACACGACAGGGTCCGGAGTCTTGAGACCAACCTGAGGCAGCAGGGTTGACGAACTTTGAGGCTGAAACGCGCAACCACTCGACCCCTGCATCGTCGGATCCTGGGAATACCGTTCGCTACCTGCACATAGAATCGCACACAATCGAAACCAGCCTTGACAACGGGGTGCTTTAATGTCACTCCTTGGCCCCAAGAAAACTCCAGCACGAATCTCAGCAAATTGAATGTCGACAATTGACCCAAATGCTGGGTAACGATGAAGATAGCGTCTCGAATATCAGAGTCTACTAGTCCCCCTCTGACGAATATGATCTTCGAAATTCCAGGGGGTGGGGTCCGAATGGCGTATCTATATCTTGAACGTCGCGGAGGGTGCATCTCATGATGTTTACCGTATTACACGGATTTAGCCCCACTGGTGTAGTTGGATGGCTTCGAGTAGTTTTACCAAACTTTACGGGTATATTGTATGTAGCACCTCGATGGTGTTTAGGACTTTCGAATATCAGCGCCTCGCCATGTAAGCGGCGATAGTAGCCGGCTCCGATCGGGAATGTGTAATCCTTATCTCTTCTCAGGGATCATCTGGATTTGACGTATCATCTCCACGGGGAACGATCACTGGTAGCACAACAGCATCGGCGCGCTGTCCATCAAAGATTCCGCTGATCTCCTCCAAAGACAAACCCTTTGTTTCTGGCACATAGAACATAAATAATATGACGACAGCAACCAAGACGCCCACATAGACTAGATAATACTTCCACATGATCCTCTGCAGAGCAATGGGGTTCACGTATTGGTTGAAGCATGTGGCGATAGCTTGAGAGACCCAAAAGACACTGGTGCCCTTGGCCCTGATGTGGCTAGGCCATATTTCGTTGACGTAGAGGATTGGGATCGGTGTTAGACCAATGACATACCCACCGAGGAATAGGAAAAGGAACACAATTACGGCATAGCCTGCTACCGTAGATTGAGTAGTTGAGTAAAATGCGGAGCAGATGGTGACCAGGCTCATGAAGACTAGCATTGTGCCGGCGGAGGTCAAGAATAGGCGGCGTCGGCCAGCTCTTTCAGCCAGGAGCGCGGCGCCACAAGCTAGGAACCAGTTGTAAATCTGAAGACCACCATTTATGCCCTGCTGCTTGAGAGCGCTGGTGATGCCAACGGTCCGCAACACCGGTGCTAAGTAGAAGCTGATGATGCCGTTGCCAACCCATTGAGTAGCTACGCCAATAGCTACAGATAACATGAGACGCTTTCGATTCCCAGCTGTGGTGCAGAGAGCCAACCAGCCAACATCACGGCGTTGATTCTCCAACTCAGCCGACGCGCAAATGTTCGATAATTCGTGAGAGACCAGTTGATCATCGACACGACCATTGGCGTGGAATGTTGCCAAAACTGTCTTGGCCTGCTCCTCTTTCCCATTCGTCACAAGCCAACGAGGCGATTCCGGGCAGATGAAGATCAAAGGAAGCTGCGCTACAGTCCAGAACATTTGGATAGCGACCGGCAACCGCCATGACCACGAATTTGAAAAGCTTAGAGCCCCATACGATGTCCAAGCAGCAGTCATTGAGCCGACGAAGAAGAAGGTGTTGAAAAGCGCGCCAGCCACAGCTCTCTGCCGGGGATGGGCAAGTTCGAGGAGCAAGGCCGATGAAGATATAGTGTTGAAAATAGACGCAAACCCAGCGATGAGACGCATGGCGAGGAACTGGCCAGGGGTCTTGCAAAATATCTGTCCGATGAATGCACTAGTCATGCCGATGTTGCCAAACATGACTCCGGCTCGACGGCCGAACTTGTCTGAGAGCCAAGGTGCTGGGAAAAACGCAGCAATACAACCCAGAGGTTGGGCTGCGACAACCAGGCCCAGCAACTTCACACTTGAAAGTCCTTTTAGGTCTTCAAACCATCTAGGGTTTGCAATCAAGCTCGAAATAAGGGAGCTAACGTAGCCGTTGGCCATGGCGCCCAGATAGCACGCGAGAAGCAGTATGTTGAGCTTCCGCATGCCTGGATCGCGCAACCATTGCGGATGAGTGTTGTTGGGGAGATCGCTCACCGGCATTGGATCAGCGCTGTAGCCTGTTCGTGATTGTCGCCCGTGAGATTGGATAGTGAGACGGGCGGAGAGGTAAGTAGCAGCGTGTTGCTGTTATGCCCTAGCTGTGTCAAAACAACCTGTGGCTGATCGTTGATATAATCAAGCAGTAAGCTAAAGGTCGATAGGTGGGGTGAGACATGGAGTGGTCAGGTTGGTGAGGTTCTGCTTATATTCTACGGATGCAGGAAAGAACGACCAAAAGCTTAGCCACTTGGCATGTGCGACCGCCACATGCTGTGGTTGCCGCACGCACTCGACACACTGCCAATAGGCCAATATAAATTGTGACTATAGCAACAGGCCTCAAGAATTCGCACTCACGCTAGCTCGCATTATGTTTCCGACTCCGCCCCTTATGTTCGGCCGAGAGGCCGCAAAACCGTGAATGTGATGGACTCTAGGTGTGGAGACCACAATACGGGCGGAGCACGTTCCGGAACGCCGCTAGCCTATTGAGATCTTTATCGTTTATGATCAGGTAACCAGGACCTCAGCTTTCATATGACTCGAATCTGAGGCACTTATCGATTGACAGCGGATATCGCCCCGTGAAGGTCCCCGGCATCCTCAAGAAGGACAGGTTGCTTTGCCTCGACCTCCAAAATCCGTTTTCGACGCACAGTCCTCGGCCGAAGTTTTCGGTGACATTTGGTGGTGAATGCTATGCGCAAATCATCAAATCCGAGGCGCGAGAAGCGATTAAACGTGTTGCCACGAGATCCCGAGGCCGCAGATCGCTATGAGACGTGGTTTTGCAGGCCTGCATTGCGCACGATCGCAACATGATAGCTACACTGATACTCCTGATACAATTGGTTCTCGCTGACAACTAATAAACATCCAGGCATTTGAGATGCTCAAGGCTCTGTGCAATTGGATTCTCGTCCTCGATTGAGCAGCAACTTACCGCAAGAACTCACAAGAGCTGTCAGCGCTTCGTCCTACTAACAAGGGGCCCCGGGAAGGATCAATCCTAGCTCAACCTGATAGCTTGGTTAGGCAGGTAAAGTCAATAGACCCCGCAATTGACGATAGCTGTAGTTTGCGGTAGTGCAACGTCAGCTGCGACGAGGGTGCTCTTCCCGGTGGCAATCAAAAGCCAACCTACTAGGCTGGTGTGCGCGTTGGTTATAACCTGTCATGCAAGACGTCGCCTTATCTTAGACTTGATGCGCACCGAACGCTGCTCCTTGACAATTTAATCATAGCATTTAGAGGACTCGCCCGCCATGCTGATATCGAACGACGGTGTTAGCTCAACTTTTGTTCTACTGCCTTCATTACTTGTAAGTGCTTCAAATTATCCATGCGGGTTCACGCTAAACCGTCCAGATCGGATATGTAGTCTCAAGAATCCTATACAACCTGTTCCTCCATCCACTGCGGTCGTTCCCAGGGCCGCTACTCGCGCGAGCTTCCGTGCTCACCTATCAGAAGAAGATACTTGCAGGATACTCCCACAAATGGCTCCAAGAACTTCACCAGAGGTACGGTCCTGTCGTACGATTTTCGCCCAACGAGCTATCATTCATCGAACCGGAAGTCTGGGTAAGAAACTCCAAGTACGATATGCCGGTAAGACATATACTAATTTATATCTTAACATTCTAGAAAGAGGTCTATGGACATCGCGCAACAGACTTCATAAAGGATAAGAAGTTTTATGGTCCTGACGTGGTTGGCGACCCTCCAGGTCTGATGCGGGCCGACAATATCAATCACGCTCGGCAAAGGAAACTGGTCAGTCACGCCTTTAGCGACAAGGCGTTGAGAGATCAAGAACAGCTCCTAAAGGGACATGTGAGTCTACTAGTTGAGAAATTAGGAGAAGTGGCGGCGGTACAAGGGCAGGCAAACATGGTCGAATTTTACAACTTTACGACATTTGACGTATGTGAGATGAATTTATAAAGAACACCGAAGACCTAGACTGACGGCGACTTTCATATGCAGATAATGGCCGATTTGACTTTTGGCGAATCTCTCGGCCAGCTAAGATATGCGAGCTACAACCCATGGGTTAAGGCAGTCTTTGGCTACCTCAAAATTATTTCTATCGCATACATTTGTCGCAGCTGGCCTGGTGTCACGTGGCTATTGAATGCTTTAATTCCAGCTGATGTTAAGGAAAAGAGGAAAACGCACATGAACTTCTCTAAAGAGCGAGTTGACAAGCGCATGGCGCGCAAGACCGATCGACCGGACATTTGGACTTTTGTTACGAGGCATAGCGAGATTGAAGGAAAGGGATTGGCACCCACTGAGCTCCTCAGCAATGGAACGCTCTTCATGCTGGCGGGCACAGAAACCACCGCGACAGAGCTTTCTGGTCTGACTTACTTACTGTTGAAGAACCCAGCGCAGTTGGAACGCCTAATTAAAGAAGTCAGGAGCGCATTCTCTTCTTTCGATGACATGACAATGACCAACCTGTCGCAGCTGGAGTACCTGAATGCATGTTTAGAAGAAGGCTTGCGACTATATCCACCGCTTCCGGTGGGACTTCCGAGAACAACTCCCGAAGGTGGTGCAAGAATTTGTGGACACTGGGTCGCCGGTGGGGTAAGTGTTTCAATGTACCCTTGGAGCGAAGTCCGTCGATGTTAAGCCGAACGTTTCTTAGACAACCGTACAAAGTCCGATATACGCAGCCTCTCGTTCGTCCATCAATTGGACAAACCCGGAAACCTTCGCACCCGAGCGATTTTTGCCCGAAGGTAGGGAGGAATTCGCAGACAGAAAGGATGCGCTCAATCCGTTCTCGTTCGGTCCGCGAAACTGTTTAGGGAAGAAGTAAGTGTCCAATCGTAGCGTATTCAGGAGCTTTAACTAAAATCAGCAGCCTCGCCTACCATGAAATGCGGTTGATGCTTGCGAGCGTGCTATTTCACTTCGACTTGGAGCTGTGCAACAAGAATGAAGATTGGCTTGACCAGCAGATGTATATTCTTTGGGACAAGAAGCCGCTAATGGTCAATCTGAAGCCTGTTCATTGAGCAGAGCTTTGTAAGAAGAAATCGGACTTGATGCGTCTTTTAGACGCTGAGTATGACGCTTTCTTTTCCAGGCGTTGCTGTAGCGACTTTTCACAATGCTTCTCTCTGAGGGGAATCCGAATGTCTTAGGGTCGCAGGATCAAGTGTGCGGGCGTCGGCAACAGATTTATCAATAACAACTATGAAAAGCTCGGGGAGCTAGCAATACCCGAGATACTGTTGTGGTCGGGTTTGCCCTCCGGCTTCGCTCCTTGGTCAGGGAGGGGCTTTCCGTAGCTTGTTTTATGGAGACATGGTACTGGGACTGGTATCGAGCGATGAGGTGTCGTCTTTCACTAACTCTTCAGATTTCGTCAATATCCCTCACTCAATAACATAAATGATGGCATCCTTTGCTCTCATACATTTAGAGGTTTGCAAACCACAGTGGCAGCTTCCGCATCTCAATTCAGTATTTACCTCATTTCAGCTTTTACACCATCTTCGCCCACATATATCATTCTTGGTTCTAACTTCGAATACCACTTTCTTATTGGGAACCCTAATGCCGCCCTCTAGACGAGAAAGCAGATTCAGGCAATTCATCAAAAAGCTCTTGCCCAGCCGCACTCACAGATCTTCCCGCAAATCGAAGACTGATATCAACCACGCCGTCAAAACCACAAAAGGGCTTCAACGGAGCAATGCTCGTATCCACGATACGCCTCGACCCTATGCAAGGAAACACCGCAGCGTATTAGAAGAACAATATATCCCGTGCCGACAAGCCCCCGGGAGTGCACAAACAGAGGCTGATCTTCCTCAAGGCTGGCAGCCCCTAATATCTCGTATTGACAGCGGCCCGATCGAATATCAGCAATGGATTCAACAAGTCGAGTCATCTCCCCATACCAGCCACTATGCCCGGCAGCCACCTCAGCGGCCCGTAGTAACACCAAGAGCAACATCACCAAACGCCTTCCATCGTATCGAGCCCCCACCACCGTCCTTCATCCCTGTTCCAGGTTGGGAGACCGATTGGGACAAACCACTCGGATTCCGGACCGGTCCCGACAAGGGAATATGGAAAACATCCTCCTTCCGTATCCAGATACGCAACAGACGCAGTATAAAGAAGATGGAAGCGGAGGCAAGGACACAAAAAATGAAGGAAGCAGAGGTGCTGAAGATGCGAAGTATGCGAAGTATCGAGGAGATGGCAGAGGAAGAACGACAGGCGGGTCGAGAGTTTCTTGGTTAGTCACCACATGTTTCTTTTCCAATGCTGAGGGAAATTCAACGTCGGCTAATAGTCGTACGGGTACAGGAATTGCAGCACAAGTTGAAACTGCTTCTCGAAAACTTCCTGTAATTTATCAGAACTTCAGTGTTGGATCTAAAACTCGTAATCGGTATTATTGAGTACACCAACTAAATAGCGCTGTTATTACATCGCAGAGGTACTCATTGGTTTCTGATGGGTTTCATCGGGGTTCAGCAGCAATGCATAGGTACGGGTCAACTTGGATGTAATGGGTGGTGTTTTGAATGATCCATGGTGTAAGTAGTGACATTTCGATCCGCGAAGTAGGCGGAAGAAAAAGCAAATCTCTCCAAATTGGCCTCCCCTGGTACAAAACTGAAGATCATTTTGTGTTGCACAAGTGTCGCAATGTGGCGGTTGCTTTCAAATGTGCGTAAGACCAGTAGATAGTGTAGTCAAGCTTACACCGTGTGTTTATTTGATTAAAGCGATGCTCGAGCTCTTTCTATGAAATGATTGTTCTCCGGTGCTCGGAAGTGAAATTCGGATGAGGGGTAATACTACGTTACCACGGTACAGCAGCGGGTCGGCCCTCCTTATGGCTGAAAGCTTCGCTGGTAGCGAGTGACAGCGCAGTCGTTAGTGAAAAGGTATAAGAAGCCTAGAAGATCAGTTGGTGAATGCACACACCTAATTAAGCCTCCAGTAGTATTGAAATCGAGAAGTCTGACAACACAATCTCAATATCTATTCCGAGTAGCATTTGCTTATTTTCAAGGTCACTGCGAGAATGCGAGTCAAGTCGTTCCGGAAGTTGTTCAGCAGAGACAATGCCAAGTCGTATGCATTAGATTGGTCGACGAAGCCATCCAAGCCTGCACACCCCTTCTATCAGCCTATCGACCCCGAAAAGGACGGATACTCGCACGGCACCAAGAGCTGGCAAGTGAAGGACTTTTTAATTGAGAGGCTGATAACATATCTCCCACATACCCTGATTACAGCAGACCTCGGGACTTGGGATCAAACCTTTACCCTGCGATTCAACCATTTTCTACCAGAGGATCCATCGATTGCCGTATTCTCCGAGGCACAGTCGGTTCATATCCCAAGCGTTTGGGAAGCCGATCAAGGCCCGGGTTGCTACAGAATACGTTACCGTTTCCACTGGTGTCCATTCTTTTTGAAGGTACGCAGTGCATGTTCCGCTAAGGTCATTGTTGGTTCTGGATGGCAGTGTAGGATATCGCCTGGGGCGATTCGGCATTGGAATGCTGAAGCTGGATTTATACTCGTGGACTGGATCGAGCTTTACGAACACTACTACTGGCGAGAGCTGAAGGAGAAGGAGAGGGAACGAACGACTGAAATCGTAAAGGATCACTGTATGTTGGAAGTAGAAACGTCGTCAATGGAATCAGGAGGACAGTAGAGCTGTTCTGGCGGTTGGCATGGCTTTCTAGCTAGCACCGCCTATGGAGGTGGTGCAAGCCTACTAATTGAGAAGACGGGGCTTCCAAAAAGGACTCAGTTGAGACGGATGCGGTCGACCGCCAACAAATTCAATGTCCGGCCGAAAATTTGGCAAAGTTGTGATAGAAGCCATCACCTGGCAGTTCGCGAGCACAATGAAGAATGTGGCGATAATTGAGGAAGCTTGGGTCATACGCAAAATTGCAGACTCTCATAATATCACGATTTGAGTGACATTCTCGAATCGAATCTGTGTTATGCATTGATCTTCCAATGGAACTTTATAGCCTCCCTATCACTTTCACATGTTATGGGGCGGTGGTTTGACATTGTAGGCTATGCGACAAGCTCCTGGTGTTCGATGGTGGGATACGGAAGAAATAACGCAGCAGCGAAGGAAAATACTCACCAGGTCTAAGTAGAGTCTGGACAGAAGTGGACTGGTTATGCGAGGGCGAAGAAGCACAACGACGCGAGACGCGTCAACATTCTTCAGCCCTACCCGTCTTGGCAACAAAAAGTTGATACCCCTCCACAACCCCGCCCCTCGATCCAATTCGAGAAACATTCTCGTTTGCAAAAAATTTCTAGCCAAAATGTCTGTCTGTGTCGCATGCAATAAGCCTCTCGAGGTTGAGATTGAAGCCGAAGAGGAGGAAGACTATGAGACGACCGCCTCATCCTCAGGCAAAGCACCCGCAGCAGCTCCCGAAACTGTCCCAGACGATGTCCAGCTGTCATGTGGATGTCACTTCCACTGGTAAGCCGAAAGAACATGTATTAACGATACATTTCTTAACAAATTCTTCAGGGACTGCCTTCTCGAAGCCTACCAAATCACCGAATGCCCCAACTGTGGGAAGAACATAGCATCGACCTCATCCAGCGGCGCGCAACAAGTCCTTTGCAACCTGAACAACGAAGGCGGCCTCCAAACAGACCTCGATATCCTGCCTCTCCTTTCCGAAGAATCCTACCTAAAAGCCTATCCTGAAGACCGCAAGGCCCGCGCGTTCCTCGAGTTCTGCCGCGAAGGCGACTACAAAGCCATCGTCGATATGCTACAAGACGATGAGGTCGACGAAGATGACGATGGAGACGAGCAGATGGGCGATGACGACCAGCCTGGGAAAGAAGTTGGCATTGATCGGCTGCTACGATATCAGGATCCGATTGGCGAAATGCAGTCTGGTTTGCATGCGGCGGTGCAGGCGCAAAGCCGAGAGGTTGCGTGGCTGCTCCTGCTGTTGGCAAGCAACTTGGATTTGTTAGAGTTTCCACCCCAGGTGTATCAGGAGGCAGCGGCTTTGGGAATTATGAGGGGGTTGACGGAGGACAAGGTGGATATCAGGAGTTTAAGAGATGCGAATGGGAGAACTGCAGAGGATATTGCAAATGAAGTTGGTGGCGTGTGGGTTGGCTGGACGGGCAATAGACGATTGGCGATATGAGGACCATGTTGGGCCCATGCTACGCAGTAAACGTTAGGATAGGAGGGGAAAGCGGGCTTGTGGCCCGCGTAGTCTTTGAGGCAAAGATTTTGCGCACGTCCTTTGACTACAGAGATATTCATGTTGAACACCCCATATTGGGTTCACTCACCTCTGGAGGGAACATTGTCACGGCACAGAAAATCCGGTCTGGAAGTACACACAGAGTAGTCTCTGCCTACTTACATCGATGCTACAGATGTGTGCATATGTCAAACTCTGAAGTTACAGCGTCTAGTAAAATGTAGCTTCAGCTATTATATGCAATATCGACAAGGACTATCCCCATGTGTCAGCAAGAGCACAAAAATCGTTCTCTGAACATGCATGATTATGAAAATGTAGTTCTACGACAAAATGGCTAGTAATAACTCTAAGATAAACTCTTTGCCCATATCACAACCATGCACTGAGATAAGCAACAAAAAACTGCAAAAAGATTGTTCGAATTGTCCTGAGCAAGCCCAGGCACGATGTTGTCCCCTTCGTGGATCGAACACGATACCTCCAGATTTAGTGACCGAAGACTTCAGTCTGGCGCTCTCCCAATTGAGCTAAGGAGACGTTTGTGGGATTCAATAACATTTTGTTCCATTGCAACATTATATCCTCAGAAAATAAGAGAATCTTCAAAGAGCCCTGCGTGATTTATAAAGACAAAGACTCAAATGGAAGTCTGGTTGGCGAGGTGAGAATTCTGCATTGATGATGCGTGTATTGCGGGGTCGAAGTGGGGTTGGACATAGTGGCGAGGAAGTGCCGACCAGAGCTTGAGACTACGAGGCTTTCGGGATTGAACAGCCCAATAAATCCTTCGGACTTTTTTCTCTGAAGGGCTGTTATGATAAATACGGCTTACACCTAACCCCTGATATACTCTGCTGTTGGTTAAGGTGTACGATGTCTGCCTCGTTTCTCTGTCTTCGAGACTACGGGATCAATTTGCCAGTTATGTTGAAACCAGGACGAATTAGTCCGAGTGCCTGCATCAGTCTATTGATTCTACTAGAAGGGTATGGAGTTCAATCAAAAGAGATTCCAGTGTTGCGAGGAACCAAATTCCTTGCGTCTCGATCCTAGGTAGAGTATGTCTAGGCTCAGTTACATGTGGCAGTCCTAGAGCTTGTAGCGCAAGGCCCATTTAGAAAGGCGAATCCTACTATATGACTGTTAGACCAAATAGCGCAAGTCATCGTCACAAGTGAAACGGAGCACATTGCAAATTGACCAATGCAATTCATACTCAATATCCCGTGCACCCTACGCCTATGCACCGTATCGTCCCCACTCCTGCCTTGATGCTGTCACGTCCTCTACAGATTCACCGCTCATCACTCGTGGTATCTCATGCTCGCATAAAACTCAAACGCCTCTATCGCCATCGCTGATCGGTCTCTTGGGATGTTCGTCTGTCTACTTATTTCGCAACGCCTTCGTCAGCGTTGAAGCAGTCACCGAAGTCCTTGCTGTGCTTATTCGATGCATGGTCGGTGAGCATCTTGCGGCTCGTTGTACCCTGGAAGGTCTGGAAGCAGGTTTTGCATTTGATGGTTTGGGCGGCTGCGTTCTGCTTCGACATTAGTGTGTGTCTGTTGAAGACGTTGCCGTGGAAAATGGGCCACGCAGGGACGTTAAAAAAGACTTACGGCTTTCAACTGACTCTTTGCCTCCTTGGGACCTGAATCGCCCTTGCGATCACGCTTTTGCTGTGCTCTGTTGCAAAGTCAGTCGCTGCCCCCATCCTTCGCTGAGTGAATGCCGTACTTGGCTCCGTTACCCATTTTGTGAATCGCTGACTGTCAGTTGCTGAGAGTGAGTGAAGATCTTGGTAGTATTTTCGAGCGATTGAGAGTTGTGAAGATTCTCTGTGAACAACGGCTGACTTGAGAGATTATTTTGCGACAGAGGGGTCTGGCCGCCTGAGAACGGCGGTAGTTCGCTCCTCCGACGTTAGGCGATTTTCAGTTAGGCTTCCGCGCCCTCATGTGATGCATTTCTTTACGCCAATCGTCAGCTACACGTAGGCTTCACTTCAATATGAGTGGCATCACCACTTTCCGTTCTCAATGTGGCGCATGTGTCACACGCACGTAATGCAGCTGCCGTTCGCAAGCGCAATCGATGACTATCCAGGGCTGCAAGCCTGCTGCAGGCGCGACCAGGGTAGCGTCTCAGGGTGTGTAAACGGTATGTTATCGAGTTATACAAGGTTTGTATAATTAATTGGGTGCACCGAGTATACGTTTGCGAATCAAACAGCTACCTTCACTCCCCTTACATTCTCAATCCTATTTCCTATTTATGTGCCTGTAACTCCCTTTGACTTTGACCCCTCCGTCCGCCCTTCCTCCTCCCTCGCAACATGGCCCACAACCACGGTCACGAGCATGGTCACCACCAACACGGTCGCTTTCAGATCACCCGGAAGACACGTCTGCGGGCTGTGATAGCTATCTCTTTTTGCTTCTTCTTGGCCGAAATATCAATTGGCTTCTACACGAAATCATTAGCCCTAGTGGCAGATGCCTTTCACTACGTAGGCTCCTCTTAACGTTCGCATATTCCTATCACTAACCTTGACATAGTTGAACGACCTCATCGGCTTTATAGTCGCCCTCATAGCTGTCCACGTAACAGAGCGTAAATCCTCGCCTTCTGATCTCTCCTTTGGCTGGGCACGAGCACAGCTTCTAGGTGCCTTCTTCAATGGCGCTTTCCTCCTCGCTCTAGGTTTGAGCATTGCCCTCCAATCTATCGAGCGTTTCATCTCGATTGAGCATGTCGAGAACCCGAAGTTGGTTTTGATCGTAGGCTGCGTCGGTCTCTTCCTAAATCTCATTAGTGCTCTGTTTCTTCACGAGCACGATCATGGTCATGGGCATGGTGGAAACGAGGATGAAGAGAACATCATTCCAATGCCTACACACGCGAGCCATAAGCATATCCTCGCGAAGCCTAAGAAGCATGGCATGGATTTAGGGATCTTGGGAGTGTTGATTCACGTCCTCGGCGACGCAATAAACAACATCGGAGTTATCATCTCGGCGGTCATCATCTGGTTCGTCAAGTCACCCTCCCGGTTTTACGCCGACCCAGCAGTATCGATGTGGATCGCCATCATGATACTGATCTCCGCTGTGCCGCTCACCAAACGCTCCGGAAAAATCCTACTACAATCTGCCCCCCTTGGAGTCAAGATTGAGGATATCAAGCATGATCTGGAGTCCATACCCGGCGTACAGAGTGTGCACGAGCTTCATGTTTGGCGGTTGGATCAGAAGAAGGCAGTGGCATCAGCGCATATTGTGGTCCGTGATCCAGATATTGCAAGTTTCATGAAGAAGGCAGAGATCTTCTCAGAGTGTCTGCATGCGTATGGCATTCATTCAGCGACGCTGCAACCTGAACTTGCCACTGAGAAGAGGGAGCAGGGTCCTGACAGCAGAGAGGTGACATCAGGCGCTACGAGTGGAACGAGCACTGCGAGAACAAGTATTGAGAAGTGTGGCGTACCGTGTGGTATGCTGTGCGAGGAGCTGAAGTGCTGCAATTGAGGATGAGCCACCATAAGAAGGGGCGTTACGAAGGCTTATAGCAACACACGTATTTCGAAATAATGATATTCCTTGAAGTCATCTTCACAACTTCTCGAGCTGTGGCATTTTCCCGGAACCTTTCCGCTAAAGTCGTCCAAGCTTACCAATGAAACACTGCAAAGCTCCGCTGACCGCCCACGGTGCCGCTCATGATGACCCCATTCTGCCGACTCTAACACCCCCACTTACGTGCTAGATGAATACAAGTCAAGCTTGATGTTTATTAAAACACGTAATTACTGATCAAGCCATACCATAGTTCAATTAGTTTTGACTCCTCGCCTTGCACTACATCCTCTGTGTTCCAGCTTTACATCCACTTCGCAACTTCTTAATTATTCTCACCGAGCGAATAAGCAACATGACTAGCAAAGAGACTCACAAATACGGCACTGACGACGGATGGCATGGAGTGATCGAAGAAGGAGGAGAGTTTGCACCTGAAAAAGATAGGTATCACCTATACATCGGTGCGTCCAACGGCTTCCACACATATAATATACCTTCACTATCACCAACCTCAACACACAATATCACAGCATGACTAAAGATTCTAAGGCCTATTCTGCCCCTTCGCCCACCGCGCAAACCTCATCCGTCACCTCAAACACCTAACCACCCTCCTCCCCCTCTCCATCGTCCGCCCCTACCCAAAGGGGGAAATAGGCTGGCGTTTCGACTCAACATATCCCAACGCCACGCCGGACCACCTCTTCAATAGCCGCTTCATGCACCAACTCTACTTCCGCGACGATCCTGCGTACACGGGGAAATACAGCGTTCCACTACTATGGGACAAGAAAACGAATCGCATTGTGAACAATGAGAGCGCAGAGATGTTGAGGTGGCTTCCTCACGCCTTTGACTCGGTCCTTGGAGACGACGATAAGGGTGTAAAGGGATTGGATTTCTACCCCGCGGAGTTGAGGAGCAAGATCGATGAGGTGACGCCGTGGTTGACATCGCTGATTTGCTCGGGCGTGTATAAAGCCGGATTCGTGCGCACGCAAGAGGACTACGAGAAGAACGTTGTCCCGCTTTTCGCGGCTTTGAATAAACTCGAAGCACTTGTTCACGCGAACGGCGGTCCGTATGTTCTTGGCGAGAAGTTGACGGAGCTGGATTTATTGGCGTATCCGACTATCGTGAGGTTTGATACTGTGTATGTGCAGCATTTCAAGACGAACCTGGGTATGATACGGCATGACTATCCTGTTTTGAATAATTGGCTTAAGAACTTGTATTGGAATGTTGAGGGGTTCAAGGAATCGACGGATTTTGTGCATATTAAGGAGAATGTAAGTTGTCTCTTCCAGTTGCGGTCTGTTAGGATCGTAGTTCCTGACGAGATTTACAGTACACAAAGAGTCATGGCGACATCAACCCGCTGTCTATCACGCCATTGGGACCATATCCAGACGTCGAGAAGGGATATGAGAGTGATTGGGGTAAGTTGAAGCCAGGCAGTGTGGCGCATCCACGTGTACTGGAGGCGCAGAGTAAGCTGTGAGCCATAATGATGAGGTCAATGCCAATATGGAATAAAGATCATGCTTTGATTCACTAAATGCCTCCACGCTACGGCGTAAGCAAAGCAATAGAAAGAGCAGTCATGATATTAAATTCAACGCTGCAGGGCGAGGTAGCGTTTGGTGACAATAGACGTGGCTCTGGACTGCAACTGCTTCACGATTTGTCTTGACTAACCGATCAGTACAAAGTAGCGTAGACGGTGAAGTATGCAAGCGGACGTTACAAGAACGGTAATGTTTAATTGTCTAGAACTTAGGATACAGACAAGCTATCCACCAGCCGCCGTTTTCGTAATCCTTACAAGTAACTAATTGTTGCCGTTCCAAGGGAACCTTATACCGAATATGGTGGACAGTAGAACTACTAGAATTTTACTCTTAGCCACGACCTGTCCTGACTTCGAACACCGCCGGTAGGACTTGATACAGCGTTGAACAGATTGCCTCGATTCGAATCCTTGGATTTGTAGAAGAGTGGGGTTTTGCGATTTAATTTTGTTGATTATATATATCGGAATTCGGGGAGGGTCGTTATCGGTGGTGAGCAGGCGAAAATGACAGAATACACAAGGCTCCGGGGTAATGCTGGGGATGCTGAATGTGATGCTAGAACGCTGGGGAACAGTGGGGAACAATGCGCTTCATAGTCGGGTTGTCGTGATGT
Organism: Phoma sp. ATCC 74077; assembly: GCA_033682645.1. Classification (NCBI taxonomy): domain Eukaryota; kingdom Fungi; phylum Ascomycota; class Dothideomycetes; order Pleosporales; family Didymellaceae; genus Phoma; species Phoma sp. ATCC 74077. The sequence continues at coordinate 749,715 of JAWDJC010000005.1, read as the reverse complement.
GATCGGTAGAAATGCGGTTTGAGGTATCCAAAGATGCAGGCGGCGGTACGTGGAAACAATGGTTGCAGCACTTGACGCTTCTGTCAGTTGATCGTGACATCTGTCATAAACATCTTCCTCCGATCAGTCCGACTCTTTAGCTTAACCCAAACCTCCTCTTCCGACCAGATGGCATTTCGGATCTCGACCATGATGGCAACGCAAGCAGACAAAAGAACAAGAGACAATGCGAGAACAAGGACGGCCCACCCCGTCATGTCCAGATGCTAGGCACAATTGGCAACACGGTGTCCATACGCCAGAGGATCACCATCAGGGCGGCGAGCCATCTTCGGCCCAGGGGGCGGGGCATGATGCTGGCAACCATGTTGACAATGGGTGACTGGGCCCGGCGAAACATCATCATAGCCATCGTCATCATAGTACTCGTCGTCCTGAGGATCTAATGACCCATCATCAGGATGTCGGTCGTAACCGCCTGGTGGAGGGTTCGGGGCGTGCTGGGCGTTATTTGCATTGTTTTGTGCTTTCTTGCTAGCCTTCTTTCCCTTTCGTCCCTTCATCCTGGCTTTCTCTAATAGACGGCGTTTTTCGGCGAGTCGCTTTCGCTCCTTCCTATCCTTCATCTCATACTGCCGAATCAGAGCTTTGGGTGGGTGGCCGAAGATGTCCTCGTACTCGCAGAATTCGCATATCCATGGTTGACTGGGCGGGTTGTGGAAGTTGGCGTACTCTTGCTGGATACGACGCTTGCGGGCAGCATAGGCATAGAGCTTAGATGCGCTACGTCTGGGCTTTGGTGGTGGAGGTGCCTGCTGCTGCGGCTGGCCACCTTTCTGGGGCGGGGCGTTTCTGTTTGCTGAAGGTGGATAAGCGCCTGCACCGTTCATGTTCGGACTCGTCTGCGTGCCCTGGGTGGACACCATGGGAGCGTCGGGGCGGACAGGTGGGCGAGCGCGGGCAGCCTGGGGGTGGGCCGGGGGAGCAGCATTTGCGGTCGGGTACGCGCCAGGCGGTTGGGGATACGGCCCGTTTTCCTGTCCTGGCCAAACCATCTTGTTGGCCGAGTCTGAGCCGCAGGTGAAGGTGAATTGCGTCTTGTTTGCGGTGTTCTTGGCGGCTTCCTGTTGTAACAGGCTCACGTTCTCGTTGCCGTGGGGTGGCGGGGTCGCTTGTGCATTGGCGATGGCAGTCGAGATGATGCCGCTTTGCTCTGGATGCCCTAGAAAATAAATAGTTAGCGCACGGACTCTACGAGGTAAAGACGTGTGATTTCCCGAGGTGACACCATACGTTTGCTGCTCGCTTTCGCGTTGGCGAGATTGGTGGAGGTGCCCAATACTCGCCTCTCTGACCGTCCCGAGCCAGATCGCCCAAATCGCCCTCTGCCTGCGCCTGATATGCCTGTTCCTGGGTTGGTGTTGTGCTGTGGTGTTGCGGGTGCCGAGCCGTAGTAGCGTCCAGGCCCGTCCCCGTCGTCGATGGCGCCTGCCTCGTGAGCGTGGGCTATGCCCATGCTTGCCAAATCCGCCGAGAGATTTGCGTGGTGCGAGCTGTTGCTTCCCATGTTGGGGATCTTGCGCTTCTTCTTGTTGTTTGTGTTCTCGAACGACTCATAGCCATCCACCGAAGACGCGGTTGAGCCTGGCTTAGCATAGGCACCCGTCGCGCCAGCCGCAGACTTGCCAGGCGGATGCCTGCTGTACTGGTAGCTCGGAGAAGAGGGCAACGGGCCGTTACGCTCGTCCTCCTCCTCCTCGCTCTCTACTTCCGAGTGCGTATGGCCACAGTGGCAGGCATGGTGGTCACTTTCGCCTGTCCTGAGAGACCTGTTCCCACGCTCGCTGGCCGAATACGGGAAATTGAACAGCGGTCCTGTTGACGGCGGGTTGTTTGGAAACTCTATGGCGTCTGCCTGCTCAGGGGACAGTCGCGCGCGCAGGGAGCGTTTTGGCAAAGGGCGAATAGGCCGATCGGGGTACATAGAAGACGACGTATCGGGCGAGGAGCGCAGCGGCGAAGAGCGGTTCCACTCGTAGCCTGCGTTGGGGAAAAGCGATGTCAGATATTTGGAGAGAGCAGGGAGTAGGCCTATACGAGACGTTGCGTGTAGTGTAAGGGTGCAGAAAATGAAAAAGGTAGAAGAGCGCTGTGGGGGGAGCCCACAACGACTTCCGATGCTTACCCGCAGTCGCCGCTGCCATGCTGGCAATCCTTCCTCCAACGCCTATCTACCACGATGGCGTTGTAGTCGTGAGGTTGCTTCCAATACAATCCCAAGATTCCCCTCTATCGTGTCTGTGAGTCCCACATTAGCGTCCATGTCCAATCGGCATCCACTGCTGACATATAGCTATCCTCAACGTATTCCAACTTCATTTTCCGTATCTTCGAAGGTAGTTGTTGCGGTATTGCACGGTCTACGCACCTATTTCGAGGGTCTTGTGCGCCACACGAGGGACAGTACTGGTGGCAGTTTAGCGGTCGTCCAAGCCCCTCTATTCCTCGGTATCTGACTAACAAGATACAGTCGAACCACAGGGCTGGATTTTCCAATAGCTGAAAATGTACCCGATCCAAAACAGAACTCAAGTGTGGTTGGAATGAGTGACAGCGGTGGTGGAGGTGTCGATATCCGAAATCAAGCGATGGCAGTTCGCCCACGCCAAGCCACACGTAGGCGCAGTGATGTGGCCTCGAGGCGCGCCAGAACTGGGACACTACCGGCAAGGAACAATCCTGAGTCGGAGTTGCAATCAGATTATGGATTCGAGCAATAATGGAGACGGTGAAGATACATTCACAGAGCTGTTGAAGGAGGTCGACGTAGCCCTGCATATGGTCTCGCAGCGACCGTGCTGGGGCCGCTAATAGCGAAAGGGGATTGGTAATGGCTCCTGATTTTGTCTCCGTCAAATGACGAATGGAGCGTGCTACGTTTCTTTGGATTTCCATCCTCCTCCCCAAATACTGGCCTGATCAATCAAGCTGCAGCGAAGCCCAACACCGTGTTATCCTTCTGACTGCTCTTCCAGCGGCCGAAAGAGTCCCCAGGCACCACTTCGGGTTGTAATATTTCCATGGCACTGACGCATGCCAACGGAGGGTACGCTTCAGGCTGATGAACGGAGCACGAGCTTGGTTGTACATGTCACTAGGCTCATTCCTCTAGCACAGACTCTAATCTGGCATTCTTGACGATTGGCTTCCCTGCGAGCTGAGATTTGAAATACCTCATCGCAGCTAGCACAAGGTCATTGAGAGGCTTCAAGAGTTTAAGCACTACCCCACACTTGTCATGGCGTGGACTTCAGCAATTGCGCATAGAAGGCATGCCTTGGATCCTCTAGTTATCTTTTCAGTCATTCATACCAATGCAGAATCATGGACCTCTGATAAAGTGCTATCGCTATAGATTCACTGTCAGCGTTCTGTTCATAGGCGAGTGTCGAGCATAATGCCGCCTACGAGCATTCCTCGTCCCCCAATCTGATATCACGAACTAGCAACCATATATCACGAACTCCTAAAAACTTAGAGATCCCGAGTACACTACTATCCAGCATCCAGACTATTCCATTCAATCATGTGTCCTTCGGCGGCCGGGTAAACCTGGTCCGAAAGGCCCGCTCGTTCCTGCATACATTGAGAGCTGCTGCCCCACCACTGTCCGCGTCCTCAACATCGAAGCTCCGGAGCTTGACTTTCGAGCTCCATGCCACACCACGATGTCCATGGATCACAGCCGTGACCCGTGCCCATGGGTCGCTCTCAGTGACTTTGGTGGTGCCTTTTGCATGGGCGTAAGTTGTCTTATCGATTGCTGGCCGTTGGCCATGTCGCATCCGAAGCCTCAGAGGTAACCGCTTGCAGGCCGTTGGAGGCGCTATATGGCATGGAGTGAAGGGTTTCCGGTACGTCGCAATGGCTCTCTACATACTATGTATGTCAATTAATCTTGTAACAGTAACTCTCCATATGGCGAACGACGCATCGGCTCCATCGCGGCTATGAAGGCGCGAGCGCCCGTCCTAGGTGGTAATTTTGGGGTCTGGGGTGGGCTATTTAGCACATTTGATTGTGCTGTTAAAGGGATTAGGTGTGGATACATTTCTGTCCAGCTATGATACTCTGTTTCAAGCGTTGGACCTTTGATACTACGGCATACTGATGGTCCTGCAGGAAGAAAGAAGATCCTTGGAATGCCATTCTCGGTGGCTTCTTGACTGGTGGGGCTCTTGCTGTTCGAGGTGGAGCGAAAGCTATGCGCAATAATGCTATCGGATGCGCTATCCTACTTGCCGTAATCGAGGGTGTTGGCATTGCATTTAGTCGGATGATGGCTGAGAATACGAGACTCGAAGCACCACCGCCACCACCGCAAACGGCTGCAGTAACATGAAAACCAATGGACGAAGGACGAAACGATGAACATGACTGATGAGCCGACTCCAATATATTCAATTCAGAGGCGTTAGGAGGACTACACAATCGGCCTAGAGAATGGAACGACTAAGTGTGCCACCACAACTTTTGAGATTGCAATAGTCGAGTTTCCACCTCGATGTTAGACGATCAGACACAACACGACACGGACTTCTTTCGCTTGTGGTTTATGGTCTTTGAAGGATTGTGTTGCGTCGCTGCACAGGGGCCGTCTTCTTTATGGGTATTGGGTTGACTCGGACGAGCATGTCTAGAGCACTTTTTAGGATGCGTGCCATGCTTTCCATATTCTTTTCCCCTTCTTCCTCACCAGTCCGTGTTTTTCTCAAGTCTAACTAATTCTATACTGCACACCGGAGCTTCCTTTCTTATATACCTGTGTTTAATTTACCATACGCGATACGGCCCCCAAAAATGTTTCCCTGGTTTGTTCAATGGAACATTCCTCAGATTGATAACTGTACGGCCTTCGAAGCATCCGCGCCGATCTAGAATAGATGATGCATTCGTTCTAGAGTCAAGGTTGACCGGTCCAGAACCGTGCGCCATACTTGTGTTCCTCGTTTTCAGCCCACCACATCGCAGACTGGTAAAGAAGACTCACCGCAAAGGCAAGGACGCCATCAAACCTCAGTAGGACATGCATACACCTGATATCGATCTTCCATTTTTAGTCAAGGCAAGAGGATCAGAGTCGGGGATTGTGTAGTCCGCCTCGCCAGTACTCGGAGCGATGTTTGGCGCAAGGTTGTCTAAGTCTGGAGCCTACATGGGCTTAGCGAATTAGCTACCTGAGGGTGTGTTTGCCCGCGTTTCCGCAAGCCAAGCCACCTGCCTTCCTTCCAATAACATGTATCGTATTTCTCGTATCAACCATCTGGGTGGTCCCGAACAGCGTAGGCGCACAGTTGTGTTTCGAATCGCCAACGAGTACATGGATAAGGCCCGAAGGATTCTGCCTGGAAGTTGGGTCAAGCCAACATCAAGCTGAGGATGGAAAGTATATTGCGTCCTCAGTTGCTCCTACCTCTGCGATCCTTGTGTCCTTTCGCGCCCTCGGTGTTCAATTCAAACATTTCGTGTCTCTTGCCGCCGGTGGCGTTTACAGTGCCACTTCAGAAGACGACGTTATCTGTACTAGATAATCTAGACAGAGCATATACCGTCTCAGAGGCAACACAAAAACCCGATTGACTTCCTCTTCCTCCGTAACCACAATCAGCAACGGAATTATCATCACCAATCATGACTGAAGCAGATTGGCGCGACGAATGCACGTACGAGACGTGCGGTCTCCAGTGGTCATACTGGGGTTACCGCCCATCTTATAGCGCGAACATAGTCTTTACAGTGCTCTTCGGCATATCTACGCTAGCATTCTTGGCCCAAGGCATACTCGGCAAGAGATGGCTATGGTTCACGGTCGCTATGGTATCGGGATGTGCACTGGAAGTTATTGGATATATTGGACGCGTGCTGGCGTACGATGACCTGTACCATGAGGTATGTCCATGGAGATTTCCCTATTCCACTACCTGTTCTCGGAACCGAGTTTGGAAATTTCGAATTGTACCTAATCATGTATAGAACCCTTTCCTCATTCAAATCGTATGCCTCACCATCGGCCCCGCCTTCCTCGCCGCAGGTGTATACCTTTGCCTCTCCCGTATCGTGATAACCTTTGGCCCGCAGAACTCGCGCATAAAACCTCTCTCTTACCCGCGGATCTTCATCCCTTGCGACATTGTCTCTCTAGTGTTACAAGCCATCGGCGGAGGGATTGCCTCCGCAAAGACGCACGCAAATGAAGATCCAAAAGTCGGGAACCATATCATGATCGCGGGTCTCGCCGCACAAGTCTTCACTTTGCTCGTCTTCATCCTTCTGGCCCTCGACTTCGCCATCCGCACAATCAACCGCACGTCTCGTCTCGGAACCCAAAACGCACTCGACCCTCAACATGCAAAGCTCCGGGCGTCGTGGGCGTTCAAGGGCTTTCTCGTCGCCTTGTCTTTTTCCACGCTTTGCATATTCACACGATGCGTATACCGTGTCGCGGAACTTAGTGAGGGTTGGAATGGGCATTTGATTAAAACGCAGAAGTACTTCATCGGCCTAGAGGGTGTGGTGGTCATTGCGGCAGTTCTAGCGCTGAATTTGTTTCACCCAGGCTTTTGCTTCAGAGGAGCGTTGGATACTAAGATAGTGCAGAAGAGTGGAAGGACATGGTATGGTCGGAAAAAGGGCATACCAACTGATGTTGTGGAGGGTAGTGATGAGGTGGTAAGAGCAGAAAAATAGTGCTTTGGGAAGTGCGAAGAGAAGCGCTCGAAGGTGCGATAAGCTGTGATCTGGAGAGATGATTGCAAGGTGAAAAAGTCTCGACCTTCCTTACTATAATTGAAAATAAAGGTGCTGGATTTTACAAATATGTGTAGAAGTGACATCGCCCGCAGTGGAGGTCCTTAGAAGATCAGGTCGAAAATGGGCCATCTAAGAATTTTCTGTGAATGTTGCGTTATTGAAGTATTATGGCGGCGGTTGCCCAAGGTGGAGTGGTGTGCACAACCACATATTTTAGCATCTTTGGATGCATTGTCTTAAAAACGCTCCTAATCGCACATTTTAAATTCCTTATGCGAGCGTGACTGCCCTCGAGGCTCTGTAAGAGGTGATACTCGGAAACGGGGGCCTCTGCTGCACTCTTATAAGTAGCGGCCTCCTTCACTACTAAGAACTAAACAGCCTGCCCGAAGCACCTTGGCGCCTCTTCTTTCGGCAGACTAACGTCCTCTACGACGCCTGTCGACCTTCGAGTACGTATTCTCGTCCTAGTCTTGCGAGTACAGCTATCCAACGCCGGATAACGTTCGGTACACCTATCAAGACATTCACCTAGCATTCCCACCGCCCGCCCACAGATCGTGAAAGATCTTCAACCCTCTAGTCACCTGGTACCGCGACCCACCTCAGTGTCCATTTACCTGTTCAAAATCTTCCTACCCGCCAGTTCAACTTCCTACCACCCCACCCATTTGGCCACAACTCTTAACATAACCCCTCGTAGTCTAAAAACCCCCTTGAGATCGTTATCATGAATCAAGCAGAAGACGTCGAGGTCATCCTCGGCCACGAGCGCCGCTACAAGTTTCACTCCGGTACTCTAGCGAGGAACTCCACTCTGTTTGCGGACATGTTGACCGAGCCCAATGCCGCAAAGCTCAGCAGCCGCGCGAGGAATGCCGGCATAAAGATTCGCTGGATGATGGAGCTCACGCGCTTACCATGTGAACAATATCCCGCTGGGTGCCTTGAACTTGTGGTACGTCATTAAACAACCTGACTGACTTCAGTAGAGTATAAGTGGCAAATGTGGAGGCTGATAGAGGCGTGCGTAGGAACTCACACCAACAGGTGAGCGTGCAGATGGTCGTACTGGCCTCATAGTCAATGAGAATGGGCGTATTCCGCAAGCGCACAAAGCATTCGGCTATTACGAAGCCATATTCTACGCTTTCTACAACAAGGAACTCTCCATCGATGACACTGACATGTCGGCCGCTCTGTCAGACTGCTACAACCTGCTCAACATCTCGGACTACCTTGGATGCACTAGCATGGTTAGTAAACCCATCGAAGTCACCTTGCTCAAGCAGGGCCAAGATCTCTTTCGTGCAATACAGGCTGCGCCATTCGCATGGGTAGAGATGGCGTATCGAATCCGGAGCGAGTCCGTGTTTAGAGAGTGTATGATTCATCTTGTCGGTAACTGGAAGACCTTCAAAGGAAACAGGACTGTGGTAGAACAACTCCGCGAGATCCCCGGCCTACGCGCCCTCATCGAAAAGTATCACCGCGCCATGCTCAACAAAGGCAAAGAACTCGAGCTCTCCGTCCTGTCCAACTATCCCGGCTCCATGGCTCTCCCAGTCGAGGACCTCCCTATCAAGCGCGAAGCCTACGCAAAGGACATTCTCATATGGATGGCGCTATCATTCTACCGCCACTGGATCGGCCAGCGCCTCATCATTGAGAAAGGTCGCCATAGCTCTGATTGCGGCTACGAACTCTACAAGGCGCTCGGCACAGGCGGCGAATCCTACATGGGCAAGCACGTCATCAACCAATTCCACACCAAATTTCCCATGACGAAGAAAGCCATGAATGTGCTCGAGAACCATGTCTTGGAGATCAAAGAGTGCATGAAGGACGTTGTCGAGCAGTCTAAAATCCTCAAGTGCAACTGCCAGTTGGATGTCCATCGGTTTCCGGTCAAGTACTTGACCTGTACTGATTTTCAGCGCGGAGATTATCCGTGGTTGAACACGGATGTGATGCCGAGGGTTGTGCCTGCGAAGCGTGAGTATAAACCCGGAGGGAATGATATCGCAAGGCAAAATCTGGATACGGCGAGGATGTTTCAGGGAAGGAGTTTGAGTGTGGAGGAGGAGCATGAAGAGGAGGAAGGGGGTTTGGGAGTCGAGAGCGATATCGATGATGCACAGGCAGATTCGGCGACTAAGCGCGCGAGGGTTGGCTAGATGTCGGTTGGCAGGGTGTTCTCTGGGTTTCTGGGAGAATTTGGCGTAATGGTGCGTTGGATATACAGGCTGCTGTGTTTCTCTAAAACAGTGCTTCTCGGTGTTTTGTTGGCGCCAGGCGGAATGTTTGGGTTGATTGGACGCCTCTTTGACAAGCGTACGGATACCTCCAGGCTCTTGTGCTTTGGACATCTCAAACACCATGCAGCAGTCAGTCGTCTTTCAAAACGGCAATCCGATGTCTTGTTAGCACTGCATCTCACTTTGGACGGTGTATTGAAGAAAGGAAAATGTGCTTTATACAGTATCCTGTGACAGTCCTAATGTCCAGCTTCTCAGATGTATCCTCTTCTCGTTCTCCGTAAATTCGATTGCGCCATTGATGATATCATGTTCTTTGTCCTCACCATCCTGCCAGCCTCGAACCGTCCCTCCCCTCGAGCACTCCCTACTCGTCATCAAATCCCGTCGGCCTCGGGCGTGGTCCCTTTGGTACTGCTTGAAGTCAGCTATTTGCTCCCAAACCACGATCTCGATTCTGATCTGTCTCTCTTGAATATTCCTCTATTTCTACGTTCTTCTCAAGTCGCGTATTTTGGTGATTATTGGTTTCTCTCTCTTCCTCACTTCTTCTCCTCCAAGTCACCTCTTTCCAATGCTAGCTTTTCCAAGCCCTCCTAGGATGTTGTACGTACTGGGATAGGTCATAGGGATCTTTGCGATCTGCTCCTCGCCCAGGTATCTCCGGATCGGCGGCACCGTGACCATCATTATGGGTCCCGCGCAGCCGATAATGATTGAGTAAAAGTATGCGGGCTTGTTGATAGACGCCCATTTGAGGTAGCGCAGCGGCTGCTTGAAGAAGAGCGGGGAGGGGGGAAGGCCGGACATCGTGGGAGTGATTCTGCTGTCGCGTTAGCCAATGAGCGATGATGTGGGATGAAGACGCAGTATACACAGTGTTCAAGCAAATAGATGGGTAGGTGTGGACGTGATCTTTGGCCTCAATGGCGCACAATTGCTTGTTATGTCGTCGATGTCGGATGTCGTGAGGCAGCTTCGAAGCTCGACTCCGCTCACTCCAATCGGCGTGCTGCGATTTTCCGGTACCGATGGGCTTGGCATTGCATACGTCTCCCGTTACAGCTCTCCACCATGCAACTTGTCAAGTCCAACTTCTGATTACCACAGGATGAGGTGGTTATTTTCTTTCACCGTTGCTTTTGTGTGGGCTGTGGTGGTGCAGGCGAAGAGTTTTACAGGCGATCGATTGCTAGTGGTACTCGAGGACCAGGCGGAGAGAGAGAAGTATAGCGTGTTTCTTGAGGACTTGACTTGTAAGTATTGAGCTCTCTTTCTTGCCTCTGGGACAATTGATTCCTTTCTATGCACTTATTATGGTCTGGGTCCGCGAATTGTACGATACTTCTGAGGATTAAGCTATGGACGCTACAACTTGGCCTTGCGAACCCAAAGACCTGGGACGGGAAGCAGGCCTACCATCAATTGGACTCATATTCGGAACGACAATGCTAATAAAGATGCGCAGCTCGAGGATTCTCCACCACCATCGAATCGCCCAAGTCAGAAAAGATCTCATTACTGAAACATGGCGAGCGCGCATACGACCATGTTCTCCTTCTCCCCGGAAAGTCGAAAGGCCTCGGCCCTGCTCTGACCGCGAACAACTTCCTTGAATTCATGAAGAAGGAGGGAAACATTCTGATTGCCCTCTCGAGCGAACAAGCTACACCCACCGCCGTTCAGTCACTGCTTCTGGAGGTTGACATCAACATCCCCGCCGACAAGGGCGCCTTGGTGGTTGACCACTTCAACTACGATTCGTCGTCCGCGGCAGAGAAGCACGATGTGCTGCTACTTCCCTTCCCACCTGCGCTGAGGTCTGACGTCAAGAACTACTTCGCAGGCGAGGGATATGTTGCGGTGCCGCGCGCGGTTGGCCAGGCTCTTGGAAATGAATCGCCGCTCATCTCGCCCATTCTACGCGCCCCTAGCACCGCATACAGCTACAACCCCAAGGACGAGGCTGAAGGTGTCGAGGATCCTTTTGCGGTCGGTGGGCAGTTGAATTTGGTCTCCGCATTGCAGGCTAACAATGCCGCACGCTTGACTGTCGTTGGGTCAGCCGAGATGCTGCAGAACAAGTGGTTTTCTGAGAAGGCGACGTTGAGCGGGAAGGCTATCACGACCGCCAACCGCGACTTTGCGCACAAATTGTCCGCTTGGACCTTCAAGGAGACGGGTGTGTTGAAGGTTGGCAAGTTTCTACACTACCAGGATGAGGGTGCTAGCAAGAAGCTGAACTCCAGCATCGCCATCCCGGAGAACAACCCCACCATCTACCGAATCAAGAGTGATGTTGTAAGTCTCATCCTCCTTCACATCGAACCATCCAACTGACAGCGATGCAGCACTTCCAAGTTGAAATCTCGGAGTATACAAACGACCACCTTACTCCTTTCGTCCCGTCCCCCAATGATAACATCCAACTTGAGTTCAGCATGCTCTCCCCATTCCAGCGCCTGAACCTTTCCCCAATTGCCCAAACCGCAAATGCTACTATCTTCGCCGTCGCTTTCAGGACACCCGATCAGCACGGCATTTTCAATTTCCGCGTCAACTACCGACGACCGTTCCTTACCAACATAGACGAGAAGAGACAGGTCACGGTCCGTCACTTTGCGCACGACGAATGGCCAAGAAGTTGGCAGATTAGCGGTGCTTGGGTATGGATTGGTGGTATCTGGGTTACTGTGCTGGGTTGGCTAGCGTTTGTTGCTGTGTGGTTGTATAGTGCGCCTAGCGAGCGGAGCGTCAAGAAGACGCAATAGATGGATGGGGTGGGCTGCGTTTCAACTTCTGATAGAAAGTTGCGGCAGATTTATATGTAAGCGAGGAATACCCCATCGGTGATGCGTGGTATGTATATTATGGAGTCACGGCAATCGGGATCAAAAGCTTAGATCGAATTGGTTATTTTATGCCACTACTTCTCTTGTCTGCACACGATGGCACTTCGCTAGAAATGCCGTAACCAAAGGAAATTTGAACTAGGAATCGCATCGCGTGGAGCTATACGTGGAATGGGTCGTGTCTATCGCCATTGGCTTCATGACATGAACTCCATAAAGCTGCCTGGATACAAAGATCCATGCCTTGCAGCGTGCCAGTATCTACCTTCCAGTGTGTCCTTATCCACTTACTCTCCACCATCAATCCATCTTTCATTCAGAGACTCCATGCATATTACAATCCGCCAAACTTAAGCACCCACCACCTCCTCATACCCTTCGGCACCGGAAACGCCATGACATCGAACCCATCCTCTGCGAGACTCTGCACGATGTCATCTCCGAAAGGCACAAGCTCCATCATCATCGTGACAAAGAAGCGTAGCCTCATCAACTTACTTAGTTCCGGCTTAATGAGCTCGAGGACTGCTGCACGCATTTCATCGTCGCGACCAGTCGTATTCTTCCACAGGAGGACGAGGGAGTCGAGAAAGCGGTCCATAATTGCAGAAGGTGAGCAGTCGTTGGGATCTCGGGGCGTGGGGTGTGTGAGTATTGTTTGTGCTTCTGAGTCATTCGATGAAGATGAGAAGGAAGTGACGGATCTATTGGCACTGGTGTCCTCGAAGCCCTCGGTGTCGTCGGCTGTGACACCTAGGCTGAGTATCATTTCGCCGATGTTAATATACTCCGCTATAGCGTGGTCACACAGCCTGGGCACGTCGTACTTGTTTCCGACAAGGTAGGCGTGGATATGGAGGTCAAGGAGGGTGATGTGCGGATGCTGGACGCGCATGTTGGGGTCGAAGGTGTAGATTCCTGTCTCGATGAATTGCAACATGGCTGCGATGGCGTAGGGGAAGTCATCACGGAGACGGATGCAGCGCGTGTGTGCGTCCTATAGGGATGGGTTAGGTCTGATGCAGACAGGGAATGGGTTCGATGATCTGCTTACCAGGAATGGACCATCTAGCATCTCGGTAAACAAGCGGGACTCGTTGCAGAGCGGATACTTGTCGACCTTGATGAGCTGCTTGCCTCTATCGAAGGCAATGATGACTTCGTTAGGGAGGATTTCAGGGAAGCACCTATATGAATGTGAGCCTATGTTGTGTCCACTATGCAATTCAGTTACTTACTTGTTGAATATGGCAGAGTGTACCACGTAGACACTCGTACGATTGAAGTGTACCATCGGCCGAGATGGAAACGTAGGCGAAGGGGAGTTCGATAAATCCAAGAGTGAGAGGTCTTGAAAGTTCAGCTCAGTAGGAGTGAGAGGCCTAGGAGGAGGGTGTTGGCCACACATCATAGTGTCGGGGTCTTCGTAAATTATGGGTACCGGCTCGGACTTGACGGAAGCTCCCAGCACCTCATCAAGAGGAGAATTGCAGAGGAGGTTCAAGCTGGGAGACGATGAGTCGAGTAGCGACTGATCGTATGCACCTGAAGGCGTAGGCACGGGGAAGCGACGCATATCAGAGAAGCCCAGGTTTGACATCTTAGTGGGAGGTGGGAGCATGTGGCCTAAGGTCTCGTTGCCAGTATACTGCTGTTTCGACAGATCTTGCAGCGGGTGCCTGTGAAGCGAAAGGTCCTTAGGTTTCGGAACGGCGAACGGAGCCAGACTCTGGTGGTGGCAGTAACCAGCCTGGGGAGCTCCGGGAGTGCCGAGCGTCGTACTGTTACCCTGAACTACCGGCATCTCGTTCTCCTTGTTGAAGCTGAAGGAGTTTGAAGGCTTATTGAAGGTTGGTGGCCTATAGGCAACAGACGAGACAGCGACGCTTCTAGCTGCCTGGCGAAACGCGTCACCGAAATCGTGTGAAGTGTGTTCGAAGGCCTTGCTAAAGGCGCGCTTCCGATCTTGACCGTCCATCGTGTTGATAAGTTGAAGAGTTCCTCGATAAAGTAAAGATGGAGTGTAAGATGTAGAGGATGAGCCCGCATGATTATAGGCTTGCGCGCTCTATATACCTTTCAATTCGAGGTGAATGAGTGGAAGAACGCGAATTGAGCGCGCCGGTGACTACGACGCGTCGACAAACGCGACTACCGGCTGGAAGCGCATGACGACACTGGCCGTAGATTGATAGTGAAGTTAAGAATCTGTCGCTTGAGAAGATTTGCCTCGTAGTTGCAATGCTGCGCTGTTGCGGTAATCTGCTCAATGAACTGAGCACGTAGCGAATGATGGGAAGAAATTAAACAAAGGAAAATTAGCGATAGGAGCCACGAAGGCTGTGCTGTTGAAAACATAAGAGTCTGCTTGAGTTGAAATCGTCTCTCACTGCTGCCCACTGCTGGTAGCGGCTTTCTCTCTCACTTCCAACGCGATGCCATCTCTTCGAATAGATCCGTTCGAAACTCCGGAAGCTCATCCATTGACTCGAATACCATGGCCATTGTTCTTTCAGTCCCATTGATGAAGGACTCGACGTGAGCTGCACACAGCTTAATAGCCACGCGCCTCAGATCATCTGCATTGGATCTACGTTCCGGCGCGTACATGGCACGAATTGCCTGCAGAAGTTGTTCTTCATTACCATCAACCATCAACACCATAGCAGCAAGATCTTCGAATTTCTGGAGTGCGACTTGTTTCAGCCCAGAGACACCATAACGCTCGGCGAGCATGAAAACGTCAACGTGAGAGCGCAGAGTAACATCTTCAGGTACTGCAGCATCGGAACCTGCTAAACGGTCCGTGTAGTCCAGCTGGTAGCAGTACTGCATCATTGCAGCAACAGCATCCGGATCGTCTGCGCTTAGGTCGATGACACTCTTCGATGATTTCTGATGTCAATTAGTAAGAGAAGATCTGCGGTCCTGTATAATGGCATACGCACGGGAGAAATGACAACCGCACACACTTTGGCAAACCAACGCGAGTGGTAGCACATGATCACACGGTCGACATGATATACATCGTTCTTACACCGTACTACCAAATCTGAACATTGCCAATCGGATGTGCGTGTAGGTGAGGATGCCACGACTGGTGCAGGCTCTGGCACAGGCTCTTGATGCTTCTGTGGCTGCTGGGGAGGCTGGGGCGCCTGCAGTGCCTGCGGTGGCTGCGGCTGTGCCTTTTGAAGCTTCTTCTGGAACCGTCGTGGAACATGGATCGAACTGCCGGAGAAGGCTTTACGATGCTGCGGTCGTTGTTTGGGGCTCGCAGGTGTAACGGACGATGCAGTTGTTGACGTGGAGTTGTTGGAGTTGGTCGAAGATGTTCGATGAAGATCAACAGAGGCGTCTGAGGATGCTATTGAGAGTCTTGAGGATTCGATACGACCGTAGCTGGAGCGCTTCGACGCATAGATTGCAGGATCGAGACTGAATATTGTGAGTGTTCAAAGTATTAAGTTTCGAATTTCAGTTGCGTACACGTTTCTGGAGACGAATACAGGCGTGACGAACATTTTCGCGATTGGACTGAAGGTACGGAGAGTTCACAGAGGCAATGACTGTTGTGGATTGTTTTTATTGTGCAGAAATTGTAGACTGTTCTTTCCTCAACGCATCAAAACAATGAGTAGAAGGCAAAACCAGGCCAAATTCCCTCGAAACCCATCGTTGTATATACGTGCACTTACCGTGCCGTCTCCCAAGCTTCCAGATGCTAAGCTATTCATGGCACATGGACAGACGGATACGCAAAAGGGAAAACTTCACCTAGCTTCCGTGATGGTGTATGCGGCACTCGCATTCCCAGATGAAGTAGGGAGAGATAGCCAATGGCGAACGTTTAATTGATTGCGCTTGGCAGCGAATGACCCAGGTTTTGCGGCTTATCGATAGTGTTTAATACCGACTTGTGGAATGAGAACAACCGGCATCCCGCTAGCTTGGGAAATACTGTGGGGTAGCGTTATTGTCGACTTCTCGAAGGTGGTCAGCATGCGTGCAGGTGACACGCGCTCTCTTCTAGTCGCAGGACGCAACGTTCCCAAGAAGGAGGAAATCCGGGGTAACCTTCGCCGACAACGTGTGGGAATTTAGTCAGCACGATGGTCCAACGCCATAATGTCTTTTGCCTGATAAGATGGTTATGTCGATGTGGAAGCCATGAGGAGTCAAGGTATTTCAAGCATGAACTAGTAACAACGCTAATGTTGAAGCAAGGAGAGAGTCAAAGCTCGAAGAACATACTTGTAATAGTAGTAACGAAACATTCAGTCGTACAATCATTATTAACTACTAGCTAAGGCTGCAATCTTCTCTAGTTACATGGTAGTTTTCCACTCCTTAATGCCCATTCAAGATAGAATCATGTGTTCCTGCCGTCGGTGCACCATTGCCCTCCTGTTGCTTGTGACTAATTCCGTTCGCACCTCGCAACTTCGCATCCTTCGCCATGCCGTTGTGGGTTCCATTGAACCTCAGCTCAGAAATCCCAGGATAACCCTGAACACCTGTGGCCTTTTCTAGACGTGAGGCAAGATCTTCAGAAACCTCCCTAAAGATACCAATCTGTCGCTTGATAATCTCCTTCTCAGTGCAGTTCTCCATGTGACCACTAATATTACTGATGAAGCGTTCACGAGCAGGTTCATCGAAGACCTTTTCCCACAATGCGCGAGGGGCATTGAAATCTTCTGGACGAATCTCCGACAGGAAAGTCACAGCGTCGCCAATGAAGTGACCATGCAGCTTGTCGAGGTCAACAGACCTGCTTCGGAAAGAGATGGGCTCGATGGATGAGAGGTAATTCGGTCGCGAACCCTGATTGTAGAATGCCATGCCTCCGTCTCGTTGGAAGTTTCCGAAGCGATATGGCACTCTGGGAGCGTTGACCGGCAACTGCTGGTAGTTGGCACCAATACGATGACGGTGGGTATCTGGATAGGAGAAGAGACGAGACTGCAAAACGGGGTCTGCCGAAGGTTCTATGCCGGGTACTAAGTGTGCCGGATTGAACGCGATCTGTTCTATTTCGGCAAAATAGTTCTTGACATTTTCGTTCAAGAAAAACTCTCCCACTTTACGGCGTGGGAACTGACTTTGCGGCCAGACATGCGTCAAATCGAAAACATTGATCCTCTGCTTTTCCCACAGCTCCTCGGCTTCCTTCGGGGTCATCGTCTGTACCTCGAGGTCCCAGCCTGGATAGTCACCCTTCTCGATTGCTTGGAATAGATCCTTTGTTGAGTAGTCAGGACCATAGTTGTGCGAGTCCTCCTGCGTAATGAAGGCAGTCCCTTGTTTCGACTTCAGGTGGATCTGGCAGTATACCCAATCACCATTCTTGTTTACCAGCTTGTGCGTATGGCCATGGTAACCATGCATCTTTCGGTAGCCATCTGGGATGCCTCGGTCACCAAATAGGATCATAAATTGGTGAACTGACTCAGGATTTTGTGAGGCATAGTCCCAGAATAGGGTAGAGTCGTCGGCGTGCGTAAGATGTGTATCAGGAGCCCTCTTTTGTGTATGTATGAAGTGCGGAAACTTCGCAGGATCTCGCAAAAAGAAGACAGGTGTGTTGTTGGCAACAATATCCCAGTTCCCCTCATCTGTCCTCAACTTTACGGAGAATCCTCGAGGGTCACGTGCGCAGTCATGCGACCCAGACTCACCACCAACCGTCGAGAATCTGACCGAGATGGGACACGTCTTGCCCTCCTTGAAGATATCGGCGATGGAGAGATCTTCTAACGAGTTGGTTGTCTTGTAGTAGCCGTGCGCGCCGGCACCTTTTGCATGAACGACTCGTTCAGGAATTCGCTCTCGATCGAAGTGTGATAGAAGGTCGACAAGGTGGAAGTCCTGCAACAGCAATGGGCCATTCTGGCCTACACGTTGAGATTCGTATGGATGTGGGTATGGTACACCATTTGATGTAGTGTATACAACATCTTCCGATTTCGAGTTGCGGTCGTCAGCGTAGTTACGATAGAGGTCGCCGTTCTTCTTGCCGTCGGCGGCGTGTGAGGTCGTAGTGCCATCGGGCTGGCCGTTTCCGTTCATGTTGGTCATATTGAGCAATCGAGTATTCAATATGTCGTTGTATGAATTTGGAGAAACGGAATAATATGGTGGCGGCAACTGGTCTACTTATATCGACCCCTGATGGCGCCTGTAAATGATGTCGCCAAAGCGGGAAGCATCCTTTGGGCCTGACCATTACAGAATGCAGGACATGTTCGATGACGCTTAGAGAGCTGCCGATTTCTAGACCTACACGTAGCTTACTCAGGGCTAAGTTCGCCGTGGCTAAGATGGCATCGGTAGATGTACGGCCGGAAAGATGATGGTACTTCGGCATCGGCATTGACAACGGCGACAACATGATTGGCTCTGTTTACGCTATACATCTTTCGCCAGTCCACTTGTCAGCAATGTCCAGAACGTTTACATTACCAATGAAAAGGTCGGCGAAAGCAAGCCCAAGCTGTGACGCGGTGACAACTCTCGTTGGCAGGGGTATGGAGTCAAAGTCCCCCTAAACGATCGTGGCAATCGGCGCTAAAGTTCGATTCTGACGTCATAACGCCTTGCCGCATGGGACTTTGAGAAACTCGAGTAGATCTTCATTGCAAAACACTGCTCCTGCCTTCAACTATCTCGTTATCACGTATAACGCTAGTGTATAGGTTCGAGCTACTGTAATGTGTGCTCATTTTGCAGCCGTCCTTACGGAGGATCTTGCATGGTTTGAGCATCGACTCACTCCCGTGACGCGTCAATATCAAGCGTTATCAGATTAAGCTATGAACGCTCGCTGTATTCACAGCAACGTTTGTATTGCGGTACAAAAAAAAACTTCGCACAGTTCTTTAACAGAGTCCAAGCATGTTGCTCCACTTCGAAGTGTATCTATCGTATTACGCGCGCACGTTTGGCACCAAAGGTCGCGGCTGTATTAGTAGTGAAGAGCCAAGGATCCATAAAAATGAGCTTTTTCAGCATCCAAAACAGTAGATAATAGTGAATGCACGACAGAAAGTCTTGGAACGCTTCGCTACTGTTGCGAGCTGTATCATGTCGTACGTTCTATGGTGTCCAAGCCACAGATCACAGGGTCGGGAATGGCGTATGCACGCGCTGAAACCCCTCTCGCGAAAAGGGGAGCGGGCCAAGCGCGCCTGCCCGGCCGGCTTTCGATCGCGACTTCCTCGTCACTATCGGCACCTGCCAACACTCTGTGCCCCTCACCCACTTCCCTCTCGATACATGCTCCACAGAGCTCCACGGCCGAATTCATCCTCTTTGCTTTCTTTCTCATCACGGCTTCGACCTTTTCAGAGCTCTCATGGAGCCCATTTTGTCTACGTCAAGGGCCCGTGCGCGTTGGGAAGCCGAATCACGTGATGCGTGTACGGATGGCGGTTCGACCCCGACTGACGCTTCGCGCGGTTGCGGGACTCGATTTTACTCCCTCACGCCTCTGGCTCGTCTACCCCGACAGCATTGTCCCATTACAGCGCGGCATACGTCCACTCGAACCCATACTATGCTTTCTTCGTGCCTCGGCATCCTTTTCCAGTCGTCAATCCATCCCATCGTCGCCCTTTGAAGCTCGTGGAGCTTTTGCCCGCTTTCTCCGCACCTGCGGCGTCACCGCTGCGCTTCAGCAGACACCAACCACAGCAGTGTGGAAGCGTCCGTCGCGCTCTGACGGCAGCTTTGTCCTTGAATTGCGCTATACCAGCTCCTTACCGACCCGCTACCAGCTTCATTTCGGTCCTTCCCTCTGCCTCTCACCACGCTCGACCGAGACCTTCCCGAGCGTCCACATCGTCACTTAGTTCGCAAGCTGTAGTCTGGCCGACACACTGATTTGCTACCATCAGCAGACATAGCGACAGCCACAGATACAATGTCTCCGCGTCGGTCCTCGCGGGCTCGCACCACCCAGCCCCCACCCAGTGTCGCGACGGCACACAGTACCTCCTCGTCCTCTGTCTCATCAGCTCGCACAGATCGTGCGCCGAGAGTCAATCAGAATCAGTCACCACCGCCCAAGTCGTCAACCCCACACTCACTCTCATCGGAAGAGCCCGAGCAGCCGCCTCGCGGTTCGCAACTAGAGCCACCACTCACCCGACGCCGAACACGCGAGCAAGACAACGACGAAGATGAGTCCGCCAAGCTCGACGACGAGCTTGACGATGACATTGCGGAGGAGGATGAGGTCACACGATGTCTGTGTGGCTACCAGGAGTACCCAGGTCTGCCATTGGATGCCGCCAAGTCTGCTTCATCTCTGACAGATCCTGACGCTCAAGGCGATGATCTAGGTGGTCTGTTCATTCAATGCGATATCTGCAAAGTCTGGCAGCACGGCGGATGCGTTGGGATCATGGACGAAGCTGCCAGCCCCGAAGAATACTTCTGCGAGGAGTGCAGGAAAGACCTTCACAAGGTCATGAAGAGTGCCAAAGGGTGCGTAATATTCTTATCCTGTCTCTCATTCCCCGCATGAGTTCGTCGCCCGCGATGAGTATCATCTGCTCTGCCCTTTCAACGTCAGGTTTCCAACAGGCATTCGTTACACACAAGCTACTCATGGGTGTGACTTACATGCTAACGAGGCTGCCATATCAGTCAAAAGTATTCCCGCTACCTCCCCGTCTATGAGCAACAACATGGCAAGAACCGCAAATCGTCCGTGTCGAAAGACACAGAGAGGCATTCAAGTAGAGACAAAGATCGCGAGGCTAGAGCAAGCGTCGATTCGTTTGGCAAGCGTCGATCAACGATGAACAGTCGAGCAGCATATGATGAAGACGAGGTGCTAAAGAAGGTACTAGAGGAGAGCAAGCATGATGGCGCTCCTCCCTCAGAGAGCGGCACTCGCAAGAAGCGGAGTCGTGACGATAGCGAAGAGTGAGTTTTGCTTGCTGCTATGCATGCTCTTTAGACATTGGAGCTAACAAACTTTGTGTGCCAGAACCAAACCTGAAGTCAAACGACAGCGCACGAGTTCGCGGTCCCCCAGCAACTCACCAGTCCTTGAATCTGAAGACGATAGCACAAAAGCCTCTGCACCGAAACAGAAACCACGCGGTGCCGCAGCACGAAGTCAGCGTGAAAAGGAACAGCGTGAGAAAGAGCGAGAGCAAGAACGTACCGACGCTGCAAATAGGCGAAAGGGGCGTGCAGAACGGAGAAAAGCAGACGGTATGTGGGACATTAGTCGTCTTGAGTGCTAATAGCTAACCGTCTAAGAACTTGCAGGAATTGAGCCTGAGCCTACGCCCACACCCACGGAAGAGCCTACCATGCCACCATCTGCCTCCGAATCCGCGCCACCAGACACGCCTACCACAGACCTCAAGCCAGCGCCTGCCCCGCGTCGAGGCGGTCGTCCACCGCAGAAGTCTCGCGGCCGGCTAGGACGAAACCAGTACTCGCGAGACACGATACCTGCCACTAATGGCACATCACCACAAAACGATTTAGCACATTCGCCGCAAGCGAGTGCTACGAATGGCGTAGGCAACGGACATGATAGCAGCGATGGCGCAGCAGGGCACAAGCCGGCCAAGTCAAAGAGTTGGCGGTTGCAGAAGCTTTCTTGGAACGACATCCGGCGACCTGCTGGGGCTATGCAGAGTTACATAGCCCAGCGGCAAGTCGAGATGGCAGGCGAGAAGCACTCGTCCCCAGCTCCAGCCGTCCAGCCTGCCACAACGAACGGTGACGTAAGCCAGGAAGAGGCAAAGGATGAAGACAATGACTTGGCCAAATTCAAAAATCTCAGCACGACGCAGATGATGGACTATCTGAGCCGCGATCTTGTACACTGGCAGCAAATGATCTCTGAGCCGACGGAGAAGTGAGCCGCAACGTTAATGTTTTTTATACCTGCTCTGCGAGCGTTGCATCATCTGCAACATGATTGTTTACCGGCGTTGAACGGTGCTGGCTGGATTATATCAGGCATGTGGATTTGTCTACCAGTACGGATACCCTCCACTTCGCTATCATCTCTTGCTTTTATTGGCGGATAATTTGCTGTCGAACAACCGGGCTTCGACATTAGATGGGTTGTTATGCGCTAGAGCATTGCAGGTGAACACAATGCATTACAACGGTTTTCAGGCGATAATGCGATATTAATGGAAACCTGCTCAATCAATTAAGAACTTATCTCAAACCCTAAATCCATTAACGCCTGCTATTACCTACAGCAGGTTGTCACCTACCAGGAGTGATTAACGCGAATAGTTAAAACACGACGAACTGACTATGTAGTAGCCTGGCTGTTCTTTAGCCATGGTGATTCGTTCATGTCAATCTCCCCTGGTAGGTGACAACCTGCTGTATCCACCTGAAAGTCATAACGGATTTCCACATCTCCCCACCACAAACTGTACCCTACTCGCTCTTCCCAACCTTAATCTCCAACACCCCCATCGTAGGATTCCCCTTCAAAAACTCCAATATAGCCGGGAAATTCTCCTCCGTGACAACCGTGTACTCGGGCCAGATCTTCCCATCCCGCGTCTTGGTGTCCCAGTGAATCTTGAACTCCTGGATCGTTTCTTGCGGGCCGTCGGCGGACTTGTATTTGCCCATGAACTCTGCGCAGTTGGGCGACGAGGCGATTGTCGATGTGATTTGCTTGTTGAGGGATTTGAGAGATTGCTTGGAGGAGGTGTCGAGGAGGATGATTTCGTGGCGGTTGGAGGGCGGGAGGGTGAAGAGGAGGGGGATAGACATGCTGATTCGAGTTTTTGGGGGTTTGCTGCTCGGGGGCTTGTTGTTAGTGGTTTTGATCACAAGGAACGTTTTGGGAGAGCTTACGAAGGTCGAAGTTGTATATGGAGCTGGCTACTTGGTGAGATTTATGGAACGGTAGTGTGCGGTGGAATGGGGTGCGGGTGTGTGTCTGCTAGGTCTGGACGGAAATGGATGACTTGGTAGGCTCTTTGGTATATACTGGTTATGGTACGTCAATAGCGGGCTTTCAAGCTTTCTTACCATGTGCTACACGATGTACGTCATCAGACAGGGGGTTTTACAACTGTCGTGGGACGCTACGTGCATGGCTTGACAAGGGTCTGAAGATCTCCCCGCAGCACGGTGGATACCTCAGGCAGCAACCAACCACACGAAGGTTCTTGTGATGTTGTTGGAAACTCGTTGCAGGAAAAAGTAGATATGTCGTTATGCCTCTCTATGAACATAAAAGATCTCGACCACATGCATATGCCAAAGCTTCCTCATCGCACTTCTACTTGGCCAAGTTGAATGTAGAATATGCCAGTGATTTCATCTGTCGCATTGAAACTTGAAACCGATGCATCCCATATCTGCTCACAAGCCCTTAATCTTCTCCTCGAGCGCTCGTTTGATAGCTGTTTCAAAGTCAGTGCACGACTTCTCCAAGATTTGACGCCAGACCACTTACCATTACAGCTATCATTAGCATCGCCAAACAACATCTTCGTATTCTCCATGTAGAACATTGGATTCGGCACATCTGCATACCCGCTCGCCATACCCCTCTTCATGATGATGACATGCTTGCTCTTCCACGCGTGCAACACTGGCATGCCTGCAATCGCGCTGCCGGGCTCGAGCGCAATCGGGTTGACCGTGTCGTTAGCGCCAATGACCAGTGTGACGTCGGTCTCTGGGAAATCGTCGTTGATCTCGTCCATTTCCAGGACGATGTCGTAAGGAACACTAGCTTCTGCGAGGAGCACGTTGCATTGACCTGGCATGCGACCGGCCACGGGGTGGATGGCGAAGCGGACATTGACGCCTTTAGAGCGAAGGGTGTTGACAAAGTCGGAGATTGCTAGGCATTGTTAGTTGATGCGCTGCGTTGTGGTTATATGAGGATGAACTTACCGTACTGGGCTTTTGCGACAGCCATGCCGTAGCCGACAACCTAGAGGACTGTTAGCTGATGCACTGCACTGCGATTATAGAGAGATGAACTCACAATGATAACATTCTCGGCGTTTACCAGTGCCTCAGCCGTCTCGTCAGGTGTTGTCTTCGTCACCTCTCCTTCGAACTTTGTCTGTGATTGTGGTGTCTGTGCTATGCCACCAAAAAGGACGTTGGTGAGCGATCTATTCATAGCCACACACATGATGTATGACAGGATAGAACCTGATACTCCAATGAGCGCACCAACGGTAGTCAGTAGCGAATTGTCCAGCATGAACCCCTCAGCTACCAATGCAAAGCCCGAGTAGGCATTCAATACGGTGATGACGACTGGCATGTCGGCTCCACCGATAGCTGCTGTTGTAGTGTATCCCTTTATGAAGCTAAGGGCAGCGTTGCCCACCAAGCATGCGGCGCCTATCAAGGGTGCACCAGGTGCATATGCTAGAAAAGCGCCCATAGTAGCAACATTAGCTCCAAGCAGCGTGCTGTTGATGAGATGGCGTCCAGGTAGTGCTATAGGCTTCGAGGACATCTTCGCCGCTAGCTTGAGAAATGCTACAATGCTCCCGGTGAATGTTACTCCACCGATGAGGACACCCAGATATGCAGAAACCATGTGGAGAGTCGAGATATCACCGCTGTGGGCAAGAACACTGCCAATGCTGGTCAAGACTGCGGCAAGACCCACAACGGAATGCAGTGCAGCGACTGTCTGCGGAAGCGAGGTTGGCGTAATTCGTCTTCCAATGATCATACCCGCCACCGTTCCTACAGTGGCTAATCCAGCAAATTGTGTCAGAACATCGGGCGCAAACCCTACCGCAGCCAGAGAAGCAAGAATACCACTGAAAACACCAAGGATGCCGAGGAAATTGCCTCGTCGAGCAGTTGTTTGAGAAGCGAGACCGGATAACGAAGTCACACAGAGTACACTGCTGACGAGGTAGCCCGCTTGTACGAGGCCCGCCATACCAGTTGAAGCCGCAGCAATATACCCACCACCAAACAGGGCCGCCGGAATTGCGTATAGCCAAGGATATTCTTTTGGATCTGTTGGACGCCTGAACATATCGAGCATTCGCTTGGTAATCACGAAGCCTCCGGAGACATTGACAAATGCGAGTAATACGGACAGAGCACCGAGAGTTTGGGGGATGGTCTCAGGTAGAAATCCTCCGCCCATGACATACAAGCCGCCGATTCCGACCATGCCAGAGATAGCATTCGTAACGCTCATGAGTGGTGAATGAAGAGCAGGTGCGACACCCCAAACAACTCTGTAGCCGATCAAACTTGCCAGAGCGAAGGTAAATGCATTAGACATGAATAAAGGCCCAGTGAACTTTCCAAGAGCTAATGCTGTGGTCATAGCCGCGGTAACACCAGCGACTTGCCGAGATTGATCCTCCCAAGGAGTCAGGGCAACGATGTTTGCGACTTGCTCGGCAGGCGAAGGCGCGGGTTTGGCCTGGGCTGGTGGAGGAGCGGGGCGAGGAGCTGGGGGAAGGATTTGGCCGTCATATGTGACTATGGCACCGCGAGTAACTTCGTCTGTGAGATCGACATCGTAATATTTCTCCCTTTTGTCCTTGGGTACCAGTGAGAGCAAGAATTTAGTGACGTTGTTGGAGTAAAGTGTTGAGGACTGCGTCGGTAGGCGCGACGGAAGGTCAGTGTATCCTGCAGATATTGTCAGCATGCATGGGCAGTGCGGAGCTCATGTCAACCTACCAATGATGGACACGCCATGATATTTCGCCAGTTGGCCTGGAACAGTAGCTTCACAGTTACCACCAGCTTCAGCTGCAAGATCCACAACGACCGAGCCGGGCCTCATGGCACCGAGCATAGCTTTCGTAATGAGCTTAGGAGCAGGCTTGCCAGGGATCAAAGCTGTGGTGATAACGATATCGACTTCTCGGCATTGCTCGTAGAACAGCTTCATCTCCGCCTCGATGAACTCTTTAGACATGACTTTTGCATAGCCACCAGCCCCAGATCCGTCTTCTTTGACGTCAACCTCGATGAACTCGGCACCGAGGGACTGCACTTGTTCACGTGCTGCAGAACGAGTATCAAAGCCGCGAACAATGGCGCCCATGCGACGGGCCTATGTCACTTATCAATGGGAATCTTGAGAAGTATGGTAGATGCACTTACTGTTGCAATTGCGCTCAAGCCTGCTACACCAGCTCCGATGACGAGAACCTTGCATGGCGGGATCTATCCTTTGAGTTAGGCCAAGTTTCTTTCCATTGGATTGGGAGTCGTACTTTTCCAGCAGCAGTCACTTGCCCAGTGAGGAAACGACCAAAATGATTTGAAGCTTCCAGAACAGCTTTATAGCCCGCAATATTGGCCATAGAACTTGCTTTGTGTTAGCTGTGAAGATTGTCCGAGGCTGGGAATAGCGTACCTCAATGCATCGAAGACTTGGGCACGAGAAATACGAGGAACCATATCCATGGCAAATGCAGTGGCCTTGCGGGAAGCAATTCGATCTACCACCTGTTTGTTCTGTACCGGATAGAGGAAGGAGATCACGGTGGCACCCTCGCGGATGGCATCGACTTCGCTTTCTTCTCCATCAATGCTGAGCGCTCGAACCTTGAGCAAAATATCACTCTCGGAAAAGACACTCCTGCGATCAACTGTCTTTGCGCCGGCCTGTTCGTACGCCTCATCTGTAAATTGAGCTTCAACGCCAGCTCCGCGTTCAATCAAGATGCGTGAGAATCCTTTCTTTAGCAGGAGTTTGACATTTTGAGGCGTAATAGCTACGCGGCGTTCTCCAGGGTAGCTCTCCTTGGGCACACCAATGGTCAGATTCGAGTAGGGTCCAGCGCTCTAAGGATTAAGGTATGAAAGTTAGTCTGTGTCTCACATGTAAATCCACCTTAGCGTGACGTACGAAGGGCGGTGAGGTAGGGATCTCCTCATCGTGCGGTTCCGAAGCATGGGATGCATAACGCGCGACTGCTGTAGTCTGAACCTTGGAGAGCTGCTGCAGGTACAACGGGCGTGGGCGGGTCAGGCTCCGCAGGCGTTCGACTGGTTGCTGGGGAGTGTGCTTCGAATGGTACTCATGCTGGATCACGGGTGTTGAGCGCAGAGCAAATGCAGAAGCGTACAGCTTGAGGTTAGCAGGCAGGTTGCTGTGGCTGCCCCGCGGCGGTCGAAAGGCAAGCGCCCGGCAGCCGGCGAGACAGTTTGAAGCGGAGGAGCTCATGTTGGGGCTGTCTCGGAGAAGGGCGAGCAAAGGGAGAAGCCAGGCACCCGCATCTGCTGGCGATTTGTTCCGAAAAAAACACAGCTAGCAGCTGGAAGTGTGCCGCCGTGTGAGTGAGCACCAGAGGTCTCACGGTTCACGAGTGTGGGTAGTACATAAAGGGTACCTTTAGGCCGCGCTCCCTGCCTCGCCCTGTGTTTTGCCGATTGCCATTTCCCCGCACTGCAAGGTGCAGTGCAAGGGCCTCCCCACGTTCGACCAAACCCTGACACCACAGTGAGGCTCACGACGCGACAGTGTAGGGGTCCAGCCGTAGACTGGATGATGGCTTCCGTTCAGGATGTTGGCTACAGGCCTCTTTCAGGCCGTCTCCTGTGCCCAACCCCGAGCAAAGGGCACATTGTTGTCGAGGACAAGCCATTCCTCTGTTCCAGTCGCGTGCTCAGGCAATCACGCGCTGTGGGGCACAGCCTCCCAAGTCTACGGGTCTCCTTCCTATATGAGTGCTTGGGGTTCCATCAGTTGCAGCGGTGGATGACATTCCTCTTGCGCGACCAATAGCTAAATGGCGACGGGAAAATACCAACCCCTCAGCCAATGAACTACTAGCGTGACAACAATTAAGCCGAGCGTGATGGCCTACTGGACGGGCCACCATAATGGCTTCCAGGTGCGCTGAGAAATGTTCATCTACGGTTACATTGTGACATCATGACTTGGCTCAAGTTGATGTCTGTTCTCAAAAGCAATACATGAACGGTGAGCTTAAAGCACCCAACATAAGAGTGCGTTCTAGTAGAAGTAAGCCACGACGCCACTAATTCACTCCTCATGCCATAACGAGCACGGATCATGGCCAGACTGTCAACCATGTTTACTTCTTGCGTTGAGCATTCCTCCACCTCCAAGCCCCGAATCGAAGCCAGCATCCACATCAACGTTTGATACTTCTTGTAGCTGGCCGGCCCTAGGCAGACGGAATGCCACGAGTAACAGTCACAAATTATCTACAACTGCGTTGCGGATCTGCACAGCAGAGCCGATGCTCGAATAGTGCAGCGTGCGAATACGGCATTACGGGAGGGGTACCCCTAATCCGAAAAACTTTAGATTACACCGAGAAGAATCTGTCATCCACCATTCCTCGCCTCTTTCGCGAACCTCGAGCATCGATGCTTGAAACACAATCGTGTTTCTTGAATCTTTTGCTCGCAAGTCGAGATACTAGCGGGCAGTCATTAGAGTTGGAATGAGAGCCCACCATGTTGACGCAGCAGAAGACTTATACGGAAGATTTTGGAGTTGGCAAGTCCTACTCGGGATTTTATTCAGTAGCAATCGTGGTCCGGTCCAAGGTGCACGAAGGGGATGCATTATATCTAGTGGGACTATCAACGCCAAGACATCTCATTCCAACCCCTCGTTGCCTTCTTTGCCTATTTTACTTCTTCAAGGCAACACGGTTGGGGAACGAGCGCACCGGTGAATGATAAAGTTGACCTGTTCTGATGATAGGTGGTGTTGTCGAGCATGAGTGTTAGGTCTTGGTATTGTTAATCGTTGGTCGCAATTGCTGTTCCAGCTTTCGAAACCAGGGAGCTTGTACTAAGACCATAAAGAGACGACTTAACGCACGTAAATCTAAACTCGCCTTAGCTGGGTATGTAATAAAGGCTTTATATTGCGAGCTATACTAATATTCTCGAGTCCCAGTTTTCTGCCGCGTCACGCCTTGGGCAAGCCACAGTAGGCCTAGACAAGGAAGGCTGCCAGATTGATCGATCACACCCACCAGGGCTTCTTGAGCAGCCACCACCAGTGTCTAAGTCGGTGGCTATTGTCCCAAAACAACTATGAAGTCAGTACGATTCCAACACTTACCCATTTCACGTGTTAATTCCGGTTTGTAGTTCGCCATATCAAGTCGGAGAAGTTATATGCTTGGAGACCACCGGCAATCGCGCAATCGGAAATGATGTGCAGGTCCGAATAGAGAAGCTGTACCAGCCTTGGACGCTATCATGCGTCATGGAAGTATCATTTTTGGACCCCCGGGTCGACCCCACGAAGGCGGTCCTAAAAATCTACGACTGGAGATACGCAGCGCAGCTTCGTAAAGACAATAAGATCGACCCATGGACAAACGAGCATGAGACAGCCTACATCGAATTTGTTCGCGGCGGGCAGGCCAAAGACTTTCTCAATAAACTTCGTAATGATGAAGACTTTGAAGAACCTGAAGAGGGTTGGAATACCGCTGAAAACGAAACCTACCTTTACAACATATGCGCAGACATGTTTCACGCTGAGACTGCGGTTTACAAGAAGCTACACGCATATCAAGGCAGACAAATTCCTCGATTGATTGCATCTCTTACATTGAGTATCGGATCGTTGAACGTGCGAAACACTGATCACCGCGATGTTGTCTGGACTGAGCCTTCCAGTTCAGACAGTGTCTCGCCGGGCATAGATCAAGCCGACAATAAGACTCCTGAAACCGAACTCTTGAAACTTAACGGTATCTTAATCGAACTTATTGAAGGCTTATTAACCAACACAACGCTGCAGAATCCTCCTGGCAGTCTATTGTTGATCAAGCTATTCAGAACATTCATCTACTGTCCGACAACGCCATTCTTAATGAAGATGTCCGCCCCTCCAATCTATTGGTATCCCCTAGATCAAATGGCGCGTACCGGGTTTGTATGATAGACTTCGCACAGTGCAGATTTCGAGAGAAAAACGAATCTGATCTGCAATGGGGTCGAGCGAAATAGACGCAAGACGAGGAAGGTGCAGTTGGAGCGGTCATGAAGAGCAGGTTGGCGAAACAAGGATTCAAGTTGAATTATGAGCCATCAATGAGGTACTTGGAGTGGGCCGAAAGAGAAGCGGATACTGCTAGATGATGGAGGCGTAAAGAAAGCGCTAGTTTAGAGACCCCTATTCTTGGACACAAAGCCCTGTAGGTTTCGAGACATGTAAGCCAGTCGCGCATCGTTTGAATAACCCTTCGAGAAAGTGACAGTGAAATCCACTTCACATATTCGTGAGGTGTGCTTTCCAGTAAATGTGCCAATGTTAACTTCTAAAATTATATCCGGCAGAGCCGAGTGGATCTCTGTAAGCTAAGCGAAATTCGACACCCTGTGCCTGTCATGTCTTTCTTCAAGGGCCCGGCAAGGTGCTAGAGGGCGAGACGATGATTAGAGATGTAAGTGGAGCCGATGAGTCGTGTGGTTTTGTTTTCCCCGCCATTGTACTCTTACAATACGATATTCTCATCGGTTCACAATACCTGCGTGTTTCTTCCAGCTCCCAATCGCTCACTCACCCCACAAATAAGTAAGAGCAAATCTTGACTGGGCGATAGAAGCAGTCATAACTCCTTCTCTGCGAACTTGGGAAGGTTTTCGTCGTTGATTTCAGTTACCTGAAAGTTCCGATCGTCGGAAAATCTGACCTGGTTCTGTCTCAAATCCAACTCGGCCTCTACATTAAAACATTCATACGAGACATTGCTCGCTCAAGAGCTGCATTGCAACAAACTCATGGACCGCCTATTTGGAATCTTGTCATGACTCCCATTCTGATCTGAGTGAGGTGACTCCACGCAACATCGCAAAGATCTGGGAAATATGTCACTGGGCAATTTACGAAGAGCACGTTTTCTGGTACAGATTACGTTGAACTCATCTATGTTCTAAACATAGCTAGACTTATTTACGCGAGTTCCACAACGTGTCACCCGCATCCTAGATTCACAACCGAGAATGGCAAACGACAGACAGGCCAGTGGGTACCATACTCCGTTTCGGACCCTGCAGAGTGCTGCCAGATAGTACTTGGGAGGCCTGATGAAGCTCATGAGGTTGAGCGTCAATTGACAAGACACGCTAATACCTTCCGAGAAAGACTCGAATGTCATCTGTCACTACCGCTATTATCCCGCTCCTATGTCTCAAGTTTACAATTTCTAAGATTTGGGACCTCTGGCCCTGTTGTACTGAATGTTTCAAGTTCTTCATACTAACAGCCTTGAGAAAAGCCACAATTTCGCCCGTGTGTGTCGTAGTCATCCTCCCGGGGCAGATCCCATAGTCTAGACTGCACCAATGACCTCCTATGAAGCAAAAGATCATCGGTGAGAAATGGTTTACGAGGTCTTGTAAACAAAACTGCTTATCGATTAAGCTGTACGACAACATCGATGACCACCGTAACTTCGTATATCGTTTATCCGGAGGCGAGACATGATAGGAGCCGAGGTTTGAGGCGAAGCCGCATAACAACGGATCGATTAATGTAGCTTCATTTGGGATGAAATTGAAGAAGAAACGCGGCGAGTGGAGCTCTTTTCACTTTATATACATATACGTCTTCTCGAACATGCAAGGTAAGGGCCACCCCGTGGCTTGTGTCCCGACTGATCCTTGCTAAGCTTTGCTGATTGATCGGAAGCAGCGAGGCGCGACTCTCCAGATCGCATATTACCCAATTAAGCGACCCGTTGCCGAGCGCCCATATTGACGAATAGATTACAGCAAACTGGGTCGAGACCTTGTTCTGTAAGCAGGACTTCCCCGGATATCGGAATTTTATATCGTTTTTCTCACACATGCTCCTGGCTACAGTATCCCTTTCGGTCGAATTGAATACAGGGACCCCATTACTTGACGCTAGATCGAACTTCAGGTACTGCCATATTATTCTTGCCCATGTCGATCCTATTTTTGGCGTTCCAGACGGCGGCAGAGCTCCATCATGCAGGTCCCGAGGCTTTTTGCGGGGAACGCTTAATTAACCTTCGATCGAAGCTTTTCGTATACTTACTCTAAGGCTTTGTTCCGTCATTCTCGGCCCTTAGGTGCGCCACCGCCGAAAGTCAAATGTCACCGCGGAGCTCGTAATGCAACGGTGATCACCGTCCGTGTGCCATGTGTGATTCCCAGATCTCTCAATTGCTCTTGGTCACGATCTCGTATTTTCCATTCATTAGGATTCTCGTCGCTCGTAGAATCAGGTGACTCAATATACAGCAACTGCGGCCTTATGTTTTGAGCACCCCAAGGGACCCGGTCGAGTCCTAAGAGATCGTGGTCTTAATACCGGAGAGCGTGCAAATGAGCTAATTTTAACAGCGGGCTAGCCGAATCGATGTCACGATGCTTCGTATTGTTATACTGTCATGACAAGATTGAGGAGCGGCGTGGCCAGATACTCTGAGGCCATCAGGATCTGCAACCGTATATTGCAGAGCGGTCTTGGATCTTAGAAACTCGACTATAAAGACGATCTTATTCCCCTCCTACTGTTGAGCATCACAGATCACCAGCCTTCACTTCCAACACCTCATCACTCAGCCAAACATCCACCGAGAGTCTTTCATCTCATTAATATTCAAGATGCATTCCAAGTTCGCTACCTTCCTCCTCCCAATCCTCGCCGCTGCGAACCCTCTTCCTCAAAGCGGCGAAGCCCCTGACCCAAACCAAATCACCATCGTCGACACCTCCTACTCTGGCAACGGCTGCCCTCAAGGCACAGTCTCTACTAGCACCTCGCCAGACAAGACTGTAAGTATGACCATACTTGCTATCCGTCGCGTTCTCAGACGTGGACATAGCTCCATATGATTACACCATATCATTGGATTCTTCCCAGAGGTTTCAAAGCCGGCACGGTGAGGACCTTCGCTCACAACCCGACTAGGTCATCACTTATGGCTTCGATGCTTTCCAGACATACATCGGCCCCGGCACTGTCCCCGCCGACCGCAGCAAGAACTGCCAGCTCCACTTGAACCTCAAGTACCCCGGTGGCTTTCAGTACGCTGTTGTCGATGCTACCTACCACGGCTGGGCTCGCATGGACGAGGGCGTAACCGGTAGCTTCATCACCACCTACTACTTCTCCCAGGATGCCGGCAAGACAGTAAGTCCTATAAACCATCCACAACACGCAATCACAACATGTAAACTAACAAACATCCCCAGTCCACAACCCGCATGACCGCCAACGGCGGCGGTGCCCTCGTCAACGGCCAAGTCTACACCAAGCAAGACTCCGTCGAGACAACCGCCACCATCTGGTCGCCCTGCGGCACCACCGGCATCCTCAACATCAACAACCGCATCTCGCTTACGAGCAAGGACCCCAAGGCCGCTGGTGAGCTGTCCAACGACGATGCGACTGTTGCTTTCACCCAGCAGCTCCACGTTGCCTGGAGGAAGTGCACGCCCGGAAGCGGCTCTGGATCCAGCAACGGCGATGACACCATTGGCATTGGAACGCCCAGCTCTGATGTTACCTTCGGCAACTAGGCTGTTGATGTGGTGAAGAAGAAGAAGTTGAGTGGCTGAGAGGTTGAGGTGATGAGGACGAGATTGGAAGTTTAGTTTCATAGTGACTAGTGATCAATGCATGCATCTTTCGGAATATTCACTGTGTTTCACGCTGTCTTTGTGGCCATTCGCCTTGCGCACAATGTGGTAGCATCTAGTTGTCTCATATAGTGCTCCATGACAAGCACATATTCCGACTGTTGAGTACAGCAGGTTGTCACCTACCAGGGGGAATTGACATGGACAGTGAACACACGAGGAACGAATCATGTAGCAGCCTGGCTAATCTTTAGCTATCGTTCGTTGTTCGTCGTGTTTTCACCACCCACGGCAAGTTCCCCTGGTAGGTGACAACCTGCTGCATGCAATGGTGACACGTGGCAAGCGAGGGTAACGTGCCCAAAACGTGATAGTCTAATCTGTTGATGCTCCAGTACCTTGCTACTTGCTGTACAGATACCGAGATAACAATAGCATGTGCGAAACCCGAGAAAAACAACCTTGTATCCCTTGCGCCGGAGACGCAGATCCATGCAGCCTCATGTGCAACCGTGCTCTAACCTCGCTTGCCTTCCCTCCCAGGGCGCACAAAGAAAACCCGAGTGCGACGTCTTATCAACATTGCCATTTCTCATGGCGTACATGTTCCTGAAGTATTAAACACTCATCGTACAAAGTTGCCACCCAAAACGTGAATCCGAAAACGTGGCAACATCACCGCGACCTGCGTCTAGTTTGGATAGATCGTAGGACTTCTAGCCATCCACCATCGTCAACATCGTCGTCCCCTAAGAGAAAACGCAGAGTAATCAGGAAACCGAAAAATCTCAATATGTAGCCACCATGTACTTACCATTGTATGCTGCCATGTTGGTCGCGGATCCGCTTCCATAGACAACAATTGGATTGCTGTCCACAATATGCACAGCCGAGCCGTTTCCTGCAGATGACACCGGAGGGTCTGAGGCAGAATTACGGATGCGTATCAGGGTAATTCGTATTCGATAGGTGCCGGCCTGGCGAATGACGAGTTCGGGGAACCGCATGTAGCCCACGCCGGACGGATCGGCCATGTCCATAGAGGCAATAGATCCATCTGCTTCATCGTCGGCAAAGGGGTGAATGGAATCGAAGCGTCGGCCTAGGAGCAGGGTGTTGAGAACCGACGGATCTGTCGAAGCGGTAGAATTGGGGCCGGGAACCAGCGTAGCCACGGCTACCAGATTGGTTGAGTCTGCAACAGCATCGTCGGGATCGGCGTTGGTGGTTCGTAACCGCACGATGATGGAGCCGGGCATCGTTTGGCCGACACGGGCCGTTCGGGGTGGTTGGACCACGATGTCCATGGCGTATCGTATATCCTCTGGTGATAGGGAATGGCGGCCCGACCTCGACCGTCCTGATGTGCGGGGGTTTCCAGAGTGATGCCTTGATCGAACGGACCTGCTTCCTAGCGCCCTGGGTCTTGCGACGTCAGCCATTGAGGATGTGGCGTCGGCTAGCTGGTGGTTTGTCTCTCCGTTGAGTAACTCTGCAATCCGGGCAGATCGTCTTAGTGACGCGTGGCTGCGGCTGTTCTGCAAGGTGGTGTGGCGTGGTGTAGGCCTGTTTGGGGAAGTTGGAGGTGGATTTGACCTGTTTCTCCTGGTTGACGCGCTCCGGTCGGGATTTGGATTTCTACCTCGTCCTCGTCGTTGGGCCCTTCGCATCTGAGGAAGGATGCACCTGCTCTTCTTTAGTAAGCTTTCAAAAGATACGGGCCTCAAGCAATGCCCAGCACTGCCGTTATGCCGTAGGGGTTAAGAAAAGAAAGTTTAGGCGGGAAAAGAGGGACAGAAACATGGAAGGAAGAGCTGGGAAAATCAAAAGGCCAGGCAAGAGCGACACGCAATGTATACTGACGCCATTGGAGCTACAAGATAGGCGTTGTTGGGTGCGAAGATATAGGAAATGAAGTCAAGCCACGAGTCAGATCTCTCATCAAAGCTCTCTCATGGCCCGTATGCTAATGCCGTCCAAGAGGATGACGATGGACGTTCATTTGGGGCGGTTGAGCCCAACACTCAGGCCCTTTAATCTCATACACGCGTAGCGTAGAGTAAGAGCATGGCAACAAGCCATATCTCAAGAGGTATAGGTTGAGGTGAGGTCAAGAGGTAGCTTCCCAGGCCCCTGGTATGCCCCACATAACGGCGGGCTCTTGGTGGCGCGCATCGCACCTGGGGCCATTGACGGCGGCGTTCATGCTGGGCTTCAGGCTAAAGCACAGGGCCGTGTCTATGCGGCGACGCGGAGAGAGAATGCAGAGAAGCCGACGAGAAGGTGGCCATGGAAGAAGAGGGAGGGTGTTGCAGATTGATGAACAGATGCGATGCCGCCGAGTGCGTCACAGCAACCCGGCAGGCCATGTGGGCGACAGGGATGGTGGGCAAGATGGGCAGGAACGCGCTGCGAAGCGAAATTGGGAACACTGCTGCTCACCTTCTGACTCGTCACACCCCGCCTGCCTGCGCTGCTTGGAACGACAGGTGCGCTGGGTAGCCCCTTCCTTTTTCCCTCGACGTGGTGGGTGGTGCCTTCTCTTTTGGTGGTGGTGACACAACGGAAGCTGCACTTCTCGTCGCGGTGGTGGTGGTGGAGGTGGTAGTAGTGAGGCTCGGGCCGTGGGTTGACTCGCTGTGCCTGAGAGGGATGGATGCGTGTTGCTTGGTCCCGATCGCAGTGACGATATTGGCTGGGAACGTGTCTGGCGTCTCTTTTCTGGGGCCTCCAGACGGCGCCGGCTTTGTCAGAGTGCGTCGACGTCCTACACTACCATCGGTATATTAGCCATGCTTTGCCCTCATCCACACCCCCCTCAAGAGCAGAGTTCCCTCTGCCATTCCTCCGCCCGCCGCTAGCCTGGCATTGACGGCGGATCCGACCGAGCTCGCCCGACGTACCTCTGTTGACAGGCTGCCGTCACGATGCTGGATGCTACCCTATGCACGCGAGTGGACTCAAGCCTGACGTTGCGGCTTCGGAAATGCTGTGAACCGTTGGTGATGGGGGAAATGGAGGCTGTCTCAGTTGATGAAGGAGTCCGGAGCCAATGCCTTGGAGCCTTGTGCGGCAATCTGCTTCATGCAGTCGAATGGCCATCGTCGAGACGGTGAGTAGGCCGTCTTATACACTCCCCTCATGCTGCGGGCAGCGAGCGCTCTTTGCCTCTCCTGGTGTGGGTTGCAGCTACCTCTCAAGGCTTGCCGCCTTCCGCTATTGGCCTCGATGGCCTCTTCCTCTTTCTGACTGCGCGCCCGCGTGCTCTGCTCCCTTTCAGCAGCCCAGGTGAATCAGATGGACAGCCTCCGACCTGCGGCCCCTGGTGCCGCCATAGGGCCCCTCTAGCGCTGCCGCCAAAAAGTGCCGCCTCGGGCAGCATGGCGGCGTGGGCTATCGCTCTTCCAGCCATAGTCGTCCGATCACTGTGCAGCTAGGCATGTACGATTGCCGATCCGATGCACGACCACAGATCCATCGTCATGGAACTAGACTACTGTGTGGCCGGCGAGCCCACCGCCAATGCGAGTGCGAGGTGCCGTCTGCCCGGAAAGGATCTGTACCACGCATGAGGCTGCCCGTGGTGGTGTCCCCATTGGCCGCCAAAAACAGGTCCGCTCACATCACCAGTGCCGCGCGACTTCTCCTCTGCACGCCTCTCTCTACGCGTCGTGGGTAGCCCCCTCCACCTCATCCTCTTCGCCCGTGTGCGTCGGGCGCAAAGGCCCTCACACTGCTCGCATCTCTTGCTGCTGGCCTTGCTCCGACCGAGCTTCTCCGCGAGCCGATCTACTGCAAGCCAGCGCTATATAACGAGCCGACCCTAGCTTGACGGACGGGTACTTACTTGCACCTCCCAGCCGAAATCTGACTTCGACCACGGTCAATTGGCCGCTTTCAACAACCGCAGGCGAACAACGTTACCGCAACCGTGACATTCTCGCGGAGCGCCATATTCTGCACCCTCAGGTCTGACGCTCTTAACTCTCTAACGTGCACTGGCCCCGCCTTAATATCAAATGGCGCCTCTGGTGGATCGAAGCGAACCCTCTCACACCTTGACTTAAGTCTTAGTCTGCCTCGCGACACTTTCTAAATCTCCGCCTGCCGCGTGTCCCAAGATTCGACCAGCTGTCACCTGTACAACTATTCTATTAAAAAGACGTTACTTAAGTCGATCCTTCCCAAAATCCACGCAAAGACGCCGTGCCCAATAAAAGGTTTCAACGCCATTTTCAGCAAATCGTCCGAAAGACGATGCGTCTGCGTACACCGGTTCATATTCCCTCCACGCCACCCGCTCTAGCTGCTGGATCTGTTTATTGAACAAGGCGTCAGAGATCTGCAAGCATGGATTCCCTTACGCACTCGATCACTTCTGGCAAAGGCAGATCGCGCATCGGCAGCGAACCCTGAAGATGTGGTTATGCTTTTGCGGAAGCGGAGCGAAGAGCCGATTACGGATGACTGGGTCCCAGCGACCATAGTACCCACCACGAGACGCCATGGACAAGGTCTTTTCTTATGTTTGACTGCAAATGCGAGACCTCGCCGATGTACGTCCGTGACCCACTTATGGTCTCTCATTTTAGTCTCTTGCAGGTCTTCTTCGCTTCGTCTCGCCCTCTCCA
Organism: Phoma sp. ATCC 74077; assembly: GCA_033682645.1. Lineage (NCBI taxonomy): Eukaryota > Fungi > Ascomycota > Dothideomycetes > Pleosporales > Didymellaceae > Phoma > Phoma sp. ATCC 74077. Next base: position 711,591 of record JAWDJC010000005.1, on the reverse strand, counting down.
GTTCTAGATTTACACCAGCCATTTATCGATTGCCTTTTAATCATGGTGTGCCCTCCGCGGCGAAGTATGCGCCTGCGCTGAAAGTTCTCCGGTGAACGCGTTGTCAGCACCCCACGACTTATGACGTTCTGACTGCCGGTATCTGATCGATCGCATCCATGCGGCTGACGATCACCTAGCCGACGTCCTAGCTGAGCAACCTGCAGATGCCGGCATCGTACCGAAGCAATACGCGACCAGGACTCATTGGGGCTCACTAGCTCAGAATTGCTCGTCAAGTCGCTTTTGAGCGAGTTGGCCATAACTACTGACAGTTTGATTTCTAGTACCTTCTTTCGGATGAATGTTTCATACCATGCACAGAATGATTGACTTTGCCTGCGTCACTTCCGCATTGAGACACTCAGCTCTCTCTTACCCACAGCGCTGGGAGTGCCGCATCGTCACACCACACACACCGTCGGTAACCCCATGCGAAGATGTCTTAAAATGTCGAGGGGTGCGGAAATTGCTGGGTGGTACGACGTTGCACGAACCACTGTTCACACAAGCACGATTCAGTCCCTTCAGGGTTGTTCGAGGCTTCTAGCTACGTTTGGAAAAACTAGCGTGGAACGACCTGTAGACGCAGAGCTGAGATTTGTGTTATGCAATCGCCAGAGATTTTTGACTCGCGTGCGTCAGCCACGAGCAAAAGCACTGCGAAAAATGTACTCGAATGTCAAAACCCTTTTACTACACAAGACCGACCACTCTATATGCAGTAGCAATCTTATAGTCAAGGCCAGCAATACTTTATTCTAGGTTTCACCTCACCTGTAGATTAGGAGCAACATGCGCCCAATCAGGCTGTGTCCGGAGAACCGCATCACATGAGAACTCATCTTAAGTGACACGCGCCGCCCCGTCTTGCGCCCTGGCATTCGGCCCATCTCGCTCCGTAAGTCCCAGACATTCTGCTCCTCCACGCTGAACAATTTTCTGGAACTCCTCGGTCTGGCAGATTCAATTAACACCTCATGCAGAAGGCGCCTGATTCACTGGTAATCCTTGGGTTCACCGTATCTAGGCAGCTTGAGCTCGAATGTGCTGCGAATCGAGTGCTTACATGCCTAGTAATGTTCTCATGCAATAATTTAGGCTGACGATTTACTCTAGCGTATTACCTAAATCGCGTTTGGCTGCTGTCCATAGTACGGTTGACCAGTATTCGACCACTTTTCAATAAACTACAGTCACGCCGACCAGGCTTCATGAGCAGCTGAGAATGATATTTTTCAGATGAAACGACCATGGGGAGACAGGTGTAGCTGATTCCCAATGGCTGCCTACGCAAGATCATTAGATTGCAGGTGTAGAATCGGCACTCTCCGTTGCATCAAGGCCTAGTGTAGAGCGCACTTCGAAGTGCTTACTTTAGCCTTCGCACGCAATCTTGCCTGCCAGCTGTACTCGAGAGGAGACAGTACCCGTACCAAGAGTACACTCGAAAATACAAGTCTACCTAGCTTGCCGTGGTACGTGGTGGGTGTTTCCGCAAACCAAACACATAGTCTCGAGGTGAGTATGAGATCAGCCACTCAGTAGAACGGTCTCACGGCGTACGTCGTGCTATACAATGAGCGATCCATCAATCCACTACGCAATGATATTTCTTGAAAGAGTGAAAACGAGCTTTTGTTAGACCTCTGGGTTGTGAGTATGGAGTTAAACCATACCAGAGTAATATGATCTCATTATTATCACCGATTATCGTATATTAAACAAAAATTTGTCAAGTTTCCAAATTCAGCAGCTCATGGGACGTCACAATCGCTAGTAGACTTTGCACTGAGGTCTTCCTTCCTTTCGCTTGTCTGGTAAAAGAGTCCTCGGCCACTAGCCAATGAGGAAGTTCTATCACAATGCCCTACATATCAAAGAATGAAGCAGTTGCAGTATGATCATGAAAAGCACACTACTAGTCATTGGTACAATGTATCAGCCTGGTCAGTGCAATAGTGAGGTCGTCGTGGGCTGTAGAAATTACTGTGTTGCTCCTGCCCGCAGTGACAGCGAAGCTTACTTGTCGCAGTCACACGAGGAAGTTGCACTCGGTTCTATAAGGCAACAGAGCGTGAGCACAATGCAGGAGCAACGACGTCATTACGAGATACCTTCACTTCACCGCACACCGCACTCAATCTCCTCCGACAGCGAACTCGGAGCAGCAACAACCATGCGACAACCTCACTGACTCATTCCCTCAACTGTCCATCGCGGCTCCCACAAACAATCTCTTGGTTCGAATCCAATCCCACTTCGACATTATGCTTCGGCAATGCACTCAGTGCGTTACAGTTCACAATATCCTCTACTTCCTCACTGGCTTGGCCTTCTATTCCATCTGCAGCGATGCGTTTTGGATCTGGAAAATGACTCCTCCACAGCCGGTACAGCGGGCAAAGTCGTATGGGCAACAGCCGGCTTTGCGGCAAACCCATGCCATTGACACATTGATGGCAAAAGCCGAGAAAGATTATCACGCCTTGTTCTCAGGGCAAACAACAGACCTCCAATCAGCAGCGGAGTCATATAGGAAGAGTCGCGGGCGCCATCCACCACCTGAATTCGATGCATGGTTTGAATTTGCCCGCAAGCAGAACACGGTGATTGTCGAGGACATGTTCAATCAAATCTACCGTGATTTGACTCCATTCTGGGGTATCTCGGCTAAGGAAATGCGGTACTTTGCGAACCACTTCGCAGACCGCATCTACATTAGGAATGGCACTGCGAATATGACGAAAAATCACAGCATGGGAACACCGAAAGACCGCATGGACGCCTGGCTAAGCCTGGCCCGGAACATTGAACACCTATTGCCTGATCTGGATATGGCAATCAACGTCATGGATGAGAGTCGGGTAATCGTACCTTGGGAAGAGATATCCAAGTACGTCCAGGTCGAAGGCCGAACGAGGGATTTGTTGCCCAAAGAAAAGGTCATTTCGCAATATCAAAGCCTACAAGTCTATAATGAGGCCCTAGAGGAGGCCCCTCAGGTGGAATGGATCGGACCCGGGCACTTCTGGGACACCGCGCGGGTTGGATGCGCCCCTCAAGCGCTAGCTCGATACGTTGCAGCAGCGACAAACTTCACAGGACCTCCGCCTTTCCCATCGGGTCACCCAAGATACTCCTTCCTAGGTTATGTGAGTAATTGGACCTGGGCGCGGGATCCTTGTCAACAGCCACATCTACAAGAAGCCCATGGTACCTTTGTTGAACCCGTGTCTGTGTCGACGACTCACGCTCTAGTTCCCATCTTTGGCGAGTCTAAGCTCTCAATGAACAACGACATCCTTATCCCACCAGCCGCATATTTGTCTAAGTCATTTTCTAATGGTCTGTACTCTGATGCGAATGCGCATGGTGGGAATTGGTCAGAAAAGATCTCGGGAGCAATATGGCGAGGGGTTGCAAGCGGCGGACGTAATCGAGAAGAAAACTGGACAAGATTTCATCGACACCGGTTCGTGTCCATGCTGAACGGGACATACGTGCGAAGTATAGAAAGAAGCCCGGATGTAGTAGGACAAGGACGAAATTTTGTTCTGCAATCTTATAGTACTTATAGCCTCAGGGCTACCAAATTTACGGATTTGGGTTCCTGGCTCGAGCGCATCACGGATGTTGGCTTTACGAAGCTCTTGTGCTGGCCACCGACCAAGGGCCCTAGATGCATCTACACAGATCCTTACTTCAAGATCGCACCTCAAATAGAGATGTCGAAGCAGTACAACTACAAGTTTCTTCCAGACATCGACGGCAATTCATTCTCCGGACGTTATCTCGCCTTTTTGCGGTCAACCTCGGTTCCTATCAAAGCGACCATCTATTCCGAGTGGCACGATGATAGACTCATCCCATGGCTACACTTTGTGCCCATGGACAACTCCTTTGTGGATATCTATGGTATCTTGGACTACTTCCTGGGCATGGGAGACGATTTCAAGATAGACGATGACGAGGAGGCGAGGGCTGATGCGCATGACGACAAAGCAGAGGAAATCGCAATGAGAGGAAAGGATTGGGCCGAGAAGGTGTTGCGGAAGGAAGACATGCAAGTATACATGCTTCGATTGCTGCTGGAGTACGCGAGGTTATGTGACGATAATCGAGACAAGCTGGGGTTTGTGGATGACCTCAAGGATGAACCCTCGCAGTCAAATTGGGGCGAGGTTCCATAGGCTGTATTCTGTAAGCATGGAGGTTTTCGGTGCCGTCTGCGGCGCCTTCGGGCTTAACTTGTAGGATGCCTAGATGACATCGGTGCGCTCTTCTGGGACGGCTTGCTGCTGCTGCACAGGACAGGCCGAAGGCATTCGAATGTTCCTTGTGGATATGTTCTCGTCTGTCACAGAAACCAGCGTTATGTGCGACACTGGCTCGAGTCAATACGAGAAACACGAATCGTGTTACGACAATACAAACTTCATGGAGAAACCTCGGCCTGACTCAACTTCCACCACTACGAGAACTACCCGTCTTGCTTGCCGTGTTCACATCCCGCGGCGACGTGCAGCGGCAGCACGCAGCACGCAGCACGTGCATATGATGCGCTGTACATTATGTGTATGTCAGAATCCGGAGTTGGTCTTTCCGAAGATGAGGCGTGCTTGTACGAGCCGCCTAATGCTGTGACACCTTTGACGAATACATATACATGCGGCTCGTGTGTAGGCCGGTAGCCTAAAATTGTATCCCGTGGGCACGATATGCATGTTGTTGTGTTGCCGTGGACATTTGCGAGCTGTGCGTCTACGAAAGGGCTCGTGTTTAGTGATCCAGGAATGACTTTTGCGTGAAGCATCTTGACCCACAACACTATACAGTATTATTTTCTAATGTCCTTTAAGTACAACTAGCTACCGTAGAAGTAATTCGCATATGTTTTGCAGAATAACTCTGAAGCGTTGTTGTGTTGTGAACAATTGCTGGAAAGCGCTCATTATGTGGCGCTGCGTTACTAAATACGAGCTCCTTTGTATACATGTTGCAACATGGAATCTTTATCGTCGCCGTCGAACTTGTTAGTGTGACTACTTAAAGAAGATGCGCCCATCAGTGCATTTGAGACAGTGGCATTCGAAGGGCCTCCAGAAGGGAGTGGGCTTATAATTGCTCAAGTGCTCAAACTAAGTGGGATGTTTATTCTACACTTTGTTTGCCCTATCTAGATAACAAGGAAGGGATCGTATGCTAAGCTCATACATTAGCCAGTATCTTACTCGGCGATGCCTCCGCAAGGATCGTAGCATAACTTCCAAACGGCATCCTTACAGCATGCTTTGGCTTAGGATCCCAACAAAAGAACCTCCCCGTCGACCGCATCTTCTCTAAATCGACAATGATCACAGACTCAACAGGCATAATTGTTTCCGTCCAGGACAAAAGATACACCTTCTCGTCTAGCTTGAGTACTTTGAACTGCTCTTTGTCGGCCAAATCCTTCTCCGTCCCACTGAGGCAGGGTGGCCGGATTGCAGAGCGAAGAGAAATGGAAGCGACTATCTTGTGTCATCAAGGGCATAGATATCTAAGGCGTTTAGATGTTTGGCAACCTCCTGCCTGCGAGTTATAGGTATCAATCAGTTGGCTAATTCTCCAGACACATGACATGACATCTGTATTGGTATTCCGGTCCGCACCACTGCCGCTAGTAGCTAGATACTTATTGCAGTGAACATGATGATCAGTAGGGCTAGAGTTGAGGACGCGGATAGAGCCTCTCCCCGTGACCGAGTACCTCAATGTACAATGTTTGATAGTTGATGCACGAAGCAAGCGTACCTTAGCCTTATCTTGGCGCGTGAAGTGCCCCTCCAAAATTTTGGTACTAGCGCGCTTGCTTGCATCCCTCCATTGGATTTGACGCATTTCGCAGTTGACCCCACATTGGGTATGCAGCAAAGCCTTACACATTGTGTCGCCGGATTTTTCAATTCTTCTCCCTCTTGTTTGTTGAGACCGCTGGCGACTCACTGCCCTCGTTTGACTCAGACACGTAGCTGCCGAACAGTCACCACAGAGCCCTGGACTTCAAAGCCGCCCCTCGCACGAACACCTTCCCTCGACACTGTCAAACATAGACGCACCTTCCCCCGACTGCGCTCATATCAGTTGCTACCGCCATTGCTACGCAGTCATCGTATCGCACGCGAGCATAATAGCGGCCAACCTTCCGTAATAACAGCTTCACGCCGCTACTACTCCCAAATCGACACCACCCCCTTCAAGCCTTTCCGGTACCTCGACGCATCGGCGCGCTCAGCTGTCAGCATGGAGGACCTCACAAACACGCTCACGACCCTTGGCCTCGACAAGGTCCCACAAGAACCAAACACATACCCTGCGCTGAACCCATTCGACATCTACCGGAGTCATATCACAGAACTGTTGTCACAAGTGTCGGGCGTCGACAAGCATGTAATATACCCGACTCTAGCATGGACGGCAAAGCCAGAGCACGGTGACTTGCAGCTTGCAGTTCCCGCGCTGCGACTCAAGAAGAAGGACATGAAGGCATTCGCGCAGGAATTAGCAGATCAGTTCCCTGAGTCGCCACTGGTGAAGAAGCCTGTTGTGACTAACACTTCAATCGGCTTCTTCTTCAAGCCTGAAACGCTCACATCGCTCGTCTTGCCTATGGTGCTCAAGTCAGGCCCGAGCTATGGCTTCAACAAGAATCTCGGCCTTAAGAACCCACTAGATCCCTCGTCTGGCGCGAAGAAGATGATCGTCGAGTTCAGTTCGCCCAATATCGCGAAGCCGTTCCATGCCGGCCATTTGCGAAGTACAATCATCGGTGGTTTCCTTGCAAACTTATATGAGGGTGCGGGATGGGATGTCATTCGGATGAACTACCTTGGGGACTGGGGAAAGCAATATGGTGTGCTGGCTATTGGGTTTGATCTGTTTGGCAACGAGGAAGAACTGGTGAAGAACCCAATTGGGCATTTGTACGATATATATGTCAGGGTCAGCAATATTCAGCACGAGGAGGCGGAGAAACTCAAGACGCTGAAGGCTGAGGTTGCGAAGTTGAAAGAGGAAGGCAAGGACAGCTCAGAGCAGGAGGGACAGATCAAGAAGATCGAGGCTGAGGGAATTGACGAGCAGGCTAGGAAATACTTCAAGGGCATGGTGGATGGTGAGCCGAAGGCGATTGGCATCTGGAAGCGCTTCAGGGTGAGTCAGACCGACAACTCGATACGTTCAGTTATCGAATGCTAATTGGACCAGGACCTTTCGATCGAGAAATATAAGCAGACTTATGCTCGATTGAACATTCGTTACGATGATTACAGCGGAGAATCGCAGGTCAAGGACGAGAGTATGGATCTCGCCGCGAAGATCATGTGGGAAAAGAAAGTTTGCGAGGACTCGGATGGCGCCGTTATCGTCGATCTCACATCACACTCAAAGAAGCTTGGAAAGGCGGTCGTTAAGAAGAAGGACGGTACTTCACTATACCTTACCAGGGATATTGGCGCGGCGATTGAGCGTGTTGATAAGTATCACTTCGAGTACGTGCTATCACTATTTGCTAGACAAACAAAGGTGGCTAATTGCAAGACAGCCGAATGATCTACGTCGTCGCCTCACAACAGGACCTACACTTGGCTCAACTCTTCAAGATTGAGGAGCTCATGGGCAGGAAAGACATCTCGGAAAAGTGCCAACACATCAACTTTGGCATGGTCCTCGGTAAGCAGTCCATTTCGCCAATCTCTGTTAAACCTGCTAATGGGTCAAAGGAATGAGCACCCGGAAAGGTACCGCCAAGTTCCTTGACGACATTCTTCGCGACGTCGGCGATAAGATGCACGAAGTCATGAAAAGCAACCAGTCGAAATACGAACAAGTCCAAGACCCGGAGAAGACCGCTGATACACTCGGTATCTCTGCAGTCATGGTCCAGGACATGAAGGGCAAGCGCATTAACAACTACACCTTCGATATGGACCGCATGACATCGTTCGAAGGCGACACAGGCCCATACCTCCAATACGCACACGCACGTCTTTGCTCAATCTACCGAAAAGCCATTGCCGCAGACCCCAGCCTAGAACAACTCGACCTCACCTCCACCGACTTCTCACTGCTCAAGGAACCGCACGCCATTGAGCTTGTCAGGCAATTAGCCTCGTGGCCGGATACGTTCCTCAACACACTGAAGACTCAGGAACCGACAACGGTTCTGACATATCTGTTCAAGATGGCACACGCCTTGTCAAGTAGCTACGATCACCTACAGGTTATAGGGTCTGAGAGGAGTGTCATGGTTGCCAGGCTGGCGCTTTACGTGGCGGCGAGGCAGGTATTGAATAACGGAATGAGGGTGCTTGGATTGAGCCCTGTGGAGAGAATGTAGATGCGTAAACTAGGCTCAATAGTAAGTCAGGGCAAGTGTTGAAGTGGAGTATAACTATGAAGGATGAACCAAGGAAGAGGTTATGCGTCATGGCGGCAATGAAGTTGTTGCCTATGATCAACTCCCCACAGAAAAAGAAGCAATGCAAGGGTGTAACAAAGTTCAACAAATCTCTCACTGTAACCTTGTTATGTGTGCTTCAAGTGCATGAGACTGTGCTGAATCAACCACGTTTAAACTTTGAATTCGACGCGTAGCTAATCATCGAATACCTGATCACATTCAACACGGCATCCCAAATTGCATCTACGAACTACCAATCCCCGCGCCAACCGGACAATTCGGCACATTGTCCTGCCAGGCGATCTTCGCATACGCCGGCAGATAGCTATTAGTCGTGAAGCTCTTATCCATATAATACGACACCTGGCTGAGAGAGTACGCTCCCCCAACATCGGGCGTGTTCAGCGCATTAACAATGTAGCTCGCGATGAAGTCCAAGAATACAAGATCGACAGTCTTCGGCGCTGAACCATCAACAGGGAACGAAGCATTCGCTTGAAGGTCATTTGGCTGCGAATAATCTGGAATGCGGGAGTGAATCGTGTCGTCGCCGTCAGTGCCAAAGTCGTCAGTCGTGGTATACCCCGGTGTAGGCGCTGTAGATTGGCGACGAAATAGACGACCGCCTTGCTTTGAACGACGGGTGAGACCTTCGTAGTGGTGGGTAAGTGGTGGATCGATGCAGGTGTCTCGATCAGCTAGGATGGGGTTGAAGTTAAAGTCTGCCGTCTCGAGATCTCGCTTCTTCTTTTGGAAAGGTCCTGCGTTTAGGATGTCGAGGACTTTCGATGCTTGCTCGTAGGGGACGTCCGGGATGAATTGGAAGGCGTCGTCGAAGGGCGAGACGATGAAGGAGTCGTCGTATGTGAAGGGACCTTTTGCGAGATCGAAGCGTACACTGCCGGTGTTGATGATTATGAGTCGTGGGACATCTTTACGTGTCTCGTTGATGACAACGGTAGCGAGCGCGGTCTGCAGGAGCTTGAAAATGTTGCCTTCAGCTAGGAACGGCTTGCAGTACTGACAAAATGTCTCGGGAGCACAGCCGTACAGGTCAGTTAGATTGAGTTTAGACCGCTCTGAGGTAATCTCGGACGTGATCTGGACACCCTTGGATATGTCGAAGGAGGTATAACGCTGGCTGCCCTCAGCATGATACGAGAATGTAAGACGGTTCCAATCCAGGTATCGTCGGGCATAACGAAGTGTAGACGGTGATGTCGAAGAAGGCAATTGCACACTTGCTGATACTGTTCCTGTACTTTTCACCGCTGTGGCGCTGTGAGTTGGATTCGGGACGCCCTTGGGATTATGCTCCGCTTTACATGTCGATGATTTAATGCCAGACATGGCGAACCAGCCGAGGGTTTCACAATAACGACCTATAGAACAAGTTAGGTTGGATGTAAACACCTTGAAGGCTAAGATAACTCACCAGACTCAAGGCCAGTGGCTTTGTTATCGTAGACCACGAAGTCTCGAATGTGAGTATGGCCACCGAAGGCCTGAATGGGAACATCCGGTTTGATGCTACGAATAGCCTTGAAAACGGCGCCAATTGTGCTGCCTGAAACAGTTGTTCGTACAGGGTTGTGACCAATGAGTACAAATAGGTCAATTGGCTTGGTGTAATTGACCGCTTCATGGAACCAAGATTGTTGAACCATATCAGAAGCTTTAATGACCTTTGAAACGTTACTGTTGCCAGTGAAGTCGAACAACACCCCAAAAGCCATGATTCGAAGGCCTGAACTTTTATTAGTCAGTGCAAGTCTATATTGAAACACGGCCTACCTTGCTCAGTGGTGAAGTAGCGGTACTTTGCTCCTATATACTCGAACTGCTGCGTGACCGGATTCTTGATCTGCACATTGCTAGTAAGGTACTTGTCTCCATAGACTTTGGAGAAATTGCTGAACGTTTCATAGGCAATTTCGGTGACATAAAGCTCATGGTTGCCAATAGTCAATAGATCATAGTCTATGTTTTCGAAGATGGCATTCGTGATGTTGCCATTGGGTTTGGTCGCATCGCTTAACCCGGCTCCATCATGCAAGTCCTATTACCAGTCAGCAGCGTCCCCACCCATCACAGATACCCACGTGCGTGAACGCGTACACGTTCCACGACCCAAACTGGCGGATTATATGTACTCACCCCTGTATCAACCAAAAGCAGATCCACCCCGAGTTTGCGAGCTTTCTGCTTCATATGCTTTGTGAAGCTTACGTAGTCGCCCCAATCCGCGCCATAATTCTGCTCCTTGATGTGCCCTTCCAGCCACCCGTGTGTGTCGGTGGTATGGAGGAAGTTGATCTGGCCCCATTCAAGTGGTCCCCTTGGACTTGTAGTCGCATTCTGCGCGTCTGGCTGCATCCGTCGGACGTTCCTGGTAAGAACGACGTCGTCCTTCAACGGGCCATAGCAGCTGTGGTCCCCTTCGCAGGCAAAACCCAACGCTATGATAGACGCGATTGTACCGACCGTAAGTGGACGCATCGTGAAAGAGAATGTAAAGGGAGATACCCTGGTACGAAAGAAGAGATAGCCATGCTCTTATATTGCAGGTACGCTGCACGATCCATGCTGGAGCCAGCGGAGATCCTACCAAGGTCGAAAGCTGCATGACTACACGTGAGACGATCATTGGCGAACGAGATAAGCTTTGAATAAGCCTCCATGACAAGACTGGTCATAGGTGATGGAAAGCTTGATGTAGGCGAACACCTTCCTAATTTGAGGTAAGTGCATCCAACTAGCGCTCCGATAACCCGGTGACTTCATCGCAGCTCTCCGATCCTATCTTCACTCAGGGCTCTCTATCGTCGAATCATCTTTCGGATGGTTGTCTCGATTACTTCCCGCGGAAGACTGCTTCTTAGCTCTGTTTATTCAAATGCTAAGATCACTGTTTTACACCTGACAATGCACTGCACTTTGCCCGCCACCAATTAACGCACAGACCGAGTCAAACTGCTTGTTGCTTCCAATGTAGTTGTGGCATCTCATTATATATTTCACTCTTCTTTCAGGTCTGATGAATTACTCTTATGCTTCGTGGACGCCCCAACGGTTGGTGGCTGATCCAAACATAGTCTCACTGTGCCTCGACACAGAATTATTTCTCGATATAGAATTTACACTCGGTATAGAACTATTTTTCGCTATATAAATTTTCTCGGTTTGGTATCAGCCTGTCGACCCTCATTATAGAAACATTACTCGGTATAGTAGTTACCTCGTCGAGATTGCACCTATCACAACAGCTTTTCGGTATGATATCAACCCAGATAGCCCAAGACAAGACTAGTCCTTTCTCGCTAACTCGTGTCATATATAGGAAAGCAATGACACGCTCAAGGAGAGACTATTATGCCGTCCTCTCGATCGACTTTTTGCAATCGGCTATTGTGTACTGAACTTCTCCGAAATCATTTGTATCTCTTCGCCTTGATCATGAGACAACAACTGCATTCAGACACCACTGTCCGGATGTTGTGCTGTGCGCAATTCATCGTCTTTCACTGTCGCATGCATGTCGGATGTCTACGCAACGGCTAAGCTGTAGCATCCGCATCGGGAGATACCCGGTTTCATTGCTTGTCACTGTAAGTCATAATGCTGAAAGCTCGCCTGCTGCAGTTCACTTTCTTCGAGCTCGGGCTGTCATACGCTGCGGTCCCCAGGACTTCTCTATTTTCCTACACACAAGCACAGTCGATTCAACCATATCAACATTCCACTCATCTTTACGTGGCAGTCCCGCTTAATGAACCATTTGCAGACCAATTTCTTAAGCTATCAGGATGGCTCGACCCAAAGTCACGGCTCGAAGGACTCGTACCCACGCCAATCCGCTTCTCAACGCTGAATACGCCCGAAAACATCAGATCAGCAGAACCGTGTCAAGTGGGCCTCGAGAGATCAAAAAATCATGGTATAAGAACTCAAAGCTCAGTGATATCACCATCGTATATGGGAAGCACGGGGAAAAGCAATTCGAGGGCCATCGATTTGTACTATGCAACTCTAGCGAATGGTTCGTGAACGCTAGTAGCAATGATCTATTTGTACGTATACTGCCAAAATCCATGGAAATAGCCTTAGTCTGACACTAAAGTAAAGCAGGAAACCCAAGGTCGAGTCATCACGCTCAAAGAAGACCACCCGGATGCGCTCGAAGCACTCTTCGAATTCTGTTACATCGGCAACTACACCGAGACCATGGAAGGCGACGACCACTTAGACTGGACTAAGAACCTTTTCATGCAACACGCGCGCGTCTTCATCGCAGCCGACAAGTATATGGTTCCTCGTCTCAAGGAACTCGCATCCGACAGATTCAAATCTCGAGTCGTCTGCGAAGCAATGAATAGTTCCCGATCGTTCATCAAGTTTGCTGTCGAACAATTATATATACATGATAACCTGTTCGAATTCGATGAATTGCGTGCCAACGAAGATGAGCGAGACCAGAAACAACCTGCAAAAGAGCAAAGTGCAGAAAATGTTACTGACGACGGCACAGAAGAGGAGGTGAACGATGACACGGAAGAGAAGGTTGAGGATAGCAGCGATGACGTAGGTGGCAGCGACGAGGATAGCAGTTATGAGGAGGATAGTGGTGATGAAGAAAACAATGATGATGATCTCGAGATGCAGGATATCGACTCCGACCAGGAAGAAATCAACAGCTTGCTCAAGGAGAAACCGTCACGCTATCCTCTCGATCGCCTCCGCGCAATCGTTGTCGAAGCCACGGTGGGAGTTCAACCGTTTCCATATTGCTGTATGGGCGAGGAAGATACCTGAGTTTGCTGCACACTTTGCAGTCGCTTCGCTGAATGGCGGCAAGATCTAAGGTGCTGGTATATGAGTGGCAATAAGCCTTATCTTGTGGTTTAAATGTTTGGAAATTCATACTCGTGTCTGAGTGTCTCATGAGAGCTATGTCGGTGCTTCTAGCCCCATCCAATTATACATGACAGGTGAAGTGACTGGATTTCAAAATCAGTCTCTTAAAAACCCCCTTAAAAATACTCACTCTTTTTGTAGTAAATGAATTGAGCACAAATCCGACTTGTGTTGTCTAGTCTCGATGAAGACTTGCACGCTTGCGATACTCAAATCGGGCCTCGAATTATCTGGTTCTAATACGAAGCAACGTGTTCTTCACGGGTAACTCGTACTCAGGGTGATATGAGTGGCCTCGGATTACTGGCTGAGTACACTTCGCATTTTTACAATCATACTGTGAACCATCAACTCGATGTGTGTGATCCTTCGGGGTGTATTAGCGACCTCTTTTTGACCAGATAGAGATATTTTAGACAATGTAGATCAAGAATGCAGAGACAAGACGAGAGCTCCAGAGGTGGAAATGGAATATTAACACAGCTGCGCAAAGTAACTTGTAGCCTATCCTGGAACTCCGTACTGCATCCGACCATTCCAGACTTGACAAAACCATGCATAATTCGGGCTGTAACCATAGCTCTCCATTCGTCTCTCCGCCATCTAATAGCCAGTCGAACCAGGTGCCTTCTCATCCTTCTTCAAGCTTAGCAGTAACTCCCTGAACCGAGCCTTCTCGCTCCCTGATGCACCGCCTTTCGTGCCCTTTCCGCTAAGATCCACTAGTTTAGCGATTCGCTCCCAGCTTGTTCCGCCTGCCGTGGTGTCGTCTCGGTTCGCAAGAAACTCCTCGGCCTCTTTCCGTGTCTTGGCAATCTCCTTGTCCTTCTTGTTGTTGTAGTTCTCGTAAAAGTCGTCGATGTTTTGTTGTGCCTCCTTAATGGTTCTTTCCTTGCGCTCGGCTGAGACCTCGTCGCGATGCTGGATCTGGAGATCGCGTCGCTCGCGCCATTCCCGGATGACGTCGGGCTCTGGCGAATCTGAGCGCTGCGGTGTGAAGGAGGGTGTGGGCTGACCAGGCAGGAAAGGAAGCGTTGACCCTGTGATGGTGCCACCGGGGGCCATGTGCTGTTTCTATTAGCATACTTTTGTCTGGGATTGTTGAATTCACCATATGACAAGGCAAAGACTCGCGGAGCGCTCGGTCTCCAAATGCAAGTGTAACATGTCCAATTGCAAGCTCTTCGGGGCGGCATGCGCCGAGACGCGGAGACAACGAAGGAAGCGAGGACTTACGTCGTTGGTTGTGTCAATCGCAGGGAAAGAGCTCTCAAAGCCGCTCATCTCTTGACTGCCAACATTGGCCTGGCTGAAATCTCCTCCAAGCAGATCATCGTCTCCATCCTCGACTGTAGCCACCCTGTCGTTTTCCGACGCAAACTGGTCCGCATCGTCGCCGAGAAGCGCTCGTTCGCGTGAGAGGAAGTCATCCGTGCCATTGGTGTCGCCTACGAGGTCGAAGTTGGTAGCTTCACCGCGCGCCTCGGTGTGGCCTGGAATACATCAGTACCGGCTGCGGAGGTGCTTCGGGGGTGCAATAGCTGCGCTTACCAGCGTCAATCTCGTCTAACGAAGGAAACCGGTCTGCCATGATGAATGTGAGGTTTGTGGAAGGCACGAAAGAGGATAGAGAAGGTGATACAGACGGCAATTGATTGTGTACAAGCGGCTTGTTGTTGCGTAGAATAGTTGCGGTCGGCAGCCGCCAGGAGATGGTGCTTGGCAAGCGCGGAGACACGTTTACCCGGAAGAGCTCTTAGCGTCGCAAGCTTACCTCGAGCTCTTGCTCTCATCTCCCCCATCAGCCACACGTCATCAGAGTAGTCCTGTCGCAAACACAGGCAGGCATTGCAGGCTAGAAAGGTGTATTTAGATTGTCTATCATCGCATCACATCGCTGAAGCGGTGGTTTGGCAGCCGCTCGTGTGACTGCCACGCCCGAGGTGAAGGCTTGCTCTCAATTCGTGAATCACCACCAGCATGGCTTTTACCGAAGACAGCCTGAAGGCGAAGTTGTCGTCGCTCAACGAGACTCAGGAGGCCGTTTCCACTGTTGGCCAGTGGATCCTCTTCCACAGGTAAAGCTCCCCATCTGCATTGAGACTCGCTGTGTTCCTGAAGTCTGCGCGGATGGAGAGCAGCAAGTCAGACTTGTTCGTTTGGGCTACGCACAACATCTAGATCATTTAGGCGACACGAGAAGAGACACTGACATATATCTCATATAGACGACATGCGGAGCGAATCGCTCAAGTATGGATTCAGCGAATGCGAGAGTCAACACCGAGCAAGAAACTCGTCTTAATCTACCTTGCGAATGGTGAGCGATACCTTAGCCGCGTTCTTTCAGCACTATTACTCACAGACACGCAGAGATCACGCAAACTTCAAAGATGCGCAAGAAGGAAGATCTCCTCCGCGCCTACGAGCCCATCATTGCCGAAGCGACCGCCATTGCCTACAAAGGTTCTCCCCATGAAATACAGAACAAGATTCGAAGAGTGGTGGAAGTCTGGCGGCAGCGACAGATATTTAGTCTGCCCGTCCAGCAGGATGTCGAGAGGCAAATTGATGGTAAGGAGCGCATGTATTGTACGTCTTGGGGTTGGCATTTTGACATTGTACAGAAGTCGACCGCTCAAAGTCTACACGCAAGCCTGCCCTGGGTGGCTCACTTTTTTCCGGACCTTCGATAACACCCGAGCTCGCACCCATCGCCCCTCTCGCTACATCTCTGCAGAAGGCTGATCTCACTGCGAAGCCGGCTGTCGCGACCGCAAATCAAGACTACGAGAAGCTTACCAACCCGAACGCTGCCATCCTATCCCCGCCAATGCACGCAGCGAGTCTCGCGGCGCTAGTAAAGAAGCTTGCGGTAGCCGAAGGCGCAGTCGCAGAAAGCATCAAAGCACGAGAAGCTCTCGTAGCCGGCCTTGAAAAGCTGCTCGAGACCAACAAGGCAAAACTCGTTCAGGAGGAGGCGCAAGCCTCAGACCTGAGGACCCGGAAAGATGCAATCGAAAGCCGCAAACGAGAGGTCGAAGAAGCCATTCTCAAAGGTCTCTCAGCTGCTGAAACGAATAAAATCTCTGCTGCTCCGCTCCCCGTTGCCACAACATCACCAGTCGCGCAAGAACGCCCGCAAGTCGAAGAACTCACACCTCCGCCCATGGAGTCCTTCACACCCACAGGCTCTCCAAAACAAACACCTGCCCAGGCTTTCGAAGCGGTGCCAGACCTCGGCGACGACGTGATGCCTGAACCTGTCTCGCATCCCGTCGAGCCAGAGACTGCAGCTGCACCAGCAAATCATACTACGCAACCTGAATACGCGACTGCCATCAGCGAATTTGTTCCTCCAGTGCCGGAAGATCTGCTGAAGAGTTTGCAGCATGTGCACCCAGGGGCTGAGGGAGGTGTGTATGGACAGAACGCGTATCAAAATGCGTATAAAAAGAGAAAGATGAGCAGAAGTGCCGCTGAAGATGAGTTTGCGGCTTTTGCTGGGGAGGGCATAGATGATAACTTAGGGGAGCTGATTTGATGACATTAATGCGGCTTTCGCACGAAACAGGCGGTTAGCTAAACGACAGAACGCCGAATATATTGAGGATTACTTCATGCCTATAGGGGTGAGTGGAAGCACGCCAGATTTGACGTACAGGATTTCTGTTATCAGGGGATGCAGGAGGACCTATTTCAAGTCCAAAAAATGTATTTCATGATACCATCATCGAGGATATTGTACATGTACAGTATGCTACTTAACCATTACGAAATCGTGCCATCATACGGTGTCGGTTGTTCTTTCTACGACTGCGCCGGGAACTTCCTCGTCTTCTCAATTTCCTCCATAGCCTTCTGACCCTCCTCCGTCGTCGCATCAATCACACCCTGCTCTAGACTTAACATACCGCCCGCACCAAGCTTCTCGACAATCTCCTCCGCCTCCTCGACGCTCATCTTCGCCAACACCTTATTCACTTCGTCCAGCTTTCCGCTCTCGAGCGCTCGTTGCAGACCGGGTGGGAAACTGTCGAAGATCTGCCGTGCTTGCTCTTCCGCTTGTCGCTCCTCCGGGTCTGTGGACGTTGGTTGTGGAGGAGGAACGGAGATATTGATCTGTGTCCCCGGGTCCACGGCGTGGAGTTGTATCTGCTCTACGCCCTCTGCAGACTGTGGGTTCTCCGCACGCTCTTTCAAGATCTCTGCGGCGCGGGTTTTGATGCGACGGTATGTGTTGTCAACGTCGTCGTTGAACATCTTGCCCGCTTGATGGTCTTTCATTTGAATTCGCTTGAAGAACAATTCTACGCCCTGCCTTCCTCCGAGTTGTCTACAATACTGCAGTAATAGGCCCTGATGGACGCACTGTCGCGCGTGCTTGGGTTTGCCGTCGAGCTCGGAGTTGAAAGCTTCGACGAGGAGGCCGTCTGTTTCTTTCTCGGTCATGACCTCAGGGTGCTGCATCAAGAACTGGAGGCAGGCGTACCAATCACCCGCTCTTATCTTTGCGAAAGATTGGGCCAAGGGTGAGGCGGAGATGTCGTCTTCGTTGTCGTCATCATGGATGGCGGTGCCTTGCTCAATGTCGGCGTCCGCACCTGAATCGCCTGTGTCTGTTCGTGAGGCTTCAGGGCGTTTAGGGGCGTTGAGGAGTTCAACTGTTGATGAGGGCGTTGATTTCTTGGGTGCAGATGACGACGACGTTGAAGCAGCGGGTTTCGCTTCTTCGCCTTTCCGTACATTCGAGTAACTGAAGCCCTCATGGATGTCTTCGCTCGTGATGTGCCTCTTCTCCTCTTTCTCCAACTCCGCAAGTTTCGCATACAGTTGCTTCTGCAGATCTTCTATCCTGGCCTTCTCTTTCTCCAGGCCCTTGATAAACTGGTCGTATCGGGGTTCTTCGCTCTTACTCGCATCAATGTCCTTCTTCACTGCATCCACCAGACTCGCCATCATCTGCGGATACGTCGGCTTATCTTTGATATGCTCATGTACACCTTCTGGCGGTGGCGGCGGCCTATCCGACCCACCATCTTTATCAATCTTTATATCCATCATACTCTCCATCATTGCCTGGAACACCAGTTGATCGTCGTTCGCGCCATTGCCTTCTGCTTGCTTCACCTTGTGGGATTTCAAGGCTGTGAGGAGACGGTCGACGCGCTCAGTGAGGCCATCGTTGATAATGCGCTCATACTTGAGCGTCTTTATTTGGTGCCTTCTGTGTTCGCGTTCTTGGTGGATTTGGGCTTGTTTGGCGCGGATGAAGGATTTCTTGTCGACGTTTGGGTGCACTTCTATGTCCGAATCGTCGGACAGCTCGAGGGCGTCCTACCTTGGAATTAGCAGACTGCAGAGGACAGGCAGCGTGACACGTGTACTTACCCACTTGCTGTAGTTGATCACCATGATATTGACACGGTAGGGTGCTTGCTAGTGCTTGGGTTTGTACGAAGGCAGCTCGAGGCTGCAGTTGTTCATCAATGACGGCTGGCGGGGCTGCTGAAGTGGGATGTTTGGTCGAGGCCCAAGCTTCATCGAGAAGCTTCGAGCGGCTTCACCTCCACGCTCCTCCATCACTTGACAGTCTCATGACTTTCTGGACTCCTTGTATGCAACGTGCGACAATAGATGCACTATTATCGGAATGGCATGGTGAAAATCAGTCGAGTAGACGTTGGTCTACTTATTACCTCCGCTGATCATTGACTCCTGGTGTGGGAAGCGCAATACGCAGTAGGACCGAACGCCTTCGACGTCTGTGGTCTCTTTTACATTCCAACTAACCGCTTGAACGCAACTCCCTTGAAAGCGACCGTTGCTCACTTCTCGATTGAGGAGGAGGGAACTCATGAGTCACCCCACATCCGTCATGCGGGGTCAATACTATACCAGAGCGACGGCCGCGGATGGATGTCAACGAAGGCTATACCATCTATATAGCATGAGATGCGATGCCCCTTTCATCACTTTCGCCTGGGCATAATCCACCAGCCACCACCAACCCAGCCTCCATCATGAACGGATCTTGTGCCTGTGGCGCTGTTAAATTCACTACGCCCACCGATAAGCCCATTAAGCTCTTCCACTGCCACTGTATCGACTGCCAGAAGCAATCATCTAGCGCATTCGGAACCTCAGCCATCTTCCCCTACTTCGAACTAGATGACGATCCATCTGTTTCATTCTTTATCAAACCTTGTGACAGTGGGAACAAGAAACGCTGCTATTTCTGCACAGGATGTGGTAGCCGCATCCTTCATGCCAGTATTGTGGAAAATGGCACTCCGAAGACCGTCTCGGTAAAAGGAGGATTATTAGAGGGATTGGATTGGACTGGGGCGACGCACATCTGGTGCAAAAGGGCGGTTTTTCCGATTCCTGAAGGGGTGGAAAGGTGGGAGGGTGAACCTGGAGTTTAACTACCAACGAGTTCGGAGCTCGGGCAGTCCTCTGTTCAATGCTGGTGTGATCTTTGCATCATTCGGAGCTGAGCGGATTTGAGCCCTTCACTCGGATCGATAACCTACGCCTGGATTGAGCAACGATATCTTCTCTACATTCCCCCGTGAATTTGTGGTTCTCCTCATCTTCTTACTTTCTCGACCCTCATCAGTCGCTTCCCATGCCTCGCTACCACGACTACACTTTTGGATAAGCCCTCTTGTGTACCGAGGACTTGTCTGTTCAATCGCAATTTCGCGACGCGCCTACAATCCTTCGAAACTTCTGGGTTGCACCTCGTCTTTCCAAATCCTCAGACCGTGTCACCATATCGTGGCCCGCAATCTGGGGTATTGGACCTCGTGGGCAACAATTACACGTCCGTGAACGACAACCTGGCTTCCTAGATGGTTTCAATATATTTTTTCCGATGGGAACACAGGATTTCCCGGTCATGTTAGATGAGATCACGTGGGATCTGCCATGTGAGACATCTACGAGTACATCCACCAATCAAATAATATTCAGGGTAATCCGCCACGACTCAACGCCATGTTTCACGGATCCACTTTGCTTCTACAGCAGCCGCCGAGTCATAGACTCTCGTCGTTGCGCTCGCATTTTCTAACAAATTTGCTGAAGTGTGTCGGCAACGTGAACAGCACTTTACAGCAGAAGCCGATGAGGGTGCGCTAGCCCCTTTGTCGGGTCCCTTTCGGAAAAGTAGCAGTTCCATGCAGAATGCAGAAACCCCTCTGACTACAAGGGGAGCAGTGTGGAGCTTCCAAGAGCCACACCATGTGTCGCTAGCGTGTTTCTTTAATATACACATTCCCTTCATGATCACCCGCAAGCATCACCGTCATAGAAGTTTCAAACAGTGTGCACTGGTGCCACGGGGCTCCATCCTGAGTCCTGGAATAATTACCCTAAGGTACTATATAAGAGCAGCCTTGCGCAATCTATATCGGCATCCTAGGGCATCCAGTACCGGAACATCGCATTCATTCTTTTTGCTTCCAACTTATATTCATTCGCTTCTTCAGCACACATTGTCACTCGCTACGCCGGATCGTATACTTTTACAATCATTTGCAATGAAGTACGTTATCTCTGCCCTCGCTTTCGCCACAGCCGTTGCTGGCCATGGTTACGTCAACAACGCCACCATTGGTGGTAAGGAGTATACCTTCTATCAGCCTTACCAAGACCCGTATATGAGCCCTAAAGTCGATCGCATCTCGCGTCCTATCCAGGGTAACGGCCCAGTCGAGGACCTTGCCATCTCTGACGTTCAATGCGGTGGCTACGCCACTGGTGGCATCAAGGGCTCCTCACCCGCTGCTCTTCACGCTGACGCAGCTGCTGGCTCTGAAGTTGAGCTCTTCTGGACTTTGTGGCCTGATAGCCATATGGGTCCATCGGTCACTTACATGGCCAAGTGCCCCGACTCTGGCTGCAACAACTGGATGCCTGAATCTTCGTACGTCTTATTTCATTACCACACGCTTTTCACGCTAACGTTCTTGCAGGGCCGTCTGGTTCAAAGTTCAAGAGCAAGGTCGTGACGGTACCTCCGACAACTGGGGCGCCACTCCTCTTATGAAGGCTGGCGGCTCCGTCAAATACACCATTCCCAAGTGCATCTCCAGCGGTTACTATCTCGTCCGCCACGAGCTCATTGCGCTGCATGCCGCATACCAATATCCCGGTGCTCAATTCTACCCTGGGTGCCATCAGCTCAAGGTCTCCGGCGGTGGGAGCACCACCCCTTCCGGTCTCGTCAGCTTCCCTGGTGCTTACAAGCCTACGGACCCTGGTGTCACGTATGATGCTTACAAGGGTACGTGAACAACCTCGTGCTTCTGTCCATGTACATGTACTGACTGGTACTACAGCTCAACCTTACACAGTCCCTGGCCCTAAGAAGTTCACATGCTGAGCGGTCGATAGCTCGTGCGAAAAGGGTTTGGATCCGAGACGCTTCGTTGTAAATATTCACTTCGTACATACTTCTTCTCATGAATGCGATGCGTGCATCTGATAGTTCTATTCTCATGATGCTTTTGTGTGCGATAAATCCATAGGCTGGCGGGCGTGCTCTAACGTTGGGCCCATCCATCCACAAGAGTGAGATCTCTGTACACCGCTTGAATCGTTGCCACCATGAAATCGCATGTTCCATTGACATATTTCTTGAGTTGCCATGTAGGATGGGTACCACGTCAGGCGAAAAGTTTGGCACTTGCACAAGGCTTGCGTGACATCAAATACGAATCTGGGGGTAAGACATCATGTATAAGTTTCGGCAGGCACCGATATTGTTATGATCTATTTATTCTTAGACATTCGTTAGCCAAGCAGGTTCGCCTGGATCAGTCTCAACCTCTCTCTCTTCTCGTGTTTGCGGAATGTTTTGCACCTGCATACTTGGGGACTGTGGAGGAAGTCACGTGTCTGAATTACCACAGGAAGTGGGCCAAACTAGCGGGGTATAGTACAGTGAAGTGCATACTGTGCGGCGAACTCAATAAGTGGAAGTAGAGATCTAAGGCACCGGCCGTGGGAACAAGGGTGGAATTGTTCAGCTTGTATGTACATTCGTACCGTGAAGATGTTTCGGAATGTTTGCAACACGATGTCATTAGTGCTAGAACAACCAGCCTCCTACATGAGGTATTGAATAAACATAATCAGAGTCTCTCTTAATCACATTTAATCATGGTGATGGCTTGCTTCAAAATCGGCCTCTCTCTCTCAGATGGAATTATGCTGGCATTAGCCTCACTGTTCCAGCGGGCATAAGTTCACGGCGGTTTAGAGCCGGGTCACATTGATCGGACGGTAGCCTCCACCTGTAGCGGATAATTGATAAATTTAGGCCCCAAGAAGTGCCGGCGTAGTGTAACCTTCGTGGCGGTTCGACTCCTGAGTTCTGGCCCCCAGCCACACGCATGTGTGCTGCATATTGGCGGCGAGAGCGACGCATCTCGCAAGATGCCCAGTCGGAAATCATTGCTTTTCTTCTCTCTCCTCTCCTCTTATTTTGATCCCTTAAACGTATTTCTCGCAGGAGTTGCACTCGCCGTTCTTCAAAAATCGACTTTCAGAATCTCTTCGAGTTCACACCCGCGATCGACACCAAAATACCTGCCGCGCAGAGCACAACATTCTCAGCCTTGTCCAAACTATTCCCAGGTACAATGACGGTACCCGGATGCGGTGGACGTTTCAAGCGATTCTGGCGAGAAGGCCATCATCAAGCGCGCATTGATATCCAGGAGAGATGGTTACGCGCAGCGGCCGTTCTTTGGTTCCTTGGACTAGGTGCGAGCTTCGGCATACTGTACCCCTTCTCTCGAGTAGGAGGTCGGCCGGGCAATGCATGTCTGCCAGACGGGCACTTCGGAATTGATCCAGGAAAATATAAATACGTAAGTGCTTTTCATAGGCTCTTTGAAGGCTACAGAGGAGGACTTGGAGTACACCAGATAAGCTCAGGCCTGCTGGATAGTCCAGCTGATCTGAAATCCTCATTATCTCCCACTAAGCATCCTTGAACCCAGGGTTTCATGTGCATTAGGAACAGACGCAACATGCTAATTTGCTGAAATGTCTAGTGGTCAAAGTCGGGGTTCTTTCAGATCACCTTGGGGTTCGGACAATTGACCTTCGAGCAAGCGAAGGCAATTGATGTCATGTGGGACGTTGTGAGTCTCTCAACCCGCTCTACATCTGATTCGTTTCTGCATAGTGCTAAAATTGGTGGAGGTATTTGGCCGCGGTGGACAAGCACTGCTCGCATTGGTTTCATGGAAGGTCTTCATTCGATACGTCACCACTTCAATGGAAGTCATGCCCGTTACCTTCAGGACTTATCGAACGTTCTTCCTCCAGGACCAGGCTGCCCTAATCGCAATTCCGAATTTGATCCGCGACTTTTCCACCCGCCTTGCCCTGCATTCTAAAGTTGCGATGACCTTCATAATCAGTACAATGGTTTTTCTCTTCTTGTTCCCCACACTTGGTAGTGCTATGACGGGTTACCAGACAAATGTGAAAGCGTTTGTCCCTGATTCCAATGGCAATCTCATGGCCTTCAGCGGTTTCGTTCATCATCTCTATACAATACACGATGGAGACAGAATCAACAAAACCAAGGATTTCGTGGTCGGCCTTAGCCAGTCCTTCAGTGGTAATTTACTGATTAACCTACTGTCAGTAAGCACAGTTCTAACACTGGCGGTTTAGATGATCCTGTTCTCGGTACGAGAGATCAATACATTTATCGTGATTTCTGCTATAATAACCGCGATTTTCGATATTCGGCCGGACTCTACGTGGACGAGACTGATGATGCAATGGTCAAACGGCTCGCGCAATGCGCTATGTTGAAAAACGTTACAGCCTGTACGTTAATATATGCCTGTCTGAATGACCGATCACTAACTCTGATCATTTATAGATGTGAAAGAGTATCTCCTTGAACCGCGTGACAACGGACCCACCGTCTTCAATGGTACAACGATCTCAGCACCTGCACTGAGCATTACTGCACAATATGTCAATGACCTCTTCTTCTACACCAATAGGACGACTGATCCGGCGAATCCGTTCAATGACCCTACGCAAAGACGGTGGGTTTCCGAAGGACAGGAGTTCGATGAGGCTTATATACGGGATAAGGGCTCATGCCAATCGACAAACGTGAGTGATAGCCCGGTCTATGCTTGAGTCTCGACTGACCAATCTAGACCTACCAATGGGGTTTCTCCTTCATCCAACTTAACCTCATGATCATCTTTCTCGCTATCTGGACCATCGGAATAGGGCTCATGTGGATCCGGGCCCATGTTACAATGCAAAGAAGGGGTCGCGAATCGATCGCAGGCGAGCATAAAGCGATTCTTGAACTAGCAACTGCCATGCAGGATCAACTTACAGAAGTCGACTACGAAGACATCAAGGGCGTTCAGGCCCTCAAAGAATCAGAATTGCGCCGCCGCATCACTAAGGATTTGTGTGGTGGGTCTATTGCTTACACAACGGCGCTGTTAGCAAATGGCGAGAACGGTTATGGAGACTCCGGATGGGGCCTCAAGGCGTACCTCAAGAAAGAAGGGTGGTGGTTGTTCTTTGGAGTTGGTTTCGCTGCCACTAGCACAACATTTGGTTTCCTGCTTCCTTATGTCTTCATCTTCATCTGGGTCGTCGGGTTGACCGTCGCAATCGTTCTTACCGTCAGTATGGGCACTACCCGAAAGAGTAAGGCAGTGATCTTCTGGTGGGGTTTCTGGTTGCTGTGTGTAGCTCCAGGGCTGAGCACCCTCCTCTGGGCTTTTTACTCGAGGTATGATAATGGGCCTCGAGGCGGATTGAACTACGGCGGCAGCTAGTGTTGGTCAGAAGGGCAAACACACGAGAAACGTACACTGCTGAGAGAACGGAATGTACGGTCATGATTTCTTTTTGGGTAATGTAAAGGTACAGCGGGTAAACACCAAGAAGAGCGGGTACACGATACTGTTCGTGTTCGCGTTCGCAGATTCTCGGAACTGGAGGGCATGCTGCTTGGAGGATACGATCAATGACGAAGCCGATGTTTCCGGCTTGGGGGTTAATCATTCCTTGAAGGGAACTTAGAACTTCTGCATTACGCAGTTATCAGTGTCATAATAATATGTCTGTTTGTAACTGCTGGTGTGGCTCTACTTTGTCCGTCGTGGAAGACTAAACGCAACCAGCCTGCTACATCAGATATTGAAACGAACCAATCAGGAATCGTAACTATATCGTTTCAGGTTTATGGTCTCTTTTTCAATGGTAGGAATCGCTCATCCTAAGCTTCTTGAAGCAATGATCTAACAGGTCGCGTGCTGTGCAACTTTCGCCCCCTTCTTCACGCTTTTGATCTGTATGACAGCGCATTGTCACATGACTTGACAATCCTTCATAGCTGACTGTGGGGTCGTAGTTATAAAATTTTGACGTTTCTAGAAGCAAAGCACGAGACAATGTGGTGGGTTTCGGTGATCAAAACATCGAGGGTCGAGCTTGAAAGTCTTGGCATGACGCTGCTCTGTCGGACTCCCGAGATTTTTGGGAGCTTCAGTGGGGTCGAACGCAGCGTTGCCTAGCATACGCGCGCAAACACCACCCTTACACGTAGCTACTCGCGCTATACCTCCCTCTTCCGCCGATAGGTCTCTAGACATTCAAGATAGGACGAAAACATAAAGCGCATCGCCAGCAGGCGCAGCAGGACAAGCCGTGGCGCAATTCGGAAAAGGGTCGCAGTAAAGGCAAAAGTACAGGCAAGAGAGGCAGGATGGGTAACGAGGAATCTACGATAGTGGATCCCAGTACACCGCCCCAGACACTCAGTGCGCGATCTTTAGAGGCTCTTGCACAATACATTAAAGATGGGAGGGCACAGAAAATCGTGGTCATGGTATGCTCCACCATTTAAACCGCCAATGAAATCGTACTGACTATGGAAAGGTGGGCGCAGGTATAAGCACTTCTGCCGGGATACCAGACTTCAGGTCACCAGAGACTGGACTATATGCGAACCTTGCCCGCCTGAATCTACCATACGCCGAAGCCGTCTTCGACATTTCGTACTTCCGGAACAACCCAGAGCCATTCTATACTCTCGCACAAGAACTATATCCTGGCAAATATAGACCGACGATCACACATTCGTTTATAAACCTCCTACACCAGAAAGGGCTGCTGTTGAAGTTGTTTACTCAGAACATCGACTGCCTGGAGCGCGAGGCAGGAGTGCCTGCGGATAAGATCGTGGAAGCACATGGTAGCTTCGCGAAGTAAGTGCAATCCCATGAGCACTACTAGTAACATACTGACCCGCTTTAGGCAAAGCTGCATCGAATGTAAAAAGTCCTACCCCGAAGAGCGCATGCAGGAAGCAATTCATAAGAGATGGGTGCCCCGCTGCCTAGACCTCTCCTGTAACGGCCTCGTCAAACCCGAAATCGTCTTCTTCGGCGAACAACTCCCCGCCGATTTCTTTGAAAACCGCAACCTCCCCTCACAAGCCGACTTCGCGATAGTCATGGGAACATCACTGTCCGTACAACCGTTTGCGTCTCTACCACAATTTTGCGCAGACCGAACACCACGGTTGCTCATAAACTCGGAGAAAGTAGGTGACCTAGGTGGACGGCGCGATGATGTGCTAATGTTGGAGGACTGCGACTCTGGCGTGCGGAAACTAGCTGAAGCCTGTGGGTGGTTGGAGGAGCTGAAAGCGCTATGGGCGAAGACGGCACGAGATGACGAGCCCGTGACAACTAAGGAGAAAGTGAAGAAGAGTAGAGATGAGGCGCTGCAGGATGAGGTTGACAAGCTTACAAAGGAGGTCGAGGAGAGCTTAAGGCTGGGCAAAGCACAGCATGAGTGGCTGGAAAATCATCTGGATAATAAGATTGCGAAGAAACAAGTAGAGGAGAAGGAGGAGCCTAGTGTACAACCGACAGATGATTCGGATTCGAGCAAGTTGGCCCCTGTTGCTACTTCGAGTACAACGAAGACAGATCCTGGGGGTGGGTTGGGCCATGTGTTTCCATTTTTAAAGAAACCTTCTCTGTAATTTACATGGGCTATTCTTTGTTAGAATCATGTATTTTCCATAGGTCTTTAGATTAGTAGATATCTGATCACGAGATCACGGCTAATGACTATGATTGCTCATGACTCGACGCAGCACTCAATGCTGATGCGCTAGATGCCTTTGTAATGAGATTGCTTCCCACTTCTCTATAGTTTGATTGAGGGATGAAACAAGGGCAAGAGCAGTCAAGAGCGGCCAAGTCACATTATCTTTTGCGTGACGTGTGCTCACATCTTGTTTGTGCCCGCCCACGGATAATGTGGGTTGGTGAAGAATGTAGCAAGTGATTTGAGATGGAAGTTGCGCTCGGACTTCAATCCCAGCAGTGTCGACCTTCGTCCCGTCCATCACTGATCGCTAACCTCACTACCTTCACTCATTAGATGCAATGGATATGGCGTCACTGCAGTTATTACCGAATGAGTTGCTGGATTCCATCCTCGCCGATCTTGACTTTCGCGATGCGATCAACCTCTCCATGACATGCAAAAGTCTCTGTGCGGCCGCCTTGCCTGTTGCCTACCAGTCCATCATACTGGAGTGGGCAAACTTGGCTACGCTCAATGGTGCAGTGCCGAAACCTCCCCAGGCTCACAAGTTGTTGCGAACGCTTGTTGAAAGACCAGGCTATGTGAAGCTAGTGAAGAGCTTGGAACTCCGCGCGAAACACTGTTTATTCGACCAAGATGACGGCAGAGTACTCGTCAGCATTCCTTCGAGCCATG
The DNA here is from genome assembly GCA_033682645.1 of Phoma sp. ATCC 74077. Classification (NCBI taxonomy): domain Eukaryota; kingdom Fungi; phylum Ascomycota; class Dothideomycetes; order Pleosporales; family Didymellaceae; genus Phoma; species Phoma sp. ATCC 74077. Next base: position 683,384 of record JAWDJC010000005.1, on the reverse strand, counting down.
CCATTATCTCGGATGAAGAGATGGCGCTATTCAAGAACATTTTCCGTACTCTGCGATTTCCGGATGCCAAGCACTTGGAAAGTTCATTGGAAGATGAGAACGACCTATCTGTTTACAAGATGCTCATTGTTGGAATGTGCACACACCTTGAGTCGCTCTCGATATCGCTCGAGTTCTTCATGCAAAGCGACTGGTTTTCGGTGCTCATAAACCAAGGTCTATCTGCAACCACTTCCACAGCTGATGTACCGTGGTTTAGCAATTTGTCATGCCTGCGTGTGCCGAGCTACACGGAAGGAGATGTCTGGAGAAGTGAGTTTGAGCTTCTTGAAGAGACATTTCTTCTCATGTTCTATGTGCCAAGCCTAGAGACACTCGAGTTGACCAATTTCATCAACGACTACGCGGGCGGAAGATTACGATTTGAAGAAGATATTCTTATTCGATGGCCACTCCCCGACCATCCCACGGCTGAGAAGCTGAGAACACTGCGCCTCTTAAGATCATCAGTCACACCAGGCACACTGGAACTTTTACTCAAGCAAACGCCCAATCTCCACACGTTCGAATACGACCGCTTTCAGCATCCAGATAACACCCCAATCGATATCTCGGGTATCAAGAAAGCGCTACAGCATATCCGCTCCACGCTCACACACCTCACCATTAGATATGAAGTCTACCGGGAAGATGAATATTACCCACCAGAGGATCAAAATTACGATATAGAAGGAAGCTTAGGCCCTTTGCACGAATTCTCTGCCCTTGAATCGCTTACAGTATCCCTAGCGGTGCTCTTCGGGAAAGAAGACATCGACGAAGGGCGCATCCCCAAACTCTCCGGCTTTCTACCTCCCCACCTTAGGCGTCTCACGATAACGGATGACTTGTGGATGTACAACGACTTCCAGCAGTATTTCGAGGACTTGGACGCCATGGAAATTCTCAGAACGTACCTGACCGGGGAGAAAGTATCAGACGCCTGGAGAAGCGATGCACGCTACCTTCCCATGGTAGATAATTGGGACAAAGGGATGCAGTATTCGAAGCTTACTTGGGTGACGGATCGAGAGCCCGAGTGGAAGGTGGCGACGCCAGAATTAAGAGAGTTTGTGTATGATCTTAGGAGAGCAAGGGACAAGTCTTTGGGGTATTGGAAGGTGGAGCAGCCTAGAGAGGAGCTGAGGAGGGTTTGCCAGGCCCAGAGAATTGAGTGCCGTGTCCTTTTCGAGGGGGACGACTAGTTCGTACGTGATACTGCAGCTCAGTTGCCCGCCATGGAGGACATCGAGGGATGTACACCTGTCGCGCTGGAAAGGACGGCATAGCACGAATGTCTTCGCTTTGTGTCCTCCGCGACTCACTCCTGGTTCGCCAGAGGGACGTGTTGTGAACCTAGAAAAGCAAAAGCGGATCTCGGCTCCAAGCCCGTCTCTGTCTTTAATCAAACGTCTTCAAGGCCGACATCTCACATCATGAAGCGCCAAACAATATCAAATTATAATCTAATAGCTCGAACCTTGACGATCATCTTCACACAATTAGCAACGAAACTTGACTCCAATCTTTATCGAGACTTACAATTTGCACCCATCGCTTTCCTCAACTTCAGCGTAACAGCATCAGCCTCCAACTCCTTCTTGTCACTTGTCTGAATCTCCACAGCATACGTGCGAATAACCTGCTTAACCTGCCCGCTTTGAAAACTCATCTTCGCCTTGCGCATAACTTTTGTGTTGGGTCCTAGACAAGCCATATTAGCATCCCACTTACTTACTGCACCTCTTTCTCTTTCACTATCTCCGGTTCCCTCTAAAACTGGATCCCCTCCCATTTTTCAAAACCGACATATCCATACAGGTAACCATAACAGCCCTCTGAACGAAATTGAAGAATGAAGAGAACTAAACGTAAACTCAGATGTAAAAGCTAAACAACACATACCCTGCCAAATGACAAACGCAAATTTGACTCGTTCAGAGTACTCGTCGTTCCCCAACTTCATCCTAACATACGCGTACGCCGCCTCATCGCCCAGACTCTCCGTCATCTCCGCGATGTCCCCGTTGCCCTTGGCAGCTAACGTCAGGCTGTCCGATGTCGCAGATGCATACTACAACGAACATGTCAGCCATAATCATACCACTGGGAAGTAAACGCGGCGGTGGTAAACGGTGGTGACGGGTCGTCAATTGGAGCGTTCTTGTTTTGAGCTATCTGTCTGTCTAGTTGTTCTTCGGGTTTGGGTTCGGGTTTCAGCTCAGATAGATACGTACCTTCAAAATAAGCCACGTAGTCTCAGATTTATCAGAGCGCACGTCTTCGTACGCTTGGCTGATGTCTGGGTCCGACAGGATATCCGAGGGGGCAGGCATTTTCTCGACGGTCAGGAAAACAGAAGGATTTGAAAAAGGTTACGCAAAGCAGGGGGTGTGATTGGTTGTTGATGTCTAATCTCTTCTGATATTTTGTGGACAGAGAGAGGCTGAGGAAGTTGGGATGGATGGAACTCTCGCTCCGGCCCGTGGGGCTAGTTCGAAACTAGTGCGGGGCTAAAGGCGATTTGATTCGCTAATGGCGAGATGCGACAGATTTGGTTCCAGATCTTGAGGCTCGCGAGTATTGGCGGAGACTTTGCAGGTATACGTATCGTGGATTTCTGGCGCAGTTGGACTATAAGGGACGTTGGACACATTGATATTCAAGCAATCTTCTAAATTCGTGTGGAACTAAAATGAAAAACCCTTTTCGCGACCCGTTCACCCATCAAGTTGCAAAACCATGTCTGGCGCCTTCGTCCGCTCGCCTACCCAATTTTCTGCTTACGACCCTCCCATCTTCTCATGCGTGCTCATTAAGCTGCCAATGAAGGTAGTAATCAGCCTACTCTGCACCGCGACAATGTCCTCAGGCACAAGCCAAATGGTCGCGCCCATCTTTCGCGCAATACTGATGGCCAGCTTAGCATTCTGGTAGCACTCTTCGTCGTTGCGCCCTGCATTCACAAGGTCGTAGTCCACGTATGCGGGCTTCATGCCAGCCAAAACATCCAGCAGGAAAATGGCATTGCTGAGGCCCGAGTCCTTGAATGACCGGATCTGGGTGCTCTTGCCACCTTTGCGTGCCATGTCGTTGGCCCATTTGATCATATCTGCGTCGGAGATCTCGCGCTTGCCAAGGCGTTGTGCAAGACCATTCAATGTGGACACGATATCCTTCCGCATGAGTTGCCACACAAGCCCGAGAGTTAAGGTACGCTGTCCGTCGGTGATATCGGCGCCTTGAATGCCGGGTAGTGAGAATTGTACCTGCTTTCCAAGCTCGACTGCGTAGTTGGTGTTTTCCAGGGCCTTGAAGCGCATCAACTCCTGTCCTTCCCGAGGCTTGTTGACGTGGCGCCAGTTTACACTGCCCGGGATAACTTTGTCGTATGCTTGGAGTAGTATCGTGCCATCTTTGAGATCTTCGAAGAAGGACTGTACAACAGGCTTGACGTCAAGAGAGTTGAGCCACAGAGTAAACACACGCGCCTCCCGCTCTCCTTCCGCGTCAAAGTCTTCAATCTCTGCCTTCTCCTCTTCAGTGATGGGGTCCAGGCAAGGATGTGTGTTGAAAAGGTTGGCGACGAAGGCGAGATTGAGCTTAGGATTTCCAGCTACGAGAGAGGTTGGGGTCAAGAACTTGCGGCAGTCGAGAGCGTCGGCGTTCTGGAGCACCATCTCGGCACGCTGAAGGAGGTCTCTTTGTTGAAGCGGAGAACGAGAGCAGATTTCAGGCGCTAGCTGGTTGAGTAGAACAGTGTAGTTCTCGCCGTCCTTGACGTCGGTTGAAAAGTTGGTGACACTGTCAAGATTAGCACCTGGCATGCCACATTCGTACTTATGGGAAATCTTACGTCCTGTGCCACTTCGCATTCTTTAAGTGGTAGTTGAACCACCGCAGCAGGATCTGCTCCGGCGGCAGGCGCAGAAACTGCTCGAGTGTCTCATCATCCTCTAGGAGTCTGTAGAGTTCCGGATGCAGCTTGATATCGATCTTACCAAGCAGGCCTCTCCGAATGATTTGCCAGATCAGGCCTAGAATCAAATGCTCACGCACTTCAATAATATCTCCACTGCCAATGTTCACGACCGAGCATCCAATACCCTTCGCCGACTCGATGACGATGTTGTTGTTCTCGGTGAAGTGGAAGTTGTTCAGCGACTTGATCTTCTTGCCCGGCTTGTTTAACACGCGCTCGTCAATGGTGTCTGGCACGCTGTCGTTGATGAGTTTGGAGAGCACTAGGCCGTCCTTGCAAGCATCAAACATCTCGAAGGTGTCGGTCGGGAAGGGCAGGCGATCGCCAATGTCCGGATCGCCAGCGAGGACGGCGTTGATATGGCGCGTGAACTCGGTTCGCTCATCTTCGTTGATGGTGTGGGTAACGTTCGCGGAGGAGCCTTGCACTTGGATCCTGCCACCACCACCTCCGCCGCCACCAGTGCTGCCCTTTTTGGCGTGTCCAGGCGTCGAGGGAACGCTGCCGGTGCCGCCGGTGCCAGCTCGTGGGCGAGTGGGACCTGTGTGCATGCGCTGCTGGGCAGGGGACGACTCGCGCAGCTTGGAGATGAGCTGCCGCAGTCAGTTTCAGTCGTTCACGTAGTTCTTAGCGAGGTCGCATACATCCACATAATCATCTAGTTCCACTCTCCGCGAGCTGTCCAGCTCGACCTCTTTCAGGGCTTGTCGCACGACGTCGTACGGCTGATGCTCCGTCTGCTGCGTCGCCTTGATCACCGTCGCCTCGTCTAGGTAGCCCTTGTCGTCGACATCGAGCTTGCGAAAGGCATCCTGCAGGCTAAAGATCTCGCCCTGCTGGAATTGGGGGTACTTTCTGTCCGCAATGCTTCGTTAGCTGCTGTGGAACTCGGCGGATGCGTATAGAACCAGCGGTATACGACGTACTTTTGCAGCTTGATGATGTTCATTCTGACGGCGGCCTGGAGAGTATGAGGGCGGAAGAATAAATGCGCCAGGGATTATAAAAGAGGCCAGAGTTTCTGCCTGGCTCAGCCTCGCCTTGAGTTGCGCGTTCTTTAGCTTGTTCCTCTTGTTTTGCTTACCCGATGACGACGTGGGGCGTGCTGCCAAGTCGGGCTTCTCGAGGGGCAGTCGCAACCTGCTCCCGGATTACGTACGCATGTCACATCAACTACCCGCATAAAGTGGTGGCTAATTTTGACGACGATTCCTCCAGCGCCTCTCGTGCGGACACGGAAGGTATCCAGTAATTTTGGAGGCATCTTCATTGCTTTTAAGCAGATTTCGGACATGGAACGAGTCATATCCCACTACCGCAGGCATCTAGGCTACTACACCTCCTACATACTAGGTCGCTAACGACGAAAGATGATTGCTTGTGGGAATATGACCACGCTGCGCTACAGAGAGGTGCGTAAAGACCCAGACGTGCATTCAGCCCGGCCAAGCTGCTTAATGTGAGGGGGAAAAGGAGCACACATCAAACACAGACTCATAGCACACAAGATGTATTGAAAAAAAAAAGAGCTTTTGATTCCCTCATTATCATCATAAGGTCCATATCGCCGGCTCGTCAAATGGGTCCACAGAATAAACACTAACCCATCCACATTTCCCCCTAAAATAATGAAGATGGTCCCGTGGCTGACAATATGCTCATGCCAGCTAGCCACGATCCGCCCAACTATAAAGGTAGGATAATAACTTTCTTCGAGCATGGCGCCCGCAAATGAGCAAACATCATCAGTGCGTAAACATCCTTCACAATCGTTTGCGCCTTTATTTTCGTCAAGCACGGCGTGCCGTCGATTTCGAAACGAGTGTTGGGCGATGGGTGCTCGTGTTGCTCACATCATTGACCGCGCTGCCTCGTGTATGTGTCCGGTATTATCGGTGGTTTCATTGACCTATGTCGAGCGAGAGGATTTGGAGGGGCAGAGCGGTGAACAAGTGTGAGCTTCCCATACCCTTCAAGGCCGTCATAAAGAAGATGTATAGAAAGTACAGAACCTGCCACCGTAGCAATAAGCAAGAGCGACTTGCACATGCTTACGCCGCATGCAGGAGTCGTATATCGTGAAAAGGAAAGTCCAAGACATGGTCAACCGGAACAGTAGTTCCAAGAAGCAGATGGTCGTTAAAGTCGTGAATGCCCGGAGGTGCAGAAGTGTAGACGAAACACAGGAAATAGAAGGAGATAATAGACACAAGGGAATGTCCGTATCGGACAGAGTGTGGTGTTTGTTGTTCGTTTGATGTCGTTCTGATTCGGTTTGTTGATGTAGAGGGTGGTGTAGGTCCAGAATGCGGTAGTGAAACGTTGTATGTGTTCCTGAAAGAACGCTTGCTAGTCGCTGCAAAATCATTTGAGGTAGAGGCTCAACCGCCGTCTAGTGCAAAGTTTGAACCAGCAACTGACCGCCCGAGCAAGATTAGTAAAATGAATCCCGTTACCTCCTGGCGCGCTGAGCGGTCATGGTATGTGCACGTTGGATGCCAGGCGACGGATCTTGAGCATAGGTTGGGCCGACAGCACCACCTTCCATAGTCTTGCGTCTCTTGAGGCCGGCCATATCATCTCCTTGGACGCTGTCGGGGCGATATGGATCCTGATCCTCTTCGTCACGCCCACGTTTGCCACTAGCGTTCACTCCGTTCGTGGGAGGGTACCCTTGGTTCGAATACTGCGGTACAGCACCTGGACCAGGATAAGCGTCATGCGGTGCATTACCATTAGGAGCTCCGCGAGGATCACTCATCACGTTATAGAGATTACTGGAGGGTGGTGCTTGACGCTGGGGGGTTGGATATCCTGAGTTCCACTGCGTTTGGCCAGTCGCTGTGGTGCGCGGTGTCGCACGTCCAGAGCCATTCTGATGAGGAGACCCGGTCATTTCTGGTGATAAATGGGCGTGTTCAGGATGTATCGGGCCTGGAGCTCCATTAGGATTGTAGCCATACGGACCTCTGTTGGCACTGTATGGGGCACTGGAGTGCGTGTATTCGTGGTCCTGTTCATGATCGCCATCACCGCCAGGAGGAGCGGCTACCTGGTCATTTCCCTGTGGCATCATGCCATCAGCTGGCTTGACGTCACCCTCATCTGTGACATCGCCAATACGAGAAGGCGGGGCCATTTCGGTCTTTGGATAAGCGCCGTCGGGACGATATCCCATCATCGGCTGACCTTGGGCGTATTGGCCAGGTTGAGATGGAGGTGCAGAGTACATAGGCCTTGAGCCATCGTAGCTCTGAGCAGAGGCATAAGAGATGCCCTGCTGTACAGCACCCGGTGGCGTGCTTGCGGGTGTGTTTGGAACGGAGCGTGTATTGCTCAAGCCCGTGTCGATAGACAGAGGCTGGCTGCCTGGAGCATGTTGCACGTTGTTACCACTCCACTCATAGGAGCTCCCTTGATTACCCATACCCATAATGCTTGACGCACTTGTGGGAGGAGTAGGGAAAGTATGAGCGCGATCGATACCTGGTCTCCCTGATGAGGGATTTGGTTGAATGGCATGTGGGGGTTGTGACATAGCGGCACCAATAGGGTTGCTCATCGAATGATGATGATGAAGCGACGGCGGTTGCGACGTAGACGGCGCAGAAAGATATCGCTGCTGAGTCTGCATAGGGTCAGGTCTTCGGTTGCGATCTATAGCAGCCATGGCAGCGCCTCCTACACTTGCCCTCGTCTGATTCGAGGGATGATAAAGTAGAGCTCCAATGTCGTGGACGAACAGAGGATAAAGCTGCTCTGTGATCTTCTCTTTGTTTGCGAACTCCAGTGCTCGCTCGAAGGGGATCCTGCCTAGTGTAAGCAGAGTGGAAAACACGAGTGTGGAGTTGTTTACTCACCAGACGCCTTTGAGGTGCATTGGCCCGATCTTCACAACGTGTCGTGTCTTTTCGCTCTTCAGAATTCCGTCTCTGCGGCCTCGGGTCATCCCAGCTACGTTCAGGAGCTTTGTGCCATTGATCATATGATTATCTGGCAGGTAAGATTAGCAAGGGAGTCGCAACCTAAACTACACTGCAGAGTATTGCCTACCTTCGCGACGAGCGACACATACGCCTTTAGCCTCAACTTGGAAGCAAAGACTACCTTCATCTTCCCATAGCGTAGCGGTCACGCGGGGCTTCATTCCAGGTGGGGCGACTTGTCCAGTGTGGTCGAACGTATGGGTCTGATAGCTCTGTGAGCCTGGCAGTGAACTGGCAGGCGCTCCAGATGACATAGCTACAATTATAAGCAATCGTCGAAGAATCGTATTCAATGATTGAACTCACCGGGAAGCTGCAAGGTCGAAGGCACCAACGCATTGTTCATTGATGAAGAAGCTGGTATTTGCGATGGAACGCCATTGGGATAGCCGTAGGGTTGATAACCAGGTGGGGTAGGACCATATTGGTGTTGAGGCTGCATCATTGAGGACTGTTGCGGATAGGAGTAGTGCGACAGTCCCGAGGGAGGAGCGGAAGCTGGAGCGTGTTGAGTAGCAGCAGACATGTGGGATGAATGCACGTCAGCATACGATTGCATCTGGTTCATGCTGTTGTAGCCGACTGGGGCAAAGCCGTAGCCGTCCTGAGTTCCGTACGGAGAGCTCTGCTGCGACTGCGACTGCGCCTGCACTGGTTGACCGTCACGACTAAGGGATGGTGAAGTCTGCTCCGGTGATGGCGTCTTGAACCCTGCGGTGTTCCCGTTGATAGATGCGGCGTAGGACGTGTTGGAGCTCGCGCTTCCACTGCCGACCGAACCAGAGCTAATGGAATCGCCTCGAGGTGACGAGTTGGTTGACGAAGCGCCAGTTTGCGGCTGAATTTGGGTGAGGGCCGGTAGTCGCTCGCTCGACACTGCAGGCTTGGGCTGGTGGTAGGAGTTGAACCAAGTGTCGACTGGGCCGCGGGCGTGGACCGACGAGATGGATGGGAGCTCCAGCTTTACGGTATTGTCACGTTTTTGCTGGTGGTATTGTTGCGCCCAAATTCGAGAAGTTCCTTGCGGAGATTCTCGAGTCAAGTCCTCAGATAACCGAACGTATTGCTGTGTAAGAGTACGCGGACGATGCTCACAACAGTAGAGTGCCGAATCTGCGTACGTAGCCGGCAAGACGATAGCTCGCTGATGTTATAGCTTGCTGCAGTCTGGTGACGGAGCGAATAACCTTGACCGCACGTTAGTTGTTTGCTTCTTAGAAGTCAAATCGGTCGACCGCAGCGGGGACCAACGAGACGCGGTTAGACACGTGTGCAAACAGCGCCAACTCGGATCGAAAGAGTTTTTGCGCATACAGAACCATGCAACGAAATACAATTTCTTGAAATTGGGTGTTGGCACCGAGTGGTGCAGGTGCGGAATGGAAGGACTGACCGAGGTGTTCCCAAGCGGGCAAGAGCGACACACCAAGCTCAATGCGTGAGTGACACTGCTGGACGAAACTCAAACGCTGGAAACAATGCTGCAGAGGCAAAAAGCACGTCGTTACGTCGTTGCAGTCGTGAAGCAGGGAGTTGACAAAGCTTTTGGGCGCTCGTTTCAAAACACGCAAAGAGACTTTAATTGACGAAGGCCAGCCGGAAAGAATAGGTGAGCGGCTCTGCGACAGCCAGAAACATGTGCGAGGGACGGGGCGGCGAAGTGGTCGTAACCGGTCGTAACGTCGTTGCGCTCGTCACCTGCGGGCCGAGCTGGTATCGATACTGATAGCTAGCTGCTGCAGCACCGGGCAGAAAAACACTGCGCGACCCACGCGTCAGTAGATGCTCGTGCTTCAAAGAGAATACAATGGCATTGACGGGCACCAACCTCCGTCAGTCTGAGAGTGAGGAACAAGAAAGCCAGCAGGCGGCTTTTTCGCAGACTGCGGTGGGGAGGCGGAGGTTTAGAGGCGGAGGTGGTTGGGATGGGACTTTGATGCTAGTGCCGCTGGACCAACCAGACAGGCGATAGATAGGCGAGAGCACGGGAAACGCTGGCGCGAGGCCGGGCGGACAGCTCTCGAACAGCGCCGGGACGAGATGGAAGAGAGGCGGTGGTGAGGGGAGGGATACTGACCCAATTCACAACGAACGGACGCAAGACGCTCAAAACCACGGCGACGCTGGCGGGTTGCTGAAGGTGTGGAGAAGAGAGTCGTTCTCGTCGGCGATGCTGCAGAGAATCCTGCAGCGCTCGACAGCAGGCAGGCCGCAGCTAAGAGGGCTGACCGAGACAGGCGAGCAGTGCACGCCCCGCAGCGCAGTCCGTCCGAGATGGGTCGCTTTCTCGCAGGCGGCGTGTCCAATACCCTCTATACTGTCAGTGCGCGCGATGGGCGCTGCCGCTGGCAAGTTGTTCCGCGCGGAGGCAGGCTGCTGCTGCTGTTGCTGCGTGGGCGGGCCGGCGCGGGCTCGCAGGCAAAACGGCGCAAGGACTGGCGATGCGATGCGATGCGGTCGAGATGAGGCCGCTGCAGCGCAAGAGGGCGAGGAACTGGTGCGCGGACGATGCAGGCTTTGTTCTGTACCTAGAGACGGGTGGTGGAGATCTTCTGGGGATGCTCAGCGAAGCACACCCACGAGCCGCCGCGAGCACACAATCTAAATTCAATTCGGGCTTGGTGGGGAGCGTGAGCGCACCATGGCATGGGGGTGGTGGTCCCGCTTGCGCACCCAGCCTGGACCGAGAACAACAGTCCCGTGAAAAGACCAGGCCGTTTCGCGCTCGGCCAGCACAGACGCCGCCGTGGGAAGAGGAGCACGCTGACTGGGCTGATCCACCACCAGCGGTGCGGCAGACATGGGCGCAGGATGGAGGCAGCGTGGACAGGGACAGGCCTGCGGGCCCTCTGTACTGTACGAGCAGAGCGACCACCTATGCACGCAAGCGAGCCTGAGACTCCACCACCAGCCACCTGACGACAGGCGCCCGTGTCCGCACGACAGCACGAAGACACACACACACACAGCAGATCAGATGCCCGTCCTCAGTCCCCTCTGTTTGCTGCCTGAGGAAGCCAGGCATGAGGGGTGCAGGGCCGGCCGACGACGAGTTGCTATTTTCGTGGCACCGCTATCTCTTCCTCCCACCCTCGTCGGCCATGCTCAACCGCAACAGGCCAGCGGGCAGGGGTTGTTGCGCTCCAAAGTTAGCGGGCGCCTACTTTTTTTACAACAGTGTGCCGCTTCCTGAGGCATCGGCTGGGGGTCCCGATAGGGATAAGACGGCTGAATGGAGAGGGCCACTCACAGCACCCGGAGATATTTGACGCGCAGCGCTGGCATCCTGGTGAATTGATAGGGAACGGTGTCGCCCAGAGTTGCTCGTACACTTCGTCCTTAATCAGCGGGCGCCGGGCCATATTGCTGCGGACGCCGACGAGCACAAGCGTGGGCCAGAGAGCATCGCATCCCATCCCATCTCATCCCAGCGAGCGATCGGAAAGCAGACCCTGCTCAAACGTCTGGCTCCAGTCCACCGACGATCGGCTGGCAGTGCAGTGCTCAGTGGCCCGGCAGGCGCGATGATTTGCACGACGGCTGCGAGTCAGCGTGAACACACGACTGAGACGACAAAGCAGAGAGACAGTCTTGCACTGCCGGTCAGCCACGCTCGTTCTGAAACGTGAATCCAACTGCCGCGGCACGCCCTCAGCGCTGATGATGCTCGTCATCTTTTCCGCTTTGAAAACGGGCCTCGACGCTTCAGGCAGGACACGCTGCGAACTCGAACGAGGTGGCCGGGGCCCTGTGTGAACACACCGAGCGAATTCCAGCTCAGGCTAAATGCCCGCGATCCCTCTCTCGCAGGGATGTGCTCGAAAGCGAACGGGAGAAACGGACGGTACGCCGTGCGAGCCAAGTCGCTTTCTGGGCATTACTCAGACTACGCTGGTTGGATGTCATGAATGGTCATGGATTGGAGGGTAGTCGTCTCTATCCGACGACCTGGACGTCTCTGCGTCGAGCGAGCGTGGAGACCAGCGTCTATTCCGCCCACGCGAGAGTGCCAATTCGACGACAACGAGCACGTCCAAGCCAGGAAGCGAGACTGGAGAGGAGCATGTGCAACGTGGAGCCTCGAGAGAGCATCGACAGTCATGTCATGTCAGCGGGGTTCGCAACGAGACGACTAAACGAGCCACACCTAGAGAACGGGGAGCGCCGAGGCGTTGTCTATTCCCCACTCGCGCTCGCTGCTGAATTCCATCCAGAGTGAATTCGCTCGACAAACGTGCCGATTGTACCACGGCTGGGTTGTTGGATGTGGACGCCGCGGCGCCTGATAGGACTGCTGCTAGTTGCGGTGAGGAGATGCGCTGGCGGGGCTAGCCCCATGTGGCAGGGCCCAGCTCAGTCACGCTTTTGCCTCGCCCTCAACAGCCACCCGCACCCGCACACAAACTACGTCTCAATATCCATTGTTGTGTCTCGCTGTCGGAATCCAGAGGTTCCCAGTACCTTGGATGGGGCGTGGTGCAGCGACACAAGGGCATTCTTTCCGGCCAGCTGAAACATGCTCTGCGCTACAGCGTAATATGGCCAGGCGCCGTTATCGCCATGAATCTAGGGGACTCCATCCATGCGTTTTGCCGGTCGAAGAGTCGTCTATGACTCCAGTGTCACCCTCATCACGGGATCTGTACGGTGCACGGGAGAGTCCGGCTCCACCCATGCGCCAACCATGCGAACGATGACAGCCTCAACTCCGCGAGAGATGACATGCCAGCCACTCGACGAGTGAAGTCGCTCCCCTCCCACATCAGCTCGCCCGCCCCAGGCGCCAAACCAACTGTTCGCATCCTATTCGACCCCTTGGCTAGCCACCAAGCTATGCTCATTCCCTTCGCGACCAATCCTCTCTCCATGCCATGGTCTGTCGCAAGACACGGCCAAGACTGCCCCAGAGCTACAACTCTATTGCACTTGTACGACCACTGACGGCATCAGATGAGGACACTCCCGGGCAGATCGCATCATCAGTCGATCTCAATCAAGGCTGAAGGGGTCATCGAAAGCTGCAAGGCCAGCTACTCCATTACAGTCCGGTGGTACAGCTCCAAGCACGCGAATTACACGGAAGGTAACCTGGAGAATTACAAGCCTGAAGCGCCCAACGTAGTCTCACCATGTGCAAGTGTAGCTTCGAGCTTCTATACCATACGGCCCCTCACCAAGGCCCAGTCACACCGTCGCCGCGTGGGCTAAGGTGTCTAGCAGATATGCACAGGAAATAAACGTGCAGCGCAGCCGGCGCGATGTGGGAGCGGATCGTGGAGCAAGGCCCGCGCCCGTCTCTACATGCGACATGCTGACCACCACCACCACCACCCAGTAGCCATGTAGGAATGGACAATACCAACGTTGTCTGAATGAATACGGATCTTGACCGATCGAGGCGTGCACGGGTAAGATTCGGGGCCATTATGGCCTCTCTGCACCTGACGGACTTCCTGCTCCCAAGTCCGGCAACAGGGTTTCTTGAAAGGGCGACTCCTGTTGTATCAGCTTTCGCTCCTCGAGCACAATGTTCTCGTGAAGTGGCCACGCAGTGGGGTCTGTGTGCATTCTTGTCCAACCAACAAAGAAGACCAATCTAGAATCGGAACCCGTTGGCGGATTCGGCTCTTCTTCTCCTGATCAGGATGATGCCCTTCATCCGCTTGACAGCGCATTTGACACGTCCATTCCGTATTGAGATTGTTGAAATGAACCAAGAATCATCGATTTCTAGAAACTCAACGTTGGCCACAGATCAGCTTCAATCTGTCGACATGTCGACAAGCGTTCCTGCAGCTGTGAGGCAATCCCGCAATACGGCCACGCTTGGAGACAGGCTGCATGTCGATTGGACATGTTCCAGCTGCACCCACCCGCGCCTGCAGCGTGTGACATAGGGGACCCCTGCTCAGTATCAGCCAGGCTTGTGCCCCTCCTTCCGTCTCGTCTAGGATTCGAGCATGACCATGGCGAACTGCTGCCAAACGCGCTTTACATGCAGTCGCACAACGACAGTGCTTACAGGTCTCCAATTGAATAGGACGATTACACAAGGTCCCTGTTTACATTTTCCCATACCTTTTTCCCTTTAACATCTGTTCTCTCCAAAGCACTAAAGCACATTGATCAGCATCCCATCCTCGTCGACGCGATCAGATAGGCGTTTCTCTGCCAATCAAGGCCGGCCACGTCAAAAGCCAGCGGAGCCGTTATCGGGGTCTCGATGGGGCACGCAAGCCACGGCCGCTCCTTGCATTCCGAAACAGGTCGTGGGGTGCGAGATCGACCCGTGATTGGCGCGTGGTCTAGGGTGGCTCGCAGTCACCGGTCTTGCTTTACGAACTTCCGCCCCACAGCTTGTCATCTTTCCTCATGCTCTGTGGACAACTCGCTTGCTGCAGCCATTCTCTAGCGTCTTTTTGAGTGAACTCTAGATGCTCTCCAACGTCCTCAACAGAGTCTCAGCAATACAATCGAAGTGAGGGGGTCATTGTTCGGTTGAAACAACTATCCGTTTTACCGTCAACAAACATCCTTCCCCTAGTTGTCAAAAACTTTGTTTGCTTCACCGCTCTTCTACTCTTACTTCATCGGGTCTATCGATCATGTCGAAAGGTAGGGATGGAGCAATATAAGGGTTCCATGACGAGCTGGGGTAGGGTAAGACGGCTATTCTGCCCCGCTACGCCGCACCCTCGCAGGTCCCTCCCTTTGGGTGCTGTGATAGCTTGAAGTACCGGCAGCAAGAGGCCGCCGGCTTGAACATGTCAATAGAAAAGATCTTGAAGAGGCTGATCGACGCTGGCTGCCATGCAGCATCTTGAAGGCCGCCTAAAGCAGGCTACCATCTCGCAGCGGGCAGCAGAGCCGCTTCCCATCACAGCGCATTCGCTTCCGCCTCTGCATGCTACGCACGACATATCTCCGTGCATCACCTCTGTGTCCGGTTTTTGATGCTTCAGGTTACACTGCAGTCTGCGAGATGGCGTAAAGCGACATTGCGTTGACAGGCCACTACCAAAAGTTGTTTTGTCTTGGAGTGCTGGGGTAATGTGTTTGTGGGATAGTTGCCCGGCATCTTAACTTCTCCATCAGGCAGGTCCTTTTGCTCGAACATGCGTTCTAAGGAAGGTCTCAGCGCAACTATACATATCGTCTACAGGATGGGATAGATGTACCCATGTGCGTATTCAGCCTGCCAATGCATTTTTGCCTGGATAACTTCAACTGTCAAATCCAGCTCCCCGGATCACATCGACCCGATATGCAACTGCGGAAAGCGGCCTTATGTGGCCTCGCATAGCGGGATGCTGGATATTGGCAGACAGCCACGGCGTTATGGCAGAAGCCTATTCCTTTATCCAAAGACACACTCTGTTCGGGCAACAGGCGATGAGACAATGGAACTTCCAAGCGCCATTGTACAATCTAACTAATGAAATATACTATGTCTAGGATCGCCCTTCAGCGACATCTTGCTCGCTAGAGATAGCAAAAGTTGAATCCCGAGACATCGGTAGCGGGCGGCTGGATAAATCGCATTGACTATTGAAGGACCATGTCCTCTCAATATCGCCTGGATCCTTCAATATGGAAAGTCAATTGTTGAATGTCCGACCGCGTGCAAATTCCGTAGGATCGATAACCGTGCAATACATGGTGATCCACTTTTCTTTGAACAATGCCCCCTAGTCTCGCCTAGACCTACAGCTCAGCACAAGGAAAAGACTCATGCCAAGTTTCTTTTGGCACTTTTGTGCCCATGGATATGCGACCGGACTACGCACCGAAATAAACACACTATGACGCCAATCTCCGCACTACCAGAACGCCAAAGTCTTACTAACATTTAGACACGCGTCAACCATGGTCTGTACTCAAGGCCTCCACTTTCTCCCCATCTCTATCCGAGGATACCGAAGAGAACGTGCGCGACCAGCCATCCTTGAGTTGAATGAGGTGGTTGGGAAGATAGGTTAGGAAGGTGCGAAAATCTCTGCACGTTCGCGGGCCGAGATAAGCCGCGGCCGAAATCCATTACGCTTTAGAGATTGATAGACATATAGTCTGACGGTAGTGGTGTTGAGGTTGTGGATGTTCTCAGCGTTGAGAGGATGGTTCACAAGCCAGCGAACCGTGGTCACGATGCTTTGACACCTACCTTGGAGCATATGTCGGCTCTGCACCTGAACACCACACCTTCTCCTTGCGATCTTGACCCCGCATTGTCGAGGTCGAATGCTTAAGTATCGAAGGCTAGATGATCAGCTTTGACGCTCGCTCAATCATCCCAGCAAATGGCGTGCCTCAACGGGTATGCATTAGGGATGTCTCGGCAGCTGCGAACCTTGGTTCGCATGAGGGGCATCTTATCAACGACAAGACATACAGACGTCGAGCCGTCTCTTCGCAATCGATCGCGGGGTCAAATCATTGCGCGTAGCTCGAGCTCAGCTCACACTATTTTTCTGTTTGAGCTCATCCGTCGCAGTCGCAGTCGCAGTCGCAAACTCAAAGCCCACACTACGGCTATTTTCCCCTCTCAACCCACTCCGAATCACAAATAAACAAAAACAAACAAGGCTAAACCCTGAAACACCCCCAGAAAAACATGCAAACAACCTCCTGCGAACATGTCGTCGATCAAACACTCGAAGTCTCAACTCCACGATGTGATGTATCGAGCAACCCTTTCTCCTGCCGAGTAATGTGCATGCATCACCTGGGTGATCGACTCTGCATGTTTGACACATCTGTGCTTTGCCCTGCATTTGGAGGGGTGTTCTGCTGCATACTATGAGGCGTGCATGCGCTGGCGAACCGCAATCTTGCTTTTGTTTCAGTTGCCATCGCCACGAGAGGCGAGGCGACTCGATTACTACCGGTGGGATGAGGTGAATGACTGAGCGAGGTAAGTGTCACGTGTTGCTATCATTGAAATGTTGGCTATTGTGCGAAACGTACGTTTGAAAAGCTTTAGTCTTCAGCTTATTTTTTCTTGTTTTGTTACTTTATACAACTCAGGAATTCTCAGAGAAGTATAGCATCTCTTTGAGCGGCTCTTCAAAATCATCTGTTTGCTGCATCGCTACCCACAAGTGACAGTGCTGCTCTTAACTCAGGATTGTAGCTCTTCGCAATACTTGCAGCCTCCTTTTGAACTTATTTGTACCTCATTGCGACATTCAATCCACTATTTTAAAATCGTTCGATGCATCGCTTCCAAGATACTCCTTCCACAATCAGCATGCAACCCCGCCACGAGCTGCGCCTTCCGCCTTCAACACGTATCACTTGTCACCGCTTGTAACAACTTCCAGTCATATCATTCTCTCTGGCCTTCCAACTCAAATTCTCGAAAGATTCATGTACATCTGAACTCATCGCACACAATCACATCACTACTTTGACCCAGTTAATACCTGCTGACTTCACTATTTGCCCACCATGTCGTTATTGATTCCTATCACCTTATTCCTTGCCCATCTCGTAACATACTCTCTATACTGCCTCTACCGCAACTACCAATCCGCCCGTAGAACAGGCCTACGCCTAATTACCAGCCCACTCACGCCGTACACGCTGCGATGGCAGCTAGCCACCGCGCTATTCGGTCCCTTTTTGCGACGATTCCGCTGGTTCAGAGCTATCGATTGGACTTGTGCATGGCAGGATGGCGAACAGTTGCATCGAGAACTGGGGGAGTGCTTTATTGTTGTTTCTCCGGGGTATAATGTGCTGTGCACTAGTGATGCTAAGACGATTGAATATGTGTTGCGGAAGTGGAGGGACTTTGTTAAGCCTGATAATGTTAATGGTAGGTGGTATCTGCGGACAGATACTCAGGTATTGTGAGCTGAATTGCGAGTGCAGAAATTCTGGGCACGTTTGGACAGAATGTAGATACGGTGAGTAATTCCATTATGAAACGCTCTTTTTGACCCATAGATCACCTTCGTCCTTCCAGACTGTGAAGACATGAACAACACTAACTAACATTGCCCAGTCCAACGGTGACGACTGGGTCCGCCACCGCAAACTCACAGCACCATGCTTCAGCGAGCGCGCTTCAGCCATCGTATGGAATGAAGCCCTTCAACAGTCAGAAGCGCTACTCGCGCAATGGCTCTCCTCACCCAACAGCAAGACAACCAGCATGATCAAAGACACAAGCACACTAGCACTAAACGTAATCTCCTCCGTCGCATTCGCAAACCATCAAGTCAACGCGCCAACCGCAGGCCACACATTATCACTACGAGATTCACTAGTGACTGTAATGAGCACATCCATCTCACCAGCGATAGAAACCATCATGCCATGGTTAAAACTCTCAGGGCTCCAGCGTCTCCTTCCAACTACTGTGAAGCAACTTCTCGTCGCCATGAGCGAGTTCAGACAGTACATGGACGAAACGGTTGCGCGAGAGCGCGAGAAGAATGCTCCGAGCGAGGAAACAAAGGGCCATATGAACTTGATCAGCACGTTGATCAGAGCAAGCGATGAAGTAAAGACTACCGATGGGACTCAGACTAAAGCGCGCCTATCGGATGTAGAACTCAGAGGCAATATCTTCATTTTTACTGTGGGAGGGCTGGAGTCGACTGCTATCACGCTGTCGTACGCGCTGGCTTTACTAGCCGTATATCCTGAAGTGCAGGCTTGGGTTGTGGAGGAGATAGATGAGGTGTTGAGCGATGCGGAAGAATTGGAATATGTGAGAGTGTTTCCTAGGTTGAAGAGAGTGATGGCTGTTATGGTACGTATCCACTCTTCGATGTTTTCCTTGCACAAATTCCCATTCCCATCCCCCTATTACTCTCGAGGCTCATAAGAATCTTGCTGGAAGCCTTCTACTTACTTTTTCGGCTTTTCAAATTAACACAACACATCCAGTACGAAACCCTTCGCCTCTACGGCCCAAGTCCACCCCTTCCCCGCGCTCCAACAACACCTAACCTTCATATCCCCATCACCAATCTCAATCTCAATCTCAATTCCAATCCCAATCCTAACCCCTCCTCGATGATCCCCCTCCCCCCAAACACCCAACTAATGCTCAACTCCTGGGCCTCCCAACTCTCCCCCACGCACTTCCCCACCCCTCACATCTGGACGCCCAAGCGCTGGATCGACTCCCTTCCCACATCCACCACCACCACCCCCTCTTCACCCGCAGACGAAAAACTCCTCCATCCAAGCACATCGTCAGAATCCGGCTTCTTCGCCTGGGGCTCTGGACCGCGGATTTGTCCGGGTATGAAGTTTAGTCAGGTGGAGTTTTGTGCTGTTTTGGTGGCTGTGTTGAGGAGGGGGAGGGTTAGTGTTGTTAGCGTTGGTGGAGGAGATGAGGGGGATGGGGATGCAGATGGGATTGGGGTGAGGGGAGAGGAAAGGGCGAAAGAGAAGGTGTTGAGTGTGTTGAGGGATTCGTGTGCTGAGCCGTTGTTGTTGCATGTTAGACGGCCAGAGGAGCTTTGTATTCGGTTTGAAGGACGGTAAAGAGGGGGGAAGGGAGGAGGGGATAAGTGGGAGGGGTGACTACAGAGGAGTTGCTCTCTGTGGTTTGGAAGGAAGTGTAGCATAATTCATTGATAAGGTGGATTCCAACTGGAGAGCTTCAAGGCAGTTAATTCGGCGAACTGTGACCACGAAGAGTAGTTGATGAAGCTCTTTTACTATCATACATCTATACTCTAATCATACAATCGTGACCAAGACAAGCGTTCCGGGCTCTTATCCATCGTCGCCAACGCAATATGTCCGACATCCGCTTCGCTCTTCACATCTCCAATCCTAACCCTCACATCGCGCAACGCTCTAGCAATCTCCAAACCACTAAGATGCGACGTAATCTGCCCCTTAAAATACACATTATCCCGCGCAGAAACAGACACAAACCCCAAAATATCTGGTGTGCGCGTAACAATGCCCAAAAGCATCGAAAGATTCGCAGCTAGCAACAGAACAAGCGATATGCACATCGTCAAGACCGCAAGCTTGATGTTGCAAACGTAATGTAACCCTTCGTACTCGGTCACAAACATGGTCGTTGCATTCCACATTGGTTCCGAGACGATGGAGTTATTCTTCGCAAGACTATCCATGCGTACCACGCTGCCGACTGTCGAGTCCCAGAACGTATTAATAGCCATTTGCAAGCGCTGATTGAAATACGTCTTGTCAAGAAGCGACAGGTCGATCCAGCCTTCGTGGAAGGCATCGAGGTCCAGGTTGGGATTCAGTATCCAGCGCTCAATCAGCTCGTTTCCAAAGGCTATTTCTTGCGTGGCGCTGACGTCTACGCCTGGCATGCGGTCGGCTATGGCTTTGAATACTGAAAGGGGCGTTATGTCGGTCCAGAGATCGCTGGGTTTTCGGTCAACGTTGCGCATAGCGTGGACGCTGCACATCTTGTCATGGCAAGAGACTTTTGACTCGACGACGATGGGTGAGGCGGTGCATGGGATAGAGGCAACAGAGCGGGTAGTGAGAGTGGAGTTTGTTCTTGACTGGTAGAGGAATGAAACCTCATCCTCGCTGCTGTTCCGCTCGTTGACAATCAGATGAAAGGAGGGGCTGAGCGGTGTAATTTCTGCAAAGGTAGTTTCGTTTGGGAATATCATTCGCCATGGGTTGTAGAGTGAAGTTCGACTCTCGGAAAGGCAATCGATGTTCCAATAGTGAGTTATTAAATTGAAGGATGCGTTCCCGGACTCAGGCACTCCAGCAATAGGGATGCCAAAGACGGAAGTATAATGGATTTCCGTGTCATTTGTGACTAGGTGCCAGTTGTTGTCGGATACTTGGGAAGAATACATACCCAGAGTGTTGATATCTGGTACTCTGACATTTCCAAACAAGTCCATAGAACTAGCCAGTCGATGTCGCGAAGTTTGTAAGGCAGTTATGAAGAGAGGAGCAAAGAAAGACGTAGGTGATCCAGTCCCTGGCTTGAGAGGGAGTACTATTTGGTTGGCGTATTGTTCAATAGAGTAGTAGAGTGCAGTGGAATTGAAGATGTTGATCCGTGGTTCGGTCGATAAGAGTCGCAGCGAAGCTTGACCGCCCAGTGGTGAAAGGAGCCAGGCTAGTAGAATCGCGCAACCAAGGAAGTCGACGCGCCGAAGACCGACTTGTCTCTCTAAGGTCGAGAATATAGATTGGCAGCCTATAAGTCGCTCCAATTCCTGCCAACATTAGACTGACAAGATCAGCGTCTATGCATGATGTAGTACTAACCCCCATAGTGGTCCCACGCTCTGCCTTGTAGAGCCCGAGCCGTCGAAGTAGCCTGCCGAGAATGGCAGCATAGATGATGGGAAAGATGGTGGGCGAAAGCAATGTGATGGATTTGACGTTATTGCCATAGAAGGAGATCGTTTTGCCGTTAAGCCCAACACATAAGCAAGCAACAACTTTTTTAACACGGTCAACTCCAATCACAAAACCAGAACTTGCATAGCTTGACTTACCAAAAAAGAACACTGGACCAAACGTCAAGATTGCATCGACAGCCCCGTGACCTATGAAGTACCATGAGGAATATGTATTCCTCGACAGCGATCCAACTTTGACTATCTCGCTCACTTCCACATTAGCTTTCTTTGGATCGAGATTGGCTGCTACATCAAGCAGTGGAGCCTCCGACAGCGAGCTCTCGTCCGTTTCCGTTGTGGACACTGCCCTGTAAGACCTTGGACTCGACTCGTGTGAAGTGAATTGCATATCTGCGAGAGAGCACTCGATAGATGGCTATATCGGCGAGATTTCGTTTATTGAAGAGATCAATTGTCTCAGATCTAGAGTGTGGAAGGATGGATCGGGCCGCGAGTACGACCCGCAGATGATGGCGTTGGATGTGTGTGCGGGAAGAAAGAGCCCCATTCTTACCGATTACAATCGACAACGTGGCTAGCACTATAAGCAAAATAAGGCCATCTCTTGATGCGAGATACGGCTAGGACGAGCTGAGAGTCTGCCTCGGGAAAGCTAGGTTGCTCCAGTTGAGGTTGGAGATGCATGATGCGCCACACCATTTTCGACGAACATGACCCTCGGAAGAAGGCTGGGAAAGGATCAAGGCCCCTTGAAAGGCCACCATTGGCAGACGGACGGACGCATTCCCTGGAGATGTCAGGTTGATTATGAAGTCCATATTAGGTCATCATGCGCGATCATGGGGGTGCTTACCCTCACCGGCATAGAAACCATCTTCATTCGCCCAGCTCGAAAGCCCACGCGCACCTCGATGTTGATTAATTCCGATGAATCCCTCCAGTGCCTTTCTGAGAGCTGAGAGGCTGCTTACACATAAATCCCGCGCGTCTACCAATAAACTAGGTATATACATCGTTGGAATGTGGTCATGCAGTCCTGATGTCTGTCGTCGCAATTAAGGAAAGTACGACTGACTCGGGACAAGCCATCCGTGGCATACACGTAACACCAAAGATTGAGGACTACGTTAATGTCATACAACGAAACTGTGGCGAACTTGATACTATTTGAGCTGTGGTGTTCCTGGGATATCCTAGAAGTTGAGCGAAGGAACAAGATGGAAAGAAACCAGTACGAAACACGCGACCCCACGTTCCAACTAATGCTCCATGTGCGAGCCCATGAACAACGCTAGACGATACCAAATTTCGTTAAAAAAATAAGGAAGTGAATTTGAAGCCGCTCTATAACATCTCTCCCTCCTCATCTAACCCCCCTTCATCTCCCTCATCCCAATCCAAATCAGCAGCGGCCTCGTCCGCTCTCCGTTGCACCTCCTTCAACCCGCTCATCTCCTCGACCCATCCCTTCTCATTCAGCGCCCTCTGGACAAAGTCCCACGGGTCTGCTTCATAACAGGCGATGACTTTGTCGCTACACGCTGAACAGCAGTCGTAGGGTTTGCCTTCGACTTGGAGGTTGGAGAAGTTGGAAAGGTAGCCTCGGATTGTGTGGGGGATTGTGCCGAGAGGGTGCTGGAAGGGTGGGGGTAATGATGGATGTGAGGAAGATGGCGTTTCTTGTTGCTGTTGTTGTAACGAGGTATGTGAGGGGGGCGGAGCTCGAGACTTGGACGGGTGTTGGAGTATGCTGACGAGGAGCTCGACAAGTAAGCTCGATGCGAGAGGTGCGACTCCAGGACGGGTTACTGTGCATTGTTGGTCGAGGGTGGCGTTGCTGAGGGACTGGTGTTTTGGTGTTAGCTAATGCTGTGATAGAAGTTTTTCGGTACGACTTACATCTGCGGGTGCTACAACATCGTTGCAAAAGTAACACCCTAGTTCCACTTCACCTTGTTGTGTCGTCTTCAAGCCATGTCGCATGACAACGAATGTGTCGAATCCCAGCGCAGCGTTGAGGACTATCTTCCCTGCAGCCTTACCCATCACTGTCGGTAGCCATCTACTCTCTCTCGTATCCATGAGCAAGAAAATAGCATCATGTTCGTTGATCAACTTTCTCAGTTTCTCGAAGTCCGCCTTCGTCTTCGAACTATCCGTCATCAGATGGCCCAACATGGGAACCTCCATAACATGGCCCGTCGCGTCCACGCCTGGATATATCTCTTCCAGCGCTTCGGCAGCTCTGTCAGCCTTCTTCGCACCTCCTTGTAGACAGTCTTTGAAGTCAAACAGCGGCTGCCGGACTGGGTTCGAAAAGCTGACGGTAGCATTATCGATGAACGAGATTTTCCGCACGCCCCAACCCATCAATGTTCGCGAGACGTATGTACCCAACGTTCCTGCGCCAAGAAGCAAGCATTTGCAGTTCTTGATTACGTCTAGGTCGATAGTGGGTGCGATGCGCCACTTGATGAGCTTGAGGTTAAGGTCCACTGCCTGATCGGCTAGTTTGCGTTCATCCATGTACTCTGAAAGGTCAACATTCCGGGAGGTTAGCTTCCCGGCCTCTGTTCGTTCCCAGCCTGTTACTTTGGGCAGCTTTGGGGTCCGTGGGCGAGTATCTGGCTCATCTGAAGAAGTGGGCGCGGCGTCTGGGCTCGGTTCTGATTGCAGTTGTAGTATTAATGAGTTCGGTTGATCCCGTCGTAAGTGGGTATCACGATAACACATTATTTGGGCTTCGTTCAAATGCCATTTATGTCGTATGAGTATGAGGAGGTTCCTCAGTGGCCACCCAGGGTTCTCATCGTATGTTGAGGGATCCGCAAAACAGATGAAGCGATCCTCTTTGTCCACGGCGTCGAAGAAGCCTTTCTCGAACGCCTCAAGCCTGCCTATGGCCCATGTATATCCAAACTCTTCCAGAGGCGTAATAGGCGTCTTTGGTCGATCATCTGGATCGCCTCCTCCACGGAGACGTTTCGCCAGAAAGAAGCCTCTTTGACGGACATCTGAACTGTATCTCCATGTCTGTACCGCGTCTACCAGGTATGTAGTCTCCCTCGCCTGCAGCCGGGTTGCCTGCCCTACTTGTTTCCACTGCGGGTCTGACTGTATTGCGGGGAAGCCGAAGTGGTAGGTGAACTTGTACTTCTTGAGGTTTGCGAAGATGATGGCTGTGAACGAGGAGAGGAGGGAGGGGCATTCGTATATCGAGCCGTCGTGGATTGCTTCCCATATCTATGCGAGTGAGCAGGGTCTCCAACAAGTATGGTGATGCAAGCATACCGTCTGCGCGCATCTTTCGAGTATGGCGGTGCGGTCGAGCTTCTTGTAGTCTTCGATGGTGTTGCAGTTTTTGATGATGCCTTCAGCCCGGCAGTACGTGGGTGGGGTGCTATAAAGGTAGCCTTTTAGCCTTTTTAAGATACGTTGGTTGGAAGTACCTACTCGTCCGAGGTAAGGGCGTTGGGATGTATTTGGACGCGCATGGAGCGCGACGGGTGGTCTCCTGCTCGCACCTCGTAGAGCCCGAGCACCTTGCGGGCAGAGTCGTCGAGCTTGTCATGATTGATCTTGATATGAGCGAGTGCTGCGTAGAACTGTACATCGACATCGCTTTGCCATGGCGCGAACTTGAGCGTCGCCATGGTTGGGAGGCTGAGGGTGAGGATATTGCGGGGTTGTTCGGGATGATGGCGTCAGTATGGAAGTTCGCTGGCGGTGCCTGGAGAAGTTCTGGTGACGCTGGCAGAGAGGAGGCAAACACGGGAGTCACAGGAGCTGGCTTAGAGAGCAGTGCACGTGAAGTGGTCAGGCAGGCATCATAGTAGTGAATGCCCCAGCACTCGAGGCAGCTCACGCCTCGCCCCGCCTATGTCATCCGTGACCTGGTGGGGCGGGCGCTAGGACGCGTTCCCACCCTCCGCGTTCCTGCAGCCGCACTGGCGCTAGCAGCAGCAGCTCCCGTGCGCCGTCTGGTACACTTCATGCTTCTCACCTTCAAACGTCATATAGAGTCGAGCCTCACTACAGCCTCTCGGTCGTCATGCTCATTGGATTGTGCGGAGGCAAGGCTTTCCTCAACAACGCTCGCCAGCTGCTAATGCAATCCAGGCATATGCGCGGGCAAGTCATCCATAGCTTCCTATCTCGTTGAGGAGCACAACTTCAAGCGCATACGCCTCGCACGAACAGCTGCGACGCCAACCGTGGAGAAATCAGCATCCAACGCACATGTGCCCTCTGCCGAACCTGGTCTAGTGGACTCGCAACACACCTTTCCTGATGTTGACGCCTTACTCGACTTCGTGACACTGAGGTGGAGGGAAAGATGGGTCACAACAGACATATGGGACGATAAAGTAGTCGATGCACTGCTGAGACGGCCGTTCTTCCTACTCGTCAGCGTAGACGCGCCCGTGAGCGTGCGGTGGCAGAGATTCAACGACCGCTGTGCTGCACACCAGCTCACTCCGCCTACGCTCGAAGACTTCGTACTACGCAACGACGCACACTTGTTCGCCCCCGGTACCGGGCTTAGCGCCTTGTTCCAACGCGCACAGCTAAAGTTGTTGAACTCCACAGCATCCATCACCTCGTTACGCGATGCCATACGGTCACTTAACCTCACCAATGAGGCGCGGCTTCGACCGAGTTGGGACCAATACTTTATGCAGCTCGCAGATCTAGCAGCACACAGGAGCAATTGTATGAAGAGGAGGGTTGGATGTTGCATAGTTCGCGAAAAGCGTGTAATAAGCACGGGGTACAACGGTACACCACGAGGCATGACCAATTGCAACGAAGGAGGATGTGCGTGACCCCTTCTCTACTTATCACATTGACCTTACTTACACACTTAGGCCCTCGCTGCAACAACGCTGCAAAAGGCGGCGTCGGCCTCTCCACCTGCCTCTGCCTCCACGCCGAAGAAAACGCCCTCCTTGAAGCTGGCCGCGACCGCATCGGCGAGAATGCCATCCTGTACTGCAACACCTGCCCTTGCCTGACCTGCAGCGTCAAAATCACTCAGGTGGGAATTAGTGAAGTCGTTTACAACCAAGGATACATGGTCGATACCAAGACAGCTGAGATATTCGCTGAGAGCGGGGTGCGGTTACGACAGTTTTCTCCACCGACAGAGGGCTTGGTCGACCTTTCTATCGGCACAACTTCAGAGATTAGTGCGAAGAGCGAAGTCGAAGACGTGCGGGCAGTGTTCGAGGATGACAGCTTCGTGAGGCCGCTAATATAGTCAAGACACCACTGGATGCAAGAACACATTTACAAAATATTGTTTAACAAAAGGTAGACGCGGTATTTTCAATGTGGCTCAGTTCCAGAGCAGCGCAAAGCGTTGCCTGTTCAACTATCACAAAATCCACACATCACTGCCCTGCACATCCAGCCAATCATCCTACCTCATCCCCTTCCCCTTCGACTTTATTAGCATCCCTAACTTCTTCGCTTCCCCCTTCCCAAAGCACCCCAAAAGCCCCACCCCAGGTACCTTTCTTCGTACCTTCTGCCCCTTACTAAACTCATTCTCAGGCCAAACCTCCTTCCTCATCAATTGCTTGTCCTCCACCCCCGTCGGCCCACCAACGTACTTCTTGAACCCAAACAACCCCTTCCCTTTCTGCCTCTCATCACTATCAGGATACTCTGCGT
Source organism: Phoma sp. ATCC 74077 (assembly GCA_033682645.1). Taxonomy (NCBI): domain Eukaryota; kingdom Fungi; phylum Ascomycota; class Dothideomycetes; order Pleosporales; family Didymellaceae; genus Phoma; species Phoma sp. ATCC 74077. The sequence continues at coordinate 656,361 of JAWDJC010000005.1, read as the reverse complement.
CGCCCCAGCGTCCTTGGTAGGACAAGAAGGAAGTTGGCGCAGAGGTCGTGGATGGCGTGAATACGCCTCCTGTGAGGGATTCGGCTGTGGTGGTGGTTTTAGAAGGAGGGGTGTAGGTATACATGTATGATGTTAAGAGGGGGTCGTATAAGGGGCCGGAATCTGTAGTGTCGACGAGGAGGAGGGGAAAGGGGAGATTGAGATTGGGAATAGTGTGGTCATGGGTACCTGGGGTAGGGTAAATTGCGTGAGTGCCGTTGGCGACGTAGAGGATGGGCTATTCAAGGCGGTCAGCGAATGAGTGAGTGAGTAATGGTATACGGAAAGGATAGTGTGATTGGAAAAGTAAGTGCTGCTCGCGTACCCGTTTTTCAGAGCTATCTTTCTCCAAGCACGCGAAAGTGAACGCCTCACCATTCGCGTGCTGCGAGAGCCAAACAGCTTGCGGCACACCGTCGTGGAAGCGAATCATATTGTGTTCCCTTAAACCGGTTAACCTTGTTCATCCATTTCCTCACTTCTCTCATCCCCAACTTACCAGTCTCCAACATGATTCCCTATTTCCAACTCTATTAGCGTAATCCCCTCTTATCCCCTCATCCCCTAAAAGCACACATAATGAAACAAAGGTACAAACTCACCGAGCTGTCTCCCCAACACCTTCCCCCCCCAGTTAAATGCCCAAAAATAAAAATAAAATGCATCAACTACGCCGCCTCCCTTGTCCACCACAACAATCACACCTGTCTTCTCGTCTCCCGTCCCGCCATCCGCATCTACTGCAACTCCCTCCAGCCACTTCGGATTCGTAGTTACATCGTCGTTGCTGGTGAGATAGATGTCTTTGCCATCATTCGAGCCAGCGATGGAGTTGAGTTGCAAAAGGTTGGAGAGAGTGACTGGGGGAGAGGGGATGGCTATGGGTTTCGAAGAGAGCGTGGGGTGCGTGTGGAGGAGGTGTGCGGATATGGAGGAGGGGTAGTAGGGGTCCTTTGAGGAGAGGTGGAGGAGGGGGGCTAAGTGGTAAGTTAGTGGTGTTGATGAGATGGGGGGAAGGTTCGGAGCCAGCGATGGGAGGAGATGAGAGAGAGTTGGATGGCTTGAGGAAGGGCTTGTAAAGGTGAGTTGTTGCACTCCTCCTGATGCTCGGAAGGCTGAGCGACGTGTGCATGGTCGCTTTGCTGCCGTGGTATTCGCAGGCAGGTTGTACTAAGATACACGATTCTGCACTTACCGTGCTCTAGAACATAGTTTGGTATTTCTGCCAAAACAGTCAAAGGAGAACGCTCCTTTTCCTCGACCATGTTCGAGGTCATATGCGAAATTCTGGCGTGCGAGTAAGGTTATATTTATTAACCATCCCAGATACTGCTGCATCATCAACAACAATAAATACTGATTTTCGAATCTTTCATTGAATGCCCTCGCATGGGAACAGTATTGTGTTCCATGTTGTACTGATGATGCTAGGTATCACCTGTGACTCGCTCACAATATCAGAAAGTGACTGTAGTTTCCTAAAGAAGTAAGTTCCCGTTAGACGCTCTCTATTATGGTGTGTTTGATTTTAGGAGTCTTTGAGAACGTGCGGGATCGATTTGTCCGCACGTTAGGTCTTGGTAAAATTGATAGTTTCCCTTGTCGTGGCTGCTGAGCTTTGAATGTTTCTGGTGTCGAGCTGATCGTCTCGCCTGACATAATAAAATCCCAGTTCTCAACATGTTTCTACATCTCGCGGCATGAACTATTGCACTGTCGACTTGTTTGGGCATACTTTGGTGTTGGACAGGTGATGCCTACGCCAGCTGCGATCCATAAACTATTCGTTTGACACATACGCCTATAGTTCGTTTGGGCACGACTCTCATGCCAAGTGAAAAGAGTAGCCTCAGCCTTTCTCGTTTCGAAGTGCTTGCTTCGTAGAACGCTGAGTGCGAGGATTGGCTCGAAAGTCCTCACTTTGCCGCAGCGGTTCCCTCACACCATAACAGAAAGCGAAGTATGCCCATAATCCATGGTTTGGGCAATATATCGTCGTAAACTGATGAAGTCGGCTGAACGGTGGTCAGCAGCGATGTGGAACAAGCCTGACAAGTGAGGACGGCCACGCGAGCTGATTACACGAGATGCATGCACCTGCCACGCTAGCGCGAGTTTACGACCTCGCTGGTTGGCTAGACTACTAACGCTGCTTCTTGGCCATGCAATGCCCGTTTTTGCACAGTCAGACCGGCAGCTCGTTGACACATATTCCCAAGACCGGTTGATGGCCTCCAGCCTTGATGAGGCTATCGGCGGGCCGTCATCCTTGCTGCGACCCTAACGCAATCTAAGGTTGTTGGCTTTAGACTAAATGCCCGATCCTAGTATTGTTTATGTTTGCAACCCGCGAACCTTTGCCCTCGACGAGCAGTATACCCAAAGTAGATGGTGCGTAAACGGATATAAGTGGCCCTGAGTGGAGGTGTCCGATCCGCCTTCTCCGATTCTGAAGTCCGAGAGTCTAAAAGACTGCGCGGGGATGGCCTGAAAATGAAGGCTATGAAATAACTTCCCGATGATCATCATGCATACCTACACGTTCGGCACAGTGCTTATGGCTGCCGTGTGACTGATGCTAGCTGCTTCCGCTTGTTATGTAGGAGTGACGCTGTGGATACGGGATGTTTCATAAACCTGACTGCATCGAACCTAGAGACTAGCACAGTTGCTTTGTTGCGCTGCGGCTCAACGCAGTATAATTTACCGCTATAGACGAAGAGCCGCAGAATAGAAGTGAACGATAGTACATAGTACGAGAAATACTGCACCTGCTGCAAAGCCAATTATCCAGTCCGCGCAGCACATCTCTGAATGGCTTAAAAGGCTAAATGGCTCATCATGATTGCAAATAGAGTAGCGTTCAGTCAGGTCAGGCTATACGCATTGCACATCGTGCGAAATTCGTAATATGGTCTGGACACCAATTTAGTGTCAATGAAGTCCGAAACCTCTGCACCAATAAGGATATTCTCTATGCTTGGAGTCTATTCTTGTATCATGATTGCGCATCTATGTTGCAACCGAAAAATGGACCAATTTGCCATGAAGGTCAAGAGTTGATCCCATCAACAACTACTAATACATTGAAGGGACCTAACTTTCACACTATTCGTGATTTGACTTGTGACAGCACATGACGTCTTACTTGAGGCTAAGGACGGTAGAATAACGATCTACAACTGTGCAGCTGAAAAGCGGAAGGTTGCTGAGACAGTGAGGACTGCGCTTGCTTGCAAAGCAATGAAAGCTGTGAAAGGACAAGTTTTAGCAGCTGAAGGGAATACTCGAATGAAAATTGCATGACAAGAGTAATTACCTCGATTGGATATGCCCAAGAGAGGATTTGGTTGAAGGTTTGAGACTGCCAATCGGCACGGCCGAGGTTTGTGTAGCTTGAGATTACGGAAGATGTATTTGGTAGTCCAGGATGTCATCGACAAAAGAAGCCGGACTTTGCGCCTTCCTGAAAAGGCCATTTCTCCGAGAGCTGAGATCAAATCTTGAGACAACGAAATGAAGACTTCAAAAGGAAGCTATCGTCCTGCTACAGGGACAGGCTTCTTCTTTATGCCTGCTCTTCTCCGGTCCATGGGCAAGCGACAAGCGTTTTTGTCGAATAAGACCTGGTTTTAGGCAAAACCGAGAATGATGGTGATTGAGATGTTGATGTTCAACGAATCGTGGCCGGGGCCAGGGATCGCGTATAGAAGTGGACGTAGAAAAGTCAGATAATGGTAGTGGGTTGCTTTATCATATTTCGATTGAAACATACTGTCCGCTTGATGAGTACCAAGGTCGAGGGAGCCGTCCAAGAGCGATGGCTAACAAACAACTACAGGACTTGCAAATAGTCTCATCTAGAGGATGTGGTGAAACCGGATTCAGCTCTGTATCACCCTCCTCCAGTCTTTTCTCTGTTGAAGATCTAATATCTGCCGCGCGGTGTCCGCGAGCGTTTGTTCAGCAGTGTGGTATTGGGAAAGACCCAGTATAACGGCCGTGAGGTGTGTATCAGCGAAAGCAAGAGACGGACTCTCTGCCAAAGAGCGATATGGTGGAGAGCTGGTCATTCTCACGCGGTCTTGAAATTCAGGAAAGCAGGCGATAAGAAATCTTGCAATTTCAGAGCCTGAGGGCATGGTCCCCGCCGAGATGATGAAGCGTTTGTTACCCGCAAGAGCTATGAACGTTGCGCGAACACTGGCAAGAGCTAGGTCCTGAGTAAGCTATTAGATTGAGCCGTTCGCTAGAGTCAGGACCCGTGAGGTGGACTTACTCGAACGTCCAAGAAATGAGCAATGCCATAAGGCGGTGTTTCCATCCTTTCTCGATGTTCGTTGCTGCAAATATTCCATATGCGACGATTTGCCTCCAGCAGATCAGATGAGGTCTCTAGAGGCCATATTGCCGGACCGTAGACGCTAGGTGCAGTGATCCAGACAAGATCGAACCGAGCTTCAGACTCTCTCATCCACCTCAACACTGCGTCATGGACGATGTTATCCCCAGCTTGACTAGTCGCGAGGATGTATTCAGCGTCAACCGCGCCAGAGCCACGGGTCGTGTCAGTAACTCGAGGATTCCGCTCAACTTGCGCATCAGTCAGCCACCGTGCGTAAGGAGTAAGTGAAGTCACAACGACCACTCGTCTCACTTCCCTCGCAAGGTCGTATAGGGACTTCAAGAACCTAATTACAGTCTCCGTTTCGAGGTTTATGAATCTTGCTAGGCAGTCTGCTTCTTCGGATGGATCAGCTGTAAGAGTATGGATTACGGTCTGAAAAGGGTTCGTATAATCGCTCATGGCGTTATCGAACGCTCCAGGTATAGTCAGGTCCTTTTCAGGGACTACCGTTAGGTCCAATGTGGTGGATGTGCCCTGGCCGTACTGCCGCTGTATTGCATGGGCTCTTCCTCTCGATCCCACGACTGCCCGAACCGATGAGTTGTTGTCGGAGAGGAGAAGATTCAAGATATGCGATCCTGCTAGGCTCTCTGCGCCGGTTAAAAGAACCCGCGGTCCAGGCATGTTTCGAAGTTGTCGCAGCGGGTGTTGAACGGAGTCCGAAAGAGATGCGAGTTGGTGGTATATGGAGACTTGTTTCGATGAGGGGTCGAGTGGCTATGTGATGGTCACGTTTTCAAAGGCCGAGAACCAAAACGTGATACGGTGTTCTCCAGACTGATTACCCAGACAGCCTCGAGAGAAACATCGGTCAGCAGCTTGTTGACTAGGCGTGAGCACAGGCCTAAGCTTGGGTCTTTAAAGCAGACCTCAAGCTGTTCCGCTGTCATACCTGGTCGAAACGAATCTACTGGTACCAATGAAATGAGAGGATAGACGCGGACACCAACGGGGAGGAAGTGCGTATACCAGGTTGAGTGGCAACCTATCCACTACCGTTGGCATAGATGATCCTACGCGCCATGTTTCCAAGCGAGAAGGAGCGACCGACCGTACGGACAAAGATAGGGACCGACAAGCACAAGACATTAAGCACGGCTGTGGTATGTGTTAGTCGGAGCTAATGATCTGAAGCAGAGGTCTTTGATCTGCAAGCAACTCAAATTCCCACGCGCGGCTGGAAATTGGCCACAGCAGGCAGACGAAGCATTTCTGGGTACTGTAAGAAAGCTGCCTACCGATTCCGACAGCAGTCGTGTAAAACGTGGCGATGCTGTGAAACACTGAACCTGTCCAGGGTGTGTATTTTGGGTTCAAGGCCACATGGAATGCAGGCATCTCGTCAGCATGCGCGGCAGGACAGCTGTACGATCCCTCGATCATTGTTGTCTTTAGAAGATCTACACCGAGGCTGGATAGTATCATCACGATTCGAACCTCTTCAGCGATCCTCGGCTCCGACAGATTGTGGCGTCCGGAGGCACTAGAGGCCCTAATCAATAATATATGTAGAAAGTGATCCTCAGGTTCAACGCCTAGCTCTTGAAGCAGTCAGTAGGTTATTCGGATCGGAAGCCAGCCATGGGCCGAATCCAAGCCACATGAAGGCTGCTTCAAGTCGAGCTGCTGTTTATTTGGTTGAGCACGGATTGAAGTCATTGAGTGTCCTGCTGAAGCAGGTGCATTGGGCCATGAAACTCTCGCCTAGAATTAAAAAGGGCAATAGAGGGAGCCCGTACGTTGGTAAAAACCATGGGATGCACGTGTCGCATGTTGCTCGTTGTTCGGGGGCCGAATGGTATTAGCTGCAGGGAATGAGGTGAGTTGGTGCCCGCGGTGAATGCTCCGTCGCACCTCAAGGGATGCGGAAAAGGCTGACAGGCGTTTTCAGTGGGGAATGGCGATGCATTGCTCTCTCATAGCCGTGAACTTACTAGGCCTGAAAGGCGGCCATCGGTATAAAATCGCGTTGGGCGTGAAAGCTTAAGGGAAGAATCGGATTTGATTCGAGAAGAGCAGTCTTGGAGGCATGCAGGGCGAAAGTGGTCGGTGCTCCACAGCGCTTGCCGAGCCAACAATGAGGAAGGAGGCTCTAAGCGTCGGCCAATTTTCTTCGGACCTGGAGCATGCAAATGTCAGCGGGAAGGTGTTTGGTATTGATCAGGAAAGAGTAGGGTAATTTCTAGGTATGAGTGGGGTGTTCTCCATTCGTTGGTGGGCGAAGGAAATGACCCGCAGCGGTAAATGGATTGCGCTCGAAGAATCTATTGCGAGCTCTGCTACAAAGTCGTCCTTTTGGTTGTCGCTTGGATCATGTATCATTACTATGCTGGCTGCGCTGTGCTAGCCTGTCTATGCTACTATGGTACAAAGCCTCAAGTAAGCGATTTGGAGATTCATGTCTTCCATGCTTCGTCCGCCTTGGCCAACACCTGTTCAACTCACTCTAACAACGACGCCTGGTTTGTGTATAGCACATCGACGACGTTGCTGAGCTTCTCAATGGTCCCCAATGCCGCATCATAGCCCTGGTCACGTTCAGACTCATCGAAAACGATGAGACACCCGGCGCCCTGATCCAGAACTCCGATGATGACCTTATCCAGGATCATCTGCGAAAGCTTCCGCTCCACTTGTACGGTGTCGAGGCCAACCATCTTAGCGACATGGTCAATCTCTACCCTGCTAAAAGGCTCGATAACCTTGATAAGATTCTGCTCCAGCATGTTGTCGTACAAGCGCCGAAGATGGCTTGTGATGAAGCGATCGCTGCCAAGCTGCTGACGATACTCGGTCAGAGCTGTTTCATACTCCTCTAAACTGCGGTTGGTATGTGCGCGCGCTACGGCCTTCATGGCTTCCAGCCGCTTCCCCGCGTACTTGATTGCATGCTTCGAGGTCATGAGTGATGACACATCGTCCCCAAGGTTGAGCATGATTTTGCAGAGCAGCATGTACTGCAGTGCTGACGTCGCCTTTTGCTCCTCATCCTGCGAGTGGTATCCCTCCATAGCCTCGATGAAGTACGAAAAGGCTGTGTTGAAGTCGCCGTCCTCTGCGTGCAGCATGCCACTCTGCATGTCCAGCCCTGCTTGCAGCAATGGCGGCGTGTACACTGATGCGGCCGAGGTTCGTGCGGAGGTGAGAGCGGCGCGTCCTTTTGGGATGTTGCCTAACGCATGGTAGACCCTTGACTCCAGAAGCTGTACCTCCACCAGGACCAGCTTGTCGTCCAAGCGCTTCAGCTCCTTGAGCAGGCTGTTGATAAGTGTCAGGGCCTCGTAGTAGGACTGCTTTGCCATGTACAGAGAGACAAGCCGAGTTTCGAGGTTCTGCCGTAAGAAACCTCTCCGCTCGGACACGGCCCACTCTATGCATGATTTTGTGACATCGATTTGGGTGTCGGTAGTGTTTGGGATGGCGGTGAAAAGATCGAGGAGCTGTCGGACTGCGCTTCGTCAGTGTCTCACCCAGTCATCCAACATTCTAGTGGGGCTCTTATCTTACCTAGTTTTGCTGTCTTTGCTTTCGCAAACGATGACAGCACTGATCGCGCCTGCCTGACAAGCTCCGCCAGAGCATCAACCCTCTTCTGATCGCGGAATAGCTCGCCTAGCCCGACTAACGCGCTCTCGTAGTTCTTGATGGCTGTCTCGTTTGAGCCTGGATCTGTCGAAAGCACCTCCTTGTATATCTGCTCAGCTTGTGAGGGATCCGATTTGGCGAGCTTCTGCGCCTCCGCTATCCGCTTGCTCGTGTCCGCAACGGCCATGTTGGAGTCGATGAGTCCTAGATGTATTCGGAGAGAGCTGCAATAATCGGAATACGGGGGATCAAACGTGGACTAGGCAGTGAGCAGGCGTGGTTCGGATTGTACTTGGGTGATGCGAAAGCGACAGCTCCAGAGGTGACAAGCTCACGCAGAGAAGCGGCGGCGTCATCGGTGCTTCAATTAATCCGTTCCGCTCTTGGCACATCGCAACGAGCGTTTCCATGTTTATTTACACATAGTAAAACACGATATAGGAAGAACAACACCATCTACAATTGCCTCATCATCCATATTCGAGATTTTACAGCTCCAAATCCGCAATTGGTGCTGTTCTCGCCAAGTACCTTTTTGGCGCTTTTGCTGCCAGGGCGACGGCTGAGTTGGCAGTCACGCATCGTCATTGGTGGCCTGTGCCTTCCCAAAACAAACATTGAGTTAGCTATCAACAGCTCGCCTCCCCTGCACACCAGCTCCATCTCCCACTCCACCACAATCACGATATCACGAACTATTATATACCCCTGCGCGCTGGATCGCTAGAACTTTTCCAGCTTGAATACTCTTTGCTGTGCACTACAATTGGAGACCACGCGTCTAGTTTTGGCACGAATCCGCTCTTCATTCCTGGTGTACCATTTTGGGTGGGACATCCATCACATCACACAAGATGCCCTCGACAGACAGGGAAGACTCCCGGGACCGGGAACTCGTCAGGCACTCACATTCTTTCTCGTCAGATTCGAGGATGATACCCATGTACGTCTTCCATCTCAAGTCTTTGGGGTGTAAACAAGCGCAAAGATGAGACTGACACGGCGCGTTAGGTGGGATAGCTCTGACCCGGACCGGGCACCTCCACCACTTCCATTGAACCCAGGGTCTCCAAACCTCTCAACTCGCCCAAACACCTCAGCCGCCATCATGCAAGCGGCCAAAGCCCTGGAAGAGAAGGCGCGAGAGAGCTTGCCTGCAAGCTCATATACCACTAACCCAATGCCGCAAAAGTCGCCTGAGCGCTCGCTGATCAAAGGCACACAACACAAGCGCATGCAGTCGTTACAACCTGGCAGTGTTCGTGATCTTCGCAGTTATCTGGATACACATAGGTCGCCTGAGCGATCTCCAGAACGGCCTAAAACGAGAGGAGGCACACCTGCGCGCGATTTGGACAAGGATTACTTCGGCAAGGAAGCCGACTCCAGTCCTACTCGAATGGGCACACCGACGCCAGGAACTCGCCTTGACTTCAAGGACACTCCCGCTCTGAGACCCAGCCATAGGGCTATCCTTGGAGAGAACACCCCGCCCTCTGCAACCATGATGGCGTTGCAAACTATGACAATCCCTCCACATATGCTTGACCCGCCATTATCGAATATCACAAACTCTTCTACGCGGTCGCCGCCGCCTCCCACGCAGTCGTTCGATTCCATTTCCAGTCAACTTCTCAGCATCAACACTATCGTATCGAATCTGCAGAAAGACATGTCTCAGCTAAGTCGCCGCAGCAAAGATAATGCCACGGATCTGATTAGCCTGAAAGAAGCCACCAATACGCGAGACGAGGATATTCGCAAGTCGCTTAAGGATCTCTTGACCACAATGTCTCAGAAACAACAGGCTGCAGCAGCGGCTGCTGCTGCGCACAGCGATGCCTCTCGCTCCAGTAGCTTGAACCTTCAAGATCCTCATATGACGCCGACGAAGCAGTTCACCTTCCCACGAATGCCATCACCCAGCGGCTGGGCAGATGAGCGTGTCGGGAGCCCCAATCCATATTCGGTAGAAGGAGCTGCCAGTGTGGCAATGCTAGAGAAGATCATTCGCGAAATGGTAACAAAGGATGGCCAAGAACGCTTAATCGCCAATCTCCAGAAGCTCGTAGATAAGGCAACAGGAGATACCGCGAAGAAGGTGACTGAACTGGTTGAGTTTGTCAAGCAAGGCTCTACCGCCAACGCGATGTTGCCTTCGGCGGCGCCAGGATCAGGGTCTTTCCAGCCATCGCCAGGCTCTGGCGCGCTTACACGAACAATTTCAGAAGCTTTTCCACTCCACAAGGTTGCCGACAGCGGGAAACCGTATACCAGTCCGAAAGCCGCCGACTTCGTCAGCGATGAGATGTTGAAGTTCTTGCGTAAGATCAAAGACAGCGTTGCGGAGTCCGGATGCGTTACCATGGCCACAAAGTCGCTTGTTCAAGACCTCCGAGGTGAGGTCCTTGGAATGGGACGGGAACTTGCTCGTAAGGTTGAGGACGCCGAAAAGACAAGATCCATTGAGGCTGGCGCCGGTTCCAATCAGGCAAACCAAGACATCAATGCCATTGTCCAAGAGGGTCTGGCGAATCTCAAAGAACATATGGACAAGGTCATGCGTGATCGGAGACGACAATCTGTCTCATCGACAGTCACGCGCAACACTGTCGATAGTACCGAGGTTTACGACGTTGTCAAGCACGCATTAGCTGAGCGTGGATTAGACCAGTACTCCGCCCAAGGCGCACCACTGGACAAGGAAGCGATAATAAACGCGGTGCGGGAGGCATACGACAGTGTCGAAATGAAACCGAATGTCGAGATCCAGCAGTTTGGTCTAGAAAGGGACGAGATCTTGCAGTGTCTACGAGAAGGCCTCCGGGACTTTAATGGATCTGGTGCTGTCACTAAGGAAGAAATCGAGCAGATTTTGCACGCCTCACTACAGCAAATGCGACTTCCACCACCAATCAACGAAGCCCACGAGATCCGCGAAGAGATCGTCATGACCGTTCGCGAATGCTTGGAGGATCTGAAACCATCTCTTGCGGCTCAACGTTCTGCACCGGATGCCGTGTCCAGGGAAGTGTTGTTCGAAATTATCAAGGACGCTCTTATCGAACATCAACCTGGACTGGAGGTAGAAATTCCTCCCGAGGCTCTTTTTGATGCTGTCCGAGCGGCGCTCGAACAGTCCAGGCCTCAGATAGAAGCCCAGAACGAGGCAGTCATGCAGCGCTTGCAGTCCTTGGTCGACGAGATGCATTCCGAGTTTAAGGCTTATTCATCCGCCAGCGGCCGCGACACCGAGCAGGTCCTGGACGCACTGCGAGATGGACTGGATAGTCTCCGTGCCGAGATTCAAGGATCCGTCACCCAGAGTCGGGATCTCCCACAGAACGACGAGGTTGTAGACCATGTGAGAGCAGAGCTCGTGAAGCTGCGTGATGACGTCCAAGGCTATGTTGCAGAAGGCCCTCGTGGAGACCAAGCCTGGAGCCGGGGTGATATGGTATCCTACATCAAGTCTGAGTTTGAACATCTGCATGAAGCCCTCTGTTCACAATTCCTTCCAGCCGCAAAGGATAAAGAGGAGCTACTTACCGCCATCAATGCTGGATTTGAGGAGATGAAATCGCAAGTCACACTTCGCGGCGACTCCCCAGAGTCCAATGAAGAGATCAACGAAGCCATGAAGCACGAATTCGACCAACTGAAAGAGGTCCTCCTCGGTGACACCACCTCCAATAAGAACGACGTAGTTGAGGTGCTTCAAGCTGGTTTCGATGGAATCCATGTTCTCATTGGCGAGAAGGAAACTTCAAACTCTAATGATGAGATCTTAATTTCAATCAAGGAGGAATTCGAGCACCTGCGCGAAACACTGGGTGGATCTCTTGTTCGGTCTGGGGGCGAGACCAACCAGGGTGACATCATCGACGCAGTACGGGAGATCATTGACGAATTACGCACTTCTCATGATTCTTCTTCAAAGGCAAACATAGCTTTGATTCAAACCGAATTAGAGGCATTGAAAGAGTCTCTCGGAAACGCACTCGTTCCCACTGGAGGAAAAGACAAGACTGAGCTATTGGAGGCAGTCAAGACTGGCCTGGAGGATATCAAGGTCAGTTTGAAGTCGGCCGGTGTTAACGAAGAACTACTGGAAGCTTTCCGAGGCGAGCTCGAACATCTGCGTCAATCAGACGGTCTTACTAGACAGCACTCTCGCGCCGACACAGAGGAAGTCCTAGAGGCCGTCCGACTTGGCCTTGATGACTTGCGATCGCACATGGAGAAGAAGCTCGACAGCCCCGACCGCCAAATGTCTGCTACTGGCGAGATCATTGATGCTATGAATGACGGACTTGAAGGGTTGCGTGCAGACGTAATCAAATTCTCCGACAAGCCTGTCGACATGACTGTATCCTACGAGATCCTGGACACTTTGAAGGAGGGTTTAGCAGCTTTGCGCGAAGACATCTATAAACTCAAGCCCGGAAAGCATGATGTCGACGCTGACAGATCTGCCACTCCATTTGGACATGAGGTCGTCCTCGCCGAGGATCTACAGCACACGCAAGCAACATCCCGGGAAATTATTGAGGAGAGCTCGCGTCCCAAAGACCTGGAGCGGATGGAGGTCATCTTGGCGCAGATCCAAGGTAAAGTGGATGCCATGGATGCCAATTTCCAGAGCCCGACCCCAGCGCCAGAACCCATCCCTGCTACCGGTACTGCCATGAAGGAAGACCTTGCTGCCATTGGAGAGCTACTTAAGGATGTTCAAGCCGCGATACTAGTCTTGCAGGATCGCGATACGCCACCGCCGATTCTTGAGGGCATTGCTAGGAAGGAGGACACGGATGCTATCGAAACACTGCTTGCTAATACTAAGGCTAAGATTGAGGAGATTGTTCTACCAGACCCCGAAACCGCCATCACCAAGGAAAATCTAGACGATGTCGAACTAGTCGTACGAACCACATCAGAGGCATTAGAAGCTTTGTCAAAGAAAATCGAGGATGAAGGAGCGACAAAGGCAGACGTTACCGTAGTACAAGTGATTGCCGATGATATCAAGCAGGCTTTGGACGAGATGAGAGCCGTGAAACCTGAGGATGAAGCTGACCCTAAGGCTACCAAGGCGGACGTTGATGCTGTCACTTTACTTGTTGATGATCTTAAAGTCAAGCTGGATGAGTTGAGAATACCGGATCCCGACGAGCTGCCGTCGAAAGCCGAGGTAGAACAACTCACGGGATTGATCCACGACTTCCGTGAGAGCCATGACAAACTTAGGGACACGTACGAGGAGGACATTCTCAAGACGGCCAAGAATTTCGATGACCGCAAGCTAGAGGCTGAGGCTGTTGTGGAGAGTATCACAGGAGTGAGAATGGCCCTGGATGAGATGAGGGACGAAATCAAAACAAGTCTTATTGAGGGCGGACCCATCGAGAACTTGCAGGTCTCTTTCAAAACATTGGAGGATACCATAGGAACGCATAACGTCACTGCAGATGTGAAGGAACTCATGGAGACGGTGTCCCGGGAGTTCGACCGCGCACATGGATCCATCGAGGGATTGCAGAACGACCAGGCGGAGAAGTCGGCCCTCCATCTCGAGAAGCACGACGAAGTCAAAGACGCCATCATCACTGGATTCACTGAGCAGTTGGATGATAAGTTCAACACACTCATGGCCAAGTATGACGACGCTCAGCTGTTGGCTGATGAGCAAGCCAGGGTAATGAAAGAAAAAGCAGAGGGCCAAGAAAGGATTCTGGAAACCACCAAAACAATGGCTGATGAACTCCGCTTGACCATCGATACCCTTGGAGCGTCCATCGCTGGAATGAACGATCGAATTGAAGAGACTACTGCGAAGTGGTCGACCGACTCTACGACTGTGGTGACCAAGATCGACGAGACTCTGGTGAAGTTCGAAGAGCAGAAGCTGGAAGACAAAACGGAGCACTCTCATACGCGCGATGAGATTAAGAATGTTGAGACGATCTTCACCAGTCTTCAAGATAACATCACCGAATACCACCCTAAGTTCATGGTAGCGCTTCGCGAGATCGAGGCTTTAGTCAAGGCGCACTACGAGCACGCGCAAAAGACCAAAGAAGAACATGACGAGCATGCCCGAGCCTGGAACGAGGAGGCTAAAACCAGATCCGAGGAATTGCAGACTCAGTTCGCAAACCTGCCCAAACTTCTACCGGCTCCCGCAATGGCTATCGAACCACAAGAAAAGTATGACGATGCACCTGTTCAAGAGAAGCTTGACAAGCTCCTTGCCATTGAGCCATCGAGTACGTATGACGATGCAGCGGTCCAAAAGAAGCTTGATCAGCTACTCGGTCATGCAGATGAGGCCAGCAAGGCAGTGAATCATCTTGAGAGGCTGGACGAGATACACGCTCAGGTCAAGGTCACTGCTGCGGAACTGAGCGAGTTCGTTGCCAAACAAACCCAACTCATCACCGATGGTAATGAGTCCAAAGAACGGGAAGCGGAGGAGCTTTCCCTGCTTATCGAACGCAGGACAACCCAGAAAGAGCAGCTTGAGATAGACCTCGAGAGCCTGCGAGCCGAGAAAGCTACTCAGAAGGAGCAGCTCCATGCGGACATTCAAGTTCTGAAGGCCGAAAGGGAGCGGGTCATGCATGAGCTCAAGGAGGAGAAGGAGCGTGTTATGGCAGAGCTCAAGGAAGAAAAGGACCGGACCATGCTTGAAATCAAGGAAGAGAAGGACTCGCTTTTGGCCGTTGTCGCAGCGTTACAAGTGGAACGTGAAAATCTTGCTAACCAGAAGGTGCGCCTGACTGGTGAAATATCTTCTCTTCACACTGCCCTCGACATCCGGCGGGAGGAGTTGCACTTCATGGACGCTAAAGCTGACGCACTGGAACGCCGCATCTTGAATGGAATTATGGACCATTCTCGGGCTCTAATGATGACTAAGGGAGGTTCGAAGACTCCTTCTAAGATCAAAAAGCGCACTACCGTCGATGGAACCAACGAAGACAACAAGCTGATGCCTCCTCCGAGCACAGCGGCCAACGGTCTTTCACTCGCTCTGAAACCGCGCCCTGCTATTCGCCGTAATGGTCCTCCTTCCAACCCAGCACAACGCCGTATTCTCTCGCTCAGCCAGATCAGTGGCAACGCACCTACCGGGGCTCAGGCTTACCCGACGACCAATACTGCGATGAACACAAGTAGTGGCTTGAAGCGCAGTCATTCTGTTAAGACTACAAACTATGCACGTAAAGGCTCCTGGGGTGGTCGTCCTAGTGCCACCATCGCAAATAAGGAGAACGGTACGCTGAACGAAGAGGACGAGACTGAGGCTGAGCACAAGGCGCCAGCATCGATCGCTCACACCACTATTGAAGAAGATAGGCAGAGTGAAACTGGCACAGAACGCCGCTACAGCATCGACAGTCGCTCTTATGCAGAGAGCTACGCAGAGGGCGAGACGCCTGGTTACGACGGCCGGTCAAGCTTTGGTGGCACAGGCAGCGAGTATACTTATGCCTCCGGCTCATCCTACATGACTGGTAGCGACTTAGACCACGATCGCCGCACTTCATATGGCTCCACCGGTGCTCGATCCGGCGCGCATGGAGAGGAAGCTATCAACGAGGATAGTGAGCACTCTGATGCTGAAGATGCCGAGGATAACGAACCCACCGCGACCATCAACCCATCAGAAGTCTCGACTGCTGCTGAAGGCAGTGAGGTCCATATGCCGACACATTCAGAGATTGACCGCGCCGTTGAGGCAGTCAAGGCGGAAATGAAGCATAACTTCGCTCCACCAAGTGATTCAGGTGTTGGTACAGATTTGCCGACGGCGGCGTTTGGGAATGAGTCCGAGGTCGATGCTGACTACTTTCGTCGCGCGGCAGAAGAGGAGAGCACAGTTGGTTGAGGGGTGTAAGGGCGGGGAGGAACGCGGTTGGTTGGGTGTATAGGGGTGGAGCGAGCATTGGCGATATGAGTCGTTTGGATGGTATCGTTTACTTTTGGTATAGCATGGCGTTCATTGGGTATAATTCCGGTATCGAGGTTGGAGTTGTCCAGGTTTCGGATCTTGGAGTTGGTTTCTCTCGCTGGACACTGGGCTGGAGTATGTTTGCTATTTTTGATATCGATGTCATCAGATCGTAGTCGTTTTCACGATCGAAATGGAAAACTCCTCTTCAATCCTCAATGGTGTTGTCCGTGTGCATGCGTGAAATACATTTGCGTGTTAACTATAATATGAAAAAGAACTCGAAGAAATTCGTGACTCGGGTGATTGTACTTTAGCTACCGCATCACTTCACAGTGGCCATCATAGACTACTCCGGGACTCGCTGTGTTTTCAGCCGAGGCTGTTGAGTACAGGTAAACGCGGCTAGAGAGCATTTTCTAGGAGTGCGTTTACCAGATTCAATAAGACGTAATCCTTCTATTCGTACAAATCATGAACTAGTATCGTTTTCGACCATTCCGTAATTACAAAATCCTTCCCTCCAAACTACTGCGTAACAGCCCTCAGCCCCTGCAACACCAGCCCAAACATCACCCCCCTCGCCACCCTTGGCTCCTGCAAACAATCAAAAACCTTGCCCAACGCCTCCCCACTCGCCGCTTGCCCCATCACACTCGTCAGCGCCTGCGGCATCCCCCTCTCAACTAACAACTTCCTCGCCTTAACACGCAACTTCTCCTTCGCTTCCGCGCTCATCTCCGGCGGCCAAGCCTTCAACTCGTCTTCTGTAGGCAGTGAGTTCTCGCGGATTTTCCGGAGATGGTATGCCAGGCCCGCGTCGGATGTGTTGTCGTTTAGCACTGTTGTTTGTAAGAGGGTGGTGATGGAAGCGAGTTGCGGGTTGCCTGGTCGGAGGAGGAAGGTTTTTGCTGCGTTAAGAAGAGTGCGGCGGAGGGTCCAGGCAGAGGAGAGGGTGTAGAGTTCGTTTATTACGGCGAAGAAGAGTTCGATTAGGACGGTTGTTTCGGGTTCTGAGAGGGGGGTGTGCATTGTGCGTGGTTTTTGAGGGGGCTTTGTGGAGGTTGGGGGCTGGGTTGCGTTGGGTGCGGGGACTGAAGCTAAGGATGTTGCAGATGTGCGGCGTGGGAGTGGTGGGACGGAGTCGTTTGACGGTGGGAGGGATGTAGTGGACACACGCGAAGACTGCATTGGATCGGGCGGATTCCGCCACGGCGAGCCAGCGCCGTAGTCGTCGGATATCTCACTCGGTATAGGTGGGAGGTTCAGAATTTGATCGCCACCCAGGACAGGACTGAGGTCGTCTATGCTCTCTCTAACGCTTGGTGCACGGCTGTTGCTGCGCGATGCGTACCTCGAAGACATACCAGACCGTTTGCCGTCACCGTCAGGGTTATAGGATGGGCGGCGTTCCATAGGGGCTTCGCGCTGCGGTTGCTGGTCGATAACAGGTGAGTTGGGGTTGCGAACAGAGTCTATAGATGTGCGCTTCGTCGCTAGAGATAGAGTACTCTCCGAGCGAATGTGGGAGGGTAATTCTGAGACTGTTGATTCTGCCCTGTTGTGCCGCGTTTGTATAGGGACAGTGGAGGTCGATGTGCGGCTAGGGTTTGGTGTAGTATTGCTGGGACTCGGTGTGCTAGTGTTTGTGAGGGAGTCGCGGTGCTTTTTGGTTCCTCCCAGAGGGGCCGTAACACTTCCTAAAACACCAGTAACACCACCGAAGAGTGCCTTGCCACCTCCAGCCACCTCCTTCGGTGCCTTTGTGAGGACATCCATCATGCCTTTGCCCATAGTATCGAAAGTCTGGCCCGCCCACCCGATACCTGGGAAGCCACCTCCTGAAGACTTCCCAGAGCCGAGCTCCTTGTCCAAGAAGCGCCTCATGCCCTCGCTTTCCGCCAGCGGTTTGTATTTGACGGCGTCGTTTAGATAGCGTTCAAGTTCTCCACGTAGCGAGGCTTTGGTATGCCCCTTCCAAGTTGGTAATGTGGCATGTGCTTCGGTAAATCCTGTTGTACCCGTAATGGCAGCTATCCGACGTATGACTTCGTGAAGTGTCTCGAATTCGGTATACTTCCGTGCCGTCATCCACCCGGAGTGGTGATGAGACTTTGGCTCGATTTGTATTAAGTACTCCGCAGTTGGTTTGTTCTTAATGGTGCCCTTTTCGCCTGGCATACTATCGTCGAAGATCGACATTGTGCTATTATGGAGAGTCAGAGGAGGCGGCGTCTCAACAGGCTGCGGGTTGTCCATTAGCGCCGTAGGAGGATTGCTAGGCACAAGTTGGTCGAAACTTGTAAAAGCTTTCTTGACTTCTTGCTTTGGTGGTTCTTCCTCACCATGAGGTGGTAATGCTGGAGTGATCTGTGATGATGTTTGCGCCGAGAGACCGGAGATACCTAGATCTGTGATTTCATTCTCCGCAGCTGTCTCACTTTGTGAGGATGTTGGAGTCACGATTCCCTGAGTAGTGCTCTCTGATTGATCGTCATTGAGTGTCGAAGTCGATGCGCTCTGTTGCGCCTGTTCCTTCAGTCGCTTTGCATCTTCTTCGGCAATCATTTGGCTCAGTCGCTGTGCTTCCTGCATTGCATCGTCCATAGCTTCCTGCGCCCTGCTCATTGCGCGCTTATGTTCTCTTCGTTGAGCTGATGGCTCTTGCTTCGATGCTCCTGTTTGGCTCTCAACAATCTTCTTCACATTTTCTAGCTGCCCAGCAGAACCTTCGACGCCTGCATCGATGGCTTCCATAAGTTCCGGCTCGCCATCTTCTAAAAGGTACACGATCCAGCCGTTGATCCATTCCGGTTTTGAGCAGCTCACAACAATCATCTCGAGTATTACCTTGGCCAAGACTTGGTGTAGAAAGATGCGTGCTGGCATACAGTTGTATGTTTTGGGTTCTAGATAGTTCTGCAGAATATCCTCAGCAGCAACGCTGAACTGCTTCATTTGGTATTCCGGGTCAAGAATGTTGGCTAGGGTGCTGTCACGCTTCATCTTGAGGTAGATGTCGACTGCTTCTGTGGGCGCATCACCGGGTGATGCTTGTATGGCGGCTGCGATTTCTTGCAAAAGTATGATCATGAACGAGGACGAGCGTGTCACGAAATCGACAAAGTTGTCGGCCGGTCGCTTTCGGGAAAGGTGTGCAGATATGGAGAGCATGAAGGCAGTGAAAGTTTGTCGGCACGAATGGGGAAATGACTCCTCAGTCGGTAAGACGGGCGAGTACCACCACCTGGTTTGCATTAGACGGATTTCTAGACTGTGTATTGAGGACATACTTGACGTAGTCCCGAATGACGGCATCCGTCAACTCTGTAAGGGCAGCCGCCGTCTCTGGCTTGAAGTCTGAATAGTCCAACTGCTTCCCCGAGTACAACATTAGATTCAAGTCCTGACCATTGGCCTCGTTGCTGCTCCTCTCTTGCGTCCTTGTGTCCCGCCAGTCGAGGACTCTATGCGCGATATCAACACCAAGCTCGCGCCTCCTGGCCTCCGCGCTCTTGCCCTTTTGCTCGCCACGGTCTGCATCTTGCGTACGGCCCTCCCAGGTCGCATGGAGTACGACTCCGCCTACGACTCCTATGAGCACCAAGCCGACACGGCCGAGTATGAGGTATGTCCCTGCGCCCAATCCTACGAGACATGCTCCAAGCGTCTCATTGCTTGCGGTCGCCAAGAAGTGCAGCGCACGATCCGTGAGGGCCTTTACTTCCAAGACTGGTGAACTGTCTGACGTCTGCTTGGGCTCCGGCGGCTCCGCGACATTGCGTATCGGCGAGTCGTGGGGTTTCTCGCTAAGGGGAGTGCGCGGGCTCGGGGGCGCTTGATCGGGGTCGCTCATGGTGGCTGCGTATGCGCGCACATTGGGTCTTATGATGGGGAAGTTTGTTTGGCGCGACGGTGAATGAAAGATATCCCGGTGAAAGGACAGGTAAATGTGGCGCCTCACAGCTGACGCTGGCTTACTGGCCGTTTCACAGCTGCCGCCATTGACATTGACTTGACAGCCTCGGCGATACGTTGCGCCTAGCGCCATCCGGGGTAGCCCATAGAATTTTGGTCTTCCTTCACCAGACCAGTACTCGCTACAGTCCACGTCTCACCCCAAACAAGCCGTCGTTCCAATCCCATACAGCATGGCGTCCGAGTTAGCCAATGATCCCGAGACTCTCGCACATGTCGAGAAGTTCTGGGAGGGGCGGAAGCCACACAGCCCAATCTACCAATTCTTGCTCGAAGACATCAAGTTGATGCACGCGTCCAAGGGCGTTGTTCGCGCTCGCTTGCTGCTAACAAAGAATCATGTCAATGCTCATGGAGGAATTCATGGCTCTGTCTCCGCAACGCTTATTGACTGGGTTGGCGGCATGGCTATCGCTGCGTGGGACAAAAGGACTAAGACAGGCGTGAGTACGGATATTCACATCTCCTACCAAACTTCAGCGAAGGACGGCGACACTATCGAAATTGAGGGCAGGGCAGGCAAGGTTGGAGGAACCTTAGCATTCACAACAGCGACCATCTGGAAAGTTGTAGAGGACAAACCAGGTCCGATCATTGCGACTGGTTCACACACCAAATTTGTCAAAGTTTGAAGTCACCTCATATCCGAGGTCTTCGCTCAATGAATAGCCACGCCATCTTCTTTGAGGTCTCATTCAGCTCTCCATGGATGATTGAACTCCACTCGGATCGCGAAGAACGAAGCGGCCCTTTCGCCTCAAACCCATGATCAGCCTCACAGCGACGATACCATGGAGATGCGAGAGGGTTCGACACATGCGTAGATCGAAAATCTAAATTTTTGCATACGCATATCTGTCTACCAGTTCCACCACTTTCGAATCTTTATCACATCAAAAATTAGCTTGCGTGCTTTGCGAGCTCCTACGTCAATATCCTCCTCAGCTATTATTACACTTCCACCTTGCCGTAACCTTTTCTTTACTTTCCTGTTTTGCCTACAAGACGTCAACAGACACTAGCCTCCACAGCCACGTTTGTACAAGTCCACGGCGTCGTCACTCCGCATCAGCCGAGCGCACATGATCCCGGACATTCTGTATACTAACCACCGGACACTTTTACGCGCCACAGCACCAGATACGCGGCGAACGTCATCCTACGCGTTCGCCACAAGCTGAAAGAGCCGCTGTAGCCATTCCGACAAATCACAATGAGTACCCTATTTCCGCTCCGCCATAACCAAGGACATCCGCCGCGCTAGCCGAGAGACTAACATGCAGGGACCGTTGGCGGAAGGTCTGGGCCTAGATACGGACGGATGTTAAGGCTCGCACATCTTGGGACATAATCCTGGCCCATGTCATGTGTAGCATTACATGCACTGACGTCGAACTTGGCAGCATTGATCAGGGTGAGTAACAAAGGCATATAAGTAATGGTCAACCCACACTATCCGTAAAATTATCATATCACTGTAACAACAACTATCTCACCTATCTCACATCAACGTTCATCACAATTCGGACCCAATCTCATCCGGCATCAACTTCAATCGTATAATCATATAATCATCATTCACAAGACAAGTTCGGTTCCTCATTTCCGCAAAGAAAACGAATCTCGCCCCGCTTAGAGAAAACACCCAACACATCACAAATAGCACAACATGGGCTGCGGACCATCTCGAATGTCTCGCCGCCGCGGCGGCTACGGCTACGGTGCCGGTCCACCAGTTACGAGAGTCGTACATACTACTGGACCAAGGTATGGTGGAGGAGGCATGGGCGGTGGCTATGGGCGTGCAAGACCGGGCCGTATGGGTGGCGGTGGCATGATGGGCGGTTATGGGAGGAGGAGAAGATGTTAAGGCATAAATAAAGGATCTCAAGAACCAAGTAGAACAATGAATGAATGATGGTAGCACACCCTTAAGCATACCCCCGCATCTCCTTGCCCCTCCACCACTGCCTCCACTTGGCATTTCTCTTAGGCTCAGCCAGTCTTCCCGGGCTATCAATCTCCACATCCACATCATCGTCGCCCCATCCTCCGCCAACCTTATCCCCCTCTCCTTGCTGCCCTTCCCTCAGTATTCTAACCGCAATCTGCTGCTCCACTCCATTCCCCCATCTCGCTTGCTTCTTCCGCCACACCATCGCCTCAAGCGCAACGTTAACAGAAGCATCGAGCAGCCGCACCCAATCCATGACATGCCACCTCTTCCACGCATCAGGCCGAATCTGCATATCACTCATCCACCACCATATATTATCCTGAACCTGTATGCCCACGCCTTCGAGATGAGGAATACGCTCCCGCAGCAACTGCGTGTCGGGATTCGAAAAGAAATAGTAACTATTCGGCCCTGCGAGCGTAATGCGTCGTAGATTCTCAACCTGACCAGGTGCATGTTCAGCTAGGTGATCGAGCCAGGCGCGCAGGTACTGCGGGTGAATCGATATGACTGTTCGGCGCAAGAAGTACTCTTGAGCTTCGTTGCGCATGGCCTTGTTTGATGCGGCGAGGGCCCAGAAACCACGTGGTTCGGGCGGCGCGTGGATTTTGTAGGTGCAGCGGTCGGCTTCAGGGCACATGCCGGACCATTTTGGATTCGCGCAGAGGAGAGGGGAGGAGGGGTTTGGGGACCGGCAGGGCGTCCATGTGAAGCGGGATTTGAGGGTTTCTTGGGAGAGGTGGTGGTGCACGTGGATGATGGATGAGTCGCAGAGGTAATTGTAGATTTGGAGACGGAGTTCGGCTGGGAGGCCTTCGAGGGTTGCTTGGGGATTGCTTGGTGTTTTGAATGTGGCGGCAGGATGGCCCTTTGACGACTTTACTGGTATCCTCTTTCGAGTATTGCTCCTCTTGGAGACCCTAGATTCAGGCTGTTGTTGCTCCTCTGGCTGGATCGTGGTTTCGATGCCGCTTGAAATATTGACAAACTTGCGTTTTCGACCAGCGAGTGCCATTTTGTGGTACGTTGTATGTTGGCTATGTGTGGTACAATGTTAAAATCCTCATTAGAAAACCCCTCAGTACTTAAGCTGATTCTCGATGGAGTCGGTAACGTTGCTCGAGTAATGTGGGAAGGCAGCAATAGAGGGCTAGTCCAAGCACGGTATCGCGTTTAGGCAGGAACACGAAATCGCGTGTTCACGTGTTTGGCGGGCCAAACTCTGTTCAAGCTTCCACGATTGATGCCTGAGAAGTACTCTCTAGCGAGTCTAGCAATCCGGGCACTTGCACTGTCTACAGATCACTTTTGGAGTGAATGAAAGCCTGTCAAGGCTGACTCAGCAACTGCAGGCCTCGGCACGAGCTGGGCAATTCCGGCTTTCACCCAAGCACGGCACAGCAGCGTAATGACCTTCGCCCGCGCGCCCAAATCATGCTCTGATAGTAAGTCATGGACATGATGAGCTCGCTGAAATCTTCCTGCAGAATTTCTTCTCCTTCATCCGTACGACTCCTTGCTATCAACTACGAGAGCCCCTTGGGAGCAACCCCACAGCTGTCTTCCCAAACCTTATCGAGAGCGAACCAACACCCAGGATACTTGCGATGAAAACGTCCAAGTACGCCCCGAAGACGCCGGCCGAAAGTCTTGCGCAATCGCGAGCCGAGAAACTCAAACAAGATAAAGACCGAGCTACACGGCTCTTGGGGCGACTGCGCTGGAAAGCGGAGCTCCTCATGGTGTCATACTATAGGACATTGGAGATAGTGCAGGCCGAGAGCCAACAGAGCGAACATCACGGCTCGCACCACTCAATGGAAAGTGGCGCAACAGGTGTGAGTAACATGTTTATCAGTGCGGGGAGACTTGAGATTGACTTGCAAAAGCGGCAGGCAGAGTCGATGTTCAAAATTGATTTCTTCGAATGGTATACCCTTCTAGAACGCTACATCACCGACTGCCTTGCTGTACTTGGCTTCAGTATCTCTGCAGTTGCTCCATTAATTAATGTCAATGCACTCCGTTACATCACAAATCCAGACCTCCACAAAACACGGCCGCTGGCTTCCCATGCCTTCCATGCTAATCTGCTGGAGGCGCTGGATGACGAGAAGTGTCCGCTTCATACATCTCTTGGAACTCAACTTGTTCGCGTACAGCTAGGTCTAGCCAAGGATTTTCGAAATGCATGGAAGGACGCTGATGAGAGGGTTATCGGCTCACAAGAAACAAAGAACGCCGACTTTCGTAAGAACATCAAGCTGCACGAATTACAGCTGGAAATGATGCTAAGGACTCTTATCGAAGGATGCGAGCACGCTCATGGTGTAGTGCAAGGACATTCTAACGCCACTATGCACGGCAATGGGCTTACTAGCCGAGATTTCGAACCTCAGACGTACGAGTATAGCAGCATGGACATAGGAGATACGCCTTTCGAATATATGGATGACGCTATGGACCTGGACTAAGAGTAGTCCAGTTCCACCATCACACAAACAAATGCCAATGCATCTTGTAGAAGACTGGATGCCATCCCAGAAGTAGGTGGAAAACAGCGTCCAGATCTTTATATGTACAAAGAAGTGCACCGTAGGTCACTCAGTCTTCCATCTCCCCATCGGCCCCTGCGCCATCCACCGTTCAGCTTCCTATCTTTACACTTTCGAGTCGTTCTTCAATTCCACCCACGATATCAATCCGACTCTTTGCTCCTCCCTGCTCTATTCCCACCATTCGCAATAGGTCTTCATCCCGAACCTGTTCGTTCTGCAATACACTATCCGCTCTGTCTCTACTTGCTTCGGTTCTTGTTGCTACCACGTCCACATTATGCTTACCCGCCCTCTGTTCTTCTTCCCACTTACATCTCTCCTTACAGTCCCAACAAACACTTCTCTTACAAACGCGCATATCGTACTTCCACTCTGAGCGATTGAGCATCTTTTGACAATGAACACAGTCCATCGGAATCATGATGGTCTCCTGATCTCCCCTCCGCCGCGCGATACTGAGGCCTTTGCTCGTACGCGTGCGGAATGTACACTCGCCATGGTCATTGACATCGACACCGTCAAACACTACAAGCTTATCGAACTTGCACCACCAGGCTGGCCGACGTCCCACCTCCGTTCGTGCACGGACTGATGTGCTAGTGAAGGCTTCCAGCTGCCCTCCTGGACCGGGCAATAAGCAGCCATTCGCGATCGGCTTCGGCGGCGTAAAGATGCGAACCTTTTCCTCGTGCTTTTTCTTTTTCGGTGACAGATTCAGTCGCTCTTTGAGTAGTTCTGTCGGCGAACGTAGGGCCACCTTCGACTGCGACTTGGAATTACGAATAAAGTCGTATCGCATCTCTAGCTCCGATCGCGGCTTCGAAGCATCGGCTACTGTCTTAGAGTCAAGGTTGAGATCTGCGGGACGACGCAAGCGGCGTCCGTTGGACTCGGTACGCTTCAACCAAGTCGGAGAATTTGTCGAAGGCGTGTGTTTTAGTGAAACGGAGGGAGTTCGTGAGCATATCGGTCTGTCGCTCAATGCGAGCTGTGATGACTGCGCTTTCGATGGGGGGATGTCGTCTTCAGAAAGATAAACTGCAGAGTCTCGATCACGCGCAGTTGGCGCTGCCGGAGCTGGACGTGCGGCTTGCGGCTCCTCTAATATGCTCAAGTCTGGTGTGGAAGACTGTAAAAGAACTGCACTGGTTGCAGTAGGCTGAGCCTGCTCCATAGTCGCGGTACTTGTTGGAGCCGTCGCAGAACTCATCTCAACTGGAGTTGGGCTAGTTTCTCCTGCCCTAGAGGTATGGACAGATGTGCACACTGGTTGCGACTGTGGCAAGAAGTCTGTTTCATCAAAAAAGAACACGCCTGAATCCTCGTTACCAGGGTCTAGGTCAAAGTTCCTCTGAGTCGCTAGCATGGCATCGCTCCTGGTCTCGACTACGACATCACCGCTAAGGAGTGGCGATCTCGACTCGTCCGCATTCGACGGCTTCCAGAAAGCGAAAGATGGCATTTTACTACAAATAAGGAGCGACTGTAAATGAATTGCTTAGGTCAAAATAGTATGAAGGAATGACAATCAACCTTAGCTACAAAGTCTCAAGGGCATCTACTACCATATATCTAATCCGTCGCCTCCTACCCATCATCCATAAGCCGGCTAATCCTGGCATTGTACGCACACTTCAGCCGCATCACTGTTTCCTCTTCATTGCGGACTACGAGCATTCTGGAAGGATGCGCCTGTTGCTCATACTCAGCAGCGCGGCATGCGATTGGCGTCGCGTAGCCTGAAACGTCGACTGCTGGGATGTGGTTGGCTGGGTGGGGTCGACAGGCCTGACCGGGTTTGTTACAGATGGGATTACCACTTTATGCAGCGACTTAAAATAGTTGCACCCTTTATCGATAACAGGGGCAGTCGACGTGGATGGTCTTCATGCAGTGGCGGTGGGATGTTCGAAAGTGATGGTTTGGGTCACAGGTCCAAGGTGAGTGAAAAGGGGATTGGATCTGAACAGAGAGCAACGGCGGTAGGTGATGCTACAGCTCCACCTCTTGCAAAAAGGACGTTTCGCACCCGGTTACTTTCACAGAACATGACCTCGGCACCTTGTCATGGTCTTATCGAGACGCGAAAAGGTGCCTTCTGCTGACCATATTGCAAATGACCTTTATCAGCCGCTATGGCACAACAATCGTACCAGCCGCATGTAATAGGCATGAGGAGGGGTAATGATTGCTGCAACGCGTCACTCCATGTGCGTGACGAGGGCATTCTTTATCCTCCTCTGCGGGGAGTTTCACTTTCTCTGCGAAGTTCGTTTGTCAAGTTGTGCCAACGAGTGAAGCGATGGAAGTCAGATTGCGGGACCACACGCCGCTAGATCTGGAAGGCGCAAACGCGTTGTCAGGTGAAATTGCATTCACTGTACGACAGCGGAGAGGATTCAAAACCCCGCCTGGTTTTCTTCTCACTCCTCCACCACGTGCAGTCACCGACCGCCAAAATCTTGGACTGCCTTCCTTGGAGACCAGTATGGCGTATCTCGACGACCTACCCGACGGACTCCTCTTGCAAGTTGCTGCACATCTTGGCCACTCCGACCGCCGCTCACAAGACCGGAACAATGATATCTGCAGCCTCGCGCTCGTCGCGCGAAAGTACCAAGGCGTTGCGCAAGAAGTTCTGTACACTTCACCCTTTGTTGACAAGCCGCATATTTACACCAAGCGGGACGAAAATGAAGAAGCGGATCCAAGGGACCAGTATGGTACAATCATCGTACAGCGCCGCGTTGCATACCTGGAAGAAGATAGCCCTACGCGCGTTGTGAAGCTCGTACGTACCTTGCTTGAGCGGCGGGATCTAGCAAATATGGTGGGCAACCTCAACATTACGGTGTTTTATCAGCGCAAGGCTCACAACAGTCGATGTGAGAACTTCGAGAGGCTTGGCTCGTGCCGCTGCGGGTGGTGGGACTTTGTCGATTTATGCGAAGCCTTTATCTCCCGCATAACCCACCCTGCACTTTCAAAAATTGCAAAACGTCGTTGGATCGAAGCCATCCGAGCGGGACAAGAGGTCGCCGTACTAGGAGCTCTGCTAGCCTATCTCCCGAACCTGCGTGGACTCACCTTGTCGCTCTATTCACCAGTACACCGGCCACATATCTCCGAAGAAGGCGAGTGTTATCATGTTGATATGGATTACGACCGCGACGAGGAAGGTGGTGGAATCTACTTCGATACCACAGTAACTCAGCATGCTTACCGCGAGGGCAAGCTGCGCAGCGTTTGGAGCGCAGCGGTTGCCCTGCAACCCATGTTGGGTATCTCAACCCAAGTAATATCAGACTTAGAACACACCAGTATGATGATCGAAGTACTTCATCTCACAGAACTAAAGGAGCTGAGTACCAACTGTCCTGTCTTGACATCATTAGTCTCTCTCCCGAAGCTTCGGTCTCTACAGTTCGGCATACAGTCCGAAGCTGGTCCCACGATGAATTACTATTCGGACTTCCATCACTCGCGGCTGCAGACATCCATGATCACTGAACTAGTTGTTGAATGGAATATCATATTAATGGGTTATAACAATGAGGATTGGGAGTTGGACCACATCTTCTTGCGCCTTCCAAACCTGAAACACTTACAGTTAAGGATCGTCCCACCCATGCAGATCGATGGAGATGGCTACGAAGACTTCCGTAACTCAGGCCCAAGCTATATCTCTTCTTTGCCTACCAGTCATCATGGAAGCCTGGAAACACTCGTCATCGATATTGCCGAACTTTACGAACAAACTACCAACATCGAATGGGATGCGAATGTACTTTGGAACATTCTCCCCATTTTCTCATTGGTTAACTTCCCAAAACTTCGACGAGTTGTTGTACCTCAGGAAGCGCTCTTCACCGTTACAAAGAGCTTCGTTACCTGTGTCTTCCCAAAGTCCATCGAGCGTCTCGAGATAATCGACACTACTCGCGCCGCCAATCGCTTCGCTCTCCACATTATCGAGAACCGGTTAGATTTTCCTGTCCTCAAGACAATCGTGCTATGGTGCTACCGAAAACCGCATCTAGTTCCAGACAAACGGCTTGAGCCTTACGACGCCCTCATGCGTTCTTGCTTTTGTGACGGTTGCAGCGACTGTGAACTATAACGACTTCCTTGAAAATTTAGAGGAGGAGGAGCAGGATGGACTTTGGAAGTCTGAGTGGGACATACCCGAGTCTGTCTGGGATGAGCTGACTAAAACGGGCATCGATGTGTCGTGGAAGGTTGCGAAGAAGTGCGAGTGGAGGGATGAGATCTGAGTACCAAATAGCGTATCTTCAACGTTCATATCAATCGTTGTAGGCTCTATTCTTGATGGAGATAGTACATGGTCGGCGATCTTGAAGCATAGTCCTATGGTGGAAAGCTTACCGTAACAGTCACATGAAGACAGAAGTCGAAAGCCTCTAGCATAGCAAGGACCAGCTATAGTGATGGCAAAAAAGGCTTCATAGTAATTTCATAATAATCCATGACCTGGAATAAACTTATACCCTTTGGAGAGACCTGATGCATTTGCTTGTCTGTTTTACGCTATGAGTGCCAGTATTCAAATAGCTGACACGCATGCAGTCATAATCCTTTCTTCTTCCTTTACAATAGTTGGGAATGATGATGTGAAGTGTCTGTCACATGATGGTGTCGTTTATCCTCAGCAAATGGGCGGTCCAGGCCGTGTAACTAACGTTTGAGAATGTTACTACCACAGAAAACCTTCAGTAAAATGGCTGGCAGAGAGTCCTGATTAGATGCATTCCCATAGTTTCAATGAGAACATACTCAAGCCATGTCATATAATGTCGCTAATATCACAAAGCCAGAACCCGTTATCCCATATCTCTCTCTTCATCATCAAATACCCCATTTCTGTAGCTCTCCATCCCCCGCCCCAACCCCCTTCGTCCAAACCAGCGCCTTCAAAACCTTCTCTTCCCCTTCCCCAAGGATCCCATGCAAAGGCCTCACGCCCCTCTCCTCAAATCCCAACCTCCTAAACACATTCTTACTCGCCTCATTATCCGGACTAGTATACCCCGAGAACTCCACCTGCCCCATCTCCTCCTCAAAATACTGAATAAGTCCCTGCGCTGCCTCCGTAGCATACCCACGCCCATGGTGTCTGCGCAGCAATCCAAACCCAACATCCGGCACTGTAGGCGCACCAGGGAAGCGAGCGAGCTGCATTGTCACGACGCCTACAGGCTCATATTTTCTCTGTGAAAAGGGTAGCGCGTCTTCCTTTGTTGCCGGGTATTCTATGTCGATATCCACAGGTTTTAATGAGATGAGATAGCGGCCGTGTCCACTTCTTTCCATCTTTGCGATGCCGTCTTGGATGAATTTGCGCCCGGCCGCTCGGTTGGGCATGGTAAGGTTGTGGGATTTGGACTCGTTCATGAATTCTGGGCTGTTGATCAATTCGCATATAAAGTCGCAATGGGTGTTGTTGGAGGGGTTGAGATGGGAGATATAGAGGCGAGAAGTGGTTACGTGGAAATTGAAGTCGAGCATGGTGGGCGGCTCGGAACGATCGAGTTTTGGGTGGTGGAGAGTGCCCAGATGTGCCCAGGTGTTGCTTGGCCTAGGAGGTATGTAAGTAAATTGTGGTCGATAACGTTGGATGATTAGGGCTAATGAGTCATGCAAATAGGAAGCGCGTAAGCGCTAGTTATTACGGACATAAACGGCAGCAGCGACCTATTTAGGAAGGCCATTGTTGATTGACAGGAAGAGCGAGCATCTGTTTTGCTACATATGCACCATTAAATTGATAGTATAAACTTGTCCATACCTGATACGCTATGCTTGAGACTACCTCTGATCATGTAGTTGGTCCTGTGGACTGGATCTGTGAAATCAAACTCTCGCAGGCTATCATCCTACTTGCCACCTATATTTACCGACAGAGCTGCCTATGCATTTTGATCCATTGTGTTCGGGCACCAATGCTCCCCAGTCGCAACCTTAGGGCATCACCCATAGCCCAATCATGCTTTCAGGGCGAGTACAGGAAGCTAAGCGCTGGTGAGTGGGATGAGTATTATTCCAGGGAGGGACCAGAACTCGTGTAACCCTCGCTTAATCATTGCCAACTGATATTCTGAGGATTTGACAAAGCCGCCTTGATGTAGTAGGCTTTTCAAGCATACTTTTTAACAACGACGATGTGGTAAAAGCCCCAGGAAGATACGATTGGAGCCGTATCCATCAAAAACCCATGAGGTACAGGGTCTGTATAAGGTAAATTGTGAAAGAACTCTTGGCTAACGGTTCGGCGCTTTCGCGTTGTTGAAAGTCTTGTAGAGCTCTTGCTGTCGTGCCGTGTGAGGTTAAGCTATATGAAGATGTGTTTCACACCTTGCACCGTGCGTTGGCTGGGAGGTGTAGGTGTGTGTGACGGAAGTCAAGCCTGCTATGTGTGCCATATGTACGAATGAGTGAGCGACGGCGGAGAAGTTATCGTTGGGAAGATCAATCTATAGGGCCGTTTGAGTCGCAGTAGGTGCTGTTTGCCAGTATGCGTGCCCTTGCATTGCCGGAGTTGTTGTCGCAGGTACCTCGTCACGACATTTCCCGAACCAGCCTTTGCTCGTGCACGTGGTTGTTGTGGTAGGTTCGATTGATGAAGTGGTTGTCGTTGCGGTTGTCTTGTCCTTGCAGCCGAACCAGCCAGGCTAATCTGGTTAGCGGATGGTGTGAGTAATAGTAATTATTGTACTTACTGTTTCACAGGTGCTCGTACTTGTTGTAGCACTGACCGTGCTAGATGATGTCGGTGTTGCCGTCTCGTCGCGGCATCCCCACCATCCAGGTGTCTTACATGTTTCCGTCCGAGTTCGTGAAGATATGGTGCTTGTTGCTGACGATGTTGTCGTTGGCTTTGTGTGCGTACCGTTCTCATACTTCCATAGGAAGCAGTCGACGCAATCAACATCCTCGTCCTCGCATTTCGCTGGCTTGTCATAGACTTTGTAGACATTTTCGAGGGCGTATAGCAAGCTATGCGTTTGTGTGCTTTGCCTCCAACCCCAGTCCTTCACCACGTCGTACATACACCTCTTTCCAGTATGACAAACGGTCTCAAATGCATAGCCAGCAATAGAGCAGAAGCTAGAAGCTCCATTGCAGGTTCCCATGTAGACTGGATCGGCAGAATGACCGAAGTGAAAGCCTCCGGTATACTTTCTTAGGGGAGCTACATCACCTGCAGTCGGTAGGCCTAAACGTCTCGCCGCCATCGCTTGAGGATAGGTCTCAAAAGTCACAGAGGGAATGGCATGCTGTAAGCCAATCAAAGAAGCGAGGACTCCACCTAGGCTGTGACCCGTAGTAATGATGTTTGCGTTTGGGTAGAGCTTGATGACCTCCTCATAAAGTTCAACCGTCGCCGCATAGTATCGATTGGGCTTTTTGATCTCATCTTTCACGCACGTGTCATCGCAAGTGTAGGTGCTGGTTTGGCAGTCGCACACCTTACGCCAAAGGTAGGGCCCACCTTGACCGCAACAACAAGATCCGAAGAGGTTGTCATTATCCTTGTCATGACCGGAAGTCCCATTGCCTTCAAACATGGCGACTGTGGTCCCTTTGACAGATAGAATAATGGTGCTGTTGGTGTCGTCACTGAAAACGTGGCCTCTGATACCGCTGTCATCCCAACCAAACGGAATAGATGAGTTGTATTGGTCATCAACATCCAGCCATCCCGGATCGTCATGTCCGACCTTATAGGCATCTTCAGACATGTAGGCGAAATTGATGACGGTCTCTTTGTCTTCTACATCGGGACCTTGAACATCTTCGGAAGTCCATATCGGAGACATGGGGCTCTGGGCGTCGTATGCTCGATATGCTGGCCTTTCGATCTTTACCGCGGAGAGCTTCGCAGAAAAGGGTCCGACTCGTGACTCGACATCCGCTGCAGCAATTCGCTCGGGTGTAATATCGAGCCTACGTGCCCGAGGTCCAGAGTTGCCAGCACCATGATGGAAAAGATGTCGTAAAGTAAAGTCGCTTGATCTCGACTTTGCGATAGGAACGGCCTGCGCTACCGACGGTTGTCCACGGAAAACATTGAAACCGCCATAGGACTGCAAGATTAGGGCCAGCAACGCGACCTGCGCGAGCACGCCAAGAAGAAATAAAACACGAGAGAAGGAAATCCAAGGGCTACGCGTCTGTGTATGCGAGTGCATGTTGAATAGGCATTTCAGTGGATAAGAAAGGATGCAGTTTGAGGTTGTTGTGATAAGGTCATTGATGGCTGAGTTGCCGCCTGCGCACGGTCGTGGCGCGTGACCGGCGCTAACGCCCAACACGGCTAGTTGCCCGGGCTACGTCATGCGTTTCACGTTTGGCCTCACGGGCTCCAACCAGCTGATATACAATAAAGTGACCTCTAGGGAGATAACATGATCCGTAGCCACGTAATATCTCGTGATGCCAGAATGTACACCAGTAATGAACAGCTCTCTCCAAGTTCGCTCCACGGCATCACGTGTGAATTAGAGCTCCTGGTGAGGGGACGGAGTATGTAGAATCGTGGAGACGAAAATGCGAACATCTGTGAAACCCTTGAGGAGGCCAGCCATTACGACAATCCCGAATTACAATCAAGGTGTTGAACCTTGTTTCCCGGCATGATGGATATAGCCGCATTACCGCTCATGCATCTTCCCCATCCTCATCCTAACCTCCTTCACCATTGCCGGTCCCGCATTGGACAACGAAATCGCTCCAGCAACTGCCCCACAAGTCACTGCAATTACATGACTCGTCTTGCACCCATCTAAATAACTACCCAGCACCTGCTCCAATTCGTTGCCCGAAAATAGACTTCTGATCTGCGTTGCACCAGCATCAAATACCTCTCTTGCATCCACATTCGGCAAATTGCTTTTGAGACTGGACAGTAGTCCATTCGTAAACGCCGCTTCACTAGATGCAATGAAGA
This sequence comes from Phoma sp. ATCC 74077, assembly GCA_033682645.1. Classification (NCBI taxonomy): domain Eukaryota; kingdom Fungi; phylum Ascomycota; class Dothideomycetes; order Pleosporales; family Didymellaceae; genus Phoma; species Phoma sp. ATCC 74077. The sequence goes on along the minus strand of JAWDJC010000005.1, from coordinate 622,914 downwards.
GCACCGTACCACAGTTCTCCACGAAAAGCGACATGGATGTCGCAGCTCCGAGATCGTCAGCAGGGACCAGGGCTTGGTTGGCGATCATAGGGATCTGGAGGGCAAGGCCGACGCCAATCGCTGTTATCATCTCGTAACCAATCCAGTCTTTCGTTGGTGTACTGGCGTTCAAAGTGTATATCTTTGAATTGCCGGCAGCAGCAAAGAGTGCGCCTACCAAGAGGAAAGGCTTGTAGTGGCGCCAAAATGTAAGCAGACCGTTGGAGATCATGGTAAAAACTGAGACACCGAGAACCAGAGGGATAAGCCGTATGCCGCTCTGTGATGCTGTGGTGTTGTTGACGGACTGAAATTGGACCGGTAAGGTGTACATAAGCGGGAAGAAAGCACCGGCGAGGAAGAAGATATAGCACAAATTTGCGAGAACAAGTCGGTTCTTGGACAGATGTGCTTGTACCATGGCTTTGCTGCCCATGGCCCATTCGTTGATAATGAAGCAGATGAGGAGAGCGGCAAAACCGACAAAGCTTCCAACAACGCGTGCGCTCGTCCAGCTGTTAAGACCGATCCAATGCATAGCCAGTACGAAGCAAGAGAAAGAACTAGATAATAAAGTTGCGCCGTTGAGGTCCAGATTGAGGATCTTTTTGCAAAGGGTGGCTTCCTTCGGTTTGACAGGATCCTTGAAGCAGAGAAACATGGTCAATGCAGCCGCGAATCCTATCGGAAGACTTATCCTGCTAGATATTAGTTCCTGAATACATAGTTTTGCGACTTCGCATCTATAAAGACTTACCAGAAGCACCATCGCCAGCCAGGCCCGTCCGTCAATGCCCCACCTAGCAGTGGCCCTATGACACTTGAGCATCCAAATGTAACACCAGCGACACCCATATAAGCAGCTCGATACTCCGGTCCAGCAGTCATAGCAATAATAATGAAAGCGCCAGTCATGACACCTCCACCACCCATACCAGCAACCACTCTCCCGAAAATCAACACCTCGCTAGAAGGCGCTGAGGCGCAAATCACATTGCCTATCTCAAATACTAGGATCGCAAGCATGAAGGTCCTTTTCAGTGAGAAGTATTGATATGCCTTCCCCCATGGTGACTGGAACGCCGCATTTGTTATGCTGTAGCTAGAGCCGTACCAAGCGATATCGCTGATGCTACCGAATTGGGTAGTTATGCTAGGAATTGCGGTTGCGATGATAGTCGAGTCCAGAGCCGTGACGAAGATACTGAGCATCAAGCCAACGGTAATCAGAACGAGGCGTATACCTCGAGGATACTGTTGCATAGCGGCGCCATTCTGAGCTGTAGTGTCGGTTCGTGCCTCTAATGCTTCTCTCGATTTCCTGATGGCGAGCTCAATCGGTTTGTTGTCGAAATTATTATCTGGCGCTTTCGTGGTCGCCATATTAATGTAACGTCTGACAGCAGCAATCAAGAAGAGATCATTGTCAGCCGTTTTAAGGACTCATGTCAGACACGGCTGATTTAGCGTGACGATCCATTTCCCAGATAGGTAAGGCGTCGGTGTAGAAACAAGCCTCGGTTGGGTTTATTCCGATCGTCCTCGCAAAGCTTCGCCCACTTGCAGATTCGTTGTACCGCGCGTCGGATTTGGAGTTTCTTCAGAATTCTTCTGCGCAATAGAAATGTTTGCGCACATATTCTTGCATACACGACCATGGACCAAGTGCGACATAACTTGCCAACGCATACTCCAAGTCCGTGCCGACCCCGAACGAACTGCGATGTGTCAAAGAACCATATACGGACTCCCCTGAGATGGATTTTAGAAGATACTTTCGAAATCGTGTTAGTATCCTACGAAACCAAGATTGACGCGGCCACATGCCTTCGCCGCTCCAACGTGTCTTTAAACTGAGGTTATGATCATCACTCAGAGAATCAGTGCGGTAGGGCCAATCGCGCGTCCTATTGCAATTGCACGAGAATGAGACGGCGTAGAGCGATTTGCGTCATATATTGTGAATCCAGTGCAAGAAGGGGAGAATTTAGGACTAATGTTAGCGGTGCTAGAAGGGCACACCACCCCCGCCAAATCCCATGCCTACGTAGCTCTCGTCACCCCAAATACCCATGTCAAAGAACTGTTCCATGTCGAAGTCCGCATTTTTCATGTGAGCAAATGGACCGTAATCGACCTCCACACCCCTATTTATATCCATATTAATATCGCCCATATGATTTATGCCGGCTAACGTAGTAAAATGCTCGCCCGCTTGGTGAACGGAAGGTGTTGAGTGAGGGCCTGAACTTGGACCAGACATATCGCTCACTGTTTGCCCCATTGTATCACTCGGCGTAGGTTGAGAAGACGCCACTGCTTGCATATCTGGCCTGATCTTACGAATATACCATGATTTTGTCACGTCATTGATAAACCGCATGGCGTACCAGAAGTCAGGGTGCGGCTGCTTCCGTTTGTCGTACGTGGAAAGACTTTGCATTCGGTAGCAAAGAGACTCAAGGCACAAGTCTAGGCGTACCCGGTCCTGCGCAGCCTTGAAGTCCCAGCCAGTGGCAATATGCGCATCTGTTGGCATACAAAGACGGGCGACGGTCATGATGACTGATGGTAGTCTCATCCATTCGGAGAAAGAGATAATGTGATATTCATGAGCAGGAAACGAGAGGAGAGCATCAAAGAACCGTTTTCCAGCCTCAAGTGCGGCAAGCAAGGCCTTGAGGTGAGTCGAGTCTGTTGCTGCTGGCTGATCGAACATAGGCTGAGCGCGAAGAGCAACGCTATGCAATAGCATATCGGTAAACGACGAAGAAAGCTCCAGCACTATCATGAGTTAGAGTAATAAGTTGTGTCGCTGTTAGAGCACGTACAGCGTTTAGACGAAGATCCGAAGCTCTCCCTCTTCCATGCATCGAGTTGGGCTTCCATAAAACGCATGTGCATAAGCGTTCGAGCGTCAGTCAACGGCAATTCAGCACCACTACCACTGAACAATGTATCTTGCACTTGGTCATCGATCTGCCGCAAGGAGACTAGATGAATAATAGCCTCATCGGAGTCGTATTCTAGATCACGCTTCAAATTCTGGGCACACTCTGTCATGTGAGGTGTATGCCTCAGCAGATTCGGCTTCTGGAGTCCTGCCGCAATCCTACATGAATCAGCATAGCGCTGCCGAGAGATGCATAATATTTACATTGAGGCAAGGTAGTAGCAACCTAAAAATGCTCGCTGCCGTTCTCGCTGTTCGTGTGGAGGTGGTGGTGGGGCTTTCGGTCGCTGCGGAAAATTAAGAGGCTGATAATCCCGATGAAGACCAATATCGAGGGCGAGGCCGATTACGAGGTGATGAAGAAAAAAGATCTGCTGAGTTTTATGACTGAATACGAAGTGATACCTAGAGACGTTAGAATTATATAATTGATGTCGTCAGACGGCTTACCATGAAAGGTACACGAGCACACTTTGCACTAAGCCTAGCGTTCTTCTTGGGCGGATTATGGTCCGAGTTGCGAGTTCATTGCGGAAGACGGTATCAAGTGACATTTGGCGCCGATGGTCCTTCCACGAGGCAACTGTTAGAATAGCAAGGAAAAGCATTGGTTTACTTCCATGTAGATTACTACCCGATATTCCAGGCGGTAAGATCACGAAAGGGAATGATGTAGACATTTGTCGATACTCGTTGAGTAGACCATCTGCTTCACCACTAGAGAGTATCTGTTCAACCAGGTCATTTTTAATGGGGGCTTCGGGCCTTTGTGAAGGTTGAAATAGGCCCTCAGGAGCTTGGCTGATCTCTTCATGATCGCCGAAGTTGTGGATGCTGCGGATCCTCTTGAGGTACTGACGGTCCGCTTCGTCGTTATCCGGCGCTTGCTCGATCTCTTTCTCTGCTTGAGCTGTATCTTGCTCGAAAGAGGGCGGAATTGGAATCCAACTCCCAGGCGCCACTGTCCTGTTTCTTCGCCATATTGCTTGCCTCGATTCCCCAGCTTCGGTTGGTACTGCCTCGGCTTGTGTTCCTGGCTCTGCGACTTCTGTAGATAGTCTTGACGGAGATGAGTTGACAAGGCTAGAGACAAGACTGTCGATCTTTTGCTCAACTTGAGCGATGCGTCTGTCAGGCTATTAGACTTGATTCTAGTCATGACAACGAAAGATGCCTACGAGGGTGCACGCAATTTCCTTGCTCGACGCGGAGCGTCTGCCCATGCACAATCTTTATCCGCAGTCAGGCATCTGCTTATTAGTCAGCTGTTCAGAAGAATCTCTAGCGTATGTGATTTCGTGGTCCGGTGCATAAGGAATCATTGGCTGGAGTGTACCGTTGACATGTTCCTGGTTGGGCGCTCGGTAAACAGCGTGTTTTGAGACTACGGCATCGCTGACAAGCTTGTGAGGTTCGAGAGACTACCCTCGCTTCAGTCGGTTGCTCGTAGTTTTCCATCCGATACGATGGCGCAATTCAGGTGCATGACCGAAGGAAGTGTAAAGAAATGACGGGACGGAAACATAGATACTATCCGTGCCGCGCTAATGACTAAGTCTCGCTAGCTGATCGCAGCTCTTCCTTCCGATCCCCATCACAAATGGAAGCATAGCCATCGGTGTGCATCAATTTCAACTTTGATTTATTTATTTTTCATGCGATTCCGTGGTGTATACGAAGGAAATTAACCTTTCCCCGCTGTTATATATAATAGAACAGCTGGGTATCTGACACGAAGCAAGCCCGTGCCCACATTCCATTCATATCCTGGGCAAAGTTTTCTCCCGAAGGTCAACAACACATATAGACACAATGACTTCTTTCAGCTCCACATAGTTCTAAATGCTTCCATTCTCCACTATGCTATCTTGGACTTGGATCAAACGTTAACCTCGACGCCAACCGCCAGCCATACCACAGAGTTGCACCAATCGTGATGAGGTTCAGGTGAATGCTCATTGCGTGAGCCCTGGAGAAAGATCGATTGAGCTTCTTCATTTCCTCGCCGATGATCCCTGCACCAAGTTGAAGATTTGCATCGCGAGTTGCTGAACTCCTGTTAATTTCAATTCCATTCCGCAATCGCATGGGACATACCTTGATGGACCCTCTCAATCATCAACTCTTTAGTCCTCGGACCGTATACAATCAAGTTGAGTCCAGCAGTCACGCCTGCCACAGCGAAGGGAATCCAATCGCCTTTCTCCTTGACCAAGGATATCGGGCCGTTAGGCGGGATGCTTACAGCAGCTAGCAGCAGGAGTAGCGATTGGCCTTTGAAGTAGATCGGAAATAGTTGCTTCTGTAAGCTCGTGAAGGCTGATCTTGGAAGGGCTCCGTATGCGACTTTAGTCACTATGAAGCTTTGATATAGCTCGGTTCCAAGAAGCGTGGAGTACGCCAAGAGGTGGACGGGTCCAAGAATTGAGGAGAGTGAAAATGGCATACTGGAAGCGGTTGAGGCCCGAGTAGTGGAAAATGGTGAAAATTCAAGTAAGGCTTCAAGTTATCGTGAGTAAGTTTTTGTTCTATTTGTCTTATGTTGCCGCCTAGAACCTTGGGATCGGATCGGATGGCGTTGCACAAATTACATCCGTGCCGACCAACAAGCCAAAACGCTAGTTACCATGCATCTGCACATTGTATCTATAATCAATGCTTCTAAGCTAATAGTCGTTATGACCGAGAATGAGTCGGAAAAACCAAACCAACAGCTCGTACGCACAGCGTGCTTCCTGCCTCCTAACCCTTAAGCCGGCTTCCCCGCCTTGATTGTTGCACTCAGAGTCGCATTCTTGAGCGTCACCTCCTCAAACTCACTCGGGTACTTGTCAACCAACAAATCGCTCACTAATCTCGCAAACACAACACCACCCCATTCGCTCAAATGCGTTCGATCAGTTCCATCCAGATTGTACGGTGTAATCGCTTTCTCGCCAATCGCATTTACATAGTCCGTACTTGCCTTGTTCAAATCGATGAAATGCAGATTCTCTTCGTTAGCGACGGCGATGGTTGTCGCGCGTTCGTTAGAGAGATTTTCGATTGCCCGTTTAGTAGTGCTGTTGAAGCTACGGCGGGTTAATGGTGTGACAAGAATGGGCACTCCGCCTGCAGCGGTAACTTCTGTAGCGAAGTTTCCGAGATTGGTTTCGTAATCTGCGAGAGTGACGCCAGAGGTTGATTTCTGATCGTTGTGGCCGAACTGTAATATTGTTAAACCAATGTTCAATTACATTGAGCTTTTGAGGTTGGACTTTGGGGGATGGACAGAAACATACTTGAATCGTCACATAGACGCTATAATTCTTCTTGTAGGTTCCTATATCACTAATGACCTTCTTCCAGTCTCCACCCACACGAAAGGACTTCGTTGTCGCGCCACTATGTCCGTAATTATGACCCGATGAGCCTTTAGCGACCGTAGTGGAGAGGAACGCATCGCCCCAACCACCAGCTGGAGCAGTTGTTGAGTCACCAGCTAGAAGCCAGTACACCGGCTTCACTGCGCAGTCCAACATGGTGGCCGGAACAGCTACCGCGATCGGGAGAAGAGAGAGAAGCACGAAACGCATGATGAATGTTTTGTAATGATTTTCAGCTCGAGCTGATGTGTGTTAAGATGTCGACTCGGGTCTAAATGTTATATGCACTATTTCTATACGCGATCATCTCATACAAAGTCGTACACACCACGTGGCTGTCCGGCGGAATGGATCTAAGAAATCTCCCAGGACCCGTTCGCAGTATTCCGCAAGCGACTCAAGATCGACCCCAAATCTTAAGCAAGCATCTCAAAGCCCTGAATCGAAGAGATCCACGAATGAAAGTCGTGATGCCTCAACCGCGTGAGACAGCGGAAGCGACACTAATGGAGTCCTTCCCGCCTTAGGGCAATCAAACTTAAGTCGTAATCGGGACCATTTCCAATACAGATCTAATTACCGGGATTCTATATAGAAACGCTATATTCGTGGGGTATATTCTGCGGGGTGCGCTGTCGATCGCCAGGAACCTCGCGACATCTTTGTCCGAGCATCAACCGCAGAATTTTGAACACTCGATCTAGCAACTTCCTGACACCACAAAACGTAGAAAATTATGACTCTGGTTCCTACGGATAAACGGAAGCAAGGTGACGGCCATTGCGTCATTCGTCGTACACGCGCCGAGGGAGCGCAACGGAGCCGGGCGGCCGCACTATTTCCAGCAATCCATCCGGACATGACAAGAGACACTGATTGAGATGTGCGACTGTGTTCAACTTTCGTTAGTCAATGTATGATCGAGCCATTTCGATATCGCTTCCATTCAGTGCCACCTTGTTCTCCCGCCACCCTCGCCGCTGAATCAATAGCACCTTCCCCGAGAACACCTACTCCCCACCCCGCTCGGTCCATCTCTCCCGATACACTTCCCAGCTAACTCATACCAATCATTATCATTCTTACACATGAAATAAGCATGTCTGCAAGTGTATGTGCACTCGCAATCACCAACTTCGCACCTGTAACAGCCTGCGCCCATTCGTCGCGACAGTATTGGCGGTCGAGTTCTTTCATAGGATACTCTGAATCAAGTTAGCTAGTAGGGGGATATTCAGCGGAGGAGAGAATGATCATAAGCAAAGCGGAGGAAAAGGGAGTAGAACGTACGCATGTCGTAGACGATTTCGTTGTAGCAGTAGAGTTGCCCCGGGATGCAATGACCCCACTCCGCCGACCCAATTTCGGTCCTGTTGTTTGCTTCATTTTTGTGCAGTCGAACAAGGTGAGGATCTGTTGGGGCAGCGAAGCAGGTAGAGGGAAGAAAAAGGAACGAAACGTATGCGAGAACGTTGAGCAGATGCATTATTTGAGTTCTTATCAAAGCCGTGGAAGAATAATAATTGACTTTTGCGAAAGTCCCTCTGACGCTGGCCTTATGTATTTGCGCATGATATATGGTGAAGTCACGGGATGCTCGAAGTCGCTTTATGCTTTATGCTCTAGACTATTGAAAATGCATGGATCCATAGTGCCTGGTCGAGATTCGGGATCAAACACGATAAATGAGCCAGTAGGCAAACATAGCTGTTACACATTGCACCACTAATGTCACATGGACCATGTAGGCGCCATTCAGCTCTCTTCGCGTATATGTCCGGAATCTCGGTATTCAATGATCTTCTTACCTCAACCCTGAATACGTGGCTATTCAAGAGGATATTGAGGTTGCTTGCAGGGAGCCATTGCCGAGAAAGCATGAAAGACGTGTCATTGGGTTACACAAGATGCATCAAGACCTCTTTTTTTATGACGCCCTTCAAGTACTCATACACGCTTTTAGTATCTCATCAGCTATTACAAACATCAAGATACCAACCACCATTCATCCATCAGGCGAGTGCTACCCGTAGCCCTCACCATCGTAACCACCACTAGCCCATTTCCTACCCTGCGCATCGTTCGGGCTTTGCGTGTGATTAAACAAACTCGCTTGGCTCGAAGTAGGCGTATCCCATAGCGGATATGATTGGCTACCATACGGTGTACCGTTAGTATACTGACTGCTCTGCATCGAAGGTGCGGCAGAAGAAGCCTCAGACGATTGATAATAAGGATTATAACCAGCTTCCTGGATCGGTGGTGACGAGAAAGGCGGATACTGTGCTGGCATGGCTGTTTGAAACGCCGACGGTTGAGCTTGCTCGAAATGTTGAGAGTGTCGTTGCGCAAGCGGCGGCGGATATTGTTGCGCAATAGGAGGTGAGGTATATGGATCCGAATGTGCAGATGTATATTGATTTATTATAGCATAGTCATGTTCGGATGTTGATCGATCTGGTCCTGGTGGCCTCGGATAGCTCAATTGGCGCTCCTGGTACCTGCCACCTGACCCTGGATTAACAAGAGGCTTACGGTTCAACGCCTTGCTCTGCCTTCTGAGACCATTATCCTGACTTCCCTGCCTAGGAGGAGGTGTGTATGATTGAGGTATGCTTGAGGCTGATTCCATCGAGGATTGGCGTTCAGCTCGGTGAGGCGGCAGTGAGTGCTGCTTTTGTCGCATGTCTTGTGATAACTGAACCCCTTGTGGCGACGAAGCCGAATAATGTACCTGTTGCTTAGCAAACAGTGGCGCTGGATATGAACCATCATTTACGACTGGCGGCTGGCCTTGACCGTACTCGGCTGCTGCCCGCTCGGTATTAGATTCAGAACGGAACGGAAGGCTCCAGGGCTCTTGCGATTGCTGTCCATATAGCGCACTGAATCGCTCGATCTTATTTGATGAATGATACGACTGATGCGCAGCCACTGAAGGCACCGGCGGCACTGGTGGTAGTGGTGGCGGCGTGCCGATGCTGAGGCTCTGAGGCAAAGCGCGACGCTTGACGGTGCGGAATCTTTTGACTGTTGGATTGCGCTTACAGCGAGCCATAGCTTCCTCCAACAATTTCTGAATCTTGGTCTCCTCAGAGATCTCTTCCTCAAGTTGTAGGTCGGTCACACTGCCCTCGTCTGTCTGGCCGCCAACCGAGACATTGTCTCCCTCCCATTCATCGTCTTCCTCATCATCCTCATCCTCTATTTCTTCTTCATCCTCGATCTCGTCTTCGAGATCTGAGTTCTCGTCGTCTGCCTCGGGTGCAGCCAGTGCATCAATCGGCAGACCAAGCGTAGGATGGCGAGCGTAAACATTGGCACCAGCCTTAAGAAGCGCATCGACACAAGCAGACTGACGGTGAGCGCAGGATTCAATAAGCGCCTCATCGAGCAGATGATCAGGAGGTCCCATGGACAAAAATTTGTCGAGAATCGTTTTGTTTCCACGCATTGCAGCTGCAGCGATAGCGCTGCGGAACTTCCCACCTTGAAATCGAAAATCGGCTCCACCGTCGAGCAGCTTCGTGACGACCTCCATGCGATTGAAGTACGATGCCGCGATGAGAGCTGTATGGTACTTGCCATCGCGGTGGTTGATGAGATCGATGGCTCGACTGACAAGATCATCGATAATTTCAATGTCTGCTTTTATCGCAGCTGCTTGAATCGCGTTGCCATACTTGCCGCCTTTTGCATGCACATCGGCTTTGTACTCAATGAGTTGCTCGATCATGTGTAAGTTGTTCGCATAGGCCGCAGCGACGACAGCTGAACCAAAAAGGCCGCCAGTAGCAGAGGCGTTAGCACCATGGTCTAGCATAAGCTGCACAATGTCTGAGTCTCCAGATTGGGCAGCAGCTAAGATCGGGAATCCATGGAGACCGCCCTTCGCGTTAACATCAGCTTTGTGCTTGATCAACAATCTGACGATCTCCTCGTAGCCTCCAGCTGCTGCCGCGGACAGAGAGTTGCCGTACTTTCCATTGGCTGGAGAGACGTTCACAACTGCATTTCTATTCAGAAGTTCCCGGACAATTTCTACCGAGCCCACAGCTGATGCTGCCTGTAAAGCTGTGCCGAATTCGCCGGCAACTGGTTCGGTGATTGTGATGTCAGCACCTGCATCTAACAAGACTCTAACAGTCTCTATATCTTCAGCCCAGGCCGCAGCCTGAAGTGCAGTACCATAAGGTCCGCCGATTGCATCTACGCGCGCACCCGCTTTTAGCAAGACTTCACAACAATCCTCATCGCCCTCGGCACTATGACCCAGTCAGCAAGTTCAACAGCCATACCGCTGTGAATACTTACGCAGCAGCGTGAAGCGCCGTGCCGTACTCCTCACTGACTACATGCACATCCGCATCGTTATCGATCAAGAATTGGAGACCTTCTGCGTCACACGCGTCCGCACAGTTGATGAGGGCTGTGGTGCCTTTCGCGCAGGTGGCGTTGATATCCGCGACATTTTTCAGGATCAGTCTTAGATCATCCACCTGGAGGGTAGAGGCAGCAAGCGATATGACTGGCCAATTATCCTCACCTCCACGCACGTTCACGTGGGCGTTGTGCTCGAGCAAGATCCGCACCGCTTCGCTACGACCTTGCTCGACCGCTGCAATGATTGGATATGAGAAAGTCCCGCCACAAGAGTTGACGTTAGCACCTTCTTCTAAAAGAAGGCGAATAGTTTCCTCGTTCCCGGTATACACGGCCGCTGGCATGGAGAGATTAGCAACGATATGAAAAAGACAGAAGTACCGCATGTACCTGTGAGCTCAGTGCCATAGAAACCAATTGGCTCAGTGTTGAGCATCGCCCCATGATCAATCAGTAATTTCACATTATGGGCATCACCAAACCAAGACGCTGCCTGATAATCGTTAATATTCACTTGCAAGCGTAGACAAAATGACGTACCTGCAATGCAGTACCATATGTACCGCCGCGTTTGTTTACATCAGCACCCGCCTCGATCAATGCTGTCATAATTCCAGTAGTTCCATCGCATCTACATTCGTTAGGAAATGTTCGTGATAGCAGATTGATCGACTTACGCGCTAGCGATCAAGGCATATCCGTAGCTGCGGTAGTAGTTAGCACATGGTGGTAGAGCACCTGACCATACTTACTCAGGACCTTCCGCGTTTGGATTGGCATTAAATTCCAGTAGTAATTTTACGGTTTCTTCATGTTCATTGTCCGTGGCTTGATATAGCGCCTCATCGAGTTTGTCTTGTTCAATTTCTTCTCGTGGAATGAGTTTCAGCACTTCTGTTCTACCGTAGAGAGCAGCCAAGGAGAACGCTTTTTGAGGCCTTAGGGTAAATGATTCCTTCACGATCATCTTATCCAATATCGCTTTGACGATGGGTGCATAACCCCTTTGGGCGGCGGCCTGAAGTGCTTGCTCGATGATCAGCTCTCTACCTTCATTTTCGAGTAAGGTCTTGAAAACGTTAAGATGGTTATAAGTTGCAGCAGCTGTCAGAAAGCTTCCGTAGGTCTTCATGGGGCGACTAGGGTTCCAATTATGCGATAACAGGAGTTTGACCACATCATCATGCCCGCGACGGGCAGCGGCACCGAGGGCGGAACCATACCAGTAGTCTTCGTTGGGATCAATGTCGGCACCTCTCTCGATCAGGATGCGTACAGCCTCGAGATTGCCCTTGAAGGCCGCGATGTTCACAGCTCTTCGGCTCGTTCCACCAATGACATTGACCTTTGCTCCGTGGTCTAGAAGTATTTTCAGTATTTCATTATCAGCATTTGCTGCAGCCGCATAAAGAGCTGTGCCGTGATCAGGGGACGTAGCGTCCACGTTTGCCCCACTATTCAGGAGGTTTATGATAATATCGCGGTGGCCGTTGCTTGCTGCTGCTTGCAGGGCTGCGGGTTTGTCATTGGCGCTCACATAGTTGATGTCAGCTCCTGCCTTCAGAAGAGCATTTACAATCTCTTCCTGGCCACCTTCGCATGCATAATAAAGAGGCTGAAAGCCGAGAGAATCAGTCTTATGGATATCGGATTTCCAACCATTTTCGAGAAGAAAATCAACTAGTTCAGGAAATCTCAAAATCACTGCCACATGCAGGACTGAGACATTGGTTTGTTCAGGTCTCGCATGAACATCTTCGATGATGCGCCACCACTCTTGTCGAGCATTAGTCTCGTCTTGCCAGAATGGATGGCCGAAATTGAACTCTTCAAGCACATCTCGAGGAGCCTTCTTAGCATGTTCAACCCAGTATCGAGTGGGATATTTCAAGTCATCGATCGAGAAAATATCGATATCGTCTTTGACTTCGGTGACGGAAGAAGCAGTCGTGCTTTGCTCAGCGTCGCTGGCGTCGGTGCCGTCATCCTCATCTGCAACCTCCGCTTCACTAGCGTCATCATCGTCTCTCGCATCCACCTCCTCCTCCTCTAGATCGGTACCCTTTTGCTCGATGGCGTGATAGATGTATTCTAGCGATCGAAGGGCAATGATCCCGTGCTGCATGTCACGCAGATCTAACGAAAGATCTTCTTTCGCATACTCCTCAAGATGTTCCTGTGCAGAGATATCAATCCACTCGACAGTGTTATTAGCTTCGTCCCAACTATCCCCTCTCAAGGTGAGGAACGCGCCGCATCGCACTATGGCAGCCTTGAGCTTATCCAAGTCCGAAAGATCATCCACCGGCAAGCCAGCCATAATCGCAAGTTCGCGCAGCGTTGGTGCCACATATGCGCAGATCCGGCACCTTAGGATTTCTTTCGTGTATTCGAAGCCCTCCGCTTGGGGATCAAGGACGCGCTTGCGCACGTGCTCAAACATGTCTGTTAAACCATACGGGAAAGATTCGAGCAACTTCCGGATGTCGGCGTGCTGTTTTCGTCCAGATGCCCATGCGTTCTTCAGCTCCTGAATGACTAGGCTAACATAGATCCAATTATCTTCAGCACGCGAGTGAATGTGGCGTTTCACAAAGTATGCTAATGACGCCGGTAGTGGAAGCTCGTCAACACTAACGGAAATATGCCTTCGTAGATCGTCACTAACTTGAGCTGAGTTCTCCGCATCTTCCAGGTTGATTTCCAAAGCTCTCGACTTCAAGGACTTCTCGATGCTCGGGCGGCCGCTGCGGCTTAGGAGGAGCCATTTTACAGGCGCCGTTTCGGGATCGTCTATGGTTGCGCCTTTAGTATCAAGCACTTCTCTCATGTACTGGAGGAAAGTATGCAGGGATTCCTCCGATAGTTGTTCGAGCCCATATATCACGATGAAGACACTGCCACCAGGCAAATCCGCGGCCATCTTGTGCAGCGCATCCCACAAAGCGGGAACTTTAAGAGACTCCTCAGGATCAAAACCCTGCTTTCCAGCGTCTTTGCTTTTCGTCGAGTCCGAGAGGAGATGGCGTGCAAGGTCTTGGTCTAGATCGATTATCTGGCGAACGACCATCTGTAGAAGGCCCTTCAATGATCGCCGCTGCTTGTCACTCTGATCGCAGAAGAATGATGTTACGATCGAACCATGCTCGCGCGATTTCTGCAAGGATTCAATAGCCGAAGACGCGACGGCTCCTTGACCAGTACCAGCTTTACCGTGAACCCATAGTACTTTGGCCAAACTTTGCTGTTGCCAGCTCTTGTAATTCTCAAGCTCTAGAACTGATGAGAGCTTCGATCCTCTTATGCCCTTGAATGAACCATTCTTTGCTGCATCGATGTCCTGGAAGCCTTTGCCAAGATGATCAATCATAGTATGGTACGTCCGATCAGCGACTAACGCTTGACGGCGCTGATTCTGTCGCGTTTTGAGAATACCCTCTGCTCTTTGCGTTGTAACCCTAATTTCTTCGGAAACATACTTGAAGTTACCATCCTTTGGGCCGTCATACTTGTTGAGATGAAAATGATCTGACTTTAGTCCCAATTTCTCCACAGATGTAATTGTGGCAGATGCCTCATCTACAATCAGTTCTTGGCTCTTCCACATGGAACCCTTTTTGAAGAGGCCGACAAGATCGCTCTTCTCCTGTTCGAAAAAGCAAAAAAGCCGGATCTGGGCGTCCCTCGCGAGTAGCGCAAACTCCTCAAGCAAACTGTTCAAGATCTCGGAATCCTTTTCCAATATCTTTATCAAATCAGAAGGGGTGCCCCACCCAATGGTTTCGGCCATCTGAGCCAGTACCATTGCTTTTGACTGAGTTTTCGTGCCATGAAAGGGCGTGCCGAGAAATATACACCCTGCAACCCAAGGATACACTGACGGGAAGTCATTCTGGCGTAGGCGTGATGTGAGGAGCGCCTTTTCGAGAATAATCCCGCCTAGACAATGACACACGAAGATAATGGGTGTTTTGGTTTCACTCTTGTATGGCGTTAGTACAAGTGTAGTATCCTAGTGAAGAGTCTTACTCCTCTTGATCGATCGAGCGCATAGAGCAATTGATTCGCCACGTTCTCTATCCGTTGATTGACAGATCCTCTACCAAACCATTGCGACTGGTATTGGAAGACACTGATACGACAGTTTGGGATCTTGCGGGCCAGCATGTTCGGGTCGCGTAGCCAATCCACCTTTTCGTGCTTCCATGTCCATTCTGGGTTCGCGCCGAGACCAGGGATTGCAACGATGCTTCACAGTTAAGCTTCGCTCCGGTCAAACTAGGTTTTGAAGGTTTACTAACTCCACCTTGATTGAACCTTTCGATGACGCCTGTTCATCAGTGGGATAGACGACATCTAGTCCAGGATTGATTTGCTATGGTGTGTAAGTAAGTTCTCTTTCGAGATTGGTATCGGTACCTACTTGTGGATCGAACTTCGAATGTTGCACTTTCGTAGCTGCGGCCATTGCGGCTTCTGGTGCCTGCGCGAGGCAGCTACGTGTTTACTATCGCTCTGTGGCAGGATCGTGGTGGGAACTCATGTCGCGCGATGATATGTATCAACAAAGGGGCGTCCCAAAGTTGACCCTTACCCTGCATCATGAGGCTCCAAATGCTAATTATTGGGGGCCAAACATTTTGGGGGCCAAAAGACCGTAAAGGGTAAAGGAGTTGGATTCATCAGCGCGGGGCGTCACACCCTTGACCACAACAGGACTAGATCGTTATTCTAGAGGCTGTCAGCATTGGAGGAACGGGGCTGGAACGGGACGACGCTGCCTAGCTGCCAGGGCCGATGGTGGGACCCGCCTTGTGCAAGCGCCGAAATTGCATCGCAGAATGAGTTTCTCATCTTCCTGTTTTCTTTTCGTGCCCGTCTAACAACTGCTAGTTTGTTTCTCAGCTTTTGCATAAAATGCTCGATTACACAGTAAGCCGTATCCACTACAAAACGGCGCGGAAGCTAACTTCGAGCAGCGATCGTTGGATGTACCTTTTCATACGGCGCTCCTTGAGACCGTGGGCGGCGACGGCAATGTATCACAACCCAAAGTTCCCTTGCTGCCAGCAACGTATCGCAGCAAGCACGCGGTTCGGTCGGTGGGCCGCGACATCCATGGATTCCTCAACGTGGAGCTTAATGTCGAGAGGTTGAATTGCATCCACAAATGGCTGTGGCTGGTGGGACTTCCAACAACCGCGCGTCCTCTGCATTACCAGGTCGTAAAGAAGAGGGACATTATAGTGACCGAGCAGCTTGATCTTCACCTAATATGGTCATCAGCGTCATCGTCCTCGATCTTCATAAAGCCGCTCCCGCGTTTCTTGCTGTGCCCGGCCTTCTGGAAATTGCAGGTGTGTCCACACCCGCATCTTTATCGAACAGCACTTGGCTTCCTATTATCGTATGTCGCTCTTATCGAAAGAGAAGTCGATTTCAACATGGCCATCAACCACGGCCTCATACCAAAGGAGATCACGTGGCCTGGCTGGTTGGTGCTCGTCGAAGAGATTATTTGTGCCTCGTCTCAGGCGAAGTCTTACCTTGTCGACACCTCTCCAGCCTCCTCGGTGATGTCGCTTGAAGCTCGCATTTCTGTAAACCCTCGATTTTACTACGGTGAGCTGCGTCTTGGGCGGTTGAACTGGATATACCGACTGGTTTTGGGAAGGCCACGTGGGTACCTGAGCGGTTGCACGACGTATGGTGCGTTCATGCGTGATAACGTTAACTCACTCATCACGCTCTTCGCATACACTACCATTGTGCTGTCAGCGATGCAGGTCGGCCTTGCAACAGAGTTCCTCGTCAACAACTATTCCTTCGGCATGGCCTCGTACGTGTTCTCCATATTCTCCATCCTGGCGCCACTAGCTTGCATCGTCGGTATAATCGGCGTCATCTCCATGATGTTCGTCATCAACTTAATCCGTACGCTAAAAATTCGCTGTGCGCGGCGACGTCAAGGTGCTGGTGTGTGAGAAATGAAGTGGGGTTGAGAAATGATGATGCCCTTGGTAACCTGCGTTAAGAGGAGCGATGGACCAACGCGCAACGCACGGGCGGTATATCAAAACCCCCATAAGCCTAACAAGAAGACCTCAAGGGCATCCACAGTGCTCGATGATTCTCCTGGCTCACAAGTCGACTATGTATTCAAGGTCTCTGGACTGGATTCGCTAAGCGCTCATCCGACGAGGAGTGACCTTGACTACTTTCGGGCCTACACAATACTAGTGTAAGCCATTCGGTTCTTATATATATCCAAGTCGATATTGGCACCGGAGACGAGGACGAGAAACTAGCGATCGGCGACATCTCACGCAGGAATACTATTGCTACTTCAGACACCTACTCGATTTGGAAACTCTTCTAATATAGTTGAGAAGCGCATTGACGGCAAGAATTTGACTTCAGGAGCAGTTTATGTGTGTATCAGGGACACCGATCACGGTTCGTGGGGATTGGTCGAGTGATGAACCGGTATTTGAAGCGAGGCGGCGAAATTTCTGACTGGAGGGTGCAACCTGGTTTGCACAAAAGTGGTGAAGTTCCTGTGCAGGGTCACTGGAAACGCGTTATCACCAGCTTTGATTCGCCCGGAATCTATGTCATTGTTCTACCTTGGAGACCGGAGAATTGCCCGATAGAATTTTTTTTTTTCCTCTGCGTTTGCTGTCCCCAGGAATTAGTACACCAAGCTCGTGCTTAGAAATGAGCAGAATGACGGCCAAACGGTCCATCAAATCTGGCTGTCGAACTGCACTGTCATGTACGGTTTTCATGTTCCGAAAATTGACTCCTAGCTTTGTTAGCGTCATTCACCTGGTGTAGAATCATAACTACCAACTCCTTCGTGACATTGCGTATCACTACCATTTGGCGAACAGCACCTAGCACGCCATGCTAGTGCACAGATTTGATCATTTCGGGGTCGTTCAACTACACTCAGCCACCATCATGCAAACAGTCACTGAAAATGACTTTAGCGATAGCGATCATATAATTTGCATCATAGTATTGAGATGCGACACTGTTGGACTAATATCCTTAATGGATAGCTCACACTCGCTGCTAGCTACTTAAGAACCTTAGAAAGCATCACCGTTTCCACACCCTGATTCAAGCAGACCGAAAATTTTGCAGCAAACCCTACACAATGACGCACCCTTCTAAATATGTTCTCCAACGCAGACATACCGGGTACAGATTCCGAATCATCCTAGCCTAACTCAATGTAGGGAGTGTGTTAAGTAAATGTGAAATCTTAACCGGTACTTGTATTATTTACACTTTCATCACTAGGGCTATGCTCATTTTCACAAGGGTTTGTAACTCGAAACTAATATCAATGAGTACTTGACGACTTCATGGTTACAATCCTTGCGGTGTTACCAAAGTCACGTGAACTTAAAATCCATTGGTGAGGCGAACACACTGGCGAAGCTGGCCACGACCAAAATGAACAAGCTCATTGAAGATTTGTGAAATGTACAGCATCCTAGGTACAGTGGCACCTGTAGTGCGCGTGGAGCACAAGAATACCCCACCAAATGATCAACAATCACTTCACCCTCAGGCAGTCACATCTTTCGCACCCTGACACCTCGAAAGCCCAGATAGAGGCCAGGGCCAAGACCACACCTTTCGTGAGTTGGAGATGCATCCCAGTTCTAAGACTATGAGCCTAACATGGTCGATTCATAGCAATAGTATATGAACTTCGACATGCAGCTTCTCTCAATGTGTCTTCATCAAACATCACCAATAATCATTCTCAAACTACCAAATACAATCATCGCAAAAACATGAATGGGTGCATGGACAAAGGCGTGAACGCGTTCCTCGAACACAAGCAACCCGAACACCGATCCGCCAACAGACTTGAGGGCGAGCTCAAGGGTCATCTTGTAGCGCAGCATCTGGACCTAGTGAACCCCACTCCTAATAATACAAATAGTATGAATAGGTACCTGTACGCATCTGCAACCTGCAAATAGGAATGAGAACCTGATTGATATATCATAGTGAAAGGAACAGGCAGTGCTTGGAAACATTGGGATATGTCCCCTGCGTTTTTTGCGAATATATAACTAGATTGGAACCAGAACCAACGACACAGAAATATCCGGGTACATTCAAGTGCGACAAATGCAAGCACATGGCGGAGCAGAAGACGCGGTTCTTTTGGGGCTTTAAGTAGATTGCAGGGTTGTGGGAATGTGACGAGTTGCGTGTGTTTTGATGAGAGTCAGATATAGCTGCATTCTGGAAGTTTGGATTAGCAAATAAATATGATGAACTATTCCCCTGAGATCCTTCAAGACCATAGTGCAAATAGCTTCTGGTACGTGCATTGAGGCCCTCACAGCACCACGTGCCAGTTCAATGTCATGATCAAAAGTCTATTGTAATACGTACTTGTAGTAAAGGAAATAGCATATGCCAAGGTATGTACACAATCTATCGTAAAGAATCATGAAACAAGAAGGCCATCGGCGTGCAAACAAACAATCGTTACAAGAAAGCCATCCTCAACCCATGTATCTCAGTGCCAAACCTTGAGCTCATCAGTTGCCGCCAATAGCCACGGTGAACAGTTTCGGGCTGCCATCAAATAGGGTACCCGCAACATCACTGCCGCCATCAGGAACAACATCATCATACGGGAACGCATAACCTCGACCGTCTCGCTGCACCTGATGCACGATCCTAGCATAGTGATTTGTCGTCTCGTCTTTATAGTACGCGCTCGGATTACTACCATTCGGAAACTGGTTACCCGGCGTCGTTAGCAACGTACTGCGATTGAACGCAGCAGCTAGTCTCGGGATAGCCGCATTGCGCGCTGGATTCGATCCAGTCGCGAATGGCCCGGTGCTACAACTGAAGATGTCCTTTGCAGATGGCGCGGAGAAACTACCCGCTGCTCCGAGCTGCAGTTCATTGCCTTGCACACGACCGGTAACATTGCCGGCTGCGGCCTGCGTGTTGATTGTGAGGTCTTCGTTTCGAAACTTGTTCCATACGGCCTGCGTGTAGGCATCCCAGTAGTTGCCCCACGCATTGTCATTACCAACGAGGAGGTTGTTTGGGCTCAGCGCTCGTAGCGGGCGGCCATTGACTTCGTAGATCAGTCGATCCCATGGTTTGCCGTCGCGCTGAGCTTGCGCACGCAATTCGCTGACCACCGTCTGGAAGCCATCAGGACCCATACCCGGTACTGTCTGCGTTCTTCCTTGAGAGTTGGTGAGACTCAATGAGACGGGTATGTTGATGAAGTCAACGTAGCTGATGTTGGCGAAGAGCTGCGCATCGTTGTATGTGAATTCGCAAAACGTCCAATAAATGTTGAAGTTGGGGTCTGACGGATTCGTCACGCTTGGCTCAACAACCGCAGGACCAGGGTTGAGCAGGAACGTGAGTTTGGCATCGAAGCTGAACCATATGCGACCACCGGCAATCTTTGGAATATTTACAGTCACGGTGTTTCCCGGCGCACCGAGGGGTATTGCCACGTCGGCCTGGAGGGGTTGTTGAATCGTACTAGGCGAGACAGGGAAGTAGATGCTTCGGCCATCAGACTGCACAAATAATGGGGAGTTGTTCCGCTCGAGGGCGAGGCCGGTGATGTATGCGTAGACGTTGCTAGAGTTGGACTTGTTTTGCAACGCGACTTGGAGTGTCCCGGGTGCGGCTTCGGCAAGTACTTGCTGTTGTCCGTCGTTGGCCTGCGGAGCAGCTGCCCGCTTCTCGCTGTTGGAATTGGCGTTGACAGGCGTATTAGCTGGCTCGTTCTCGCCTCCGCTGCGGTTTTGGAAGCTCTGGCGGCGTTTATCTACGAATTTCTTAAATGATTTCATGGCGAGCGTGCGGAATCTTGCGGATAGTGGAGGTATGCAGGAGAAAGCGGCGTATATACAAGGATAACGATATGGAAGAAAAATGTTTGGAGCCGGACCAGTTCGAAAGTACCGCCGATTGCGATAAACACAATATGCGCCACCAAAGAAATATCAACAGTGTTTTATATGCGATGCCCAACGCGCGTCAACGCCTTGGAATCAGTGAATGCAGGGTCCAGCTGATGTCACACATGCGACGGTTGTGCTTGGGGTGTAAACCGGTTGCGGGATCGGCGGCAGCCAACGTCAAATGCGCGATCGTCATTTAAATCCCGTAGCCAATCACAAAGGCGAACACAACACCACCATCGTGCCTTGTTTTAAAATACCCCAGGTTTGGAAACCACGCGTGCTACACTCGTGGCAGTCTTACTCAAGACCCGGGATGCGAATCCGTATTGAGCTAGAGACTTTAGGGGTGAGATTGGATAGGTTTTGGTGAGTAGGTTAGCTTAAGAAAGGAAGGTATGATTGATATAACTGAAAAGCGGGGACTATACAACGGGTGGAAGTATAGTAAAAGAGGACAACCGTGAAATGCTCAAAATGATTCGAAAATAGATGTCGCATAGCTCCAGTGATGTTGGCGAGAGACACCGAGCAAACATCTCGACGCTCTTAATCACTCTTGCCCAGTGGGAAACAAACTGTTTACTGCGCCCAAGTCGTATCGCTCGCGTATATGACTTGGTCAGAGTATACCTAACGTGAATTCCGTGCCTTTAGTCAAGCGGCTGTCATTGTCATGCAGCAGAAGCCTCTTTACTTGCCTTCCTAACTTGTGTGGAGCTCCGTTAGCCCAGTGAAGGATAGAGGTCTGCGGATGTGTTCTTCGGTGCTGTCCGACATCATGCGGTATCGTTCCACGATGAGTCCATATGTGTAGCATGATCTTTGGGATACGAGATGAACGTGATGCTCATCAGTGTCGCATTGGCGGTTGCGAGGCTTGATCACAAACGATCCGCATAGTCTAGTGATGGAATGTTGCGTCGACAAGCCTTCTAGCTGGCAGTACGTACTTCGAGAATTACTCTATAAAGGGTAAGAGAAGCCACGATCGACTTGAGCCTGCTGATAAAGCTGCGTCAGAGTTAGCCAATTCATTCGATATAGCGGAAAGATCATCGAACATGTTACTGCGTGATGAGTTGTCGAAAGGCGCATACCTGAATCCTTGGAACACTTTCAAGCTTGTACCTTGGACTGCGTTTCAGAACACGGGTAGTAGGGCGGTGACCTCCAATCACTGGTAGCAGGACTTCGATAATGATGAGGTGGCCTTCATTTGAATCCTTTCACAGGGGTGCAATACACATCGTCATAAGCCTGTATACTAGGGTTTTCATTCAACACGAACCCTGATCCAGTGCTTTCACATTTCAGTGGCACGATTCGTCTCCCAAACGCAGTACGGGTAGGAGGGATGTGATCGCCACGTTGGTCGCTAGAACACGAATGAATGCATGATTGTATTTCAGTGGTTGCAGTGATAGTCCTCTTGGGATTGTGATGAATGTGTTGGAGAAGTTTGGCAAGTGAAAGTCGTGACGCACGTGTGAATTCAGCTAGCTTATGTCATGCATTCGGCTATTTTCGCCTTGCCTGTGGGCATTTACTTTCGCAAACTCTCACACCATCACACAATGCCGAAGGATGTGCGATCTCCAGTTGACTATGTCTTTCGAAAAGTATCATGCTCCTCCTTGACTATGATGCTCCCACCTCTTCGCCAATATGATGGCTGGGGCCCGAAACCTTGTTGTTCTTCGTGCTTCATACACTTAATGACGCGATAATAGTATCAAATTGGACTCTTGCTGCGTTATACTATTCTAAGAAATGCTGTGGCCTTCTCTCGTTATGTGTGGGTTGGTGTTAGGTACCACCCAATTCGCGATGGCGGCAGGTGCGAGCCTGGCTCTTCTTGCATTGATGCCTACCTGCTAAGAGATCCAAAGGTCACAAATGAACTGAATTAACATTGTTGAGTCAATATTCCTGGCAAATGGCTCTTTGAACGTCTAACATTCTGCAAGATGTGGCAGCAAGATGTAATTATAATGATCTAAGCTTTATTTTTGATGGCGAGTATATGTCCTGGAAGATGTCCACAAAAATCTAAGATTTCCTTATTTTCCCCAAATCACCATGTAGCATGGCGAAAGTACTGGCTAAGTCAAGGTAACAGGCGCGTACAGGAAGTAGCAGAGCATTGCAGTCTCGCTCGCACCTTCTAGCGATAGAAGGATTAGAATTGCTAATCATGCAATCAGTCGTCTTCGACTCATGGATAGTATCCTTTAAAGCAATCTCGGTATCTTTTTGGCCCGTTTTGGGAAGCTCGGAGGTACTGGTGAATCCCTAGGTACGCCGATTTTCCCACTTTCACTGTTCGAGCTTCGAGTCATTGCATCATCTGCCTGAAATCATAAAATTCCTTTGCGCATTTCCTCCGCACCTCGTAAATTACGACCACCTTCGCGCCAAATTTACCTCCGCTGACTCAGGCTTGAATTTAACACTACTACGAATTCCTAGTTTGTCGCAACAAACGACAAAGTTAGATCCAAAGAAGCATATAAACTTTAGCGTAGCTGAAATATGTCGGAAGGATTGGAGAGCTACCTAGCTGATAGTAATTTCGTAGTCAATCACAATGTGGTCTGGTTATCATTGTGGAAGTCGTTCGGAAACCTCCATCAACCAGAGGCAAAGGCTCGTATTGAGAGATGGATGAACGACAATTCTTACGACTGGGGACTCATAGATCCCTTTACAGCTCGTGACACTTCCCTCGAAGTATACGAAGACTGGCTTGATTGGTCGAAATGCTCCGCACGCTCCTGGATGAACAAACTTGACAGCTATGAGCTGCGCTTCCGAATCGCAGGTTTGAATTATCACAAGATACCGCATTCGCTCCGGCATCCTATCACACTTTCTTCATGGGGCGAAAATAAACCGATACGTACTAGTACGGCTATCTCAACTCTTCGAAACCGACAGTTCACGCATTAATGAGCCGTTCTACGCTCCGTGGTTCGAGATCAACAACACTGCTACCGAAATTCTTGATGCGATAGATGAGTATTTGTATGGGCCCAAGGATATAGAATTTCTGAAAGCTTCCCATCGTAAATTCGAATTCTCATCCGCGAAACTCACGAAACCGCTACTTGTCCTGGAGGATGAGATGAACTGGCTTGAAGACGCTGTCACCGAGGTTGCGGAACGATCAGAACGAGATGGTAGCGAGATGTTGGAGATAGAGTACAGCAGAGAAGGAAGCTTGTTCAGGCGGTGGATACAGACATTTCTGGAGGCTGAACGCGGGCTTGTGGGCCCGAAGTCCGAATTCATCCAGGATTACGCGGATACCCTATTAAAAGTTGGAATTGTACCTAAGAAGTACTGGACTATGCTTAATGGGAGTTACGCGGATGGCCAATTAAAAGTTGAAGCGAGGCCCAGGAACTACTGGACTACGCCTGAGGAAGATATTAGCTGTGTAGCACTCGTCAACATGGCAACACCCCGATCTCTATGTTGATCTCGGACCGACTTCGAGAATTCGGAGAGAGTATTTAGAAAAATTGAAGTCACTGGAAAACGATAGAGTCGATCGAATGAAGCAGCAATAGGGAGGACATTGTGTGGGGATTTCACTTGGTCCATTGTCTCTTCTAAGAGGAATGTGGCAGCACAATGTCAGCTTACAATTTCGTTTTTCCTTCCACTATGTACCAGCATGGACCTATAAATTGCAGACTTTCTCAGGAAACTCTAGATTTCCCAAGACCCAACCAGATACCGCTAGACACTCCTACTGACAACGAACTGAACAAACATGTGCCGCAACTGTCCCACTTTTCCCGCAGGCGAGGAACACCTAGTCATGAACAAGATCCGCGCAAATTTAAAGGAGGCCGAAGACACAACGTGCAAGCTCTTGGAAACATTCGGCCTGATCGAAGATTCATACCGTAAATCTGGCATAACCTACCATACATGCACCCAGCTTCTTGCACGACAGCCTGGTATATGCCCTGAGGAGAACCGCAAGTGTCTGAAAGAGGCTTTTGAGATCTCTAGTATCGAAGAATACGAAGCCATCTTTGCTCCTTTCAAAGATATCCTACAGCGAGTCACTGATCTTCGAACAGAAATGCAGTTCACGGCCTGCCAAGGTACTGTAGCAGAGCGTTATCATCGTCATCGCGAGATTGTGCCCGTACTCACTAAATTGTTCGATGATTTAAGTAAATTGCTAGCGAAGTTCATCCTTCTGGAAGAATATGCTAACAACGTACACCGGATCAGCCGAATCTTCTACGAGACGGACAACAATGGTCGTCGAACGGCGTGGCAAGATCCTTACGACGATGGAAGCGAGTATTTCGTTCCGTCTCGCATGGCGGAGGAGTGGAACACGTATTGCGCTTGGGTGTGGAGCTTGCCTGAGACGCAGCGTGCTGTTAAGGTAGGTGGCCGGTCTCTGAATGAAGTGGCGATGGAGCTGGTGTTCTCTGAGCCCGAACAGCAGAGCAATATTGTTGCAGAGGAGGTGGACTAAGGGATTGATTGCGATAGCACACAACACCTTGAAGCAACAGTTGCACCTTTTCCCAACGTCCTAGGGTGGGAGGTCATGATGTTATTCTACTTTTACCAGTCGCTATCGTAGTGGTCTTCGTCAGCAATGATATATATACACCATTTCCTTGCTAAATCGTGTAACTAAAATCAAATCAAGTATGATCTGTCTCATTTAATCGACTACTTTCTTCATTTTTCATCCTCTTACAATCGCCGTATTGTGATATTTGTAGTTGAATCTCGCCATTGTCGTCATGTCCGCCATGCAGCGCGGTTCGTGATGGCATCTAAGCGCTCGAGGATTACGCATCATAGCTGATGAGGCGTCAGGGTTACATAATTTCCCTTCTTGTCCAAGTTCAAAGAACTCACAAGCGAATCAACCTTCTAAAATGGGTGGTAGTCAAGCCGACGACAGATGGACTATTTACACATAGCCTCGAAACGGTGATCGAAGTAGATATGATCTTAACTTTCATTAATGAGACTTCTTATATGCATGGATTTGATATCACTGCTTCACCGAATGGTGTTTCATCTCTATCATGTGACAAGATACCAGTTGTCAGCTGCAAGTCTGGCAGGTGGAGCATGCACGAGTTTCCGATTGGATAGTTGAGTTTCACAAAATTCGGCATGCCGAACCTCTCCCCCAAGCTGACGTTACCCGACGTGCGGGTTGACTGCATATACGAGCTCACTTATGTGCCGCGCGGTCCTTTATATCACAATGGCTAATCTCGTAGCGTACAGGCTTTCCGGTGAGAATAAAACAAGGCTAGTAGGTTGACGCGGGCCATGCTGCGGATTGCGAAGCACAAATCGACATCTTATAGCCAGTCACGACAAGGCAGGAAGAAAACAAGCCCAACTATATCTCAAAGTTGAGCCATCACCGTATGCTATACGAATCATTTGACGGACCCATAATCATCTTACTTGGATCGGTGCGCAAGCCTACGATCTGATTGGTCTATCACAATGTTGTCCCCCGCGCCTAGTCACCCCAACAAACGTATGCGTGCGTCGCTACGGGAAGTTGTCACTCCGCAAGGCGAAAAAACCCCACCCCCAAAAGAAAGCCAAAGTCACAGGAAGATGCGGCTCTATGACGTCGACAGTATTGAAAGACGTAAGCTGAAACTGAATAGGCATTCTACAAAACGACAAAAGCTCGATATCGGTTACATGCAAACCACCCAACGCTTGCATCCGATTAGACAAATTCTGATAATTGGTCACATGAATGAAGTCCTGGATGGAGGTGAATACAATATGATATGATCGCGCAATTAAGTGATTAGAATACGATTATCAGAGTGTATGAAACTCGTGCTACGGTGCCATGATTCAAAATGCCAATGGTACCGAGAAGTTGAAATGGTTTGCACAAGAAGCCAGTGTTGAATGAGCAGTGCGCCTACACTATACCAGGTTACAATTCTTGAGAGTACTGCAAAAATGTATTGCGAGGCTGTTACACATGAAGATGTTCCAATCGACGAACATGATGAAATATATGCGGTGACACTTGCGGTAATGCATCAGTCAGGCATCTTGGCGCCACAATGATCATTTTCCGCAGCCGTCATGCATGCTCCCTGCGTAATGATCTTGGAGCAGATAAATCTGATCCTTAGACACCATACTAATTTCTTAGTCTTTGGCTTTAGCGTTGAGTTCAATTGTACTTCGTCTGACATAAGTAGACTCGAGATCCAGGTGGTAACATCTCCTTGTCAGGCACCACGCGGAGTCTGTACACAATAGTGGAATCACCTCGTAGTGGACTTGGCGAAAAATGGGATGTGTAACATCTCTACCTGGATTTCTTTCGAAAATCAGTCTTATACGAGAACAAGCAAAGATAAAGGCTACGATGGTCCTACATGCACAACCTGAAGTAGCCTTCGCTCTGGAAGACCACGGAGCAACAAATTCCAGAGTTTATTTCCTGTGTGAAACTCACCGGACTCGAGTCTCACAAGGTTTGGGAGAAGTCCCAGAACCTTTTTGTTACGCGGTTCTACCCAAGGCATCCTGAACACCTATGACAGTTATCAACAAACAGCCTAGGTAGTAGTGCCACTCTCGGTGACGCTTTTAGAAGCTGTGAGCGCACTCTGCTCGGAACAAAGAAGTTATTTTGCTCCGTCACAGGAACGCGCTTGAACCCTTCTTCTTGGCAACTGTGCTTGCGTGGGTACATCATGGTTTCGTCATAGGACCTAAAACCTCTAAGTCCAAAGGCCCCGTTAAGATTCGATCGACAGACCGTTTGGGTTGACAATACACATCTCATCGAGCACCATCACGTGTCTATGATCAGATTCTGTGTGGACAAAAGGTTTCGATTATGGTTCAGTTATCTTTGAAGATAGGCAATAAGGGAGTTAGAGCGCTTGGGACCACCCTTAATGTAAGTTCCGAGTCGCTTTGCTTTTGGCGTAATGTTCATGGTCGTCCATTGTGATTGCTTGGCTAGCGTGCGGTAAATCGCTATATGCATCATACGCTTCACTTGATGCGAAGTTACTATACCCTAAGATTATATGAGATGAATGCGACTATTAAAGCTCTCCGGTGACCGAATTTTGGGCACTGTCTACCCGGTCAGGTTCACCACACGACGCCATCGATTCGCTGACGGCCAACAAATCCGTCGTCTCCATTTCTAGAGGACTTTCCATGAGCATAGAATCAGGTCTTCCATCAGACGAATCGGGCGCTAGTCGTGGTGGTTCTGGAAAAAAGAGTTTCTCGAGATTCTCTGATCCCGGTGATGGATATATTGGCCCCTCAATGGGCGCATAGTCAATACGAATTCCTGGCGTCGTCTGGATGGGCGCAGGCTCGTAGTTGAAGCCAGCCTCAAATTTTAGCTCAACCTTGTGCGTGTCGTGATAATATTCCTCATCGAGTCGTTCCTCTAGAGAGACCGAAACTTCATCCAGTTCAAACTGCTGACTGATCTGGCGTTTTCGAACGACTGTCTTGGGTTGGAATATCGGTGTTGAGTCGGCCATATCAGACGGCCAGAAATGTGTGACATGATCATCCCAGTCTTCGAAGTCCAGCTGTAGTTCTGCATTGCACTCGAGCGTCTGAGCCAAGATGTTCAAATACTGAGTCTTTTCAATCGCACTCTTCTTCAAACAGTCCAATAACCAGTGTTTGATGCGATGTCGTATGGGTACGTCCTCGATAAGGTCCAATGTAGCGCTTTCTGAATGTGCGCGTGATGGCAAGCTCACTAATTTGTCGTTTTGCTCCGTGTGAGGAGCCGGCTCGGAAAGGGGTGTGGTACTAACCATATCTGTCCCCAGTTCAAGGTCGAGTTCTGTCTGCAAGTGCTGCAACCTCACTTCGCAGTCCATAATTTGTGTGAGTATATCACTGAAAATGGTTTCAGAAATTGAAACCCCATCTTCGCCGATGATCAAGCCACCGTCCTCAGTGATGGTCTCAGTATCATGCTGATCTATCGTAACAGCATTGATTCCACGGAGAGCATTGAATTGTTTCATGAGCCGGCAATATTCTGCCGTCGCCACTTGGTACTGGACTTCTGGCGAAGGAGGGAAAGAATTGGAGGTATGCGCTGAACTCCGTGCTTTCTCCTGTACTGGTTCCTTGAGGTCATCCATAGCCACATCTGAAAGCAGTTGTTGCAGGTCATACTGATAAAGGTCGTTCTCCATTTCCATCAAATTCCACTCTGAACCTCCCAACTTCTGTTCATCTTGGAGATGGTTGTCTTCGAGATACCCTAGCTTGTTGCGCTCGTTTTCAGCGATGAAGAAAGCCCTAGCTAGATCCTCTGGCATTGAGCTGTCAACGCTATTATAAAACTTCCGAAAGGCATTCATCAACACCGCTTCGGCATCTCCAGCTCGAATGCGCTGCTCGCGAATCAGCTTCGCAGTGGCGGAGACGGTTGAACGATCGATGAGTAATTGTTCTCGGGCCTCTGCTAGTTCCTCCTGCTGGTTTGATAGGTCGCCTAGACGTGACCGAATCTGCGTGAAGGCATGGTTTTTCTGAAGCACCTCATCTGCCATCGAGCCTTGTCCCCCACTGTCGTTCCGCTGGGATGGTGACATTAAGTCCAGAAAATTGATATAGCCATAAACAACGCGTGTAGTTCGAAGCGAGACTATTGAACAAGTACCGAGAAGTCCCGGCAGAGAGGTCGATCCATAACAACTCGAAAAGGGCGATAGGAAGACAAGTGACAACTGTTAGTTACAGTTGATGTACGCTGTTGGATAGAAGTGATATGGTCCTTGAGTGTACGTGGGATGGCTTAAGAGGCTCAACTTCAGGAGTGTATCGAAATGCGTTCGTTGGCTGGCGGTGTGAAGGAAGTCCGTGCCTTCCAAGTTGAAATGGGCTGGAAGGCGAATGACGGAACGCCAGACGAATCAGCCGTCGCGCTATAATAAGCGGGCACGACGCCTGATCCAACCAGAGGAGATGGAATGACGGCTCGGTGCAGGCACCTTTTAACACCAGCCCAATAACACCGTCGATCGCACTGGGTCTTCTTGTCTTTCCGGATAGTGGCGTGGCGACTTCCAATCACCCCTACGCTTACCCCCCACCTCCTTGTCGGTGGGTCATACGTTCCTCAGCTCTCCATGCAGTCCACATCGACATGCAGCTGCAGATAAAAGAGAGCGGGCGGACGACTACCAGGAAGCAACGGCACATGTGAATCCCTGGCACACCGTCTTCTAATGTGACGCTGTGGTGGATCTCGCAGAGCCGCATCTCGGCTGAACATATAATCACTGGCGTTATCGCTCATACTAGATCTCGCAGAGCCGCATCTCCGCTGAACATAAAATCATGCCCGGTTCTTAGCAACAATAGACACCGAGAGCTACACCGTCAGCACTCAAAGGCAATGGCATCCAATACTACGTTCCAAGATTGGATTTTTAGTAGTGCACATCAACAATACTATCGCTATGTCTTCACCACTCAAGGTATGGTTAGGATCTGCGTTACTAAGCTGTCGGTTGAAAATCGTATGCTAATTCTTAAAGGCCAATGGGTGTACGAATGGGCCCCTGAGATCACTGAAAGCTCTCGCACTGCAGAGTACGTGAGGTGTTGGCGTATATGCTGAACTGATACAAGCTGACCTCAGTTGAGCACTCGGCGAGGAATTCAGAATGATGGATATGACCCAAACATGGCGCCAGCAGGTTAGCATCAACGTTTTTCTATAAAGACGCTCTCTTTCTAACAAGAAATAGCACCTGTCGACGTACGGAGTTCACTTGGATTCACTGGAACTCCATATAGTGGCTGGTATGAAACACTTGATCAAGGTAAGTCAACCAAGCGTGTTGGAAATGAAAGGTCATCGCCAGCTCATACTCTCCAGCCTATCGGGTACGGACTGCAGCGGAAGCAAACACTTTCTTCAGGCAGGGCCGAGTATTTGCCATGCTATGGGCCGAAACAGCGGACGCTACTCTTGCACGTAACGGAACTGAGAATACCTCAATCACTATAGGAAGCTTTGGAGAGGGTGTCTACTCACAAATCCGTCGATTCGTAGTTGTCAAAGTCAACCGGAGGAGCCACTTCGTCTACGCCTGGTAGGGTGACCCTCTACACACTACTGACACTACTAAATTACGCTAGCCCGATATTCACATACGGAGACCAAGGTGTCCTGGAACGCGGTTACGACGCGTCTCAACACACAATCGTCTACCTCAAAGACCAAACACCGGTTTATCTTCCTGGAGAATTGGAGAAAGGCATGAAAAAAGAACCGATCCAAGTCCATCCCACAGACCCAAGAGAATACATGAGCCCTAGATCTAGAATTAGACTGGGGAAGCTCTATTCGATTGAATGGAACGTAAAAGTGCGAGATATTGGCAAAGTCTCGCCAGGAGACATGTCGAAGCTCATTCGATACTCCCAGGAAGAAGCGCCCACCGGATTCGATGCCGACGAAGATGATGCGACTAGATCCCCGCAATATCCTGAAACGTCATACACGCTTAGCAAATCCACCACCCATCCAGTAAATATTCCTCGACCAAGCCATGATGAGCTATTCCAGGACACGGGCCCAGGGCCAAGAATATATCCTGATAAGAATATTTCCGAACCAGCCTCGGGGGCTCGTGCATCAACCTACGCCAGTTCAAGTCCTATTACTTCACGTTCTGAAGTAACTTTCAATACAAACCCGGCAATACGTACCTCTTACAGTAGGATTCGAAAAAATTCACCCAGGCACGAAGAAAACAAAAGGGACGCAAACAGTGAGAATTCACCCCCGAGAGCACTTGATCAGAAGCGGAAATCGCATCAGAGTCAAGACATCTCTCTGGATCTGGATACATGGCAATCATCCCAAAATCAAGTTTTGTTCAACACCAATGACGGTGTATCTGAGGCTCAATCAGTCATGACAGAATCTGTATATGATACTAAGGATAATTGTCCACCAAAACTTCAGTTGCCTTTTTATAAGGATCTTCCGAAGAGACACCTTCTCCCTGAATCTGCCGACACTCTACATACCAATTGGAGGGAAATCAGAGCCGCGCTACCAGATGCTCTTAAATGGGACATTGAGTTTCACACGATGCATAGTGCGAGGAAAGGCCATTATGATAGCTGGACATATACACCACTTGAGTCTGACCAACCAGAACAAGTTCCGTTGACAATCGCCGGTGCTCCAGTTGTGCTACCTGTGGAACATACATGGCCTCCTACAGGAGGAGTACACCCGCCACCAGATCCGAGGCTTTCAGCTCCTATCGACTGTCATTCCCAAGTACCATTAGAGGTTATAAAAGACTTGTTCCTTACATTTGAGGGCTGCATTGGGTTCTACGTCCTGATAAGCGGTCTACTACAAGTTATCGTGCCTAATGATTTTGATACAAGATGGGCATCTTCACACCTTCCACACAGATACGGTGGCATGAGGGTTTGCTATATCATTCAAACGATGGAACCGACGATGATTGCAAGCAGCTTAGAGACAGGGAGCGCCACATCTTCAGGAAACTCAAACATCGGTAGTACGTCAAGAATATTTCAGCCTTCACGACTTACAACATCGTCACTCCCTCCTGCACTTCAGCTTAACGACTTCATCGAGGCTCGTGGAGAGTCAAGGAATAAGGAGAAGTTTCGAGGTCGGATAGGCCTGAAAGTCATGAAAAACGGAGATCCATACGTACTTATGTCCTCACATGTTATTACCGAAGCAATACAGGCGAAGTCGCGCTTCAGGACAATGTTTTCAAAAAGTCGCGATGGCGCAAAAAGAATAACAGGCGACTGGAATAATTTTGCTGAAATATGGGCAGGTAATGAAAAGGTAAGTCACAAGTATCCTTTGTTCCTAGAGACATGAATATGAATGCGCATGTTTCGTGGCCCGCTGGGCCAGAAATTGTTCAAAGCATTCTAGTTCAGGGGTTTCCTGCATCACAAGTTCACATTAGCAATCGGATTGCATAAGCGTTTGATTGCTACCCTGGTCATATACCGGACCATATAGATTGAGCGCTTTTGAATAGCCCTTACTGTATATCACACGGTGTTGGATTTAATCTAACTATGGTTACAGATTGGTATAATCGAGAAAACTTTCGACCCAAACGCAACGAGACTTCCCGATGGTTTCACCCACGACATCACGTTGATCAAACCGCGCAATGTTGCAGTGGTAAAGGACATAATTTCTCCTATACCTGGGCTTGGCTGGCTGAATTGTGAATCATGGAATTCTCTTCGTCAACGATCAACAAATGTCAAGGTTCTAGGTCTAGCAGATCCGAAAAGCGCCGCGAAGACCTTGAAGTGCGACATTGATTCAGAGATATCTGTTATTGGGGAAGCCATATTCAGGAATGAAAAGAATGCACCTGGTGCAACGCCGTTGAAGGATCATGACATATCAACGTGGACAAATTTTGTCTCACGTGCCCTGCTCTACCGTATGTACCCAAATTTCGATCCGCCGACCGGATACAGTGGCGTTGCGCTATACGCGGATGGCACAAGAGAGGACGGGACTGAAGGTCCAGGTGTCATTGGGCTGCAAAGTTTCGTACAACGAAGCCAAGGCGACGTAGACTTGGACTTGGAGGGCCCCGCACTGGAGGCGAGGCTGAAGAGGGGGAGAGTAGCATTTTATGGAGTATTTCAGATACCTGATGAGTTGAGGAAGGATTACACAATAGCGTCTACAAGCAAAACGGACTAAACTAACCGGGATTTGAACGATCAGTCGATCGACCAAACGGATATAATCGGCAATGCTGGACCTGGGGATACACAACAAGGAACCAAACCCAGTTCCAACGATGCCGATATACACCTCACTTTTTAAACGACCCCACAACCTGTGCAACACCAAGCAGAACCTGCACGATTGTCAAGCAGACAACAGTGGTAGCAAACCTGTGTGTAGTTAGCCACCATTGTTGCATGGTTGTAGAACGTCGTACAGAAATGTCCAGAATTGCATCGTATCTCTTCTATCGCGGAACAATATCCAAAAACTCCAAGGCCTTGATGTTTGGAGATGTCTCTCTAACAGAGTTATGCGTGGCCAAAGGTATGGGAAGATATCGTAGGCCCATTCAGATAAAGTATTGTTTTCTACGAGGTTTATAAGCATTGGATCGAATTCGCTTCGAACATGATCTTTTCTTTTAGACTTCAGACTATGGAAATCTTTGCAAGATGCCATGACTTTGCGACGATACCGGTGCGCGGAGCATGACCAACACCAACAAAAGTTTGTAAGGCTGGAGAAGAGGCGAATTCTAGCGTGCATTGGCTTTGCAAACCATGCGTTAAAAAGAATACCGTATGAGTCTCGTATCTCCTGAGCCAGTTCTGATGGTACCCCAACAGCCTTTGAGGTCGTTGCTCCGAACGCGGAAGGCAGTGCAAAAACTTCTAAAGTATGCCGCCCACCATGTCTCGATAGCAGCATGTGCCGGGAGATGTTGTGAGTCCATGATACCTCAACAGCGCTAAGAACGTTCAGTGTAAAGGCATTGAGGCGAATTGCCTTAATTGAGAGCGATTCGAGAAAATCGATGTCGTCCAGTGGCTGGCAGAATGCAAGGTGAGCATTGGGTATACCTGTTATCGCACATGTTAGCATGAAGATCTATAGTGTATCGTGAAAAGTGCAATGAGGTTGTGAGCGTGCCGAAGTGTCTTAGACTTACTTGCGATGGTTTGCGTGCCACCCGAAAGCTGGGAGTCGCTAGTGTGCAGCGACAATTG
Source organism: Phoma sp. ATCC 74077 (assembly GCA_033682645.1). NCBI lineage: Eukaryota > Fungi > Ascomycota > Dothideomycetes > Pleosporales > Didymellaceae > Phoma > Phoma sp. ATCC 74077. The sequence goes on along the minus strand of JAWDJC010000005.1, from coordinate 588,373 downwards.
ATTCAAAGGGCTTTGCCCACTAATCGAGTTCGACACCAGCATTGTCAGCTTTATTGCAGTTCGCATGATTTCGTCCGTACGATCATTCCTTGTAGGGTCCCATCTTTCACGTGTAGGAAGTAGTCCGCTTCCCTGAACTAAGCCGGAGAGGTTCTGATCGTATGGCTTGCTGAACGCCATCGTGACCTTTCGATTACCGTGTATTCGGAGGAACGAGCTGGACATGGTGGTCCATGTCCCCAGTACATACATCACTGCATCCTCAACACTTTCCTTTCTAGAAGGACTTCCAGTTTTAGTGCCGGTGAACAGCTCTTCGAAGCCAGACAGTACAAGCTTATCGAGCAGCGCCTGGATGCTGTCCGGTCTTGGAGATCCAGAATCATCAACCAAGCTTTGTGTGAAATGCTCAATCACCGCTATGAAAAGCTTCAGATAGGCACTCAGAGTTCCACGACCAAGGTATCGGTTCGAAATGTAATTTAAATATGGTTCGGCGGTCGCGTGGTCGACAAAGCCGAGGGCTTGTGCAAGATCATAGCGTATGTCTTCAGTGGCACTTGTACGTTTACGAGACATTTTGAAGGCCTGGTTAAACGGCCTTAGATTATGGATGGTGTTGTGTTAGGTCTGCATACCTACTTGAAAGCCCCTTAGCTTGCTGTATGAGTGAGGCTAAGGGTTGTTGATACATGCCACGAGAAACACGGTGTAGGAAAGGTTTGCCCGACAACTGGGGCGCAGTCGCCATGGCGGGACAGGAGGCCGCCTTCTAAAATCTGCCCGCACGACCTGCCCACCAACGCGGCGCCCCGCTTCGAACAACGTTCTGCCTCGATCTTGGACGTGGTCGCAACCTCACGGACGCCATTACTCGTATCTTTTGCGAATGATGACAAAAGAATAGTCGAGACTCTAGACTCTTTGGCTAGGGGCCGCCTACGCACGAGCGCGGTGCTGCCGAAAGATGTGATTAATTTTTAGAGGGCTTCACAAATTGCTCACAATTCGACGTCAGTGTACAGCCTACCAGCAATGTCGTGTCATAGATGATAGCACCATATTGTTCTACACAGACACCTCGCACATCTTTTTCTAGGGTCATGTGTACATGTAAAATACTAGTAAATGCCTCCTGGATACAGCTAACCTGTTCAAGCTTCACTTACCTTAGATCGTGGTAGCCTGTGAGTTGTAATAGGTACTGAAATGCAATTGTAGCTAGGTGTGCAAAAGATTATGAATACTGACGAGGCTTATAGTTGTGGCTGTGTGGTATTGGCCTCCTGATTGCTCACCTACAGAAGTTTGCCTTGAATCTGCCTTGTGCCTGATGATTCGCATACCGAGCATATTAGGTTCCGGTGGCTTCATCTCCAATTTATGTCTTGTAGGACGCAGCTAGCAGTGAGTGGAATATATGCAAGAGATTTTAGAGATGTCACTTGAATTGGGCCGTGTGAGAGCTCGTACTCGCGGTGATGAAATTACTAAGCTGACGATATAAGGGACATATGAAGGGAAAATACGACCATATGCGCGAAACGTGATGCGACCGTATAAGTGTAGAGCATAAAGAATGACAAGCTAATCGTAAGCCATTGACCGAGACGTATAATGTGTAAGAGATAAGGAAGCAAAAGGGGCCGACCCAGTATTAGGGCGTAGAAGGCTGGTGGGACAGTCTGTAACACCGTAAAAGAAGAGACCAAGGCATGCGAACGTATAGTTGGAAGCGATCATCAATGGGAGGGCCTTTCTTCTTCGTCGTAGTCGTCGTCATCACTAGCGTGGGCAGCTTCATCGGTGACATCGGCCGCCTGTCGTGTATCATTTCCGTTCTCCATATTCCAGTAGCCAAGAAACGTAGGCATCCACTCAGGATGTACGTAGCCCAGGTCCTTGACCTTGACGTTATATTGAATTGGATGATGGATGCCAAAGTAGATCCGGGAAGCTCGCGATAGAGGAGACTCGCCTTGGTTCATGACTACGCAAATAGCGAGCTTTGATAGCTGTTGTTCACCCGGTATCAACTGGGGAGAGTATCCGTAAGAATATGCAATTGCATGCTCATCTGGAACAACGCCGTGCTTCCGTGTGCCTTGTCCAGAATAAGTGAAGATCGGTCTGTTGCAATTAGTAAATTCAAACGCTACGAATCGGGTACCTACACAGCAAAACAAAATTCCCTCTTTCGTCGGACAATGATGAACCGGCGCACCTGTGTGTGAACCATTTCGTTATACCGGACACGTGACAGTGCAGTATTGTAGTCGGTCACAGCATTCAGTGCGTTATGGCCAGCTGATTCTGTGAAGAGGACTGAGAAGAGCTGCACATTTGTTAGCGATCGCGCTTGTTCAGACGATGTTACAAACTCACTCTTCCCTCTTGGAAATAGCTTCCGTCTCTTACATAAAATGCTAAGTCTGGTTAGCTGAGATGCATGCTTGTGATGCCTAGTGTAATATATTTACAAGGATCAAGAGACTCATAGTTGGTATGAGCCACAGGATTGTAGAAGTCGTAGGTTCCTGCAACGGTGTTCCCTACACGATTCTGTGCGTGATTTGGATGGAATGCCGGGCCTGCACTGGAACCGGAAGCGTATGGGTTTGGGTGGTGTATTGAGTCGCGTCTATCTACTGGGAGCCAGTCGAGAAATAGCCACTGTCCTAATGCTTGTTAATCGCATTCCGAAACCGAGCTCGCTTGATGGAGCCGAACCATTAACGTATTGGAGACGATACCAGCGCTTCTCATTTTCGTCCCATCGCGTAGTGATGTTCGGATCAGCCATAGTTGCACGCGGGCCTCATGGCAGTGGGTGGTGTCACGACTCGAACCAGCTGTGACCACGTCGCTGCGCACCGCTTTAAGTGCGACTGGACAGTCACGCAGCAGAGCCGCAGAGAAAAATAGCGGGACAGCTGCGGGAGGTGCTCTAAAGTAATAGCCATGATGCCGACGCAACCCTCCAAGATGTGCAATAGAGTGGAGGTGCGATACGTGTTAGCAGACAGACAAGGGGCCGCGACAGGCTGAGCGCACACCCCAGGCGCATCCGATGGCAGGACTAGTCCACTTTCGGTCATGGGCCGCTCCCACATCCGACGCCGCTTTAGCCACGTAATCAGCCAAAGAATGAGACGGTCTTCCCACCCTGCTACATTCCGTCCGTACCCACCAATCCGGCACAAGGCAGAGGCCTTGTGCTTCGGCCAATGCGCGCTATTGCGAAAGGATATTACGTCTGTTCTGGCCGCGCTACCCTCGCGATTATGTCCTTCCTTTAATCCTTCCTCCATCTCGAATATGCACCTTGTCGTCCAATGCCTCACAAGCAGTCACAGTACTGTGCCAGTTCTACTAGTCTACAAGTCTCGTGTGCTTCCAGTGGGCTCAATACCTTTGTGAACGCGGATGACTGGCTCTGACACAAATCTAGTATCACAATCGGAGACCGGAAATTCCAAACCATATGTCGTCACGTCTCGGCCAGAGCGTGTCGACACTCCTTTGAATCACTTCCAGCCAAATGCCGGTGCTCAACCACTGGTTTCGACCTCTGGATCGCCAACAAATCTTCAACATGGGAACGGAAAGATGGCACAAACTGGATCCATCGTTCAAGCGGATCAGCCTCAAGTAGAGTCAAAGTTCTCCAACCTACCAGTGCCACCGCCGCCACCACCACCTCCACCGCTATCAGGACTTGACCTGCCACCTCCTCCAGAGTTCACACAGGAGATTGTCCCGACCCATGCTCCTGTTGCAGAACGGCCCGCTTTCGTTGAAAGAATTGATCAGGTACAGGAAGAGTTGCGAGACTCTCGAGACGAAGCACTGGGCTCTCGCTTCCGCTTGCAAGCCAAACGCAGGGAGCTTCGAGACTTACGGGAAGCAACAGGTGCCAAGGATGGGTCTGTTTTTAACTTGTTACGGCGCTACCTGCACGAGAGCAATGCCAATATACCCCATGACATCGAAGACGCATTCAACGAGGCATCCTCGCTTAGAGATCGTCTTGGGATACTCGAGGCTGAGTATGACGAGGCTGAAATCAACTACAACACTCTGGAATGGAACTACACCCGCAAGGAGTCGCAATTCGTGGAAGCGCTCGTGGAGAACCAATTGGTACCCTACTCGACGGTCAAACGGACAACAGACGACCATACTTTCTCAGTTTCGAACCACCATCCCGGCGAGCTTCCCACTGCATGGCCCAGTGCAGCCCAACTTGACGGCAACGGCCCCGGTACTGATCGGGAGGTGCTAGTTGAGCCCTATTATCACGATCTCAACTCGTCTAACCATGCTAATTCAAACCTTCGTCGAGGTGCATCCCTTCGAAGTAATCACAGCATTACTCGTTCCACAAGACGGTATAGCGAGAACGGCCCTTCGCATACACGATCAGCCTGGCTTGCAAAGTTGAAGCGAATCGATGACTGGCTGCTCGAAATGATTGCAAACTCTCCTCTTCAAAAAGCCCATCTAAAAGCGATGCATTACTTGGACTATTTAGACGATGAATCTTGGTGGAAGCAGGTGAATAAGTACTGGAGCGTTGACACTGAAGAAGCGCCCATCTTTCACACAGGCGATTCGACTGTGTCCCATCGCATTGCCAGTCAACATGTTTCGACATCAACTGTTGATATCATGGGATCGGATGGTTCTGTGGTAAAGGTCGGCAACTCAACGCCTCTTCTGTCTGGAGACCGGAACCTAGATGCTCTCGAGGCTACTAGCAGACCAACTAGCATCAAGGCTGGAGATCTTTCTGATACTGGTGCACAGGATGAAAGGATGTCAACACAACGTACGAGCGAAATGGATGAGACCGCCATCTCTGGTTCTACTGGGCCAACACCTAGTCGCCGCACATCTTCCAGCGGAGGGCATGATACAGAGACTACTTGGGATCATCCATGCGGGTGCATTAATTGCATTCGTCGCTCGACTCCATTACCAGTCTTCCGCCGCGAACAGTTTGAATCATCTCCCAGCACACGGCAAGAGTCTGATCAGGATAATCAAAGTGCTCCCGCAACCCCAACGCAGCGAGGCCAGAATGAAGAAGCGCTGACCATGTCTGGTATGCTCTGTAACTCGGTAGATCTACAATCGAGCGAGCATAAGGCTCAGCAAACTCCGACAGCGATGTCTAAAGTGCTGGCTACATCTCACACGTCGCGAAACACTTCTGGGAAATGGACTGAACCTCAATCACTGAGCGCTAACCCTAGGACTGCTCCCTCGGACACAGCTCATACCCCATCGCCACCCAGTCTGAGTTTATTGCCATCGCCCATGCTCGAAGTAGACCCACCTTCTCGGCCATCCCAACCCCAATGTCCCATCGCACCCCCAATCTCAACGGATGGAGCCCGGCGATGGAGACAGTTTCCGTTTCCTCTTCTCCCACTTACAACGACCGCCGTAGAGCCGTGCTGGCACGGAAAGCACCAACTGAACCTCAAGGATTTTCCCTTTGTTTCCGGCGTCAAATTTCGCATTTCACTACCTGGGCCTACTTCTGATGATTTGTATTTATAGCTTGTAACATAACATCATACGCCTTTCGATTAGTACTCTGGACCCTTCTAGACTGCTCTATGGAGTTTGTACGGCGCTGGGTCTTCATGTTGACTTTACCTTCACTTGTTGAAATCGGAGCTCTATACCTTTATTCATTCAAGCGTCTTCTGGGCCTTTATTGCATAGACTGGTATTTCTAGATCCAATCTCGCATCAGCACGGCGTTTTTAGCTTTTGTTTCGGGGCCCTGTAGTCGAGTTTGTGGGTACAATGCTTTCTCTCGGTGCGGAGATTGTTCCAAATTTCGTTTGTTCAGATGCAGTATACGCGAAGTCACTTTCAGCAGTTCAGAGACTCTTATTTCTTTTCTCCCATTATTTCCAAAGTATGAGCATATGGATGATTTCGTACAGGGGCGAAGTATGAGGAGAAAGCGAAGTTGTTGGACCGGAGTACCCCATGAAGATCTGGACCGATGACAGGAACAGAGTGTTGGGCTGGTTCCGGTCAGTTCGTTGCCTAGAAATTTGCCGTTGACTTTTGATCGCAATCAATGACATTCACAGGCTTTACAATTGTTTGTTCAATCTTCTTTCTTGTCAAATCACACATTGACATCTTTCACCGCAAGATCTTGCTGTTGATAATCGACCAATCGAGACGTCCTACTTCGAAGGCGTCACTGTGAGGTGCAGATTCAAGCGGACAGCAGCTAAGTTTAGACCTTCTGCTCAATTTCCCGTCCGCGAGTCTCACCGCACTTGTGCGTACTTCCACACCGTTCATTTCACCGCCTCTGCCACACCGTCTCATACGTAGAATCGAGCTGTCGATGCCTCCAGTCAAAGTAGTGCAACTGTCCACAAGGCAGCCAGCCAGAGAGTCACACATAGCTAACACGCATGTGTAATGTGCTATCACCCGAGCGACGCGACGAAGGCAATGCGGACTTCATTGGTCTGACACGCAAGACGACGGCGCGGGTCCAATAGCGAGGACATGACTTGCAGCTCGCAGCCTACAGCTCGTTATCGCAGATTGCGGAATCCGAGCTTCGAATACCCCGCTCGCGCCGTCTTACGACAACGTGGAAATTTGCGAAAAGCCCGAAGATATTTGGTGCATAGGGTACAAGTATATGGTCCAAGGGTCCTTTTGCTTAAGTCAGACGGGGAATTCGGTCGAAACTTTCCCAGGGTGCGAAACAGCCCTAGGACAACGGTGGTCCATTTCCCTCACGCAAGGCAAGCAGGCGGTTACTAGGTTGCTGGGCCGCGGAATTCGCATCCCTGGAACCGTGCAATAAAGGCGGCAAGCTGGTGTTCGGCCTGATGCTTGCGTTGACCGACAATCAAGGACATGGCTGCTGCGAAGGCTGATTGCAGCGAATCAGAAGCAGGGCATCAATCCTTCGAATTCGACGACTTTTGTGAAAGTTGAGATGGCTTTAGGAGAATCGACGTTCAAATAAAGTTGTTAACAGTGGCAAATTCGACGATCATTTCCGTTAGACTGCGTCTTTTCTAGTCCTTCAGAGTCTTTTTGATGCCTGAGGTTTCCGGTCAGAGCTGCGAGAATGACGGGCGGGCCGCCCCCACCATGCACATGTGGAACCTATGCGGAAGCGCTCGGACGCTGCACCCGATTTAGCCCCTGCCATAATGCAGCGTGTCATCGTGTCGCACAGTTGCCTCGTCAGTCCTGGTCTGTGGCATGTGACGAAGGCAATAACGTGACAATGAGGCTCAAGTTGATGGTTGAAAGGTGATTCGATGGCTCAAGGCGTCTGCTGAGTAGGGCATTCGTGACTCCCTCGGCTATTTGCACTCTCGTGATATGCGCTGGAGGACCAATAGAGCCATTACATCGATCTCGTGCAAGAGGCCCATGCGCTATTGGCGAATGCACGTATCGTGATTGCTTGAATCGGAAATAGGCAAAACGAATGGATGTCTGGCTCTTGCAGGGGAACACGTGGTAGGTTGTTTGACTCGCTTCAGGTGAGGCTGAAGATAAGGGAGACGGCCCGAATGTGCAAAATGAACAACTTCTCACAAGTCAGCAACCGAGATTCCCAAGTCTTCTCTGATGAAAAAACACTTCGAGCTGTGGCTTAGGCGCTGACAATTACAGGACAAGGGCTACGCAGCTGTACTCACAGTTGCATGTGTAAAACGAGCTGTCAATGGGAAGCTTGTCCTGCCCCAAAATTGAAGATCAATACAATAATACGGTATTGGGAAACTTGCGTATCTCATGTCAAAACCTCACTGTTGCACCTTGTACGACTCCACTGTTTTCAGACATCGCTGGCTGTAATGCCCGAAGTACCGACTTCACCTTTTTTGTCTTTAGATCATTTGCCTTCTTTCGCAAAACGTGCTATTGAGCACAAAAGCGGCAAGTAGATGGCTCTAGGATTCTTGCTTGTGAGACTGGTGACATCACGAGACCGTACCACTTATCACCTTCCCGTCACACCAGGTTCACAGAGTACGAAACCTGATCTAAACAGTCTTCAGTGGTGGAACAACAAACAACTGGAATACGTTCGCTTGTGGTGAGTTTCGCATAGGTGGGCAGCGCATCGGGATGTCGTGCCGTTTTGGCGAAGTTTGGCTACAATTGATTGGCAATAGTCCTTGTAAAGCGATCCACGCACAGAACATATGTCGAAATAACTACCGTGCCTTAGATGATATTCCGCTTGGTCTGACACGAGTAAATGCAATGATGTGTCTCAACTTCCAGGCACATTATTTCTCTCGAGCTTCCTAAGATAGAAAAAGGGATAACCGCCCGTGCACCCGTATAACCGTTCGGTCCCGTTAAACATCCCTGCTACCCGAACCGATCGGCAACGGCTTCGCGCCGCCTGACCCACAATTGTGCCCCTCATCCAGAGCTTTGCATTCCCCCGCGTTTTCTAAGAGTACCAGATCTCTGGAACTTGCACTTGCAGGACTTTAGGAGGAGTCATGCGAACGACGATGATCAGGAACTTGTCTTACTTTTTCTGATGAAGGCTGTGTTCGTAGGATACTAGAAACATAGTTCGTCGAAAGTGCGTGGGGGGAGATTAGGCAATGTCATTCTGGCGAAGTTGCCCTCTCACCGATCAGACTTCACCCGTGGGACCCTGGACCCCTTGCTCTTGCACAAATCTGTGGGACATCCGGTTGCACCATCCAATGAATCCCTTACGGTGCAAGCCTTGGATGTTACCAACGATCGACGCGGTGAAAGGGGTGCGCGAAGATCGATCGATTAACAAAGGCACCCAATCAGCATGTCGCGGCAGTTAAAAAGAGAAGCGCCCAATGGTTGGCTACCTCAGCCTTGTGGCCAACGATGGTCAATACGATAACAAATTCAAATGCCATTGGTCACTGATGTCTCAAGGCTGATGTGACTGTAGAAGAGCGACTACTGTTTGACTAAACTAGAAACGATCGTGCGACTGTGCAAAATGCAGGAGGTAGGAAACAGGATCGAGATGATGAACAAGCAGCCACGTCCCTCCAAGCGAGTTTGTGATCTCATTGCGCGCATCTCCTACCAATTATTCTTCATATTGCATACACTATGAGAGTGACTGCCTAGCTTTCGACGCTGCGTTAGTCTCAGGCGGGTGTGCGTATCGTCCTAAGGGCGTTGAAGCGGACTCCAACAGCAGAGCCTCAAGAAGTGACGAACCAGGCGGTGGACCAGACCTCCATTGCGGCACACCATAGTCAGCTGAGCTATGTCTCCCCACGCTGATCATCGATGCCGGGCGTCTTGTTGGACTTGGTGTTCTGACCCATACAACGTCTGATGACGATGACTCTCTCCTTGTTCGTTCGTCGGCAGACACCCTTGCAACCTCTTCGTCTGACTTTGGGGAGCCTGATGGATTTTCTAACCACCGGTTTATGCGCTCCTGTGCAGTGAAGAAGTCCCCGATGATGGCTGATGATTCTTGCCGTACTTCCGGTTGAGGTCCTGTGTGGTCCGAAGTTGATGTGGAGCTGTGGATTTTGGTCTGGTAGAGCACTATTGGATATTGAGGCTCTTCAAAATCGATGCCATCCTGGATGCAGCGCTTCTTCAGCTCGTGTACCTCAGCCTGAGCATCACGAAGCTCTCGTTGTATCCTTGCTCTTTCATCCCTTGCTTGCTCAAAAAATTGAGCGTCAGTACTCAAATCAGTCTGGCCTGTAGCGCGGAGGAATTCTCGCTCCTCGAGTCCTTCTCGAAGATCGAATTCAAAGTTATTCAGGCGCTCGAGATGTATTCGTAGATCTCCCATGCGCGAATATAGCCTGTCTCTTAACCCTAAATCCTCGTCAACGTCAGGATTGCTTTGCACAATGGTGTGTGAAGAGCCTGACTGGACTTGTATAGCATTGGGAGCGGCGTTCTGATGTAGTTCCTTATCCAGCTCCCGATAGACCTCTTCTTCCACGCATTGCAGTTGATATTCATAATTGGACAGGATGTCTTCGAGGGCAGCGCTCCGCTCGCGTAGGGACGTAAGATCGTTTCTGCTACGATTGAGCTCGTGGTACAGCCTGTTGAGCGTATCTCGGCGCTGTAAATCAAAGTTTTGAACCATGGTAATGTTGAGAACCGACATAAACTCGTCCATAACCTGCTTAAACTCTTCCTCTTGCTGGCAGCACTGATGTTTTTCCCGTCTTACACCCGTCCTCGTAGCTAGGATAAGGTTTCTCAATGATGCGATTCGTGATCTTGCCAGCATCCATATTTGAATAAGAGCCATATGTGCTACTGAAGCATCCTCGGATGAGGATGGGGCTGTGGATTCTTGGTTGATTTGTGGTGAGATTTCATAATCCTGCTGAGAGGTTGCATAAGGTGTGGCATGCGTCGTGGGGGTTTGTTCTTGACATCCTTGATTGAACATGACAGATGGTGTGCCAGTCGCAGGAAAGACAGGAGCGCGCATCCGCCTATGTTCAACATAATGAAGAAAGGGACTATCTCTACGCTCCACAGTTGATCCGTCTGTGTCATCCCTTGATCTATGTAGAGTAAGTATCCTCACCTTCCGGTATGTTCGTCTACGACATATTTACCGGTATGGAGACTCTGTTTCGGTACTCGGCCATATTGAGGGATGCGGACGCCACGGCAGAGGCTGCTGATGAATGTCTGGCCCAAACATGTGTATGTTGTTAGAATATGTAGAGTCTTACGCGCATCATAAGGTGTTGGGATGAAGGGAAGAAAGGTGGTGGAGCCGGCAACAAGCTTGAGCAGCGCTAGGGATGGACAGGGGTGGCGTAACGAAGCAATGTTCAGGCACGCAGCACGCTTAGCGCGCTGCACGTCAAAATAAGCGCATTCACCGGAATCTGCACGCTCCTGTCTGCGGGATGACCTGGCGACTTTCATTTTGCCCTATTCGCCCAGTGCTCTGATTCACCCAATACCACAGATGAGAGAGCCGCACACGTGATGAAATGGGCCACAAGCATATAACTGCATCTAGGATGGGTACACTCCCGTGCCTAGGTAGCTTTGTGCACCTCGATGGCGTGGCAGGAATATGATCACGCACGCAAATCGTGGTACTACTACGATCAAAACAGCAACACTTATGTGTATTCCAATGGGCTAAGAATACCTCGACCGCCATCCACTCTAGGGTATGCGCACGGACTTAACACATCTCCCCTGATCACGGAGCTGACACGCCTTATGGAATAGGTACGCAGAAGGTGAGGCGGCACAGCCAACATCCACCAATCCATCTGGGGCATCTCATGGCCGAGTACCGAGCGGGACAAGTAGCGACTTGAGCTTCGCAAGCGACTTCTCTACTCTTTCGATCAGCAGTCACAGTGCGACGGGTGGCAGCTCTGGCAGTAGCGCTCCCACGTATCAGATTAACGTTCCGAGTGGCCATACAGGCTCAACCAGAGGTTATGTCACATCTAATTATGGCTATACCCCTACTCCGGCAGCCACCTATCCATACAGTGGCTATGCTCCCCAAGTGTCGCTTTCTTCATATCAAAGCTCCAACTTAACCAGGCCCACGACGTATGGTCGTGCGCCTTCCTATGCCGGCCTCGCCCACAACCAATTGACCAATCAAACGACTGTGACACGACCAAGTGATGAGGAGCTTCTCAACAATGTAGGCCGAGAAGTTGTTTTAGACCCCACTGTCGAAAGCACGCCGCCCGATTTGCGGAGCTTAGGAGTCCGACCTCATAGGATATTTCGTGGATCAACAAGAACACACGGAACACAAGAGAGACTCAACCCCAGTTAGTCATTGTCATACTCCCTCTGACCACACCCACTGATTCAATTCTGCAGGCTTCTATGTAAGAACCCCGGGCTGTAGCTATTTCAAACGAGGGGTCGTCTTTCGAGTATTATGGCCGGAATTACGAGGGGATATGGGACGGGATATCACCATCGCGACAACATCTTTTGGGGAAGATATCTTCTACAAAATTCGATGGTTTGTGGTGGTGAGAGAAGGCCATAACTGTTGTACATGCCTGTAAGCATGCTGGAATCTTATACTGCCCCAAAATATCTAACAACACCAGATCTATACAGACCTATAGTGGGCGAGGGGTGCCAGCAAACAAACCGAAAAACCATCATGCCATCATGTACACCGGGCAACACGAACCGCAACCAGAGCCTGATGAAATAGTAACCGATGAACCACCCATGGGACCTTCAATCCGCGTCCTTGGCAGCAAGCGTTTTAACAAGATGGATCCCAAGTCGCGCGTGAACTTTCTCAAAATCTACACGGTAGAACACAATGTTAAAGTCGAAGACTTCGGCTCAGTTGACCCCAACGATGAGTGGAAGCTCATCACGCAGTTCAACTCGCACTGGGGGATCCCCGGAGATGAAGCCCTGCAACCAGCCACTCGATCGAAGTACTATGATCGCGCCACCTATGGACCTGCTCCAAGCACTCATGTACCATCATATGCAGGTTCAAGTGTTACGGCCCCACTGGCAGCCACTTATAATACCAACTCCACAATGTATACTTCATATAACAACCCTCCAATTGATGAGCACACCATCTCAGGTCATCAATACCAAGATCCTACCACAAACACATATACAAACTCCAGCAACGCAACTTACCCATACACAGCCTCCAACAACGCATCTTACTACAGCACTGCTGTGGCAGAAGATACGTATGACACAGACCCACGACCTGTTCATCACCGCAGATCGAGCTCTCACCGGTCAGAACGAAATTACAGCACGCGGAGGCATTACTGAGATTTCCTCTATTACAATGAATACGTGACAACATTTCCAAAGTGACACGCCTTGCGTGCGCTATACTATACTATCAATACTCGAACTATTTTCTTTTCGCTCAATACCATCATCTCGCTTCCTCATACCCTTTTCCTCATACTCTTAGGCACGACTCTTATGTGCGTTGGTTTCGTTCTGCACCGACTCTCATATGTATTGTATTTTTGTATTTCGTGTCGATAAGTTTCTTTTGTAATTATGATTCTACGGCCATATCTCACAGCGTTAAGTGTGCGAGGATCTAGGATGTCTTACATCCGAGGCGCGACTTGTGAGGCGACGTTTGACCCACCTCAGTTAGGCAAGTTTTGTCACTTGGTATTTCCTAGGGCTCGCCCAACTTTCTCGCAGTTCGTCATCTTTTCAACTGGATCTTTGAATCCATGTTTGTCCTTTATTGTCGTCGCGATGATCATTTGATTACATGACTGGGATGCGCGGGGCGCAGGATACTTGTGTCGGCTTATGTAATCCCATCGGAACGAAGCTGTCAAGAAACTTTGGGAGGGCTCAACCCTAGCGCTCACCGTGAAGATACTCCCCTGAAAGTAATTTCCTGGTTAGAAGTAACACTAGACTGAGCTGTACCTCCGTTGAACCCTGCGGAAGATCTTACCCTCCGCGTCGTTCTGTATCGCCACTACAACCAGTCTTGTGATAGAACTAAGCGAGTACGACCATGGATGTTGTGCATTAGCTCCCGTAGTGGGTACTTAGTCCTTCAAGCCCAACACGTGGGTGTTAGCCATGATGCAACCGTGCTCGAACCAGAAGTTCAGTGATGGCAGACTCAATACTAGAGGGCTCATAACAGAATTTCATCACGGAATCTTCAGTTTAGGGCCACTTAGCTTCATGCCATGCTATGCCATTTCACTACGAAGCTATCGATGCCGGGGTTGAGAGTAGTACGCCATCTAGAAATATGAGGGCGACGGCCGTAAAGGCATGTGCGAGATAAAGAGAGAGAAAAAAGTATGAGTGCGACGCAATGGGCGGGAAAATAAAAAAGCTGACGCATATGCTCATGTGGCAATGCAGAAGTCCTTGACGTACCTGAAAGAAAACCAATGGGAGGAGAACGCATTCATGACCGTTACGATTATACACTCTTCCGTATGTATGAAGAATGCAACAATAGTGATAAACAAAAAGACGAAAAAACAACAAACTAGGGAGGCCTGCGTATAGTGCAGAGTCTTCCTTTCCCATCACTCCCCGCGCATCGCACTGTCAAAATAAGCTTGGATCAGGTACCTGTGCCCATCCATGACCATGCCAACGTCGAGCAATTTGACATTGTGCTCTACAGCGTATGCTTTGCCATAATTCACACGACTCTCTGGTTCGAGGGTCTCGGTGGCTGTTGGTATAACTTGTATTGAGTATTTGTTGAGGTATTCTCCTGGAAGCAGATTCGGCGCCGGCACCGAGGTATGTATAACGCCGTGATCTTGCATTATGATGCCAGGCTTCGTGGCGCCTTGACCTTTGTAGGTTTGTATCGGGCTATGCGCTTGGTGAGTCTAGATTTTCATGCACGGTTTTGTGCCAAGTGTACGTACATGCATTGACTAAAGGTGCCCTTGTTTCTCACCACGACGAAGCGCCGTATCTCACTGTAAGCCTGTTCTCCGAACCGAACCGTGCTGAAATGCGTCGAATTGCGTGTTTTCCCGGGGTTTGCCTGACCAGCAGGTTCAGTCCACAACACTTTGAAGACCTAAGTACACCATTAATACTTTTGCTAGACCGACAAAGTTGTGATAAGACGATAGGACTCACCCGACCGAGGACAAAAAAATAGGTGTGATGATTTCTTGCAACCCTGCGAAAGCCTGAAACAATTATAATTCTGCTATCAAAAAAGAAAGGAAAAAGGAGGCGGTCTTACGGGGATCTAATTGCTCAGCATTACTTGGGTCAGGACCAGATTGAATGAATCTTCTGTCTAAATAGCCTATATTGGCCTGCACGTCTGGAGGAAGAGAAGCTACTGTTGATCGAGAGATCGCTGGCTGCGGGACCGCTATAGGCGGCGAACCATATGAATAGTTCTGCGGCGTTATTGACGAAGATGGATATCTATAACCTGTCTGCTGAGGCTGACTTTGGTAGCTGTAGGCAGAGCCCGTGAAAGGCACTTGGGGTCGGCTTCCAGTAGACGACCCGATGTTGAAAGATCCAAGCGACTGGGTTATACCTGTAGTAACCGAGTCAACGCGACGATGTGTCTGATTGCCGGCTTCATCATCATCATCATCTTCTTCTTCTTCGTTGTTCTCTTCTCCCTCCTCTCCTTCTTCATCGTCGTCGTCGTTGTCCACTACTTCATTTCCCCGTCGGTTTTCAGGGTAAACAGGCCTGTAGGTCGCTCCAGGGTTCGACTGACCCCTTGGAGATTGAGGACTGATGGCTCGAGTTGGGCTACGTGTAGCAGATGCGTTGATATTGGTAGAAAGTGTCTGAGATGTTTGTTGTTGCGGCTGTACATTTCCCGTTGGCTGTATACTAATCCCGAGTTATGAGCAACACAGAAAGTCATCTAGAGTTGAACACACCTTCCAGTGGCCTGCTGCGATGAAGTAGCAGTCGCCGTGTCTGCAGCTCCGGGATTTGCAGGTGGCCCCGACCAAACAGTGTCTCGTATGGTCACGCCATCGTCCTCCAGAAGATACGAGTAATGGCGTCCGTGAGGTTGAGACCACGTCCAAGGCGTGTATCTCGGCATCTCTACATGTTGGCGACCTGTCGATCGCACAACAGGAGAACAAGGGCATCGCTGGTGTTAAGAGATGAGCTGGTGAGGGGTAAAAGTGGCGTATGCCGGGGTCAAGGAAGAGGCTCTCGACGCCGTGCTTCATCATGGAAGACGCAGCTCGTGATTGCTCTTAGATGGGAAACACATGCATTCAATAAGCGATTACAAGGGCTGGTTGGCACCATACTGATAAGCTGGCCGGGGGTAGACGAAGTGGGTGCGCAAAGTGGGGCGGACTAGTTTGGTGGGATGAAAGCTGTAGCCGGGTTTGGCGGGTGGCCCTAGCGTACTAGCGACCTCAGCGCCCTTCATATGGAAACGTCCCTGTACAACTTGTTCACGACCGTATCAGCACCGGTTGTATGAGCTCAATATCGCTACATTTCAACTAGCTGCTAAACTTAAACCTTTCAAACTGCATTGAGATTATGACCGGTAGCGAAGGTGCACAGGCAAGATGTCGACGCCTCCAGATCTCTGGGAGAAACCCACGGTAACTACTTATTCATGCCGCGTACGACATGATTGAATAACACTGGTAGGCGCGTATCATGATGGATGGGATTCTTCACAATATGGCCCGAAAGCAGAGACTGAAAGCGCATCAGTCTCAGGAAAAGCGGTCACTTGAGCAAGGGCCCAGCTCTCCTAGGCTGGAGCCACCCATCTCTGCAAGCGATGAATCGCCGGAAAACCCTATGAACGATTACTTCACAGCACCTTCGAGCCAACGACCGCGGAAAGGTATTCTCAAATCGCCGACCGTTCACTTTCCCGAGGAGTTAGGCCTGCCAGATGATGAAGATCTTCCTCCCCGCGTGTTACCAGTTCTATCTCCCAAAGGAGCTATAGGACATAGCCTATACTATGACAATACAGTGATGCCCGGCCTTCCCCCACCTCCCCCACCGGTAGAACCACTTCCGGCTCCTCCGCCACCTCCTCCAGATGCTGCACCACAACCACCAACCTTGTTCAACAGAGCGATTGAAGCAGACGAGTATCTCAATGAGGCAGCCTATAAACTTTACACAAAGTTTATTGACGAGCTATCAGAATTTGTTGACATGCAAGGGGAGGTGATCAGAACACGTCTTGCGGTACAGGAAAAGCGCCAAGAACTGAAACGATTGCGGGAAAACGTGTCACAATGTGACATGCTTCTTATCGACTATCTCCGCAAATGCATGACAAGCGAGATACCCTCTGATGATGCAAAACTAATCTCATTCTTTGAAGCATCGCAGGCGGCTCGGGATCAGGTCGGACCTGCAGAAGCAGAGTATGAGCCCCTGGAAATTGGATTGGGTGCGGAAGAACATCAGCTCAAGGAAAAATATGCTGCGATTGAGAATCGGTTTGAGCATTTCTTTAGGCTCAATGCGACCTCTACTACTAAACAAAGTGTACCGTCCAAGATCGAATACGAGACATCCACCGCACCATCAGCTTCAGGCGACCATGACATGAGTGGAAACAATCCCAGGGCTCCTGACCTATTTCATGGCACATTTATTGGAGATTATGTCGAAGTTGGGCAGTTACCGATGCGCGCAGATGATATGCGAGGCAAGATTCAGAAGGAGCAAGTCGCTCAGGTGTTGTTGGGGATGCCAAGTCTTTCCTCGGATACCCAAGATCCCTCGAAAAGGCTTCGCAGCAGTGCAACAGTAGAGGAGCCAGTTGAAGATGACACACCCACCGACCTACTTGGCATCGCTGGTGCGGAAAGTACTGAGATGACCCAATCCCAAGAGATTGAGACCCGAGATCGAAGGATATCTCAAAGTCTCAAGGGCGTTGCTTCACATACCCTTTTCGAGATCTTCGAGCACCCCGGTTCCCTGCCAGATGACATTTCGGTCGACTCAGGCTTTCAGGACGACGATTCATTGCTCTTGTTGGATGAGAATAGCGATACCCAATCGCTACTTAGCGACTATCTGACCAGCTTCAAGAACACGCGCGATCGCGTAAATCGATGGTTGCTGCATCGACTACGTGTCTCGACAAGCGAGAACTATGCGTTGAGAAGACAAGTCACTGTCTACGCTCCTGATCTCTCACATTGGGCGGCGCTGGCTCTGAAGGAATGGCCAAACGATTTGCTTGGATATGGTCAAACATATCACCAAGGCTCTATAGAAAGCGAGAGCGACAGTCAATTTCCTCGCACGAGCCAAAATGCAACTTTTCCAGATGCTTTATCACATGTCAAGGGAGTAGATACACGAGAAGTCCTTCACTCCTCGTCAAATTCCAATCCAGTCTTACCATCAACTATCAGCGATCATCACGAAAAATATCTACCATCCGACCAAGATCACGGGTCTTTTGAGTATATAGTCGATACCATGGCGCCGATGTTACCCTGAAAGCTTGTGCTCACACATGGTCGAAGATCCTCGCAGATCATTATGGACGAAATGGAACAACGGAAACAATGCGCATGCTGTCGCGTCCGCCATATGTTTGATGGCTTTGGTGGACCAAAGACGCGATCTCTACACTTCTTGCCTATGAGTTTCACTTCTTACGCATGAGTGCTTCCGAAAGAAGGTGTAGGATGATTACAACTATACACAACTCATCTCACATATTCCTATGATTGATCTCGATCATCATTATCGACTTGTCGCTGGTGTGTTCAAGAAGACGACACGGTCCTGGTATTGTCGTTCATTTCGGCCACAGTACATGCTTGCATGAGCCGCTCGATCGCGGTCTAGCGGCCTCGACCAGACTATGCAACCTGCATGCAACCTGCATGCAACTGTATGCAGGCTCATGAGTCATACGCGACCATCTGAACCTTTGCCGAATCACATCATCTGTTATGAGCCGCAAGTACTTCTCGGCCGCGCTTCTACACCAACATCTCAATCTTGGCATAGGACACTAGGACTGGCTTCCGACGATTTACCCAATTGGTTTACGACTATCCATCGTTTTTTACATCGTTTGAGCTCGACCTTGGAACTCCAGATTGATTTCACTTTACAGATAACGCGAGTACCATATTATCACGCAGGCCCTAAAATAGAATAGTTTCGTGCCTTGGAGGATCTAAAACACTGAGAGCGGTGAGCTATCTTGATAATAAATGTGTGCTCTCCAATGATTGCATTTCAGTCATTCGAGGTATTGACAGGCTAATCCTCTTCTGCTCACCGCGCTCAATTGTTATGCATATATGCGTATCAACGAACCAATAGTAACTCAGCTGAAATTGCATGCACAGTTCAGGCAAAGGCCTAACCAATAACAGTGTCAATTCACACTCCTCGACAGTACTAGCCACAGCCCCAAGATGATGATTGGACGCCTCATGTACTCGCGGCACGACGTGATATCCACCCACGTTTCCGTCGGCGAGCTCCTACGATCTCTGACCTCAATAATCGGCTCATCACATTTGACATCAATAAGCAATGTGCCTCACGGAAGAAACACTTGGTCCAAATGATTTACCGGCACTGAGCGCAGGCGTTCAAACGGAATGCGAAAGGAGGCAACAAGGCAAAATGAGCGCTAAAGCGGGTATGTGCAGATGACGGGTGGTTGGACAAGGCAATCTGGGTATTCGCAGAGGGGAAATGGCACATCGCAAAAGGGTTGTGAAAGAATGCGTATTTTTCAAGATAAATACAACGTTGTATGCATGGCGCACAAATCGTCACGCGCAGTCTTCGTCATGCATATTCAGCCCTCCCCGCTTCCCGCCTGCGAGCCTGAGCGATCTTGTGGAGGCGGGTACATCTTCCAGCCTGACAGCACCAGTCACGATGATCTTGGCTTCCAACCATCGGGATGCAGTGGGGCATTTGTGGATTAAAAAGTACGGGTGCTACAGCATTCGGGTGGGTCGGCCAGGGCTCGGGCCGTAAGCAAACTGATTGACAGGAGAGGTCCCGCCCCTCGCATGGACTACCGCGTGGCTCTCCTCGGACTCCATCATCTGCGACATCACCACCCGAAAGCAGAAGGAGGAAATATATCGTCATCATCGTATTGCTAATTTGCCCTTGGGATGATGCTGATAATGGCTTTTTGTCTTGGTCCGAAATACGATGCGCGGCGGGTCGCAACATGGGGCAGTTTCCCGAGATCATACTCACTCGTGCCGCATGGCTTCGGGTCATTGCATCGGCTGCGGAACGCGGCAGGACCGGAGCTTGTGAAGCAGGCACATGCTGGTCTTTTGAGCGAAGGATCACAAAATCAGCGTGCTCAGTGGCCTTAGCCCCGCAGTCATAGTGGAATGCGCAAGCCATAGTCTGTCCGCGCGAAGATGTCCGGCTTACACGTATCACGCGAGATGGTGTATAAGTGGGTGTTGGCAAATAGTCGGCAATGCGCTGCAAAGCAAGCTGGACGCGAGTTCTGATTGCCAGGACGTGCATTGCTGTGAGTTCTAGCCGCCAGTCTTGAGTTGGTGGATTTGCCTGGTTTGCCTGAATGCTCGGTCCAATGGCTACACATTCCAGGGTGTCGCTATGGTTGATTGGTGAGAACGCACTTCCACACATGTGATTGAGCTTTATGGTGGTATCGCGCCGGTCACTCTTCATCGAAAGCTGTGCATTGACGTTTGATGTATCTTATACGGCAGACAGGTGGAGCAATGACATTCTCCAGCCGTTCCCGTTGCATGGCGTTTTGTCGAGTAACTAAACCGGTTTATTTTCGGTAAGATTCGGTCATGAATTGGGCCTAAAGTTCCATGCTATTGGTCAACTAACATCTCACATTTGGTTTTGTGGCACAACTTCTTTTCGTTGATGGAGAGGATGCTGCTGACGATTAGGATGACGCGGCGAAGGATTCAAGCGTATGTCATGGCCATCTTTGACTATGTTGGTCTCTGTCTGTACTCGAATTGTTGAATAGAGTGTCATCGAAGTATATCCTACCTACCTAGTATCTCGTGGATCATTTGATATGTATGCAACTTAAGGTAACCAATATCTTCGCTACATAGCCTCAATCACCGATTGTACGTAATCATACCGTTCAGTCTCAATCATAACTCTGGAGCATATATGATCCTACAACTGCCACCATAATTACATATCCAATGTGAAGTTCAGAACATAGAGAAGAAACATCTAAGGTTTGACATGTAAGTGATCATCATGGTATACTCCGATTAACATTGCCGAATCACACATCATCTCGAGATTGTTCTCTTCCATAATCAATTGTCAATCTCCAGATTTACCCATCTATGTTCTCCGAGAAGGAAAGAAGTGGTCAAACTGCGTCCGTGGTTGGTCCTTGATACGAGGTCGCGAATTCTATTTCGCGTACTCTTCATGCGGTGCTCAGAGGTGATCGAGAAGGAGGCGTCACTGTAATACTGAAGCCTTGAAGCCATGGATTTTCGCGTGCTGACAGATGTGGTGAGTGAGTGCTGGTGGCATGAACATGCTCGTTTGGTGCTGAATAGACGTGGGCTGCTGTCCCAGCCCGTGTGTCAGCAGTGTTGAATTGTTGTAGATCTGTAGTGGCAATGGTTGAGTCATTTTCCTGTTCCCTCACCCGAGGCTTGAATTCGTTTTGCATGTGTGTTTGAAGAGTGTCGGCTTCGCGAGTGGACGAATATTTATAATGGTCGCTTCCAGCCGGCCCTACATGATGCATTTCACTTTCTGGTATCTCAAAACTCTGGCAGCTATCCTTCCGCCGCGAGGAAGCAAAGCATTCAGCAGGTTGGAGAGTCGCTTGTTGTAGGGCCGTATTGGTCGAGGCTAAATGTTCACCACCTTTCTGTTCATTCTGCTGGGTAACATCACTGGCGGTCAAGATAAGGTCAGGGATTCGCGGTGCAGAATCTCTTGCAGTGGAAGATCGTATCTCTGGAGAAGGAGGTAATGGTGTTTTCAATGGTCCTTCGATCTCCGTTTGAGAGCTATCCTTGCAAGATGATGAAGAGATATTAGCACGGCGACATCTGAAAGACTCTAGCTTCAAAAGAGCTCTCAAGGACGGTGTACCATATCGGAATTGCGTGTTCGCTAACTCAACATCCGGTTCATGACTGGTATCATGGGTTATGGTACGCTCACCATTGCTACCTCCCTCAGATTCACTCGAGATGTCCTGACTCCAATACTCCGTCGCTCGATCTTCCCAAGCGCAGTCGGCAGTGACTTCAACCCCAAAGTCCTCGAGTGTATTGAGGTATATTGCCTTATGTACTGCATTTCCTTTCAGATCTTGGAGTAGCCACTCCCTGACCTTGGTTTTTGAGGTGATATCCTTCGAGATAACCACCGCTGCACTCTCGGTCTGCGCTCGTTTCATTGCCTCTGAACCTGGCGGTGCGTGCCTAAAGCAATGTGTCGGGTCAGAATATCGCCTCTCCGTTGCCGAAGCCTGTAAATCTTGGTGCATGTCTTCCACTTTGAGTCGCTGTGCTTCAACTTCGCGTTCTGCTAATCCTTGCAGTACCTCAAAGTAGTCTTTCGTAAAAGAAGGAGATTCGGATTTGATGAGTGTGTATTCGTCAAAGGTCACCTCGTCGGCCCCCGGTTCCGCGATACGACGTGCTCGCTCCTGCCGCAAGTCGATGAATCTCTTCCTCAGCGCATCGATCTCAGCCACGATTGCGTGGTAATTCCTGTCGATGATTCCAGAAGAAGCTAGGCCCGTTGGGTGTGCAAAAACTTGATTTAAAGGTGGTGGTGGAGGAGGTGGAGGTGGGGGAAATGATGGACTTGAAAACATAGGCGGTGAGGGGGTGGTAGCATCCGTAGGACGAACGGGCGGAGGAGGTGGCGGAGGGATATCAGGGACGTATGGATCATTCTGAGGCGGCATAGGGTTGTCACTGGGCTGCTCCCCGAGGATATCCTGAAGGCCATATTGATAAAAGTCATTTTCCTGATCCGTAAACGTCCACTCCGTGCCAGTAAGATCTCGCTCAGCCTGCAAGTGATTCTCTTCTATCTCACCGAGGTCGTTTCGTGTTTGTTCAACCTTGTCATAAGCATCGAGCAGAGTCACCGGTAGCTTGTCCCTGTTCTCGTTGATAAACTCTCGAAGTCGACTCATGAAAGTCGCCTCTGCATCGCCGGCGTCGACTCGTTTGAGTTGGACGTTTCTGCTGGACGTCCTAACTCTCTGACGTTTGATAAGGAGCTGTTTCCTGGCCTTTGCGAGTTCCCACTGGGCTTCTGATGCATCGCGTAATTTTTTCTGAATGCAGGCCGTTGAATTCTTGCAGCACGATGTTTGTTGTTCCGGAACTCCAGCGTGTCCGCACATGTCCATGGTGCGGCAAGATTGATGAGCCAACAAGATACATGGAGTAGTCCGAAGTCAAATAGTTTGACTTGATCATGCTTGAGTGGCTACTGTTTTCGAAGCCGGAAGAACGTTTCAGGCTAGAGGGGATGATCTTTCGGCTGCTAAAGACTGTCTTCGAGACATGCCCAGCGTTGAGCCTCAATAAGGCTGGGTACCAGTAAGTGGTCAGACTACGAAGGCACTGCTTGAAATACGTGGAGTATTATAAGGCGCTTCGCGTGAGATCAGGCGTTGCGTGAGGGACGTGGGTACGGCAGAAACAGGGGGTGTAGTTGATAGGATGGTGAACGGTGCGTGGTCAGGAGCTGAAGCCGTGCAGCCGGTGGTTCATATGATCGCGTGGGATGCATTCGCAAACAAGCAAGCCGAAACATGCATGCAGCCTCCCTAGCTCATCTATCGGGGACTTATCGTGTTTTGGTTTGGTGTATTGTCGGCTGTCACTCCTTGTCCCAGGCTATTGGAGCCGCGGTTCGCCGCGTTCTCATTTTCAATACATGCAAAATTGGTCTAGTGTGGCGGAACCAACCACACAATTCATGCAGCCCTGCCATGCACCACGCTGGCTTCGCCGACAACAGCAGTCCATATGCAAACCATATGCACGAAATGTGGATGCGGTACCCAGCTACGCAGATGATCAGCTACATCAAATACAGCTTGCATCACACCCTCTACCACACCTTCCTCAGTTAATATTGGCCCAACAGCAGAGCCGCATGTCTCGGCAGCGTTCAGCTCCCACGGCACAGGACATAAATATCATGGCATGGAAGCCAACTATGAAGTTTGTTTGAACGACCAGTCGGATCGTGAAACATAGCAAATATGAACCCAAACACGACCAACACGACCTGGATTTGGAGCGACGACTATCAGGACTACTACTACGTTACGTACGACGAGTACAGTGTGTCAATCTTACACCTTCCGGTCTGCTAGTAAGACCGACGGATAGCCACTGACTGCTTTACTAGGACGCCCTCAGTATCACTGGCACAAGCAATTGCAGGCTAGCCAACGTGATGTACGCCCAAGGCACGACTCTGGTTCTGGCGGCCAGCCAGACCACATGTCCAACGTGCCACAGATGCCTGAACCCGGTACGCAAGGATACCGACACTATTTTCAAACATGTTGCCTAATGTCATTCTATCAGTCCCATACAATGTTCGCCTCCAGCAGGGCTTCATTTCGGGCACACCGACGACCGGATGGTATGATTCACTGGATTCAAGTGAGTGACATGAATTAGCAAGGGTTCCTAGTTAATCTTCATCACGTAGGCTATCGAATGAGAACAGGCCAAGAGGCTTCACGCTTCTTTGTCGAGGGAAGAGTCTTTGCCATGCTCTACATCGAAAATGCAAGCGAGACGTCGCAGCGCAATGAAAATGACGATGCGTACACCATGGTTCGTTTCGGGCAACAAGCACATTCGACCATTCGTCGCTTCGTGGTTGTTGAAGTCAAAAGGGGGTTTGTGAACGCCTGGTAATATACCTTCCCCTGTAAAACCTGAAAACCCTCGCTAAATAAGCAAGTGGTATCGGCACGTATTCTGGTCGTGGTACGCTGAAGGACGGCTGCGTGCCATCCGAGCATACAATCGTCTACTTCACTGGGACCAACCCGGCAACTTGCTACATCCCTAGCGAATGGGAAGGCGGTATGCAAAAGGAGCCAATCCAGGTCGAACCCGTAGATCCTAGCATGACCATCCGAAAGGAGTCGCGCATTCGATTCAGCAAGACATATCCTATCGAGATGAATGTTAAAGTCAAAGACATTGGCCGAGTGCATCCGGGCCAATTGAGCACGTTGATCCAGTATTGGAGCGACGAACGATAAGCCTCCCATTAACGGAGGCTAGGTATCTCACGCATACGTTTCTTTTGTATCAACCACACGTTGTCCGACTCTTCAGTCACTGATATGACTCTTATGATGATATGAACAACTTCTTATCTTGTGTTTCCAGAAATGAGGTATAGCGAGGGGTGCGGTCTTCGGGCATGAGGCGATATGATTCGCTCCTTTCAATACGTTAGCTCGACACAAATTGTATGTGACATCGGAACAGCCGATGTATTTCTTTCACTTCTTAGTCTCTCAATACTCTACAAATATATCACTATCCGCGTGGCCCATTGTTATGTTTCTAACAGTACTGTTGGTTGGGCTCGCACAGCCCGGATACTTGCCTGTCTCCTTTGCTTGATATTCCATTACGATCAAAACTTAAACGCTGTAAACAGATACCTGCAACGTTCTTGACTATGTGTCATTTAGGCTTCACGTCGGTTTATTGAGGTGGGAGAACTCCTAGGCTACGGCTTGAATCCTCAGACCTGCTTTGAGGATCTTGCGGTAGGCTATGTTATAATTTAGCATAAATGGATTGTGATCGATGTGATTTGGTGGTCATAAGGTAGACATTTTGATCAGGACTGGTTGGTAAACTAATTGAAGGATCTCAGCAAACCGTGATGCTGCGGAGTCTAAACTTGCATATAGATGTAACTGAGTAGTAGGACAAGATATTGTGCTAATTAACTGCATGCAGGAGATTAGCGCTTCACCCCAGTGCCCGATTCCAGCATCAGCGACTCTGCGATCATTTATCTGTGCTTGTATTCATAGTGCCTAATTTTAATCGATATCGCTATCGCTATCTTCTTCTTCATCGCTACTTCTTCGCTTGGAAATAACCTCCGAGTGATACATAGGGCGGTACGCCTCTGGATTGTATTGTGGATGGTAGCCAGTCGGATTATAATGATAGTGGTAGCCGTGCGGATTGTCATATGGATGATATCCATATGGACTATCGTGAGGGTGGAAACCGAGTGGATTGTTCTGCGGGTGATACCCATGGGGGTTCCTTTCCGAGTGGTAGCCATGCGGATTGAAGGTTGGATGGTAGCAATATGGGGTAACTTGAGAGTTATAACCATACGGGCTATAACGGGGGTGGTAGCTGAAAGGACTGCTTTGTGAATGATAGCCTTCCGGGTTGTACTGCGGATGATAATCGTAGGGGTTATATTTTGGATGGTAGGTATGTGGGTTGAATTTGTATTCATAATCATAAGGGTATCCCTGTGGATGAAAGAGAGGAGAGTCGATCGGATTAGTGGGATCAATCGCTCCAGTGGACTCCGGATATTCGGCCGTAGTGGTAACCAGTGCTTGTCTTGTCTCGACGGCTCTATCCTCTTGCTGCCAATTTCTGATAAGTGTCGGCGTATGATCTTTGAAAACGAATCCAATATCCTTGACCTTGACGTTGTACTGGATTGGGTGATGGATACTGTAGCAGATACGACTCGCGATATGCAAGGCCGGCTCACCATGTGCTATAACGACAGCTATAGAAGGCTTATTGATACCCGTCTCACCTTCAACTAATTGTGGGTGGCGACCATACGTATAGGCAATTCCATGTTCTTCAGGCCGCACACCCGGTTTCATAGTTGCTTGGTTCCTGTAGGTGAGTATCGGACAGGCGAAGAAGAACTCGTGGCTTTGGTGTACCACTACAAATTGTCGTGTTTCAAAGTGGATATAATTGCCTTTGTCACCAAACTCTCCGATGGCACTATTGTAATCCACTACTGAGATTGCGCTGTTGTAACTGGTGGACATGGTGGAGCCGGCATATTCGGTGAACAAAATGGCGAAAACCTTTCCTTCGTAGAAAAAACTCTGCTCTCGTACAAAGTATGCTTCATAGGCGGTCAGTATACTCCATTGATTTCAATATGCGGTGGTCTCTTTCACTCACAAGGATCTATAGACTCATAGTGTAGATTTCCAGCAGACGATGGAAGATTGAAGTTGTAGGCACCCTGGATGGCAGGTCCTAAGCCCTTTAAAACCCCAGGCAATTTAGGCCCATAGCCGGAAGACTCAATACTAGGGATGATAATGCCGCTGCCATATTCATGTTGCAGTATATTGTAAATATCTGTGGGAGTTGATCCATCCTCGTAGTGAGTTTTGGAGGGCCGTTGTTCCCAATGCTTGGGGGCCGGCCGATAACGAGGCAATCGTGAAACAGCAGAACTCGAGACAGGTTGTTCATACACTACTTCGTCTGCGTTGACTTCTCCTACTATAGAGGGGTATTGATGATTGCTGGACGATATTGTGTCTCCACCCGCCAGGCGATTTCCGTTGGGACCATTCTGGTGTGTTTGCGCGTTTTCGACAATGTGCTTGTCAGGAGGCTTGGGCCTAACAACGACCTGGGGAGCACCAATCCCAAGATCGATGGGCTTTGTAGGTGCTCCAGCGCTAGAAGTGTTATTTTCCTGCGCGAGATCTTGGCCAGCGGTCTCATTGACGGAGCATTTCTCGTCAACACTTGGCTCCGTAGGTGTAGATTGGTGGGACGTGGCATTACCGCTAGGGGGACCGACAAAGTTGTCTTCGCCGATCTCTTTGTCGATCTCAAGGTTCTTTACCATAGTCAGATTGTCCAGATCGAGGACATACTCTCGAACTCCACGGTCCAATTGCTCAGACGAGGACTGCTTGGTCATGGACTTTGTTAGCTCGTCTTCTACGCTTCTTGCTTCTGCTGGCGGACCCTGTACTCTTCTCCTCGTGTCGGTCCCCATGACTAGATTGCCACCTTGTACTCTTTCCTCGCGGGCCCTGATCGAGATCTTTGCACATTCTGGGCAGGCAAAGTCACGCGATTGAAGAATGTCGGTCACTGCATCTTTAGCACATGAGCGACTAAGGGCATCCTGCTTTGTCATTCCGTTGATAATGGTTGGGAGAGTTGAATGTCGCAGAGAGACTTCCCAAGAGGAAATCCGGCTGTGAAGGTCAAGCATGCTTTCGGAATAGCATTTGATGTCGTCCGGATCTATGCCCAAGGTTAAAGCAGATAGTAAGTCGATGAATACGCAGCCCAGAGAATATACATCCGACTTGGAGTTTCTTTCGTCATGGTCAATAACCTCCGGAGCCGAGTATTTGCGCGTGAGAGCATTGGGTCTGCCCTCCGTAGTGCTTCGGCCGAAGGCGCTGGAATCGAAAGAGTATCCGAAGTCAGTGTAGATAACACGACCGTTGTGGACCAAGATGTTTTTCGGTTTGATATCCTTGTGTCGTACCTTCCTCTCATGTATGAAGGCCAGTCCGACTGCTAGGCAGCCAAATGCTCGCTCCATCATAGGCACCATCGCCTCCAAGCGAGAGTTAGGTTCATTCGCCTCTTCCATCTGGCGTACACCGTTCCAATACTCCGCAAGGAATTCTTCAAGATCCCCTTCGCTCGCTACAGGCTGAAGGATGATACCAACATGGCGTCTGGTCATGTACGTCGCGAATATCTTGATAATATGGCAATGATTTCCTAGACCGCGTATGATCTTTATCTCATTGTGGAAGACTTTTGTCTTCTCCTCTTTGCTGGCTCTCGAAGCGGGCAGCCAGATCGTCTTCCGTGCATAGACCGTCTTGGTCACCTCATCTACAACCTCTTCCACAACCCCGCTATGTCCATGGCCTAGATTCCTGATGTGCTTGTAAGGAAGGTGCGCATCGTCAACGTCGTCATAATCTTTGCCCTCCTCAAGTAGAAGCATATGTGCGACGAGAATGCGGAACAGTGGGAACAGCGATGCGATCAGAGAAAGGCGAGGCAGAGAACAATTAGGCTATGGCACATCGCATCTATAGTTCGTCAACCATTGCTTCAGGTAGTACTTTATCTCCTTGTGATCGGCCTACCAGTGATGTCTTATCGGGAATTGTCGAACCTCTGGCCCAGGCTTGACGAAAAAGAGATACGGGGTCTGGTCGAGAATATGGTATGTGGGGTTGAGAGGCTGAGTCGAAGGACTTCATGGTTCAATGCGCTGCATATGGTGGCTGCAGCAAGTCACTGCCTGATTGGCGCTCGAAACAAAGACGGCACAGTCAGCCGCGTCAAAAGTGTTGTATCATGTTTAAAAAGAATCAGAGTTTCGACGGGCGGGTGGTCATTATTGCATTTGTCAAGGACGGTAGCATAAGAGTCGAAGCACTCGGAGTATGTGGTGATTCCTTAGCGAGTTGTCATGGTAGCTCTGCCTTTCCGTGCACCCCTCAATGAGAATAGCAGCAACAACCAGAAGATTATTTCTTCCCCTTGCCCCTCGCATTGAATGTCTTCAATGGATCGACCTTGCCATTTCTCCCTCTGACAACCTTTCTGCCCCTCCCTTTCACGTATTTTCTCCGGTCGGGCTTCGGCATATTGAGCCCCACAAATCCAACATCTTCTGGCTTCCTGCCTCCTGGCAACAAATAGTCTGGCACATGCTTGAGATGTGGCTGTATGCGTGCTGGATGGTTCAGCGTCTGATCGTGTCGGAGATGTGCGAGGGCTTCGGGGTTCTCTTCGAACTGTGATAGTCAGTGGTAGCTTTTGGGCGGTTGAGCCATGGAATACGTACGTAGCGCGAGAGCTTCTGCGACTTGGAGAGTTCTAACCGAATCTCCTTGATACGTGCTTCTCGAATGGCGATGCGGGTTACAGACCGTAGTGCATCTCCGAACCGATACCTGAAAGGCTCCAAGCGCTTCATGTCGAAATTATAGTTCTCAAGCTTTTGCCCCTCCTCCTGGTGCTTCTCAACCTTCTTCAGCACCTCTTCGTCGTTCTCGCAGCCAGCAAATGTGGTAGGCTTGTGCTTTCGAAACTTCTCCTTCGGTATAATGAAGGAGATGGCAGTCCCAGACTTGCCCGCGCGCGCAGTCCTTCCGATGCGGTGGAAATAGGATTTGTACGTGGCAGGGAAGTCGAAATTGAGGACGCAGGAAACGTTCAGGAAGTCGATGCCGCGCGAAACACCAGAATCAGTCTTGCTCTCCTTGTCTTTCTTCGCCTTCTTCTTGGGTCGCGACTCCGCCTTCTCCTGCCGTGAGCCCAAAATCTCTGTCTCGTCCGAGGCGATCAGAATGTTGTAGATATTCTTGTTGAACTCGTCGACGATGTGGAGGCGGGACGCGAGCGGCAGCTCCGAGTTTAGCACGCACGACTTGATGCCGAATTGCTCGAGGAACAGCTTGACGCGGTAAGAGCGGTCCGTGTCGCCAACAAAGACGATTGACTTGCCCTTGATCAATTGCAGCTTGAACATGGCGTATATCATCAGGAACTTCTCCTCTTCAGCACACTTTATGACGTACTGCTTCACCTTCTGCGAATTCTTGTCGAGATCGTCTAGCTTGAGGATAACGGGGTCGGTGCAGAGCAGGCTGCCGAGCGACTCGACTTCAGTGTTGAGTGTGGCAGACATGAGAAACATTTGTACGCCCTTGGGGATGTTCTGGGCGATCTGGTCGAGATCCTCCTTGAAGCCGTAGCCCATGACCAGGTCGCCCTCGTCTACCACCAGGTGTGCCAACTCGCCCACCGACAGCGCGCCATTGTTGATATTCGCACTCGCTCGTGCAGGTGTCGCAATGACGATATCTGGATTGTCTGCCAGCTTTGCCTTGGTCACCACCTCAGATTCCTTCCCAGCGATATTCTGTATCCTGATGTCCTGCCCGCAGTGTGCTGAGAGTGCCTTGGCGACCTTTGTGATTTGTAGTGCAAGTTCCTTGGTAGGCACGAGTATCAGGGAAGTCTTGCCTTTTCGCCGTAACGCGTTGTGTAGAAGTGGGAGGAGGTAGGCGGCGGTCTTTCCCGTGCCAGTACCGCTGCGGGCGAGAATATCGCGGCCCTGGAGTGCTAGGGGTATGGCCATTGACTGGACAGCCGTCGGAGAATTCCATTTCTGGTCTCTTATGCCCCTCAGCAGTCGTGGCTCTAGCTGAAACTCGGCGAATGTGGCGACCGTCGCAGTCGGCTTCGAGGACTTCGTTGGGCTGGCGGATTCCGTCTGGGATGCGTCGCTCGCTCTGCGCTTTGAGGGTTGCGGGGACTCTTCCTCAGGAATGTCGTGCTCGTTCAACTTTCGCTTCATTGTGGCGTCTGAGAATTACACCTGGCAAATATTGTTTTGAAGGTGTGTAACTTGCCCAAGTTCTGAATCTGCAGACTTGATCGCAGCTTCTGATGGAACTTTTCTGACACTAATGTCATGATTGGCTTAGCGCTCCCCACCTCGGATAAACAAAGCAGCCGGAGGTCTCCTTCTCACTTCCATGTTCAGATGACACGACCAGTGCTCCCAATACTGGAGGACTCCGCTCGCTAATATCTAGCGCTTTTGTTCTGATAAACCGGTCGCACTCAACTTACATACCGCTACAGATTCGTCCAGATGCGAAAGCAGCCGGATGTTCATGGTGATGGCTTGCGTCATATCGCCTGATACTGATGCGTGGTACTGGTGGCCTGAGAACTCCAACATTCCTACACTCGTCTTGTGAAGGCCTGGTGGTCGCAAGATAACAAGGAACTGTTTGTCTCGCCTCCTCTTTAAACATCACATTCCATGGAAAGCCTCGCGACCCTATATCCACCGCTTTCTGAACGTCAAGCCATCCCCGCATTCTACCAACCACTCACCTTCCTCCTAACTCTAACACCCTTTTTCTTCCGAAATCGGCGCCAGATAGCCGTTTTCATCTTTCCAATCCTTTTATGGTTATGCGGTCGTGCACCATATTACACGTTCGGCGATCCTTCGGCGGATTACTACAATAGCTCGCCTTTCATTGCGATCCCTATTTGGTTCTTGGAATTTGCGATCTTGACGCCAAGGGAAGGGGCAGATGCCCCTCGATATGTAGGCAATGTGGATAAAGGCAAGAATGCGAAAAGGACGGAGCTTAGGTGGGAAGACGTGAAAACTCCCTGGGGGCGCTTGACTTGGGCATTCTCATTGATGATTCCTTCACACCGAGGCATAGGGTGGAACTGGCAGGTCAAGAACGTTCCTGAAGATCCCAACAAGTCTCTTCCAAAATGGGTGTACGTACGGAGACATCTCCGCAAGATGCTGCTTGCATACGTTCGCTCTGTAGCTATGCTTGTCGCCTTGGGGTACGGCTCTACCATGGAGAGAGGTCTATCACCAGATACGCACGGCAATTTGATGTTTGTCAATGCACTCATTGGCTGGTCCGGCGCGATCTGGGTGTGGGATCGCCTGAACTTTTTCTACAGCCTGTTGGCCGCTATGTCGGTTGCACTTGGAATATGTGAGACCTGGCAGTGGCCTCCACTCATGGGAGCCCTCCGGGATGCATGGTCCGTAAGACAGATGTGGAGTGTGGTGTATCATCAGACAATGCGAAAGGTAATTTATCCCCTGCGTTCCCTTACCATCAACTCTTCAGTTGCACACACTTTCCTGTTAACGTATTGAGGATTTCCTGCTGACGCAATGACACTACGTAGATGATCTCGCAGCCGGCTCTTCGAATCACTCGCTTCGCTGGTCTAATCAAGGGCAGTCTAGGCTCTCGGTACTCGCAACTGTACCTATCATTCGTCGTGAGCTGTCTATTGCATCAATTTCAGATGTTCAGCGTTACACGAAGGGATATGGGAGAGTTTGTGTTCTTCATGTCACAGCCTGTCGCCATCACTCTTGAAGATTTCGTACAATGGCTCTGGGTGCGATCAAGAAATACGAAACCGCGCGAGAGTCAGATCCGATTTTCAAGATTTGCTGGCTACGTATGGGTGTTGCTGTGGTTCTCGCTGAGCCTCCCAGTGTACGTGAAGGGCTGCAGAGACGCGGGTATCGTTCAGGATGCCTTCTTTGGTAGCAGACCTTTTGATGCAGGGGCTCGTCTTGCTTCTTCTTTATTGGACATGTCCTTAGCAAACCATCCCTCCTTATGGCACGAATGAGGGTGTTTGAAAGTAGAACGTTCGACTTATAGACGAGTGCTTATTGGCCTCGTATGGTCCGCGTACTGCCAATGAACCAAAGGTGCGGCTACTTGGCGAAACTCATTGGAGTCCGCAGATACCTAGAACACGGTTCTAAAGAGGATGCTGAGACAGTGCTTGTCCACCCATGGTACCAAGCATCTGCCAATGGTCGAGATGGTACCTAAGCGGGCCGCCCCTATATAAAAGGTCTAGCGCATTTAAGTTAACGGGTCGACTCCGCGTGCACCTACAATACCGGCCGCCACTCCATATCTTCAGAGCTCGCCTTGGACCATACCCGCAATCCCATCATCACAGTACTATTACGGTAACCAACTCAAAGCCAGAGGAATACCATGGAGGAAAGTCTTCCCATGGCTCAGCGAATGCAATATCCTATAGTCTAGACACATGTCATCGATATAGTGAGCTTGATGTTGGTAGATTCACCCAAAATCTGAATCCTCTTTATTTCGACAACGCGGTAACTCTGATACCCCGCGAGCCTAGATGCTTCGACATGAAGAGCCCCGGCAGAGATAAACAATTTACGATAACACATGTGTTCAGTAAGATTACTCAGTGGTCAATCTCTACGGAATCTCTTGGAGTTCTAGTCGTGCTGCTTGAGTTCTTACCCCGGATAAATATATCATTACATCACTACAATTAAACCACTGTTCACGGCGGCTCGATGCTTCCCCATTGATTTGTCGTAATGGAACCCACTTTCCCGATGTTCGGAAGCTCGATTCACTTAAACGTGTGTCGATATACCTCCATTTGACGGCCTCCTTAACTTTACTCTCATCTCCCACTCGGAGAAGCACTACAGCAGCCAGCATGTCTGGGTGCTCGCTCCTTGCCGTTGCCTTACCCTCCACAGTTGGCGGTCAGGCTCCTACCTTCAGCTATAGCCATGAGAAGTATGCAACCAATTCCGATTTCTTCGGAGTCCAAGTGACCTACATGTCTGGAACCTCAACTTGCTACAAAGGAAAACCGACCTTCACCCCCGTCATCCAAAACGGCGTCTACACCCAAAAATGCCAGTTTGGAACTCACGGAAGCACGTATACTGAGATCTACTGCACCAACGGATTCCTTTCAGACTTCCCAAATACTGGTCAGCTCACCGTTACCTTCGCTGGTGCTGCTGCGAGTGACGCACCAATCCCCTTCACAGCAAACTTTGGTCCATCTCCTGCTCCGGGTCTGGCTACCACCACAACTGAAACTACTACCGAAACTACTACGGCTGTCTTCCAGCCTGTTGTGACGACCACGGTGTATGCTATCTCTGGGACCAAAACGGAAACAGAAACTTTGACTACTACGGAAGCGGTGCCTACGAACACGATACATGTCAGCTCATGCCCGCTAGACTCGCCGGGCTCAGAAGACGCTCCACGTCATAAGGTGCATAGTCGTCACCTGGCCCCTCGCCAGGCCGCTAGCTCCTCGTCGAGTTCGTCTTCAGTTCCACCTGTTGCTTCAAGTTCATCTTCAGTGCCAGCAGCTGTATCAAGCTCATCTTCGGTCCCAGTCGCTGCATCATCGTCGAGCTCGTCTTCTATTCCGGTTGCTGCATCATCATCTTCTTCTACTCCAGCTGCCGCATCGAGCTCATCTTCAGTGCCAGCTGACGCCTCATCATCAAGCTCGTTGTCAGTTCCAGCCATGGCATCTTCATCCAGTTCGTCTTCGATCCCGGCAGCAGCATCATCGAGCTCGACTTCATCCTCTATCTTCATCGAGCCATCATCAACCAGCTCGACACCACTCCTTTCATCGAGTTCGTCCAGCTCGTCTTTCACGCCGATTGCATCATCAAGCTCGAGCTCAACCTCCTCGCCAAGCCCAAGCTCCTCAAGTTCTTCGAGCTCAGTGTCCATCCCGGTTTTGCCATCGATATTCAGCTCAACTTCTTCAAGTTCATCCAGCTCTCCCAGCTCGTCAAGCTCGTCAAGCTCGTTGTCCATTCCAATTGTGTTGACCTCAACAATCGCAACCCCATCACCAACTCCAACCTCCTCAAGCTCTTCTAGCACATTTAGCTCATTTTCCATCCCAATTATATTATCATCAACAAGCTCGAGTCCAACCCCATCGCCGACTCCAACAACCACAAGCTCGTTCTCCACCACAATTGAGTCATCATCGTCAAGCTCGAGTTCAAGCTCCTCATCCATGTCGAGCTCTTCGCCAAGTCTAACCCCTACTCCAACTCCAACTCCAACTCCGTCAAGCTCGTCAAGCTCGTTGCCAACTCCCACCCCGTCGCCATCCCCCACTCCCTCCAGCTCGTCCAGCTCGTCCAGCTTGTCCAGCTCGTCCAGCTTGTCCAGCTCGTCCAGCTCATTGTCTAGCTCATCGTCCAGCTCATCATCCAGCTCGTCATCTAGCTTACTGTTCAGCTCCACTCCAGCGGCCTCCTCTACTCTATCGTCCACCCCTTCGCCATCATCCACGCGTGCACCCAATGTTTCCTGTCCTGGAAGCAATGGCCAAACGGTCAGTACTTCAGGCGGAGATTTTGTCATTGAGTGCTATTATGATCGCTATGATGCCGATCTTACAATCACATATGGTCCCTCAAACTATGGCCAGTGTATCCAGGCTTGTGCAGCTCGCTCTGGCTGCCAGGCGGTCTCATATCTTCCAAACGGTCCGTGCTACCTGAAGCAGGGTGTCGGGCAGGCTTATTCAAACAGTAACGTATGGGGTGCAAGGCTGAAGTCTGTTCCGGGCATTTCGTCCTTGCCCGTTGCATCACCTACTTCCACTTCACCTGCTTCCACAGTTTCCTGTCCCGCGTCTGATGGTCAGATTATGAACACTAGCGGTGGCAATTTCCAGGTTGAGTGTTCAGTCGATCGATACGACAACGACATGCCAGGTGGTCCAGTGTATCCTGGTTCGTTCGAGGGCTGCTTGAACGCTTGCACCGGCCGTAGTGGCTGTGTCGACGTGACATATATTCCCGGGGGACCGTGCTACTTGAAGAACGGGATTGGGCGTCGCATCCGTAATGGTAATGTCATTGGTGGAAGGCTGATCACCGGTACACAAGTCGCTTCAACCCCTGCCCCAACTGCCACCACTCCGACAACTACCTCGTCTGCACCAGTCTCAACGACAACCGTACCGGTGACGATAGGTGGTACTGTCTATCAATGCCAGTGCACACCTGCTGGTACCGGATATAATTGCCAATGCACGCCATCTAGCGCTTCCTTGTCCAGGCGTTCAAGGTTTGCATGTCCTTACGCTGATGGCACGACTTATACTAGTAATTGCGGTGCGATATACACCCTTGAGTGTGGGAGTGATCGTAATGGTACTGACAGTAAGTATAATAGACTCAGCCTAGGATAAAACACTAACCAAGCTCACAGTAAGTGGTGGCGCTATATATAAAACCACACAAAACGAATGTATCAAGGCATGCGACGACACTCCAGGATGCGTGGACATCTCTTATGAAATTCCCAATGCCTGCTACTTAAAGGGCAGCATTGGCGTCAGACGTCCGAGCGAGAACAGCTTGGGTGCAAGCCAGGTCTCAGGATGCAATAACAAGCCGAAGTTGAAGCTTCATCGCAAGCGTGTTGCGCCGCTTATAATGAATATGCTGAAGCTTGACCCGACCCTATACGGCCCTGACTTTACATTCACGTCGACTATCAATGCTGGAACGGCGACTGCTACCGCCACTGCTACTGAGACCACGTATGTGATCCTGGGATAGTCGCGCTTTTGTACACATGCTAATAATATCACAGTACTACAACCCTTGACATCTTAGACGTCACAACCACAAAGTACGTTGAGGCGACTAAGACCATCACTATCGTAATGAAGGCTCCCACTGATGTCTACATCTTTTCATGCCCGACCGACGAACGTGAACATCAAGAGCTCTTGGTCGAATCATAATTC
Source organism: Phoma sp. ATCC 74077 (assembly GCA_033682645.1). NCBI lineage: Eukaryota > Fungi > Ascomycota > Dothideomycetes > Pleosporales > Didymellaceae > Phoma > Phoma sp. ATCC 74077. Next base: position 551,651 of record JAWDJC010000005.1, on the reverse strand, counting down.
ACTCCTTCCTTCCTCTGAGACCTTCGTTACATTTGTGACGAGGCATCAGGTCTGCCGCACGGGCTGTCACTCATTACAGCATGCACAATCATTCATTATGGTTTTATTTCGCGTTCATTTGATGATCAATAATATAATCTCAATTAGACTAATTATGGGGTATTTTGATCTCAGTAGTGATGCTTCTATCCTGTGCCTACGTGTATGTATGTGTCGAGAAGTGTCAAAGAGTCTGACGACTCATGTGCTTAATTCAGCACTGCCCACCTTCAGATGAAAACTTCCGCATATTATGAGCTCTAATAGCTCTAATCCATGGCCTATTGATGCAAATTTACAGTGTAATGGCATGTTCTATGGTAACTAAAGTACCACATGAGATAGGTGGCCATGTGTGAATGACGAGCACCACGTGACACCGCGCAGCGCTCAAGCCACCCTCCGTTTGCATGCAACTTGATTTGCTCTGCGGACAGGTGCTGAAACACTAATCTTAACGTGTAATTATGCTGCCCGACTACCTACACTCACCCGCTCCAGTCAACCACGCCGCTGCTGCCTACGTTGCCTGCTGCTACCTTCCTCAGATCCCGCTATATGCGTCACTCTCAGCTCACGAGGTCCCCTCGATCGGCCTAACCCATCATGTCGCCACCCCCGACCTCCATTTTTGAGCTTCCCGACGAACTCTTTCTCAATATCGGCGAGCAATTCACGCATCTTGACCGAAACCGGGACTTGGCCAATCTCGCACTCGTATCGCAAAGATGGCGTCCGATCGCGCAAGAGTGCCTGCTCAAAGAGCCATACTTTAACCTTACCTATATCGACCAGTACATGTGGGAGATTGGTCATCGCCCGCACCTCCTCGGGCAAGTGCGCAGCCTAGAGATCTGGAGTACAAGTGAGGGGAGGGTACGACGAGACAAACGCGGCGTGTCAGTGAAAGAATACATGCCGGTCAAAGCACCTCTCAGACTGCTTCTGCGTCAAGAGATGATGCAAAAGTGTGCCGCGGTCGTGGCTCATTTCGCCCGCAAAAAGGAGCACAAAGACAAATGGCTTGCTGCGCTGCGCGACGACGTCGTACCCGCGCTTTTTGGCGTCCTCCTGTGCATCTTACCTAACCTAATTAACCTCAAGCTCAGCAATGCATGGCTAATGGATTTCCCCTTCTTCAGCACTATCCTCTCTGGTAATCCCGGAGCGCACTTGTTCATGCCAGCAGCCTGGGAACACAACTTCCTCGCCAGCGCCCTGGCACCCATACTCCCACGCTTACAATGTCTCGAAGTCCCCACGGACATGATATCGATGTACTCCCATTCCCGAACGACTACAATCTTCGATTTCCGCTGCTTCATGGCGCTCAAAAGCATTGGTGTGACCATGAAAGCACTGAGTGGCTTTGGTCTCGGTCGATACACCCTACCTGACCCGAAAAATATATTCCCGACGACGTTGGAGGTGCTGAGGATCAGCGAGGCAAGCGAGATCACAGCGGAGTTTCTTGATAACCTTTGCCGTGCGAAGAAGGCGAGGCATTTTCCCGAGCTGCGCCGTGTGGAAGTGTATCATGCGGATAGCGTTGATTGGACGCTGAGTAGCGCTCGTATAAATTTGTGTCCCCATCCAGTCGAAGATGTACGTGTCATGTTCAAGGATGCTGGACTGGAATTGTACTTGTACTTTCCGCCTTGCAGGTTACGGACGTGGGAAGTTGGGGGCGCGCCGTGGAAGTTGAGGGCGGACAGGGAAGCGCTAAGGCGAGCGCAACAGAGGTGTTTCTTAGTAGAGGGGGTGAGAGTTTCTGGTGCGGTGGAGGATCTGTTCCCGATGTTTGAGGTAGAGTGGGATGGGGATGGGGATGCTGTTATGCTGTGAATAGTGGAGTGCTTTTGGAGGAGAAGTATTGTAGTTTTGTCGTTATACTCTCTTGTCTCGATGTTATGGTCGTAGATTGAATAATGAGCTATAAGATGCTTTGCGACGCTATTTTTTACGTGAAATTACCCTTGACAAGGTCCCGCCTTGGTATCTCCACAAACGAGGAGTTGGCTGTGTCTCAGTGAATTATAGCTATATACGATGCTCCCATAATGGTAGTGTGGCAGTGCGTGCTTTTGCTAGACCGCGATGTCCGTCTAACGACAATGTGCTTTCACAAATTTCTTAAAATTGAAGATGCTGAGGGCGGTTCCCCTGGCTAGAGTGAAAGTATCTACACTGTTATCAAATCCTGACGATGACTCAAGCGCGGACTCTTTCACTTTGAAATCTGCACTCTTATACTATTTTCTAAGTTCTGCGCCGCAATTTATCTTTTCTACCCTCCCACTCAAAAAATCGGCAAGCTCAACTTTCCACCGCTTTAGACTTCGAGATAGGGAAATATTTCGCCACTTAAAAAGCCACAATGCCACTCTATAGAGTAGCTGCTGCTGACGTTATTTCCCTACTTCAACGTCTGCATTTCGATCAGCCGCCTCAAAATTCTTCTGACACCTCACACGAAACGGCACCTAAGCCAGTCTGCGATACCAAATCCACTCTCCTCAAGCTACCCAACGAGATTCTCAGTCAAATTTCTGGACACCTCGTTTCACCTGATCGCATCTGCAAGAAAGGCGGCTATGGCTTCATCCTCGAACAGCAAGAGCATTTTTCCCGAGAGACGATGCGCCTACGTCAAACTCATGCCAGTAGCATCCAGGATCTCCTGAGCCTCGGCCTAACATGCAAGCGGCTTGCGAATGTAGCCCAAGATATCTTATATCGGGACATTTCCCTTCCTCAACCTCGACGGCGACATCCATTGGATGCGGAGCACATGTCGCCTTTCCCGTCCCTATTACGCACCATCATCCGGCGTCCAGATCTAGGAGCTCGTGTTCGGCACCTTGCAATATGGATCTGGAAGGGCAAGCCAGTACGCGCTCATGACCTCACTGAGAAGCAAACCATCTGCGCATGTGAGAACTGTCTAACTCACCTTACCAACATAATCGACACCATGCACCTCTCACCAAAAGAAAAGAAGTCATGGATAACCGATCTCGAACATCCCACCGAAACCACCGTCACCAGCCTAATCCTCCTCTCCCTCCCCAACCTCCGCACTCTCGAACTCTACCTCCGTCCTCTCCCTTCCAATACCGCAGCACACCATGCCCTCGCCACCTCCACAGACACCACACCCCAACGATCTCCCCACCCCCACGACACAGAAGTCGTCCGCCTAAGCCGCGCCCTCGCCCCATCCACCCACCTAACGCACCTCACGCTCTCCCCCAACCTAAACGGCCTCGCAACATTCGCGCCCCTCCCCTCCCTAACAACCCTAACCCTAGACTACTCATCGCCCAACCAATTCGTCAGCATCCCGCGCGCCGCATTCCGTACCGTCACGACCCTGAAAATCCAATGCCACGCCCTCGCCTTTCTCCCCGCTACAAACCCCCACCAAACTCAAAGCCAGAATCAGAATCAGAATTACGACGATATAAGGACATATCTCCACACTTTCCCTGCGAAACTCACTATCCTCCTGCGCAACTTGCCGAGCGTGCGCACGCTGGAATTCGAATCTGGAGCTGCGGCTGCAAGGTGTCGGATTCCGGGGTGGGTGGAAAAAGTGGTGGTTAAGCCGGCGGAGTGGGATGCTGTGCAGTGGGTTCGGGAGTTTCTTGAGGGCAGGATGGGTGGGGTCGGGGTCAGGCGGATTGAGGTGTTTTGGAGGGATGATGTGGAGATGCCGGTGGGGTGGATGGGGGTTGAGGAGGGGGCGGGACGGAGGGGGGTTAAGATTTTGGTTGTGTGGAGAGGGGAGGTCAGGAGGATTTTTGGGTGATGGGTGGAATGGGGGTTGGTGAAGGAGTTGGGTATGTTAGGTGGCTTTTGAGTTGGTACGGCACTGGGATGCTTGCGGTTACATGATGTGCTTTGTGGGAAATGCTTCACAGACTGCTTCCAACATTGTCAGATGACATGCTTATTGTATATTAAAGCCTACTGTACTTGTGCTGATTGACCACTATCATATGCATACTCGTCCCGCTCAACATGCTCTTCCGCATCAGGCTTGGAAAACGCCATTACATGCTGTATCAACGCCTTCCATGCTCAAGTCGACCATCAAGGGCTATCGGACATACTTCAGGTCCTGGCTTTCGGCTTCAAGCTGAGCCTCCAGTTGAAGCGAGACCACAATCCACAATCAAACTTGGAATTCTGATTGTAACGCACAACACTATCGTAGATGGGCTTGTCGACAACATCGTCCCCCAGTCGCAACTTTGCCATGTGCGACTCTAGATTCTTCTCGGGCTTCTTATCTGTCTTCTTCGTGCGTTTCTCGACTCGATGACCTTTCATCGGATCGGCCTCGGCCTCCTGATCCTTTAAGCCCGTCTCTGGCTTTTCGGCTGCTTTCTTGACTTTCCTGGAGGCAGACAGAGGCTTCCTGGGGATAACTATTGTTTCCCCGAGGAATAGTATCTCAGTAGGCGGAAGTACTAACTTTATCTCGGATCGGAAGTTGAAGTGAAAATGTGTTAGATCTACATCTCAGTAAGTCCCCAGCAGTTATGACGAATGAGAAAGCACTTACCTAGCAATGGCTGCCCAAATTCTGCTTTTCTGAGAGGCTTCCGAAAAGCCCGTACATCAGATTTGAGTATGGGCGCCTTCGAGGTAGACCGAGTGTTGAGGTCTGATTTTGATATCCTGGTGCTGTGGAAGAATGCAACCTCTTTCCAGCGTTGGCCGTCAAATGTATCGCGGTTAATGAGTCGGAAGTAGTGATGAGCATGCTTCATGAAGATTTGGTGGGCAATGATCGACGAGCGCCGCTTCCTGCTCGCATTTATATTCAGGAGCGCAAATCGCTTGCCTGATGCAGCAAAATGCCAGGCCTCAAAAGACGATAGACATGATAATGCTGCAAGTTCCTTGCACATATCGAACCGCTTCTCACCCGGTCCAGTGTAGAAAGCCACCCTGACTCCTTTCCTGGCTAACTCGGTGAGTATTGAGGGATAGTCGAGTCTTCCCTCGTCCGCGGCGTGGCATTGAACGACGCTGGGTCCTGGACCGGGTTTGAAATAGAGCTCAATGTGTTTAAGCTTCAGCTTCTCCACAGGAATTTCGTTGATTTTCTGCAACAGAGCAAATGTGTAGCGGTTGCAGGATCGGAGGCGCAGACACTTCAGGGTGAGCGGGACGACCTTGGTAAGCGGGTTAATCACCTGCAAATCCTTATTGTTGTGGTCCTTGTCAACCCCTTCGGCTGTTAAGTCATACGTCACCGTGGTGGGAACTAACGGATCCCAGAAGGCGACAGTCTTGGGCAGACCGAGTAGATACATGGGCACATCTAGTCGTCTCAACTTCGCGAACCCTAGCAGAGACATAGTGCCCCTCCCCATGTTGCTCCAGGTGAGGTCTCGTCTAATGTTCAAGACTTCAAGCTTCGAAGGTCCCTTCCACCGCGAGTCCTCCGCAATGGTAAGTACCTCAAGGTTCTTCATTAATACCCGGAGCGCTGGACCGAGGAAAGGCGGACCGGCCCAGATTTCTCTATTCAGAGCAGGAAGATTTGGGTAGGTTAAATTGGTGGGAGGCGGTGGACGGCTGGAGTCGAATATCATCGCACCAGGGAGCTCAAATGTCATCGATTTGATATTTGGACACACTGATACCAGGATGTCCAAGAAGTAAGCGCTGTTGTTACACCAGACTGGTCTTGGAGTACGTTCCCCCTGTGTGATTTCACCCCAGTCGAAAGTGTTCTCAGCGTTGACTACGATAGCCTTGCCTAAGGATTTCAATGTATCAGCGTCGAACTTTGGCCAACCCAAGCAAAAGCAGCTGGAGTGGTGGCCGCAACCGTAGTCTCCTAGATCAACGGAGCTGACCTTTTCAATAAGATCAGGGTGGTGGACCAGAAACTCCAGAAACGGCTTGATGTGGTTCTTTGGGATGACGGGGTTTTTTATCAAAGCCTCCCGAGCGGCATGACTGACATGACTGTTGACCCGTGCGAGGCTGAGGATATCTTTGCTGCCACACAGATATGTAGCTATATCGGACAGTAGCTCAAATGGGAGATCGAGTAGACCGGGACGTTTTACTTGTCGAGAGGGTTCGCTCTGTCGGCTATGCGGTACTGTGCGGTTGTCGCCGACACCTTGTGTTTCTTGGCTTGCTTGAGGCGCGGAACCAGGCGACATCTTCTGAATTGGAGTGTGTGAAGCATTTGTATTGCTGTCGGGACTCGCAAATCGCTTCTTCCTGCGAGCAGGCACCTGAGATTGCTGAGAGGCCGTTGAGAGCACCATTGCCGCCAACGATGCAATCGTTGAGTGAGGCTTCGGTGCTAGATCGTTGGGTTGAGGCGACGAAATAGTTATCGTGTCGACGCAGTGATTGCAAGTGGGCTGTAATTTGGTTATCGCTTTCCAAGGTCGGCAGATTAGCTGCAGGCTTGCATTCACGGTACGTGTAGCAGACCATGCAGCAGCGCGGTTTGGTGAAACTCGTGCCGCGGAATCAGGGACTGGGCGAGCGCTCCACCTACCAAGCGAATACCTGACGCAGAAACTCCGCGGAGGAAGGCGAGAGGACTAAAACTCATGTATGTGTACAGTGCAGGTACATCGAAGTAGTAGGAGTGACACGTCGCGCCAAGGCGCTAGCCTCAGTCAACAGCATTCTGAGTGGACACTGACTATGCCACAAACATATGTTCAGCAGACAACATACTGTGTAAGTTTACCGTTTATCTGAACCTAGAACCGAATAATTGCGGTCGTTTGGACCATCATGCCTGTCATCACGCTATCCAGGTCAGCCGCGGCGTGCGTGGTTGTCTCCGGTGAAGGACCCTCGCACACGGGTACGCACAGCTTGCGAATTAAACGTCCGGTGTCTAAACTGCGACAGCAACTTTACAGTCAGGTAGCTACAGCCTCCAAATCCTTCCTACCCAGATATTTGCTGAGATGGCTACTGCCAAGCATTGTTGGCAAGAGGGGCTTACGATCAGGCGAACAAGGTGCGCATGACTTACCTACCTACGTGACGTTCCCACTTTGATGGCATGAAATCTAGTCAGCTTTTCGTCGATGAACAGAGTTCTTCTCTCATGACCTATTCAAAACATCCTCTAATCTCAACGTTGTGCCTGCTGAACCTTGAGCTCTAACCTTTATCCCTACCGCTCTGGGATGAGGCCGAAGTCGAGCAACTTGCCTCAGCTCAATTTCCGATCGGATTCATCTCTGAGCTCGCAGTAAGGATGCTTGGATAGTGTCCTTTCGACTACAGTTCCTCGAGCTTGATGCCGCGGATCCAAGCTGGTGGGGTTGATCGAAGTTCTCACTACTACGCATGCCGAACTACTCTCAACACCACGATGTCGATAGATGAGAGCTTTAAGATGTCGTCGACCCTGACACGTCTATACAACGGTTCCTAGCTCTTCCAATCACTATCACTTCGAGAAGTAGGCATCGAGTGTGGACAGCAGCGCTGAGGTAGCTAGTTCATCTGTTACTCGTGAGCCACCCATTCTTGGTTCCACATCAAGGCGTGGGGCAGTCTAAGCTTCTGAATGGAGTGGAGGGTGGCTCTTCCTAGCAAGAGCTAGATGTGTATCGTGAGCGCCATGATCATGGAATCATTGCTATCTTCAGGTCTAGAGAGCATGCGTCTTCGGCGCCAACTTAGTGTATTTGAGCAGTTCTGATGAAAGCAAAATTGGTACTCGGCCCGACTCGCCGATCGTTGCTTGCTGTACGGAGTATGTGACGCAAAGATCTTTGTGTGACCTGAGGCGGTGCGCTATATCGCTGCGAGGTAAGCATGTGCCGTCCCAGGAGATTGCGGGGTTGTAAGACATTTGATCCTGCAAGAAGAGTACTGATAGCAGCATCAGGGCACTGAGAAGGTGCAGGATCCGTCAATGAAAGTTGAGGCTCCTATCAGGGAAACAGATGCACATGTTGTGTCTCCACACTACTAACGATGAGCGAATAGCGGCGGCGTACATGATATTGATATGCCGGAGACAAGTGCTGCCGGGATGATCGTCGAGGGGTGGCATAAGCGACGTCGGTTGGACGCATGGAAGCTCGAAGCGACCTCCCATTGCACTAAGGAGCAGAAACCCGCAGCCAGCCGCGGACGGGCCCAATAAAGCGATACGGTGGTCTGAAACATGTTTGGATGCTTGCATAAGAAGCAAATGAAAGAGGCAGAAACCATTGGCGGCTGATGTTTGGAGAGGGTGTGGTTCGGCGATGTGGCAGCCGACGGGCCATGCACGAACTCACGACGATGGCGCTACTGGCCGGGAAGCACCACTCCGCAACACACACTGTGGCCTCGTCAGCAATTACAACGCGAATGACGCCAATGACAGGCTGAGGTTTCGCAAGCATAGGCACATGTGTTCCTGGCGCGAGCGGGACGGCCTGCTTCCGCACAGCACGCCTCGTGAGTCCACTACCCTACCCACCCCACTGCACGGTGGTGGTATGGTATATGAACAAGTACTAGGCGCTCTTGTCTTTTGCTCATGAGGACTAACGACTAACCTTCATTCCTTTCTTGATTGACTGACCCCAGCAGTGCGACGCAGTCGCAGCTCGCTCACCCTCTACAGCTACGAGTCGTGTCGGCAGCATGGCTCTCCTCGACTTGCTCGACCCCATCGCCTCATCGCCCACGCTCCTCCTCCTCCTCGTCTCCTCAGCCATCATCTTCACAGCCTACACGCTCGTCGATACCTTGTTCATCCGCCGACTCCCCTCAAATGCCCCGCCCGAGGTCAGCGACAACATTCCCATATCGGGCGCGATTGGCTTCTGGACGCAGCGATGGGACTGGTTCAGGAGGCGGCGCGATCAGTCCAGGACGGGCAATTTCTCCTTCCACGCAGGACCTAACAAAATCGTGGCATTGTCGGGCGACAAGGGCCGCCAGCTCTTCTTTGAATCCAAAGACCTGGGCTTTGCAGAGGGATACGCTGTGCTGTTCGGCCAGGCACCCAAAGTCAAGGCCCACGACGACGGCGAAGGCAAGGATGATGATCTGAACAACCACTTCAGCCGCCGCCTAACATCCCTACTCAAGAACGAGCACTTCCGCCGCAAGCTCCCCACCCTCATCTCCGACACACAGGAAGCGCTTGATGCTATAAGAAATGACCCAAGCGGCACCACCAACCCATTCGACAGCCTCTACCGCATCGTCTTCCGATTGACGATACGCATGGTCGGCCCCGACGAGATCGCAAATGATCCGAAGCTGCTGGAGGAGACGCTGAGGTATTTTGAGATGATAGACAACAGCGCGACTGCAACCTCTGTCATGTTCCCCAAGCTTCCCTCGCCTGCTGTCCTGAAGCGAACATATGCCGGAACACGACTCTACTTCATGCTGGAGAGCATCATCAAGAAGCGCGCGGCGAGCGACGAGAAGCACGACGACGCACTACAGTACATGCTGGACCAGGGTGACCGCACCTTCAAAGTCGTCGAGTTTATGGTGGGCGCGTTGTTCGCAGGACTTTTGAATTCTGGCATCAACGCTGCATGGGTAATGTGCTACCTCGCGACTTCACCTGAATGGCTCGCCAAAGCTCAGGACGAGGTTCGAAACACCGCAGCCAAGTACGCTAGGGATCCCACTGCGCCTCTGCGCTACCAGCTCGACGATGTACCTGTGGAAGCATGGGAAGCCGAGTTCCCTATCGTGGACTTGTGCTTGCGCGACTCTATTCGACTGAATCTGCTCGGTACTGCTATGAGAAGAAACATCAGCGGCAAAGCCATACCGACTGGCAATGGCAACGAGGTCATTCCTCCAGATGCCTTCGTTACCTATGCCACTGGTGACATACACCTCGACCCTGAAGTCTATACTGATCCATACAAGTGGGACCCAGCAAGGTACTTGCCCGAGCGCGCTGACGACAAGAAGAAGCAAGTACACGGCTTCGTTGGATGGGGAGTCGGCAGGCATCCATGTCTTGGGATGCGCTTCGCAAAGCTCGAGCAAAACATCATCACCGCCTACTTCATTGCTTCCTTTGACTTCCACCTCCAGGACAAGGATGGCAACAAGCTCACCGTTGCCCCACAAATCGATTTCAACCGACACTCTGCGCATAAACCAAGTAATCCCCCAATTCTGAAGGTTACTCCGAGGGAGAAGTAGAGCATAAACGCTCGAAGGAAGAATATGTTTATAAATAATACCCATGAAGGATCGCTGTCTACTAGCAACCAGCTAACCACTCTTTTTACCACGGGTCAGCAAATAGATGATGAATGAAGGGTACATGTTGTACGCATGGTCAGTGACAGCGTTAGAGAGCGTTGAGTCGTCTTAGGCATTGTAATGGAATGTACTCAGTCAATCTATATCCCCAACCCCATCACGGCCGACAAATTCAGAACATCCAACGTCATCTCACATATCGTCACAGTCTACATGTCCGCCAACCCTAACGTCCTCTCCACAGCAACTATCCTCGTCAACCCATCAGGCTCAGACCACAACACTGACAACAAACCGCCGTGTATGAAGTCACCCAATGTAGCCAAGTCAAGCACAAAGCCCTTTCCAAACGCACGACTATCCGCCAAGCATCCGATCTCGCCAACGATCCAGCTTTCTTCTCGAAATCATGAAACAGTCCTTCTCTTCATGGTATAAGATAGTTTGCAATGCCACTTATCAGCCAAGCCATTAACCGTTTATCTTTCCCTCATTTCATACGTCGTCCACGGTCCAACTTCAACGAGGAAACGCTGCATTGGATTTAAACTACAGTGACGCTTCTCTCGAAGACCCGTCTGCAGTTCAACCATCCCATTGTACCCTCCTCTTCCGCATTCCACCGGTGCGTTATACCCATCTCTTCCGCAATCCGCAAAGTGGGTACCGATGTCAGCTAGATCCTCCGCCATTGCCCTAGTAGATCCCCAAGTCTCTTTAGATTTCGATGATACTGCAGATTTGTCCAAAGAGAACAGCTTCTTTTCGAAGTGTGGTGCTGGTCGGGGAGTTGAGCTTGTGGGTTTGTAGCGGGGGTGCTCGATGATGACTCCGTCTGAGCGTTCGATAGCTTTGTATTTCTTCGTGTGGCGCTTCGATTTGGACTTAGTTTGGATGGTCATTTCGATTCTTAGGTGGGAGGATGTGGTGATGATGGGGTTGGGTGTAGTAGGAGTTGCTGTCTTGTTGTTGGATTGCTCAATTGGTGTGTATGTTGGTACTCGCATACGTGAAGATTCTTCGTTAAGATAGCTAGCTGTACTGCGTGTATTGAGATCTATTGTATGTGAGGATGATACTGCTGCTGCTGCTGCTAATGATATTAACATCCAACCCAGCAACAGCGACTACACTTACTCTTATACACTCCTTCACCTCCTTCATCACCCTATAACCATCATAACTTACACATCCAACCTACAATCTCCAGAAAAGTCCAGACCACCCCCATCGCGATCCCTCCTCACCACAGCCCTCATCTGACCACTCCTACTCCATACCGACACTACACGCCCAGCACATCACAGCACATCTCACCGCAAACCCCGTAAATCCATCGCTGCCTTGCGCGCCCGCAGCGCTCCTCAAACACCAAAACAACCCCAAGAACACCTGCGCAACGTCATACCCAGCCCATCCCCTTCCACAAACAATGATCTAGACCTTTTCCCACCGCCGCAACGCATCGCATCGCAACGGATCAACCATGCCCCCGCGCACCCCTGCTATCTTATGCTTCTCTCGTGCTGTGCTGTGACGTGATGTTTGAGGTGGAATCGATGGGGTTAAGCCTCAGCTGAAACGCAAGCGAGAGCGCACAGCACAGCCCCGCTGGGAGGGGTGATGTCATTGCGAGGCTTGACGGGGTGGTCTGGACCCTGACGTGGTTTTTGAGGATTCAGGGCTGGAGGTCTAGATTTTGGGATGCGCGTGGGATGGGATGGGATGGGATGGGGCGTTGCGGTTGTGGTGTTGTTGCGGTGTTGGGTAGGGCTGAGGGCCGGTGATGTCATTTTCGGGTCTGCGGGTTGAGGTGCGAGGAACGAGTACTTCTTGGACGGTATATCCGGTTTCGCGCTCCAGACTGGCTTCTGGGAAGAAATACACTGTAGTATAGTATTGATAGGTGCGCTTGGGAGTGTCTGATGATGCGTCTGATTTATAGATAAGTCTTCACATCTCATTGTTCGGCCTCACCATGGCATGCCATTTTTGAAGGTTTGCTTGTATTTATGTCTTTCGGCACTGCTACCTTGGAGAATTTCAGGCATGTCTTCTTTTTTGCTTTCTTTCAGCAGAAAGCTCGCAATCCGATGCAAAGTGCATCTTCGTCCCGATGCTCTCGATTCCTACCACCGCCAGCCCTCATTCTTTGCTGCTAGTAGAGACAGTTTATGTTGACTGAAGACGGTCAAGTACTCGTCCTCGTGACTGCCCGAAGCGTCTAAACTTTTCAAGACATTCCTGAATACGGTCGGCAAGGCGGCCGCTATCATAATGCATTGAGTCTATCATTCGGCCCTCTGGCATCAGGGTCCACTCGTATCTCCCGACGAACGTAAACCTGTGGGTTTTCGACTTCTCCCATTTCCGAAGAATAGCAACGATCTCCCAAGTGTGGTGCGGCCTTATTGATATGTCCCTGGCGATATGCGAAATGGTGGTGTTGAAATGAAACTCGAGTTTACGCAAGCTCGGCAGCTTTTGCGAACTATTCATAAGCTCATCGCCCCAAGAGAAATCGGAAAACTGCACGAAGGTGCCAATAGAGACATGGACCGACTCGAGATATGCCAGTGATCCGAGGCAAAGACTTGGAATACAAGGCGGTTTTTGTGTCTGGAATATGGTTGTCGGACTGGGTATCTCAATTTGTCGGAGTCGTGAGAAACGTGAGACGCGGAAAACTGCGGGGAGATATGGGGAGAGATTCCCTATGCAATCAGGTAAGGACTGAACTCGATATATTGGAGCTTCTTTGGTAAGTCTAAGCACCTTCAATCGGGATTGAAGCTCTAGTCCCACGTGTTCACAATATTTCGAGGAGGCCATTGATGGGTCGTCGTAGCCGAAGCATACCCACAACAGGTGAAGACAGTGGAACGAGTTCGTACCCAAAGACATGGCTTTGAGCCTCGGTGCAAGTGCAACAAGAACTGCCAGTCCAGCTGAGAAGAAGCCGTCCTTTCGAACCAGGTCTATGCCTGTCATCGTCCTGCTGGCTTCTGGATAATAAGTGGAGAATACTTCCCAGCAAGCATCAGAGCTGAGTGTCTCAACCATCGCATCGTGCAACTTTTGGTTTATCGGTCCAAGGCGAAGGTGAGTGAGAGCCTTGGCTAGATCAGGATGGATTCGCAATAGCTCGACTAGCTTCCAGACATTTATCGGCGATACGGCAGCTTGTCGAACTAAAGCCTCCTGCCCGATGGGACGAAAACGGCGGCAGGTAAGGGACAGGCCAAGCAGACCACGAACGTCGACATTCTGGGTGATCTCAAGCAACAGCTCGTCTGGGAGGTTGAGCACTGGCGTCGTAGCATTCGCCATGATTAGAGGGACTGATATCGATCGGTTGTGTGGCAGTTGAGTGCGGCTCAGCGGAGTAGGTTTCATTGCTGGAGTCAAGGCGCGGAAGGAGGTAAATAAGTGCCGCGCAGGCTGTTGTGGGGCGTCAAAATGGGTGAAGCGCTGCCTTCACCTCGACCTGCGATCGAGGTAAGTTCTTGACATTTCTAGAGCTTAGCGTACTGCATCAACAAGGTAATGTTGCATCAGCATCAATCAGCGTGTATCTTTACTTAACAGGTACTACCTGATATTATTCGTTGTCTGCTGAATGACTTTGTAGCACTATTCGAAACGCACCCACCACTTCACACGGCGCACCTGAGGACCCCAATTACCTCATCACAAACGAAGCACGGCCACCGTAAGAACGATCGGAACACACGCAAGAGCAATGACCAGATAGCCATTCATCGTTGAGTTTAAGCAGCACATAAACATCACAGTGTTAGCATTCGTATCAGTTCATGGTGTCAAATTTGGAAAAGTTGACTATCGTAAGAACAGCGTAATTATAGCTACTGTCCTTTAGAACTGCTTCATTACTTTCACGTCACAGAGTGAATTGATCCATGTGGGTATCTTCAGTGCTCTTATATCACCGTGGCACACAAGATGAGTAGACAACTTCCATCTCCATACAGATTTGACGGTAAGGTAGACCGTTGTCTAGCATGTCACCGCAAGCCGGCATAGTCTTGACTCCAGGGTGTCCGAATGTAACGGCCTTCAACCAGTACAACTCTTATCCGTGCTTCGCCCACATAAATTTAATCACTAGCGTAAAGTATTTCAAGGAGTAGGGTGAAGATACATGATAAACTTGGTGATGGTCCCGACTGGCCACACTTTTAGGGCAACCACAGGTGGACAAATGACGCCTCGACGGCATAATTGCTATACAATACTATTCTAAATATATAACTACTTGCTCCAACATGAACCAATTTATTAGACCAATCGACATTCTTCTTCAAGGGTACCGCCACAAGGCAAACCGATGCTCTAGGGCGCCGCAACACAGTGGTGGCTTCCAATACAGTGCGTGCAGCAAGGCCTTGGATCATTAGGCGCATTATTTCCGCAAGGATCTGTGACTCTCATTAGCTAGGTTTTCATAATACAAACTTATGACAGCTTCACTTACACCAACTCGGCAAGCAATGATTAGTGCAGAATGTCAGCTCCAAATCCGTATCTGCTTGACAATTCTTGACCTGACTTCCCGCAGGCGGCTTGCCAGTTCCCCAAACAATGGACTCACAGCTCGAGTCCGTAGGCTTGAGCGACAAGGTGCGCCCAGCAAATCCATCGCCGAAAACGGCGCTCATGTCATACCAGATCTGATTGGCATCGAGGTTGTAAGAAAAGATCGTCTGGCTAACATTTGGCTGGAACAATCCGCCTTCGATATTGGTAATCTTGAGCGCAATGCCTCCGGATGCCGGGTCGCGGTGGAACGTCTCGCTATAAGAAGTATCCTTCGTGATGGTATTCTGCTCGCCGATGGAGCCGCCAACGGACCAGAGGTAAATAGGATCGTCGCATTGATTAGTGACGATAGCGCGACCAACGGCTTGCACGCTGGCGACGCAAGACAGGGCGACGAGAGCGACAGTATTAAAGAACATCTTGCGTGATGTTGCAACGAGTGACGTAGCGAGTGTGCGTGCGAACGTTCTTCTAATTAGATTAAGATAACAAGTAATTTGCTTTTGACAACTTCAACTATCGCGAGACAATCCACGTCGCTTTATACTTTCGGCTCATCGCTTGTGCACGCGACGTGACCAACGCAGACGTAGCCAAGGCAACGACATCATCTCCGCGAACACATTATATTCCAAGGAAAGTAACGTATACTGTGCGCCGATATGGTGAGCGGAAACGAGGTTTTGCCATTGATTTCTTGGTGGCGGCTAAAGTCATTGGCTCGCTATTTTGAGCCCGACGATCTGTGCGGGGGATACGAATACCAATCATTCGTGTCTTACAGCGATTGATGTGCCGATTCGTATTAGATGGTCAGCTGGTACTGCGCAACGTCGCTGACCGCTGAATGTCTAGGCACGGAAGTTGCGGATGATGGTGAGGTTCGTCCCTGGTTGCACTTGCAGATACACGATGTAAAAATGGTACCATGTATCGCCGCATTTTCCAGAATGCCGTGACTAGATTGATCAATGAAATAAAAGGTACCAAGTTGGACACAGACTACATCTGACGGGTAGTGCGATAATACCAGAGTTAATAGTTGAGTACTGAGGTTGCATTGCATATTACATCAGGCTCTAGTTGCGTTGAGAAGCTAAATCTATGTCTGACAATATCTTGCCTGAGAACTTCACTTTGATTGTATGGTTCGTTTCTAAGTCTCGTGGTGTGAGCGCCGTGGCCTGTGCCTGGGAATATGTCCCGACGTATCATGAGACTACCAAAAGGAGAAGCAAGCCACGACGAAGGTGATCTACGCCAAGATGCCATACTGGAAAAAATAGATCTCTCTTTCGACGTCGCGGTTTCTATAATGGTAATGCGAAAGGTTAGTCCTCAGTTCTTTCACGGAATCTCATTCACGTTGATCACTGCCTTGAGCGAAGTAGCATTCACAGCTTCTTGTTTTATTCTGCTTATTTCATAGACGATCTTTCTAAGACGGTTGATGCTACCGAGTGGCCGATGTTCTGCCAGCGCATCCCAAGGACTCAACTTCATACGGTCTTCCCGAAAACTCTTCGCTCCGCTGTCAACGAATCTTGAGGTAGAAATTCAAGTGTCGCAAGAAGTCTGATAAGGTGCAGTGACTTCATCCCAGACGATGGACGCATCTGCGGTCGGGTGATGTTCAGGTGATGTGCCAAGTTGAATCTTTCGCATACATCAGTCCCTGCTTACCCGGGAATTGCCCAAGAGACGTGTCGATACGAACCTTGAACTCGTATTTCGCACCGTGCACCGCAAGATACTCGGCAAGCCAGTCACGGAGAATCTCACGCGAGACGCTGCTTTTTACTTTTTCGTCACTGTCCTTCATGTTGTTGAGCACCGGGAAAAGCCCAATGTGACCATACCAGTCGCCAAACCTGAAAACACATTGCGTGAAGAATGAATAGCTGATTATGTTCGTATGTGGCAGCATGACTAGTCGGGAAATAATGAAACGAGAATTGATATACACATACAAGGCGCGCTCTGCTTGATAGCATCAGTCCTCAGTTTGGCAGCCGCACCAAGTTTCGTTAGGCTATCAAAGTACTTCTCCCGCAATCCCATGATCTCTAGGCATGTATCGATATCTGTCAACTCGATCATGGGAGCGTTGTTGAAGGAGAAGTCTTGCGTTGTCGCATCAGGATCGGCAGTTTCCAACTTCCCCATCAACTCCGAATACTCTCAGACCCATTCCACGAGGTCCAGGCTCTAGGTCAGCTTGAAGAAAGACCGGCTCGTTTGCATAACGTGCTGCAACATCATACGTTTTGCCTGGCATCTTGAAACGACCTTGCTGTTAATGGTCTGACAAGTCGGGCAGAACAATTAATTTGCCTTCTACAATACCTTAAGTTTTTACGTGCGTGGCTCAAAAGGCACGTCGGTGTTGATCGAAGTTGTATTGCTGCATCTTGTTCACGGTTTGTCCGATCTTTTGAGCCGTTTCTTCCTCGTTCGCTTTTGGATCTTCGACACCGGGCGCATACCATTGGAGGTAGGCATCGTTGGGTGGTGCCGTAGAAAGGGCGCGCTTTCCATTGTTGCATGCGTTTTAGAGAGACATTTCACTCGGAACGAGAGCCAAGAAATTCGATTCGGAGTGCGTTTTCTAGATGTGTATTACAAGAATTTTAGGTCGCGCTCACTCGTCTATTGCTTGAGCGCTAATGGACGTCATAATAACATCTCGACAAAAGGACTGTGACCGTTACTAGTATTTGGAATACCTCACAAGGAAAGAACATACCCGAACACCCCACGCGATATGACAGAAGAAGACAGCACTAAAGCTCATGGAAGGGCTCTGTAGCATGCACGCAAGTCGCATAAGCCTCTACATACTATCCCTGCAGTGATCATCGTCTCTACGCCTGATCAGATCTGCGCTAAGTCGGATGAGGTGATAGCGTTACAATATCATGACAAAATGGATCTTTTGACTGAGCACTTATACATTCAGTTCATATCAAGATTTGAAGTGAATAGTTGTGTGGCGTGGCCTGAAGAGCATGACACATGAGCCACTACTGGGGAGAATAGAACGAATACTCCATGGAGCTTCAGCCGATTTCCACCTGTTTGATTTTCTGCTGGATATGGTAGTAGCATTCGTCGCATGTTGCCAAGCGCAAGTGAAAATGGAGCTGTAGCCCATTTTTAGCAGCTTGATAATAGCAATGATATATATACATATATATGCATATGTGCTCATGAAATAGTGTTATGCTTGAGATACAGATGAAAGCTTAAGAAGATACAAGTCATACGCCAGCTTACCAGCAACGCCGATGCCCAAATGTACAAACGAAATTGTTGCAAAAAGAATATAACGGCCATACGCCTGCTCACTAGCAACGCCAACCCAAGCCAGAACCGAGACACCTATGAAACGACAGGGAGGGTAAAGGCTGTGCGCCCGCTCACCAGCAACGCCAGCCATATGTTACAAAAGGAACCGTTTTCGCGACGACTCAAAAATCATCAAGTGCTCCTCATGCCTTTGCGCTCTCCTTCCTCTTAAAACCAATCCTCCTCGCTAAGGCTCCAAACCCACTTCCCGTCCTCTCAATCTTCACCCTCTCTACATTCTTCGACTTCCCCTTCTCACCCCACGGATTCTGCCTCTCCTTCTCAATCTGCTTCTTTCTCTCCACAGCTAGCAAGCCCACTTGCTCCACAAATACACTCTTGTCAATCAGGTCCTCGACCCTAACTCGGAAGCCCTCCTCCTGGTCAAGGATTGAAGCGACTTGTGCTAAGCCCATGATGTCGCCACCAAGTTGGAAAAAGTCTGAGCCAAGCTCAATTGGTGTTGGGGCGCCGTGCTCGTCATGTAGGATTTGCTCCCATGCGGCGCGGAGTGTGGTGGCGAGGGTGTTGGTTTCGTGTCTAGACAGACCAGTGTCGGTTGGTAATGTGACTGGCTGCTTATCTGCCGATTTTTTTCTCATTTTGTCGGAGTTGATGGTTGTTGAGCTCTGGGAGCTAAGCTCGGATGGTGAAGGGAGAAGTGTATGCGGATTCTCGGAAAAGGCTGAAATGTTTGAGCAAAGCCTATCGAATACGTGTTGAGCAAACTCAGCGGTGATGGTACTATTCGGCGCGTATGTTAAGGTGACGTCGAGTTGGCTGCCACCACGGGACGTTGAGTGGATGGAGAAATCGGCAAAATCTTCTTGGGAGCCTACAGCGCCAACATTGAACTCGATACCACCTAGCTGCATTGTCGGTTTCTCAGCCTGTATGTTTTGGTCGTGTTGGAGAACGCTCGAGAAGTTTGTCCAATCTGGCCAGTCTGTGCAGTGTCGAGTAATCTCTCGGAATCCAAGAGACTCGTACGGCATGTTGGAGATCTGTTGATCCTGAATGTAACTGAGGAGGTCTAGTACGGTCCATTCTGGTCTGTATACAACACGTACGGGAACCATGTTTAGGCAAGGACCGACGATATTTTCGACATTTGGAACGTTGCTGTTGCGGCCGGAGATGACGTGTCCGAAGACGATGTCCGATTTACCTGCAATGCGAGCCAGAGTTGAAGCCCACGCAGCTTTGACAACCGTAGCACTAGTTATATTGACACGCGATAGAGTAGGCGCAGTGAGCCTCTTCTCGAGCGTGACCGTCCGGCCAGCGGAACGTTGATAGTTAGGACCGAAGCGATTCACAATCTCGGTCATACTAGAACCACGAAGAATCTCTTTCCAGTGGTCATGTGCGCCAGCAACAGTCTTGGCTGATCCCTTGACAAAGTTGCCGAAGCTGGGCGCGGAGGAAACAGGCAGTCCATTATAGCCATCTTGTAGCGCGCCAAGTATCTTCGACATGCAGACACCGTCGTACTGCGCGTGCGACAGTCGCATGAAGATGCGATAGCGTCCGGACTGCTTCTGCTTAGCGACAACAAATTGAATGAATGCTTCACCAAGACGAGGGCCATTCTCGCGGTCTTTCTGTCGAAGTTCGGTGGTGAATGTTTCAAGGTCATCGTCCGTCTGTTGGTATATGAAATCAGGCTGAAGCTTCCGAAGGACCACCTGGAGGAAGCGGTCGCCATATGGAACAAAGACGGTTCGGAGGATATCAAAGGCTTGCACCATTCGGAATGCAGCCTGTTTCAGTCTGCGCAGATCCAGAGGCCCGTTGCCATCGAGGTAGAAGTAGTTCAGCATCCACTTGGATTCCAGTAGGGTTCCGGTAATTGCAAGTGCTTGGAAATCTGTCACAGGAAAAACATCGGAGATGCCACCTTTGAAGACCTGAACCTTCGAGATGACGCTGTCGACGTTTGGATCTCCGAGCAGGGACACGGACTTAGGTGTAGGGACTTCGACGCCTTCCTGAATTGTTTGCGGCACTTGAGACTTCTGGCTTGCTCTGCGTGCTGCTTGTGGTCTCGATTGTTGTAGACCGGATGCAAAGCCTTGCCATTTCTTGAACATCGTGTCGCTCTTCACTGGCTCCGGCTCAGCTGGCGGAGTACTGGGAGCCATGCTCTTACCGTCGACATGGTATTCAGACATGACAGACTGATAGTCGTCCCAAATCGATGATGCCGACGTCCGCTTTGGAAATCGAAGGGAAGGCCTTGAGGGGCCACCAACATCCTTGCCAGCTATAGAATCGCCGCCAGCACGGGACATGACTTCATCGATAAGTTCCCCAGCTACGCGTACGACCTTCTCATCGTCAGTGGGTTTCAAGGCACATCATGGGGGAGCACTTACTCGAGCCATATCCGCAAATGTTGGGTTCTTGAACACGTCAGCGACGGTCATAGACAATCCTTCTTCCCTCGCAGCTCCAACTAAGCGCATCGCAATGATGCTGTCACCTCCGAGTTGCTTTTCATAGTTAATGTCTTGTTCATATACGCGAGGGCTTAAACCTACGAAAAAGCTATCATCCTGTTCAATATTCTCATCCACCATTTCCAAAAGTTCGCTCCACAATCCAAGCAACTTCTTCTCCACAAAGTCGGGCGCTACCGATTTCGATCCTTCGGTAGCCAGGACTCCGACAGCAGCCACCATGTCGGCAGCAGTTTGAATTCTACTCTCTGCATTGCTTGTTACACTCATACGACGGGAGCGAATAGATCCTCGTATAGAGCCTGTCTCAAGGTTTGGTCGTGCACGTGTTGACAGCGATGCTCTTCGGGTTATCAGACCTGTCATCTGATTTGTCATTTGGTCGATCGTGGCAGAAGCGGGTTCCGCAGCAAGCTTATTTTTCGCAACGATCTGGTCGACAATCTGAGGTACCATCTCGCTTACAATCGATCGAATAAGACTGCTCCAGTCAGGAGTATCTGGAGGTAGAGGCGTCGCTGGGCCTAGATCTGGGAATGTGATTCTGGGTGTTCGAGGAGGTGAAGTCGAGGTGGTGGATGTGTAAGACGTGTTGGAGCGTGATCTGAGAATAGATGGGCGCGGCTTAGGAAGCGCGAGATGCGTCATAGGCGCTGAGGCAGGCTTCCCTTTAAGAGCCGCATCCAGCTCTGACATGGTTTGTTTGACGTTTCCGAGAGCCTGAGCGAGAATCTTGGTCATGAGCGAAGAAGCGTTCTTTGCTTCGCCGTCGGTAATACCGTCGCTCCAATATGTGAATCGTACCGCTTCGTCATTGCGAGTGGCATCGATGTTCACCGTAATGGCGAATTCGCTTGGATCATGACCGTCGAGCTGCTCGAACTCAATACCAGCATCCGCCTCCGTCGACTCCTCGGTTGTCACGCGGTTTTGAATTGAAACAGCAGTATTAAACAGTGCTTTACCGGAAAGTCCGAGATCGTGTTGGAACTGGGCCAATGAACAGTGCTGGTACGGCATTGACTCGATAAAATCGTTCTGCACCTTCTGAATTACCTCGAGTAGTGAGATGGACGAGGTCACCTCAAGGCGAGACACCAACATATTAATAAAAGCCCCAACAGCATTCTCGATATTATCGATCGGAACATTTCGCCCGGAGGTGAGATAGCCGTAGCAAATATCTGAGGAACTGGTATATGAACGCAAGACGAGCGCCCAAGCAGCGAGCAAAATGTTTGCGAAGGTGACATTGCTTTTCTCAGCAAGAGCATGAATATCTGCAAAGCGGTCGAAATTCATGTCTAAGGAGCGTAGTTGCCGCTGCCTGGAGGAATTTTGAGATGTAGTGGGGAAGTAGCACGGGCGGACGCCGCGAAGCTTAGCCTTCCAGTAATTGATCGCATCGCTAGCGGGAAGACCACTCAGGTACTTGATGTAGTCGCTGTATAAGGGACCTTCGTTGTCGGATAAGCGACCTTGGTATGCTTCCTGGAGATCGCGTCCAATGATTGCAAGTGATCCTCCATCAATCACAGCATGGTTAACGATGACCTTGACAACAATCCTTCCCGAAGTGGTTTGTACTACCACAGCTTGATGTGGAAGTGATGGCTTCTTCTTGCCATTGAGCTCACTGTACTTGACCGAACTGAGCACGCTAGTCAGCTCCGTGTCGTCGCAAGTCAGTGTGACAAGACCAGGATCCGTATTTTTAACGACGATCTGGTCAAAAACACCTCCTTTACACACACTGTCAATGAAAACAGTGCGCAATGCTGGATGGCGATCAACAACCTTCTTCCACGCCTCAACCACCTTCTTTGTGTCCACTGGACCCTGTCTAGACTTGACCTCAAAGGTTGTGGAAGACCAATAGGAATCAGGATTCTTGATCTGGCCTAGAATCATTCCATCTTGGATAGCAGAACATGGATAGATGTCCTCGACTTGGTCACAAGACGTTACGCCAACGGATGGTAGAGTTTTCAGCACACGGTCGAGGCGGCTGTACGATTCCAAAGGCAACAGCGGGAAGTCCGCCATGGTTGCTTGCGGTTTCTCGATTTTGGCGATATCAGCAACAATCTCCTCCAGTGTTCGCTGGCATTCGGCAATCCACCTTCGGATGCCTTTCTGATTCTTCATCCAGCGGTTGTACATGAAGCTTAGTTGAATCTGACCCTCAGAAACGGACGCAGAAATCTCGAACAGTGCCATGCGAGTAGTTTTGCTGCCAACGTCTGACGTCTGATCCTCCTCATCCTCGTCAAACTGGATCGGTTCGAATAGTGTGTCGCTGGATGTGGACGACTGCTGCCTGCCTAGATAGTTGAACAGAACCTCCATTGGCTCATGGTCTGCATAACGTTGCATTCCATCCTCCGTAAGGAAGCGATGCGCGAAATAAGGTCGACCATTGTCCGTGACCTTTCTGCGAGCATCCTTGACTTGGCGTACCGTATGTACAACATCATCCTCTTCTTCGCCAATAGGTATGGTGATGGGGTACATGGTTGTAAACCAACCGACGGTTCGTGAGAGGTCGAGATTGCTAGACTCCCATGCTTCGCGGCCATGCGATTCGTTAAAGACGGTCGGAGGGTCACGATTGATGAAGACGCGGGAGAAGGAATGCACAATAGATGCTACAAGGAGGTCGACCACATCGGTTCTGAGTGCTCCGTGGTTATTAAGCGCCATGGCAGAAAGATCTTTCTCGATGGAGAACTCGTCTCGCTCAACATCGCCATAGAGGTTGTCTCGCTTATCCATGCCCCAGAATGCAAGGCCTGGCGGCTGTACGTCGAATGACTGCTTTCGAAGTTCCTCTTGTTGATTGGACTGAGTTGCATGCGCAGCTTGCATCTCGCACCAGACCTGGAAGGGTAGTTCTTTTTGCAATGAAGCCGCCAATTTGGAATCCAGAAGGTCCTCTAGGTCTCCTAAGACGATCCCCCAGCTTACTACGTCAATGACGAGATGGTGAGCAGCAATGAATAGCAGCTGCTCCCCCGTTCGCACGTTGAACATGTCAACCGCAAACACTGGACCTTCACGAATATGGAGGCTCTTCTGCGTAGCGGAGATTATGGCCACTGCGCTAGATATGGTGGGCACATCATGCACCTCAAAGTCGTACGCATTTGCGATGTCGGACACGATAAACTGTTGCCATTGACCATTGTCGGCTTTGGAAAAACGGGCCCGAAGCATGGAGTGGCATCTAACGATTGAGTCAATGGCGCGCTTGACTGCAGCCGATTCTAATTTACGCGACAAGCGCAGCGTCGACGATTGGTTGAAGTGGGTATTCTTTTCTACGTTATTAGTCTTGAAGTAGAACTGCTGAATAGGCGAAAGGTCGAATGGCTTGTCAGTCTGTTCCTTGCCATGATCTAGAGCAGTTGTCATTTTGATGCTCTCCGCAAGATGTGCTAGAGATTTAGCGCGAAGTACTTGGTTCAATGTAAGGTTGATGCCTTCGCTCCTGCACTTTGCGAGAAGTTTCATGGCAGTAATCGAATCACCACCAAGTGCTGCAAGTAGTTAGTTTGATAAGCTTCTGTGAGTGAATGAGAAAACCTACATAGCCATGATCTGTTTACTTTAACCTCGTCGACAGGTGCATTCAGGACGTTAGCCCATATACTTTGGAGCTTGGCAATAGCGGTGTTCGCTGGCTGTGCTGCCTCCTCGCTGCGCTCGAGCTCCAGTATTTGTTGGTACGTATTGTCATCCATGTTCTCTAACCATAAGCCAACTTGCTTCTTGTCGAATTTGGTTGAAGCCAAGTACGGAATCTTAGAGACAGCGATCCAGATGGTCGGCACCATATACGACGGTACTATATCTGAAAGCTTTTCTCGGACTCGGTTAATTTGAGAAAGTATTCCAGGCGATGCTAGCGGCGTGCTCCACGGCTGCTCGGTGTCAGACACAGTTTTTGACGGGTTGTGGAAACTAAGCACTGCGGTGAGCTTCTTCTCGCAGGGCCCGGCCTTGGGTACATGTACGACAGCTTGTAGAATACTGTCGTCTGCTTGGAGATGATGTTCAATCTCGCCAAGCTCGATGCGCTGGCCGGCAAGCTTGATCTGGTTGTCCTTTCGACCAAGATAATGGATGGAACCATCCGCAGCATACTGAACCAGGTCGCCTGTGCGATAAACACGAGACTGTGTTGGGCTAGAGAACGCCTTCAAGAAATCTGGGTCCTCGACGAACGACTCAGCAGTCCTCTCAGGGTCGTTCAGGTAGCCTCTAGCGAGAATTGCTCCTTCGAGACACAGCTCCGCCACGGCTCCGACCGGTGCAAGTTGATTGGGGTTCTCCGGATTCGTGAGCCAAGCTTTGCCACTCTGAAGCATGTGGCCAATGTTTGTTGGATCGCGCTGGACAGATACCTGGTCATTCGTAACCGCGAAGACGGCGCCCTCGGTAGGCCCGTAGCCGTTATAAAGCTGGAGGCCTGAAGCCCACTTGTCGACTACTTCGGATGTCATAGCTTCGCCTCCAGTAACTAAGATCTTCAGGGTAGGAACCGCCTGGGGCCCATCTAGAGTGCTTGCCACCGAGGGCGTAAGGAATGCCCATGTTGCCTTTAGATTAGTGATGGCGGCCGCAAGGTCTGCTGTGCGTTGATCCTCCGAGGGGACACAGATTGTCGCACCACAGGTCAGAACAGTGAGAGTCTCACCAACGGAAACGTCGAAGAGGAATGAGCAAAACTGGAAAACTCTCGATGAGGGCGTTATGTGGAGGGCCTTACATATCGCAGCAGAGCTTGAAGCAATACTACGATGCTCCATAACCACTCCTTTAGGTACTCCAGTACTTCCCGAAGTGAATATGACGTAGCAAATGTCATGGCTCTTTGCTTGTACTGGCATCGACGATCGGCAAGCGGGCAGCTGACGGATAGTTGCCTCACTCACACCAAATACTTGGTTGACAAGAGGTGCGAAACGGTTCTCGTAGGCTGGCGAGCACACAACAATCGGGGCCTTGCAGGCTTCAATTATCTGTTGATGTCGCGAGGTAGGATATGCTGGCGAGAGTGGAACATAGCCAGCACCTGAGATGAGAACCGCCATGATCGCAACAATTGCCCAGCGCGACTTGTCCAGGCAGATAGGGACCAATTGTTCTGGTCCTGCACCAAGCTTCACAAGCTCTTGCGCGAATTGAGTTGCTAGATCGCGTAACTCAGCATATGTGAACTCGCCATCAAATGCCGAAACAGCGATCGCATTGGGCTGGGAGGCGACCTGTTTGAAGAAAAGGGAGGGTATTGTATCTTCGACAACTCCTGGCGCATAGCTGTTCCATTTGCTGACCAACTCCCTGTCTTGTTCACTGAAGACGCGAACTTTGCGGACATGGCTGACGAAATTGAGCTGAGTCAGGACTGATTCGAATTGGTAGAGTAGACGCTGGGTCTCCCAAGATGAGATCACACTGGCGTCGTGATGTGCCAAGACTTCTGTGCTGGATTTGCCCATTTTGCACTCAATCACCAATGGGTAGGTGAAGAAGCTACTTTGCTCTCCATTGTCGTAGACTGACCACATAGATTCGGAAAGGTCTTCATTTTCAGTCTGCACAACGAGCAGGTTCTGGAAGTCGCAAGCAGCTGCTGTCTCCTCGCTGATTCGCTTCATGTCCGACAGACCGTGATGTTGATAAGGGATGCGGTCCGTGACACTTGTAGAGATGATCTTTAGAAGATCTGACACAGTAGCTCCGCGGTCGATCCTCACTCGTGTGGGCACTGTCGTCAAGGTCGGACCGCATACTTCGGTGATACCGCTTACAGCAATATCACGACCAGCCAATGTCTCACCGAAGATAACGTCATCACTGCCTGTGTAAGCTGCAATTACCAGAGCCCATGCAGCCCGAATGACGTTTGAAGGGGTGACATCGGTATGTCGATTCAGAGCAAGCTTCATGGTATGCTGCAGTGTTTGGCCTTCTGGGGCTTTCGCCGAGTTCATGTGAGACTGTTGTGGGAACTGGTACGAAGCGGCTCCAGCTAGGCTTTCCTTCCAAAATTTGGTAGATGCATCCACCTGCGTGCTCGTAAGGTATTTGATGAATTTAGTGTACGGAGTCTGCGGCAAGGTCGAAGTTCCCGTTTGGTATATCTGCTGGACTCGCTGAAGCATCAAATGAATACTCCACCCATCATATAGGGCATGGTGCAGGGTCCAAATGAAGAACCGCTCATTGGAGTTGGTACGAACGATTGTGTAGGATGCAAGTCTTCCCCCAAGATGTGCGGGTATTTGCGTAGTCTCCTTCTCGGCTTCCTGGAGCGAAGACATTTCTTGCCAAGAGATACCATCATCTGCCATAACAGCTTGTACGATCGCGCCAGACTGTAGTTGGACGATGCGTGTGCGAAGGATGTCAGCTTCTTGGACAACCTTCTCCCATGAAGCCTTGAATTTGTCCACGTCTACAGAACTTGGGATTGCTAGGACGTGCTGAGCGATATAGGCTCCAGCCTGCTTAATTGAAAGAGTGATGAGTGCCTCCTGGAGTGGGCTCGTTGGATAGACATCTTGGATTCCATCCTTGGATACACAGCATTGCTGTGCAACTTCATCGAGAACCTCTGTCTTCGTGAGAGGAGGCTGCAGTAACTCGAAAGGTTGCGTAGCTTTCTCCCGGCTGCCAGCTTTTTCCGCGTGATTACCTAATTTGGCAAGATCTGATAGCTTGGGATTCTTGAAGATGTCGATGAATGATAGCTCTAATTGTTCAGCCTGCGCACTTGCAACGAGCCGCATCGCTGAGATAGAGTCGCCACCCAGACGCTGTTAGTTGTTAGTTATTATCACATAGATTGTAAGGCATAGACACCTACCACAAAGCTGTCATCGATTCCCACTGATGAAGGTGGTAGATTGAGAACGGAACAAACTGCTTTGTGTATCTTCTTCTCTGATTCGCTGTTTGGCTGCTTCTTGTTCACCATACTCGTGAGCCGGTAGGATGCCATTGCGTCTCGGTTAAGGTTCTGGATAAGGTTTCGCAAGCGATTGCGGTCTAGCTTGCCTGCGGATGTCCATGGCATCTTGGTCACAGGGACGAAGATTGAAGGTATCATATATGATGGTAAAGAACCACCCAGGCCATTCTCTGTAGCCTTGCAGAGGTCCCGAAGTTCGTCACTCATTGGAAGGAGTAGCTCGTCGGCGGCGGGCAGGTCCATAGAAGCAGGCTGAATTGAATCTGCGCTTTCAGCTGGCTGATCCTGGACGATGGCGAAGAATACGGCTAAAGCCTTCGCAGAGCTGCGGCTCGATGGTGCGACCAGTTCAACTGCAGACTGAACATTCTCAGGAAAGTTCTTCCCAACATGGAACTCGATCTCGCCTAGCTCGATACGCTGACCATTGAGCTTGATCTGGGTATCCTTGCGTCCAATATAGCTTACCGACCCGTCAGAGTTGTACCGGACCAAGTCGCCAGACTTGTACATGCGTGAGGTATTGAACGTGCCGTCACCTGAAGGGAGAGATGATGCCCATGCAGGATTGGCAATGAAAGCCTTGTTAGTCTTGACCTCGTCGTTGAGGTACCCACGTGCCACAGTAGGGCCCTCAATGATCAGCTCACCGACGCTACCAACAGGCATTAGCTTATCGTGGTTTCGAGGATGCACAATCCACAATCGGCATCCGGACCCGAAGCCGATGGTCCCAGGCTCCGTCTCAATGAGTTTGTGATCAAGGGTAGATTTGTAGCCGGTGGCTGCAACAACTGCACATTCCGTCGGACCGTATGCTGTAGCTTGTCAACTCTTGATTCTCTCTACTGTTGGTTGTAGTAACTTACCATTGATGAAACACGTACTGGTACCCCATTTCTTAAGTATGGGGCCCGGAAGCGCTTCACCTCCGGACACGAGCGTCTTCAAACAAGGCACACGGTCTGGCTCGATTGTCCCAAGAACAGATGGAGTCAGTAGCGACCAATTAGCCTTGAATTTTCGAATAGCTCCAGCAGGGTTGTTCATCCTATCATCCTCAGTAGGTACACATACTGTGGCGCCCACAGTAAGCGCAGACAGAATCTCTATGCAACTAGCGTCAAAGGTGTAGGAAGCAAATTGGAAGGTGCGTGATGTCGCATTGATGTTCATGCGACGCGTGAAAGCAGCTGCACTCGTACAGAAGGCTTGATGGGGGATAATTGTGCCTTTTGGTTTGCCGGTCGTACCTGATGTGAACAGACAGTATGCTGCATTATCTGGGTTCGACATAGTCTTCGGCTTGGTCCCAGATGGCACTGCGAGCTTTCTGACGGATCGCTGATCGACAATGAGAGGTGTGGTGGCGACTTCGCTCGCTTTCACATGATGGTTTCGCGAGCACAATACGACCTTGGCACCCACATCGGTGATAAGTTCTTGGAGGCGGGTTTGTGGATGCTTGGGATCGAGCGGTACATACGCTCCGCCAGCCTTCATGATAGCAATCATGCTGACAATGGCCCACGACGACTTATCGAATAGGATAGGTACAAAGGTCTCCGTGGTGACGCCGATGTTTTGGAGATGGGCCGCTAACTGATCGGTTACCTTATCGAACTCTTGGTATGTGAAAGTTCCGTCCCATCCCTCGACGGCCTTGGTCGTGCGCGGCCTAGTGAGAGCTTGTTCATGAATGACTTCATGGACACAGCGACGTATAGCGGGTGGAAGTTCCGCATTCCAATCCATGACTTTTTGAAGACTGCTCGATGTGAGAAGATCTAACTTGCCAACTGTAAGATCGTTGGCATTGCTGGCAATTATTTCGTGGAGAATCTTCTTGAAAGTGTCGGCCATATTCTGTGCCTGCACGGGCAGGATCTTGTCTTTCCAGAATCCAAAGTCGACAGTTACATTGTCATCGGTAACATCGGCATTGACTGTAATGGCGTACTCTCCAGGATCAGCTGCTTCCATGTTTTCGTAGATAAGTGCCGTTTCTTCGGGATCGCGGGAGAGACTCCGTCTTTGGAACGTGAAGGCTGTATTGAAAAGGGCAGGCAGTTGAAGTTCATGCTGGACGTCTGCGAGTGAGCAGCTCTGGTGAGACAAGGCGTTCATAGAACCTGTCTGGAGAGCCTCTAGAAGCTGGGAGATAGTTGTTTCGTCTGAGAATGTGAGTCGGGCAATGAGCATTTTGACGAAACACCCAACTGCCTCATCAATGTTCTTTACAGGAATGTCGCGACCCGATGCCACAAGTCCGAACGACACGTCAGAGGCGCCCACATAGCAGTGTAGAGTCAAGGCCCAGGCAAGCTGGAGAACATTAGATAGCGTTACACCATTCTTCTTGCAGAAGGTTTGAACATCCTTGGTGCCTCCAAGGTCAATGTCAACTGAACCAGGCTCATGTGTGCTAGACTTTCCATCGTTGAGGGTGGGGAAGAAGCAGGGCTCAACGCCAGAAAGGTATGTCTTCCAGTATGCCAGATCGGCATCCCTGGAGCTGGATAGAATGTAGGCCATGTAGTCGGAGTAAAGCGGCCCCGTGTCGGCTCGAGATAGCTTCCTCGAATATGCACGAGCGAGATCGGCGAGAATATTTGAAATGGAAGTACCATCGTTGATAGCATGGCTCAGCTCCAACTTGATCCAAATCTTGCCCGTCTTTGTTTTGCAGATGGTCATTCGGTGAGGTGGGGTAGCTTCACGACAGTCAATCGCTGGCTGCTCCCGCAGCGAGTCAGCGACCTCGCTGTCATCACAGTCTGCAATAAATTGAATCCTCCCAGCCTTATCCTTGATGACGATTTGGTCCTTGGAGCCATTCTTGGCGAGGCTGTCTATGAAGACAGTGCGTAAGGCGGGGTGGCGATGAACCACAATTTGCCATGCCTCTGCGAGTCTCCGCGGATCCACAGACCGATTGTGATCCGTGGTTTGAACCTCGAAAATAGTATGGTAGGTATATAGTTCAGGATTCCTCGACTGGGTAAGCAAAAGACCCTGTTGCATCGGCGACGTGGGATAGATGTCTTCGATATCTGCAATGCTTACGCCGGATGGAAGCGCCGCCGAAAGCCTGGACATGCCATTGTAAAGTAGAGGAAGATGTTTGAATTTGCCCAAGCTTGGCTCCGGCCGCACCTGCAACAACTCTTCGACGGCGTCGACAAGTGTTTGTCGACATTGCGCGACCCATGCGCGGATCTCAGGTTGACGTTTCATGTGTTTGTTCCATCCGAAAGATAGCTTAATTGCACCCTGAGACACAGCTGCTGTAATATCGAAAAGAGACAAGCGAGGGACATTTTCCCCAATCTCACGAGAGTCAACGCCTTCTAGAGAGGAGAATAGAGCGTCTTTTCGGTCCGTATGCTGTAATCTTCCAAGGTAGTTGAAGACCGCTTCGGCAGGCCAATGGCTAGCGAAACGAGTCCGACCTTCCTCAGTAAGATTCCGATAGGCAAAGTACGGTTGCCCTTTGCCAGGAGTTCGCTCCCTCACATCTTTCACCCATCGAATAGTGCTGACCATATCTGTGGCTTCTTCTGAGGATACCGGAAGATGGATAGGAGTCAACGTTGAGAACCACCCAATCGTACGAGAGAGATCCTGTCTAGAGTTGAATGTCTCTCGGCCGTGGCCTTCATTGTGGATGGTGATAGTAGATCTATCGGGAAACACCTTGCGGAATGATTCCAGAAGTGCGGCGACCAAAATATCGAGAATTTCAGTGGCTAACGCATCCTGAGCTCCAAGCAGAAGCATAGTGTCTCTGGTGCTCAGCTGAACATCTTGCTCGATGGCATCCCCACTAACGTTGCGCTTGTCTCTCATCCCCCAGTAATCAAAATCTGCAGGTGCGATGCCGTCAATAGGGAAAACCCTTTTCGCGCTCTCTTGCTTGGCTTGCGTAGCCTGCTGTTGCAACCATGCATGGTAAGGAAGACTTTGTGGTAGTGGTTTGATACCGTTAAGGAGGTTTTGCAGATCTTCAAGAAGAACACCCCAGGAGACGATGTCGATGACCAGATGATGAGCGACAAGGGCTATAGCCTGGGAGAAGGTATCATCGACGTCGAAAAGATCGATTGCGAATGTTGGCCCATTGACAATGTCTAAAGTAGACTGGCTTTTATCGATGATTGGCTGAAGGGCTGCGTCTTTGGAAGTCTGCACGCGGTGTTGTCGCAACCTAAAGGAATTTTTAGTATCTTTATCGACCTGTTGTCGCCAGATCCCAGACTCATCCTTAGTGAAGCGACCACGTAACATGGGATGGATCTCCACAAGCGCGGTGAGCGCGGCTTTAATCTCCTCGAACTCGAAGTTCCGTGCGAGACGGAAAATCTCAGTCTGATTGAAATGGCAGTGCACGTCGCCGACGGTGTCGAAGAAGAGTTTCTGAATAGGCGAGACATCGAACGGCAAATTGTACTCTTGCGCTTCTGGCACTGTTGACTGACGGTCCTGGGATGTATCGACCGTTGAAGCGAGTGCAGTAATCGATTTGGACCGGATAATATCCTGTACGCTAATGGGTAGGCCTTGTGCTCGGCACTGCGAGGATACTTGCATGGCGGCAATTGAATCGCCTCCCAAATGCAAGAATGATTGGTTGAGGCGTATATCTTCTACGGGAAGGTTCAACACATTTGCGAAGATCGCCTGTAATTTGGCTTCGATAGTGTTCGCGTCAGTTTGAGGAGCCTCCAGGCCAATGGTTGAGATGGCGCGGTATGTTTCCTTGTCCATTTGCTCCAGCCACTGTACCACGCGTCTGCGATCCATCTTGCCTGAGGGCATTAATGGGAATTTTTGAATGACAATCCACAGCGATGGGACCATATAGGCTGGCAGATGCTCACACAGGCGATCCCGAATAATACCGACGTTAAGAGAAACAGTCTCTTGGGTCAAAATTTGTATCTCTCGCTCTGTCGTCGTGGGTAGGGGGACATTTTGGAGTGATAGGATACCGACAAGGCGTTTTGCGCAAGGTCCAGAGGTAGGGACAGAGGCAAGGGCATTCTGTACTAGATTATCGTCCATAAGGTGATGTTCGACTTCAGAGAGTTCCAGTCGCTGTCCACGAACTTTTGTCTGCGAGTCTTTTCGGCCAAGATACTAGTCATGTTAGAGTACGATCGACTTCTTCTCTCCATATTACTTACCAATATTGTACCATCCTCATTATACTTGACAAGATCACCTGTCTTGTAAATTCGTAGCTGGTTAGAGGATCCATCGGAAAGTAGTCCCGACGACCAGTTAACATCACCGATGAACGTTTGTGCCGTTCTCTCTGGGTTGTTGAGATAACCAACTCCAACCGCACCGCCCTCCAGCAACAATTCTCCGACAGCTCCAACTGGTGCGAGTTCATGATGGTTATCCTTGTTGACAATCCAGCCTCGCGCTGTCACGGCCTTGCCAAGGTTGTTCGGTTTGGTATGCGGGGTCATAACGTTGCAAGTGGCAATAGCAGCGCACTCAGTTGGACCGTAGCCGTTGCCAAGCGTGACTCGGTTGGCCCAGGTATGTAGGTCCTGTTGCGACATGGCCTCGCCAACGAGTACGAGTGTTTTCAGTTGCGGGACCTGTGAGGGTTGCATCATGCGCACGACGGAAGGAGTCAAGGTTGCCCAGTTCACATTGAACTTGTTAATAACTCCCACAAGGTCATTCGTTCGGGAAGCTTGATCAGGCACGCAAACAGTGCCGCCACACATCAATGTACTGAAGATCTCTATCAAGCAGGCATCAAAAGTGTATGAAGCGAACTGGAGCACCCGAGACTTTTCTGAGATGCCCCACCGTGGGGAGAACGCGGCGGAACTGGTAACCCAGTGGGAATGATTGATAACGGCACCTTTGGGCTTTCCTGTCGAGCCGGAAGTGTAGAATGCGTAAGCTCGAGAGTCGGCTTGCACTTGGGGAAGGGTGTTCAATCGTGCATGGTCTTGTTCAGTAGTCTCTTTGTTGACGATTAGCGTGTTGCATGGTATAGAACCGCACAACACTTCATACTGCGGCGCGCAGAGGAGTAGCTCTGCTTGGGCGTCTCCGACGAGTTCGCGCAAGCGCAGAATTGGGGCTTCGAAATCCAGTGGGACGAAAGCTGCTCCAGCCTTAAGAACCGCAAGAATAGCGACAATCGTCCAACCCGATTTGTCGAAGCAGAGCGGAACGAATTGTTGAGGCTTTACTCCGAGTGACACTAATCGAGAAGCAAGTCGTGTAGCCCGTTCATCTAGTTCTCGATAAGTCAAGACGCCGGTGTCCCATGCGTCTATAGCGACCGCAGTGGGTCGTATGGCGACCTGGTCTTCCGCGATGACACTGTGAATGCATCGATCGATAACATCGACTGGCTTGTTATTCCATGCAGCAATTGTATCTTGATCTGCGGGATTGAGAAGACCAACGTTGTCCAGGGCTTGATTCAGGACTTGAGGAGAATTGAAACGGTTGAGAATGAACTCAAAGTGTCGTACGAGACGTTGGACAAGCCACGGCTCAATGACTCGATTGTCGTATAGAGCCTCGACGTGCACGCTCTCCACTTTGACTTGACAGTTGAAGATGAGCGCGTAACTGAAAAAGTCCGTGCCAATGGTATTAGCGCTCTCCATATGCCATAACGCGCTATCGGGATCTTGCATGCCATCACCGGCCTCGATTCCCAGGAAGCTTTGGAAGTCACAAGCCATTGCCGTTTCGGAACTTAGCTTGCGGATGTGCTGCAATCCCGCGAACTGGTAAGGCAGAGAAGTTGACGACTGCCGTTGTGTTTCTTTCAGATACTCATGCACTGTGAGCTTGCGGTTGAGTCGTAGCCGCACTGGTGCAGTCGTGATAGTTGGACCGATAACGGACTCGATACCGACAACCGAAGCCTCTCGTCCGCTGTTCGTTTCTCCCCACAACACATCGTCGGACCCAGAGTAAGTAGCTAGTAGTAAGCCCCACGCTGCACGGATCATTGACGGAAGTGTGACCTCGATACTTGGTTCTCGAGTGATCTGCACGTTGTGCAGTAGTTGACTGTTGGCCTCAACCCTATGATCCGGAGATGGCAGCTGTGGGAATTGAGGTGCGGTCATGTTATCGAGGTTGGACAGCCAGAAGTCGTCGGACTGCTTTTGGTCAAGGGTCGACAAATACTTGATGAAACGGGAGTATGGTACCGAAGTAGGTATTTCCTGTGTCGAGTTGCGATAGTAAGACTCGACCTTGCGGAACAAAGTTGCCCAGCTCCAGCCATCATATACGGCATGATGCGCAGTCCAGACAAAGAATGGTGCAGCCGTGTTTTCACCTACGATGGTGAATGTTGTGAGAGGAGCCCCATTTTTCGCGGGGAGGAGTCGTGTTGTTGCATCGATATCCTGAAGATCTGCTAGTGCGTGCCAATGCAGCTCCTCCCGCAACACGACCTGGAGGAAGCCATGTTCCTCAGTGTATATAATGCGGGTGCGTAGGACAGCCTCCGAGGCAAAGACA
This sequence comes from Phoma sp. ATCC 74077, assembly GCA_033682645.1. Classification (NCBI taxonomy): domain Eukaryota; kingdom Fungi; phylum Ascomycota; class Dothideomycetes; order Pleosporales; family Didymellaceae; genus Phoma; species Phoma sp. ATCC 74077. Next base: position 516,500 of record JAWDJC010000005.1, on the reverse strand, counting down.
GCCCTCCATGTCTCTTTGAACCGGATCAAATCAATGTCAGATGGTAGGCGATAGATAGGTTGCACTACATATGTTCCCGGGTCCTTGTTGGAAAGCATGATAAGACCTTCCTGAAGCTTGCTACATGGGTAGATATCCTCGATCGAGTCGGGAATTACGCCGCATTCAGAAGCCGCAAAGTCGGTTATGTGTTGCCTTACGCTTTCTGGAAGGAGCTCCAAAGGAGCTGTGTCACGTTCGGGTTCAGTGGTAAGCTCTTCTGATGAGAGAATAGCGGCCGTGGCTGCCATGTCCAGGAGCTTCGGTTGAGCGAAGACATTGGCCACGTTGAGAACGACACCCTCTTTCCTAGCTGCCGTCACAAGTCGCATTGCGCTGATTGAGTCTCCACCCAGGCGAAAGAACGAGTCTTCCGCACCCACTGTGTCTGCGCTCAGCTTCAGGACTGATGCCCATATGCGAGCCAGCGTGATCTCAGCATGGCCTGAAGGCGCGCGACCACTCTTTCCGGCCAAGCGGAAGGGGGTCAATTGCGACTCAGGGACCTCTGCAGCAAGTTGACGCAGCACCTTGCGGTCGAGCTTGCCAGACGTCGTCATGGGCATGCTTGTGACGGGCATGAACATGGATGGTACATAGTACACCGGTAGTGCATTGGCGAGGGCGACTTCTACTTGCTTCGCTAACACCCGCGCTGATTCTCTCATCTCGGTGATCGCAGCCGGTCCATCATTATCGGACGTGGCAGACTCGTTCTTTAACCACATAAAGGCCACTAGAGCCTTAGTAGAATTGCTGTCATTGAATTTCACCAACTCAACGGCAGATTTAGATCCGGATGGGAGGTTCAGCTTGAGGTGATGTTCGATCTCGCCAAGCTCAATACGTTGGCCATGAAGCTGCGAATCATTAGGTTCCATGGTGGTACAGCAGGGACACCAGACTGTAACTTACCTTGACCTGACTGTCTTTCCTACCAAGATACATCATCTCTCCTTCTGAAGTGTATTGGACAAGATCACCAGTGCAGTAGAACCTACGCCCAGTCGGCCCTGCAGTGCGAGCCCATTCAGGATCCATGATGAACGCTGCCTGTGTCTTCTCCAGATCATTGAGATAACCACGACTCAAGATGGGCCCCTCGAGAAGGAGCTCTCCTTTGCAGCCGATAGGTGTAAGACGATTACGATTCTCCGGGTCTACAACCCAGGACACACATCCAATGGCTTTCCCGATATTCGTGGCTTCGCCGCCGTTTCCAAAGTCCCTCCAAGCAGAGTTGATAGAAGCTTCACTAGGGCCGTATTGACCCATGACGGACATATGCGGGCTCCACATGTCAATCAAAGCTTTGGTGAGAGGCTCTGCACCAAGACACATGCGCTTGAGGGTTGGAACTTCCGCAGGGGTGAGCAGGGCTGCGACAGTAGGCGTGAGATCAACGATATTTACGTTCAGCCTGGCGATGACCCCAGCGAGATCGTTCACACGGTCAGCCTCTGAGGGTACGCATACACAACCTCCTCGTTGAAGAGTCGTAAACATCTCCTCCAGCGAGTTGTCGAATGTGTATGAGGCAAATTGGAGCATTCTTGAACCCGGACCAAGGCCGATTTTTGAGCCATGCGCCTCTGCACTAGTGACTATGGCTGAATGCTCGAGTACAACTCCTTTGGGCCGCCCAGTGCTCCCACTCGTGAAGATTACGAAGACTGGATTTTGCGGTTGAACGCTGGTGCAAGCTGGCCCGTCCACCGAAGGTAGGCACTCTAAGAAGGCAGAGTCAACTATGACCACATTTGATATGAGACCCTCAAACTTCTCTGCGCGCGCGGATGTGGTCAGAACCACCTGCGCACCTGCGTCTTCTAAACGTGTTTGGAGCGCGGGCTTCGGATGGGTTGCGTCGAGGGGTACAGCCGCGCCGCCCGCTTTAAGGACAGAGAGCATGGCAACCACTGCGAAGGAGCTCTTATCGAAGCAGGTGGGGACAAAGACCTCAGGTCCAACGCCCAAGTTGACTAGATGATGTGCCAGGCGATTGGTGACAGCATCAAGTTCAGCGTAAGTGTAGCTACCATCGAAAGCACAGATTGCAGGAGCATCAGGGTGAGATGCGACCCAAGATGCGAACTTATGATGCACACAATCGTGCAAAGTGGCGGGCATCACGTTCCAGTTCCGGATCTGCTGTAAATGCTTCGGACTGACATGGTCCAAGGCGGAAATGCGTCTTTTGGCATTAAAGACAATGTTCTCAAGGGCGCGGGCGAATGTACTGGCGACGTTGGTCGCTTGTGCTGCGCAGAGATGATCTGTCCAGTAATCTAGATCGACTGCTGCAGCATCGTCACCCACTTCAATATTGATGCTCACTGGATATCTAATGGTAGCGAAACTGTTAGCTAGATGTTGATGGAGATGAGTGCAACTAGGCAAACTTCCTCCTGGTGTGCTTCGCGTATGAAGGATTGGGTTTTGTACCGCATGTGGAAAGTACGCGAAGTACCGCAGGAAGGCCTTTGCAAGTTCCTTTTACAGTGGTGTCACTTACTCCGTAGGGTCATATATTGGCTTAGCCTCCACAATCTGCAAGCTCTTGCCATTATTCGGCTGTTCTTGGGGTAGACGGCGATAAGACAAGACGGTATTGAACAGACTGGCACCCGAGAGCTCCAGAACATGCTGAACGTCAGCCAGTGCAATATGGCGGTGTGGAATCGCTTCCATATAGTCTCTCTGTACATCCTGAAGAACATCAAGGAGACAGCGAGAGCCATCCGTAAGGTTCACGCGGCAAACAAGCGTATTGATGATCGGGCCGCACATATCCTCGACCCCATGGACCTCCTCTGAATCTCGGGCGGAAGTGAGATATCCGAAAGTGACATCATCACTTCCCACATAGCAGCTCAGAGTGAGTGCCCATGCAGTATGGAAGACGTTTGACAGCGTGATGCCATGTGTGTTGCAAAAACTCTGCAAATCTGGCAGCCCGATACTAGTAAGGTCCATACGGATAGAGACTAATTCTTTTTCGGTTGTCAGTCCATCATCAAGAACTGGGAAGGAGCAAACCTCGCTGCCGCCAAGATACGACTTCCAAAATTCTAGGCTACTCTCTCGAGGTTGCTTCATCAGCCAGGAGATGTAGTCACTATATGGAGGGCCGTCCGGACGAAGATGGCCTTCACATGCTTTCTGGAGGTCGGCAACGAGCATGCTCATTGAGTGGCCATCCATAATTGCATGGCTGATTTCCAGAGAACAGAACATCCTCCCATCTGCTGTGGTACATACGGTGAAGCGATGATTGGGGCAACGACCGTTGTTGTAGCTGACTGAGCGCTGCTCTTCAATGAGTCGAATAGCTTCAGGCCCACTCTCACATTCGATGTGCACGACGTTGGCATCCATGTCTTTGAGAACGACCTGGTTAAACAGACTCTCCTTGGCGCCAACATTCTCAAGGAACACGGTTCGCAGTGCTTGATGGCGTTTGACGACTTGACGCCAAGCATCGGCAACAGTATCCCACTTGAGTTGGCCATTTGGTGACTTGATCTCATGAAGGGTAGCTGCAGCGTAGAAGCCCGCGTCTTTGGTTTGTGAGAGCAATAGTGCCTCTTGCATATTTGAGCAGGGGTAAACGTCCTCCACATCGAAGTCTTTGATGCCCATGCCGGAAAGCCTGCCGAGCATAGAGTAGAAACTTTCTTCCGTCAATGCAAGTAGAGGAAAATCGCTCAGCGTCGGTTTCGGATCTAGCAAAGCAAGTTCTTGAATCATCTCCGAAATGGTTGTCTGGCATTCAGAGATCCAATGCTGGATGAGGTCTTGGTGTTGCATATGGCGATTAAAGGTAAAAGCAACCTTCAGATGACCTTTGAATACGAAGGCAGAGATTTCGAACAATCCCCAGCGACAGGTGTCGTGGCCGAAGTCCGATGTCCCACCGGCTTTTCCTGTCTCACCAGCCATGGTACCTAATGGCTGGAGGAGAGCATCAGACCTTTCAAGTTGCTGTCAAGGAAATTAGCGTGGTTCGCACGTTCAAGTCTCTTCGAGTTGCATACCTGATATTGGCCAAGATAGTTGAATAAGATCTCCATTGGCCAATGAGTCTTGAAGTGCTCGCGGCCATCTTCAGTCAGACACCGGCGAGCAAAGTAAGGCCGGCCGTTACCAGGGATCCGTCGCTTGAAGTCTTTGGTCTTGCGGACAGTGTCGGTAGGCTTCTGGGAGGGCGCAACCAGTATAGGGGATACTAGACATTGTTTCAGCCAAAGTTGCGTATATGCCTGAGATAAGAGGTGTTGGCAGTAATGGTCTTGCTCGTTATAATGTAAACATATAGGTGGATCTGCTCAAGAACCATCGCAATGTACAAGAGACACATCAGGCTAGGAAGGTCATTGGGATATGAGAAACCAGAGTACTCACGTGCTGTGAACCAGCCGACCGTTCGAGTAATATCGATGTCCGAGCTCCACGGCTCACGTCCATGGCCCTCGTTGAATATAGCAGGTACAGGTCGATCGGTAAAAACGTGTGACCATGACTGAATCAATGAAGCCAGTAGGACTTCTACCGGCTCCGTCTTATAAGCGGTATGGCAACTGGTCAGAAATGCAGAGCTAAGATCCGTATCAAGTTCGAAGCTAGCGTGACCCGCATTGCCATATGTGTTGTCCTGGTGCTGAATCCCCCAGTAGGAGAAATCCATAGGCGGCACATTGACAGGTGGTAGGACCTCGTCAAGATCAAGGATCTCGGCGTGCTCACTCTGTAATTCGGCCCATTTTTGAAATGGCAGAGCAGGCGCAAGTAGCTGCCCACCTTTAAGGATCTCTTCCAGTTCTTCCAAGAGTAGGCGCCACGTGACCAAATCAACCACCAGGTGGTGACCAGTGAGGAAGGCATATTGCTCGTCACCGAAATCGAAGAAATCAGCGGCAAACAAAGGCCCATTGGTGTGGTCAAAGCACTGCTGCGAATTTTCGATCAGGGTGTCAATCTCAGCTTGTGACGAAACTGTTGAGTGTCGAAAGCGATGTGAACCCAGGATATCATCTTGCCTTATTAGTCCCACGCTGAGAATTTGACACCACTTTCTAACACTCACTTGTAAGGCGCTGCTGCCAGCCGCGCTCTTCTGAGAAAGAAAAGCGTGCACGGAGCATAGAATGTCGCGCAACGAGTTGCTCCACTGCTGATTGGAACTGTGTTGCTGTCGTTCTCCGTGTTACCCGGAGATAAAATGATTGGTTGAAATGACCATGTGTATTCGGTCGCTGGAAATAGAGAGATTGAATCGGCGAAAGATCAAAATCTTCGTCGAAATATTCCTCGTGGTCGTAAGACGAAGCTTCCAGCTCTTTAACAGCAGCTGCTAATTGGATAATAGATCGACTCCGCAAGACCTCTTGTACACCGAGACTCATGCCTTCCTTTCGACATTGACCCACAACTTGCATTGCAGAGATGGAGTCCCCGCCAACCGAAAGAAAAGGCTGATCGAGTGGGACATGTGGTAGGTTGAGAACATGAGCCCAGACTGACTGGAGACTCTTCTCCACGTGACTGGCGGTTTCCGACTCCATATCGAAGCGTTGTTCTCACTTCTCTAAACTTTGAGTAAGCCCATGCTACCTTGACTGTCCCCAGCTATAGCGCAGAGGGAAGACTGGATGGATTCAGGAACAGCCAGAACATTCAGCTGAATTTGAATTTTGTGAGGGTCTGCAAGGTTAGAATAGAGACTATCTACGTACCGTGAGTGAATACCAGGTCTTGGATCAAACTATATGTCAGTAACAATGCAGCTGGGGCACTCACTATGGAATACGACGCTAGAATTTACGAGAAGCGTGAGAGACGCAGAGATGGATGTTATGCAGCTCGTGAAGACGCAGGATCACTAGCAGAAATAATATGTCGCAAGCACGACAAACAGCTTGAGATGGAAGATCTCGAGCAGTGTGAGATGCAAACTCAAGATCAGCCAGTTCTTCTACCGTCTTGGATTGCCCCTCGACTGTAGTAAGTGGCCCCTGACTACCTAGCATCAATCCAATCCCCGCGCTTGATTTTCGATGAAGTCATCGCTGGGTATTCTCGTGTTGACCAGCAAGCCACGAGAGCCCTCAGTGGGCATCGTATGCGAACAACCGGTGCCTGCAGGCGACCATGAGCATCGTGGTCCAGCATTTTGAAGCGCTAAGTTTACAGCCTGCTTTCATACATCAGGGTGTAGGGATTGTAAGGGAGCGGCAATGTTGCAGTCTGTGAATCAGTGCATGGGTGTCACTTCTCGAAATTTGGCCATGGCGCACCCGAACGCGTCGTCAAAGCCCACGAGGCTAGCGGTAGACGTGTACTAGCATCATGATGGCAATCAAGGCAAATGCACAGGTCGGCGGCTGTATAGTAGTTCCATATTGTGGCGTGCATAAGTCCAAGCTTGTACATGACAGCTCGTGTCGCGATGGACGAGAATGAAGACTGGAGGTTCCGCAGCTCCAGGCCTGTCGGTTAGAAAAACCTTGGAAAGTGTGGCTGGTCAGGTGACCCACGCCAACACCAAAATAGACCTCAGCGCGACCTAACCTGATCCGCGGCACGGAAGCGGACTGCCGCCCTCCGCACGATGCCACGGTGGATCTCTTTGCCTGCATCAGACATTCGTTGTACTCAGCTGTCACAGTGTCAGCCTGCCTCGCACTGCTTTGCAGCAGCCAGCATCCGTCATCCGCCCCAAAAGCCCCTCCGCGGCACTCTTCGCCACGCCCAAGAGGCCCATCGCCTTCCTCCTTTCCCCCAGAGGATATCTCCTCCACGACATTCACGTACCTCTGCCAGCGAGGTCGCCTCTCCTGCAACTGCCATTGGGGACATCTACTGACCCCGACACCCTCTCATTTCCAGAGACCCGTCCGCCCGTTCCGCGGCGTCGTGCCAACGGAATTGGAGAAACTCTCCCGCGGTAATTCCCAGGACTCAGCACCCTTCGATTCCCCACAGTAACACCAAGTTCCTGCTTTGGGCCCGGTCCGTGCTCTAACACATTCGCATTGGCGATTATCCGGCTTCTGCCGCTCAGAGTCCCGAAAGTTTGGTTTCCATTCAGCTCAGCGCCTGCTCACCTACATGCTTCGGGCTCCTAGCAAGCCATCATGTATTTTGCATTGCCTGTCAAATGCAGTCGCGCCATCGTGACTCCTGCAAGATGATCGTCATCGTCAGCCGTTGAATACGAGCGTGATCCACAGCAGTCATGTCACAGTCTCTTGATGGCTTCTTAGCTGCGTCCACATATTGGTTCCCGGCCCTTAATCGTACTCTTTTCGGCCCCTCACAGTCAGTTCCGTCAATTCAACAATACCTGCCCTCCCAAAAAGGGCCAAATTTGTGGGGTACGTAACTCGTTTAAGAGACCAAGACCTTAGGGTCAGGTACCCCGGGGCCGCCCATATTACCCGTACGAGCTGCGCAAGAACGATCTTCACGTGTTCTAGCGTTAGCAGCTTCACGTAAATGGTGATAGTTATTTCACCATCTTTCAGATTACCCATCGCGCATTATAGATTTCTAAGATGTTCAATTTCAGCAAGATCGGCAATGGATCAAATCTTAGTAGCTGCAGAATATGAACATGCCGGGAATACGGCTCCTATTCACAACTACTACAGATGTCAGCACTCAGAGGCAAAAGTCCCAACGCCATGATTCCTGTGCATCCTTCCTAACGGAATGTCAACTGATCCCTGTGCCACCAATTTACACTGGACGACTCTATGCACTACCTTTATCTGCTCATCAGTGACCGACAGGACAGCGGAAAAGTCTGCCGGCAGCTCTTCAACAATACTACTGGTACCCGCCATGGTATTCAGATGGCTCTTTTAAATGACGATACTACCCTTCCACCATATCAATCATTGGATGGGGTTTCCATCCTTCCGCATGCACTCTGTGACAAGCCTCTTCACTTGCTTGATTTCAAATTTGCCCTGTTACTTTCATAAGCGTTCATGATTGCGCCCATGACACAGTTAACACCAAGGGCAATGCCAGGCTAATTACGCAGCTGGAGAAACCTCCATGATCTCGTCACTCTCCTCGGCATTCGTTGACCTGTTATTGGCGCTAATGCACGCATTTAGCTTTGCTGGACATGAGGATCTGCCTCTCTCCCAGCACTGTTACCCCAACGAACGACAGCCCATCCGGAGAAATGCAATCCACGTATATCATTCTACTCTGCTCTAGGTTAACTAACAGCTGGAGGAAAGCGGCTCAGTATGGATACTAGTGATGGCTGCAACCAAGGCTGGCGTGTTGTACATGACCGCGAGACGAAAACGCTGGAGCAGGTTTCCAACTCAGTGGAACCCACATATTCGTTGGCAAAGACGTCAAATGATCATTTTCAGGTGTAAACCGTCACGCCACTAAAAGTCCAACTCGACAAGTAGGACGTCAAGAAGCCTGAGCACTACGATGATCCTCTCTGACGGCAATGCCACCTTAATCTGCGATTTCCCGCAATCCGATCTCGGCGCTTAGCATGGTTTCAGTAGGCTGAAACACTCACGGCCACGTTGAGGCCGTTCCTTGAGCTTTTCTTTATTCAAAACATGGTCATAGAGGTAGATAATGTCGTGGCAGCGTTAGCTGTCAGGACAGATCAAGTGTGATCGTCGAAGGGCAGTGGTGATCAAGCGGCGACAAGTTACGAAGATGCCAAGTCCACCGCGTTGTCGCGCAATTAAGGTTGAGGATCTCGTTCCCGAGCCGCCGTCCACCAATGCTTGGGTGCAGGGTGATGTGGAGAGGCGTTGATCCTTTCCCTAGAATGCGGCTAATCCCAATACGAACCTGTATGTACGATCCCTGTCTTCAAGGTATGGCCTACGAAAGCCTGCACTACACTGACAGATTTTGCACCAGGTTTTCAATGCTGCAGCCTGCGCCTCTAACTACCGGTGGACGCTCAGGGGTGCGGCTTTTGCCATTGGACCCCGAATTTGCAGGGGATATGCCCTAGTGGAGCATCATGACGATCATCGTGTCCTGGATCAATTCGATGTCGTCAAAACGGTAATTGCTCGACCCTTCAGCTCACCCAGAGCCACGTATCGCTACGAATTACCAGTTGTTAGGTAAAAAAACCGAGTCCGTGCTAAAATCACTGACTTTTCTCGTCGTATTGCAGAAAGCTGCGCACCGTTGGATCGGCCACACACGCTGTCCAAGCTTCCTGGCAGGACATCAGATACCTGGACGCCGCTGAGGTAGGAAGGGAGGGACTAACAATCTGCCACCGGCTGACGCGATCAGCGCAACGGTTGAGAAAGTCCATAGCGCCATTGCTGGGCCCAAATTATGAACTGTCGTACCCCATTCATGCTCCCTAATGCCCTGTGGAAAACTTTGAGGAACGGCACCTGGTTCACCAACATTCTCAATGGCGTCGAGTTCTACTCAGAGTTGTGCGTCTGTTGACGACACATTCGGTCCTTATGCTGGTGAGCAATGTCGGGGAGGATTCGACTTCACTCTTCTTTTTGGGGAAGTCTTTCTCTCTATCGTACCTCTGGCTTTACTTCTTGGCATAGCGCCCTTTCGGATCGCGTTCCTCTGGAGAAAGCAGACCAAGGTCAATAGGTCATCTCTTCTATACACAAAGCTGGTATGAAGTCGCCCACTTCTCTTCTTTGGCAGAAAGCTCACTGTCATACAAAAGATTGCTTGGATAATCTTAGCTGCCTTCGACCTCGCGCTTTTGGTTGTATGGGCAAATCGCAGAAGACCGAAGCATCGTGCCGAATTACCCTCTGCTGCCATCAGCTTCGTCGGCGCAGTTGTCCTCGCATTACTCTCATTCTATGAGCATCTGCGTTCCATCCGACCATCGTTCTTATTAAACGTATACCTCCTTTTCACTGTGTTGTTTGACATAGAACGATCACGCAGCTATGCACTCGACCCGGATCTCGACCTCGTTGCAACAATTTTTGCTTCGCGGGTAGGCGTCAAGGTGTTCTTGGCAGTTTTTGAGGCCAGAGGGAAACGAAAACTCCTGCTTCCGGAGTTCGCTGATTGCCCGCCGGAGGCTACGAGTGGTGTATACAAGCGCGCGTCATTCTGGTGGCTAAATGAGCTATTCAAAAAAGGCTTTTCCAACCCTCTGTCGGTGGACGACTTGTTCCATTTGGATAAACATCTCCAGTCCGACTACCTTCACCACAGACTAGGAACAGCGTGGGAAAGACGTAAGTCCCCATTACCTATTAGCCATCGTTTCTATGTTGACTGGTTCTTCTACCATTCAGTGACCCGAGCTGGTCCACACTCGCTGTTCGCAACGACATTGAAGAAGCTCAAATGGCCCATTTTGGCGGTTGTGCCACCCCGGCTTTGTCTGATTGCCTTCAATTTCTGCCAACCGTTCCTGATCCACCGAGCTGTAACCTTTTCCCAGCAGAGTGTCACGACCCAAACTACAAACATTGGTTATGGTTTGATCGGCGCATATATCCTGGTTTTCATCGGTATCGCGGTATGTAAATAAGTGGGAACGCTGATCCATGTAATAAACTCGCTAACGATTCGCGAAGGTGTCGACAGGCCAATACATGCACTTAACATTCAGATTCATCACCATGATGCGCGGTGGCCTCATTTCGATGCTCTATAGTAAAGCTACTGACATTGCGTTGTCTGACGTTGATGCAGCCTCATCGCTCACGCTCATGAGCGCTGACGTTGAGCGCATCGTTACCGGAATGGAGACCGGTCATGAGGTACGTACTTAATGTTGTTTTGGATGCATTCGAGCAATGCGAACGGTCCGAATTCGACTGTTATTAAGAAACTTGCGCGCAGAACCTATGGATACCTGAGCATGCTTGGCACCCGTATTCCCTGTTGTCTCATGATAAGTACTTTGCTGACTCTGCGGTCCCTTTCAGATATGGTCGAATACACTAGAAATCGGTTTGGCAATGTATCTCTTGGAACAACAATTAGGCGTCGCGTGCACAATCCCAATCGGCGTCGCAGTTGGTCAGTTTCGTCTTGCGCAGGTCTTGTCATCGCACGCTAATATCAGCTTCAGTGTCTCTTCTTGGGTCCTTGGGAGCAACCAGTTTAATCATGCAGCGACAAGCGCTGTGGCTTGAGGCCATTGAAAGGCGCATTGCTGCTACAAACGCGATGCTGAACTCTATGAAAGGTGTCAAGATGGGGGGTCTTACCGATGTGTTGCGAGAAGATCTCCAGCAGCTTCGTGTGGACGAGCTCAACATCTCGAAGAAGTTCAGGAAACTACTCATCTGGACTATGGGCTTCTGTCAGTCCTGCATGCCCTCTCGTTATCTTGTCTCCATACTAACAGCAACTAGCATACATCTCACCGATAGTGTCACCTATCCTTGCGTTTGCTGTGTTCTCGATAGTTGCACAGAAGAGCGATGGGTCTAGTACGTTGGATACTGCAACTGTTTTCACATCCCTGTCTCTTTTTACTTTGCTCACAGAGCCACTTGGCTCGCTCATAATGGCGCTCTCGGCGCTCATGGGAGGCGTGGGTTCATTCAAAAGGATCCAAGAATTCTTAGTTATGGAAGCAAGGGCCGACCAACGTAAGTTTTCCTCTGCCCGAGGCAGTGTCGCTTGGGCTTCGGATGTAGGCAGCGACTCCGAGAAAGGTTCCGATACGTCCCAGAAGAGTCGTCTGTCCTTCGAGCTCAAGGAGGCAAATTCGCTCGGTTCTCAGGCTATCGTCATCGAGAATGGGTACTTTGGATGGGATAAGGAAAAGCACCCTTCGGGTACCTTGCAGGCGATCAACATGGTCGTCCCACGTGGTAAGATAACCATGGTCGTGGGACCGGTAGGGTGCGGGAAGTCAACCCTGCTCAAGGCCGTCCTGGGAGAACTGCCGCTCATGGGTGGCACACTGCAGGTGTCGTCCCTGCGGATCGCCCTGTGCGACCAGACTGCATGGCACGTGAACGGCACGGTGCAGGAGAGCATTATCGGTGTTTCGGATTTCGACCAGCGATGGTATTCGTCCGTTGTTCGTAGCTGCGCTTTAGATGAAGATCTACGACAGTTGCCCCAAGGAGACCAGACCCAGATTGGCAGCAAGGGTATTGCATTGAGCGGAGGTCAGAGCCAGCGCATAGTGAGTCTCGCCGATATTCACCCCACCTTCCCCTTAGAGCGAGTTGTTGATGACACATTGTTTATAGGCGCTCGCCAGGGCGGTTTACGCTCAAAAAGACATCATTATTCTTGATGATTGCCTCAGCGGACTCGACGGCCAGACAGAGAATCGCATCTGGCACAGCCTCTTCGGCCACGAAGGTTTGCTCAAGCGATGTAGAACTACTCTTCTGATAGCATCATCTTCAGGTAAGTGGCATCGCGGTCCTCTTTAGTCTTGCAGCGCGCACACTGACGCCTCCCGCCATGCGATAGCAAAACGACTACCTTATTGTGATCATATTGTTGCACTCGATAAAGAGGGCAAGATCGTAGAACAGGGCACTTTCGAGAAACTCAACACCTCCGGCGGTTATGTGTCAGGTTTCGACCTCCCACTTCCCGACTGGGATTTTACCCCAGAGAAGCACGTCTACGAGGCTCCGCCCAGATACACGGAGCGTCAAACCTCCAGTAAAGTCACTGAAGATGACATACAAGCGGAGGCGAATCGTCGCACTGGCGACACCGCTATCTACCTCTACTACATTGGCTCAGTGGGATGGATCCCGACCATCATTTTCATCGTTTCCATCATCATTTTCATTTTCGGCATATCATTCCCAAGTAAGTTCTCTCATTCTGTTATTACAGCATGTCAATTGACGATATTTCAGCGATCTGGGTCAAAATGTGGGCGGAGTATAATGAGCGATTTCCCAATCAACGCCTTGGGTATTATCTGGGTATATACGCTATGCTCGGTGGATTAGCACTATTCTTCCTTATCATTAGTTGCTGGTATGTATATAATACCTTGACCACAAAAGCGGTGCTTATACGATATTAGGCAACTTATCATTACAATGGTCCCGCGCTCTGGGGTCATTTTCCACAAAAAGCTGCTTAACACCGTACTTGGGTAAGTGAAAGTAGTACAGCCACCAAACCCCGCATACTAACAGAGATAAGATCGCCAATGTCCTTCTTCTCTACGACCGATACCGGAGTCACACTTAACCGCTTTAGTCAAGACCTCATGCTGATTGATATGGAGTTGCCGGTGGCGGCACTTAATACCTTCGCAAGTACGTAGTTGTGACCTAATCAAGGTCATTAGCCGTAATGATGCTGACTATAATGAAGCATTCGTCCTCTGCATTGGTCAGATGGCACTCATTGCCGTCGCTGCCCCTTTCGCAGCCATCTCTTTTCCTGTTGTTGGCATCAGCGTCTACTTCATCCAAAAGTTCTACCTCCGGACATCTCGCCAACTTCGTTTCTTGGATCTCGAAGCAAAGTCGCCCCTCTATACTCAGTTCAATGAGATATTGGAGGGTCTAGCAACTATACGTGCGTTTGGATGGCAGAGTTTTGTCGAGGAGAAAGCAAAGGCGCTGCTCGATCGCAGTCAACGCCCCTTTTACCTCCTTTTCGCGGTCCAGCGATGGCTCACACTCGTCTTAGACTTGGTCGTTGCAGCTGTGGCTACCATCCTCATTATCCTTGTTGTTGCGCTAAGAGGCAAGCTGAGCGCTGGCTATGTTGGCGTCGCGCTTCTCAACGTCGTACTGTTCTCGCAGAGCATCAAGCTGCTCATCTCGTTCTGGACTCAGCTCGAGACACACATTGGTAGCGTGGCAAGGATCAAGAATTTCACAACCGACGCCATTGCCGAAGACCAAGAGAGTGAGGACCATATTCCACCGCCAAACTGGCCGAGCGCAGGCAGAATCGAGTTCAAGAATCTTGAGGCATGTCATCGGTAAGTGTTCTGTCCCCCAACACTAAAAAATCAATGCTGACTCTGCAGACCGGGCGAACCAGTCATTTCTGACTTCTCGTTATCTATCAAAGCAGGCGAGAAAGTCGCGATTGTGGGCCGAACTGGAAGGTAAGCCTAAGCCATCATACCACTCCCATGGCTCCCCTAACCGAAATTTTTAGCGGGAAATCCTCGCTCGTCCTCTCGCTCTTCCGTATGGTCGAGCTATCGGCGGGAAGCATAACCATTGACTCCCTTCCATTACACCGTATTCCCCGCCAGACCATCCGCTCTCGTCTCATCGGCTTACCACAAGACGCCTACCTGCTTCCCGGATCAGTGCGACTTAATGCTGATCCACTGAAGCAAAGCCACGATAAGGCTATTATGCAGGCGCTGAAAGACGTTCAACTCTGGGACATAATTGTAGCAAAGGGTGATGTCGAGAAATACGCCCACCCGCTCGACGTAGAAGTCGACGATCTGCACTTCTCGCACGGCCAACGGCAATTATTCTGCCTAGCGCGAGCTCTCTTACGACGAGAAAAAGCAAGCGTCGTTGTCCTAGATGAAGCAACCAGCAAGTAAGTCGCTCCCTCTCATCATCATCCAAGCACCACTTCTGCAACGCCGCTCCCATCACGAATAATACTAACCTATCCGCAGCCTCGACCATGCAACGGACTCCCATGTCCAGCGCCTCCTGCGCTCAAAATTCTCCTCGCACACACTCATCGCAGTAGCGCACAAGCTCGACACAGTCCTCGACTTCGATAAGGTCGTCGTCATGAATCAGGGCCAGCTCGTCGAGTATGGTGAGCCGTATAAGCTGCTTGAGCGCCAAGGGAGCTGGTTCAAGAGTCTATATGAAGAAGTGAATAGGAATGATGAGCCGGCGGAGGATGACGATATTATGCAGATTGCTCAGTGAGGAGGAATGGTTTGGCGTGGAGACTACTTCGCTCGTTTTATGGGGTATATATTTGATATTCATTTGGGAAATAAAAAGGCGTTGAAGGGCTTTAGACTATATGTGTTTGGGTGAATAGAGGTGCACGTGATGTTGCAATGTGGCAAATAGATATTACACTGACAGAATAGTCACGTGCTATATCATTCACTCTTGGCTTCTGATGGTCAGAGTGTACTCAAGTCCTTCATAGTGTATGAACATCTCACTCTGATATGGAGGGCTAGATACCTTCGGATCATTTTATCTCATTCATCTCAATGATCAAAACACTGCCTAGAGGCCCTCAATGTACTTTACATGCACTATCTCAACCGCTATCTACCCTCCTGTCACCCTCCAAGTACCTACCACCACTTCAGATGACCCGCACAAGGTCAACCTGGACCGCCTGGCCCTGGCGGGCAAACCCCTGGCCCAACCAGGTTTGGATGGCATGGAGCACATCCACGGGGCTGCCAACCTTGGTGAAGTGCGCCGTCATCTGGCACTCGATATATTCGATGCGAATACGACGCATCGAACGGCACTCGAAGAGTGCGACAAGTTCATACTTGGCGGCGACATCCTGTGGTCGCATGCACTTGCGCTCTTTGGCGCGAACCGGATCGACAGCCTCGATGGCGATCATCTGTCGCTCTCCGAAGGCAGAAGTCGTCACACCTGCGGTGTGCATCTTGAAGGTGAGTTCACGCAGAGACGGAAGATGTCTCGCCATCTGCATGTAGGGGTTGTGGTGACGATTGTTCGCCACTCCAGAGAACCAGTGGAACTCTGGCATCTCGACCTTGGTGACGGCTGTGTACATCTGAGGAAGGTTTGACGATGCGAACATTGTGCCCACGAAGTAGCAGTCGGAAGAAGAGGCGACGTTGAAGGTCAACCCCTGAACGTAGGGCAAGACCACGCTGTACCACTGGTCTTGGTTGTTGTGGTCGACGACAATGCCGTTGAGGAAGGCCGGGCGGTTTGGGTTTGCACCAGGTCGCTCGCGCTCGGCCGTGACGTAGACGGTGATGGGGCCTAGATGTAAGGTAAATCAGCGATTGAGATAGAAAGTGCTTGGGCAAATTACATACCGGTCGCCAGCAATGCCTGAAGAGCTGGGGGAGATGCAGAGGTGTCACCTGCCATTGAAGGCGAAGACTGACTACGACCGCGAGTGTCTTGGGGAGTAGACGCAGACGAGCCTCCCGGTCCGTGAATTGGGACTCCTCCGCCCAAAGATGCACCCACGGTGTTCGAGCGACGAGAGGCAGGAACAGGTGCGCCGATAGCACCATGCTGAGTTCGTGAGCCTGGAGAATCTTGCTCCGAGGTCTCACGAAGAGCCTGGCGGCGCTGGGGACGAGGGCAGTTAGCAAAGGTTTCAGGTTGCTTTTCATCATGGCAACCAACGTCGGTGGCTTGCGGCGAGAATTCCCTAGCGGAAGCATCGAGCGGAACTACTCGTGATGTCAGCAGTTGTAGAGGTGATGTAGTCAGGGGAATGCTTACCACCACCGCTGGCGGAAACGTTGGAGCGCCTGGAAGAGTGTCCGCGGTTGGGAGTAGAAGAACTCATGACGACGAAATTGACGTTTGGTTGAGTAGGTAGAGGCAGTAGAAAGCTTCAGAAGATGTGATATGGTGTGGAAAGTGGAGAGTTGCTGGTAGGTAGCGTCGCGGATCGTCGTGGTGTAGAAGAGCTTTACGCGGCTGATTTTCCTTTGTTATAATACTCCACGTGCGTTGCTCAACAGCCACACGTGCCGTTATTTGAAAAGGAAAGAGCGTCATGTGTGGGCCAGGAGCGTTTGCCTCGAGTAAACAAAGTCAAAGAGAAGGCAGGAGCCCTTCCGACAGTGAAAAAGCGCGACACCAATCTAGGGAGAAGCGAAAACATGCGCAAACGCTTAGTGAATGAGATAGTAGGAAATTCGAGTGTTTCAATAGATCCTCAAGTGTTGGGCAGATGATTGTGACAAGTGAAAGTATCCGCTATCGTAGCACTTGCTCTCCCGGCTCTTATACACGAACTTTGGATGAGTGACACAGCTGCGTGTTTATGGGAACGGCCACGATGGTGCAGTCAGGAGCTTCCGACATGTGTATATCCGCTTCCACCAGGTGATAGAGCGAGCTAGCGTGCTGGCGGTGCGTGACGAGATTTTCACCATGTCCTCAAAGCAAGGGAGATAATACAGAATAAACCAGCCGACACCGTCTCCAACGACTATGTTGTGCATCCATCAACCTAAGGGTCTTATCGCATCTGCATATAGCTAGTATTGCACTGACCGCTGGCGAACGGGATACCTTACCTTTTGAACTCTCTACACAGCATGAAGTCCACTATCGACTCCGAGCATCGGTTATGGAAGAATTAATGGAAATGGAAGAGTTCGAGGTACTTGGCAGGTATGCTAGCATGGACGGGGGAATCGCGTCTTCTACAGGATAATAGGGATGGTCTCAGCGTACTGTAGCTTATTGTAATTCGTGAAGTCTGGAAACCATTTTAGTACTGGCTTCCATATTATGCGAGGGAGGTTGTTGTTGTCTACTGAACGTCAGAGGGTGATTATTAGCGACGTTTGTGTTTCTGGGGTAGTGGAGGGCAATTTAGGCGTATATGAGGGATATAAGTTCATTTGGGAGGGACATCAAGCTCATGGTATTGGTCGGGCTGATGGAGAATTAAGGGGGTGCAACAGATATAAAGCAGTAACAGCTAATTTGGGCTGATTGATATGGTAATGATATTGTGCAGTAAGAATAGAAGAATGAAGAGGTACGTAGACTGGGACTAGGGCAGAAATAGGAATTGGAGTTGAGACACACGTGAAAGCTAAGTATTTTAACGATTATAGAAAACAAGTGAGACGAAGCACAATTCAACTGCGGGGAGGCTCTTCGTCCCCTCTCGTGATTTGAGAATTGTCACGATAGTCGACGTTAGTTTGAAATCATTCAATCGCGCCTAGGGCAATGCGTCCTCGCAAAGTGTGCCGTGTTTGGACACATCAGCACTACAGCGGCTGTTGTAATGACGCTGCTTTCAAGGCAGCAATATGGGAGCAGGAGCGGCGATGAAAGAGCATGGCATGAACTCTAGGAACAGTACGTGAAATATATCGCCGAATATAGGTGAAGACGACAATATAAGATGGGATGCGCTCACGTTCGTCTAGGCCGATAAGAGGTGAGGTTGAGCGATGAAGCTTAATTTAGAGCACTGACGTAACCAGCAGGCTCGTGCCCCTGGTGGTCCGAAACGGCGCGACACCTGGCACCCCGGGATGAACCAACGCCCAGACCGCGTATCATTGTAGGCGTCTCACAACCGTATTGACATGTCGTTCATATACTTCAGGCTTGTCTTGTGCCTGATGATTCCTCCCAGGTTCATTGCTGTATGCAGTCGTTAACAAATTGCTACCTATCCTCTAGTCGCGCTCCTGACTTCTCCTATGCGCGCCCGACCAAGCACATAGCACTCCACCCCTTTCGCTATATTCATAGCGATAGGCTTTTGCGATGGTAGCGCAAACGTCACCGCGAGGCTCGACAGAAGAAGCCCGAGCACTCTTGCTTTCGCCATCGGATATAGCCACACCCCTCCACGACGTACCACCGGTGAAGAAGAAGAAGCCCTGGGTACTGCTTGTGCTCCTTATCTTTGCGCTGGTCGCCATCGTTGATGTGGGCGCATTCCTCTCCGAACCACCCAAAACACGCGTCTTCGAAGCGAACCTCTGCCTCATCTACTACCGCGAGCATGACCCCTCAGTCATTGACAATGATGGCGCCATACCCGAACAATTGTGCAAAGTCGACGAGGTGCAGCAGAAGATGGCTATGATCTTTGGCTGGCAGGATATGTTTGATGCGTTGCCGGGTATACTGTTGGCAGTGCCGTTTGGGACGCTTGCTGACAAGGTCGGGAGGAAGTGGATCTTCACAGCCAGTCTCATGGGGTTGCAATTGAGCTCGGCGTGGGTCCTGATGATCTGTGAGCATGATGCAAGCTGCGAGAAAGGGGCGACTGATGCTGACATATATGCAGGCTACTTCAAAACGCTCCCGCTGCAATTCACCTGGTTCTCGTCCGTCTTCCTTTGCATTGGCGGAGGACCTATTGTAGCTATGGCCATTGGCGTCACCATGATCGCTGACATCGTACCTCCAGCGAAGCGAACTTCAATCTTCCTATACTTGACAGCATGCGTTCTTGTTGCAGAAATGGTAGCACCCATCATGGCATCGCGCCTGATGGAAAAGGGGAACTGGCTGCCACTGCTGCTGGCGCTAGCGATCCAGCAGGTCGGAATTTGCATTGCCTTCCTTTTTCCGGAGACGCTTCACTTGCGCGACCTACCAGAACCAAGAGACGGTGATGATCAGGATGTTGAGCTTCTGCCGAAGGGCAGTCATTTCACGATCAAAGCACAGTTGCGAAATTTCCAAACTGCGTTCCACTTCGTGAAAAGCGACTGGACATTGTGTTTGGTTGTCTTCACATTCCTAGCCAACAGGCTGGGAAGACAGGCAATCACTCTGCTCGTCCGCTATGCCTCCAAGCGCTATAGCTGGGAGATCAAGAAAGCAGCCTACCTTTTGTCGTTTCGAGCCGCCACGAATCTCGTTTCCATCACTGTCTTCGTTCCGCTTCTCAACTATCTTTTGCTCAAGAAATTCAAGCTGCCTGCGCATTGGGCCGATCTTTGGATTGCTCGGGGCTCCATCACTCTGACTACAATGTCCTTTTTCGTCATGGGTATCGCTGCATACCCAGCTCTCCTCATTATTGGCTTGCTCATCTACAACCTCGGTACCGGTTACAATGCCGCCATGCGCTCTGTCTCTATCCACGTTGTGGGCGGACAGTCAAGTCCTGACGTCGGCAAGCTGATGAGCACCCTCGCAATTGCAGAGAGCATCGGTGCGATGGTTGCTGGTCCCTTGCTGAATGAGATGTTTCAGTGGGGCATGGATTTGGGGAGCGCATGGCTTGGGTTACCATTCTTGGGGGCTGCGATCGCGTTTGCCGGCATGACGATCGTCACGATGGTGATTAGCGTTAAGGATAAGGAGGTTGCGTATGTTGAGGTGCTTAGTGATGAAGAAGATCTGAACGAAGAAGAGGAAGCGAGGACATCGGCACTCGAACGAGAAATTGCACCTAGATATGCACCGTGAGGCATGCAACCCGTCGTGACATTGAATAGATCGAATCTAAAATCTCGAGCTTAGATTACACTACACAATGAATGGAACAGGCTTCCAAGCATGCTGGGGTGGTACCTGCCGCAAGCGCAGCAAACACGAGTATCAAGCATGTGTGACTGCTGCATGGAGAATAGAGAAGGCACGATGAGCTAAATTGAGAGAGGCGCTGCTCACCTTTGCCATCTGTTTCTGTCCGTCTCTTCTCTTATCACGCCACTTCTTTGTGCTTCATTACCACTGTTTCTGCTACATGTCGGCAACACCTCTTTAGCAGTGCCTCGCTACGTTGGACTTACTGTCTTACCGCTTTACTCAGCTCCCACTAGTTTTATACCGTCAATCAGATGCTGGCTCGGGCGTCTAGCGACGCCGGCACCCGACTTCGTCGCTCTAAGTCCACCTCGACTGTTCACAGACACCCACCTCCCATCTTAGAGCCATTAGATCCGGATGTTGCACAGCAACATGCCCTGGCTGCTGCCACCGCTGCTTTTGCCCGAGCGCAGGCTCATGACGCGGCCAACCGCAAGTCGAAGGATAGTTCCGAGATGTCGAGGTCCAAGAGTAATGCCAGCCGCAAATCTCTCAGTTCTCAGGGCAGCCACTTCCCACCACGACCGTCCAGCTTCCGGTCTTCGCAACCACAGAAGACTACACAGACGACAAGCACTCAGCGGCAGCATCGAGCGCCCACAATGAACACAGAGCAGTTTCCGCCCTTCTATGCTATACCGAGTAGCGACAAGCCGAGACTTTTGTCAGCGCAGCCCTCCATCACCTTCAGTGAGAACACTCGACCTGGCTCTCAGCCGAAATCCCTTCGACAGAGTGCGTCTTCGTCGGTCACTTCACAACAGATCCGGAAGGCTCGCTCCATGTATTACGCAAGTAGCATTCAGACCGGGTCGCCCATCGCTCGGCCACCCGCGAAGTTTCTTACAACACCGCCTGCCGTCAGTGTCAGCCCGCCAATGGAGACCCTACCTGCCTTTCGGGCGACTCGAACACTAGGGCCATCGCCACTTGCGGGGCCCCGCATACCTGTCAGTGTTGCGGCTAATGAGTCGATCGACAATGCAAGAGATAAGTTTCTCCAGAGTTTCCAAGAGAAATCAATTAAGCACAAACCATCCATGTTCCTCGCACCCTTTAAAAAGAGACAAGAGAAAGCGAAGGAGAAGGGCAAGCGCATCTCTTCCGGCGACACCTCGATTTCCGCGAGCAATCATCGAACACCCGGCGAGTCATTTGCACACAGTAGTCTCAACGATGTTCTACCGCATCCAGAACCAAAGGAGAAACGGTCCTTCTCCGGCTCGCTAAAGAACAAATTCAAAAAGGTGTTCAGACGTGCATCGAACAAGTCACCGAATCTTCCTGTGCAACAGATTGATGCGAGTCGGGATTACTTCAGTTCAACTCATATAGGTCTACTGAATGCAGAGAATCCGTATGCAATACCAAGCCCAGATGAAGAGACATTGCAGCGAGTCCGCTCTCGGACGCCATCGGTTGACGGAGCACATCCGGTGTTCCTTAGATCTGGTTCTCGCAGCAGCAGCAACGGGAGTGCGCGAAGCAGCGGAAGCAACCGCAGCCTTCATAGTGAAGTCAACGCTGTAAATGTGTCCGCGTCCCGTGTGACGAGTTGGGGAACCTCATCTACTGGAGACACCTTGACTCAGCGGGCCATCAAGCGCCTGACTGTCATCCACGAAGCAAAAGACAGTATTGGGAGTGAGACAGAGCATTTGGCATCTATGGTACCGAGGAGGAAGCCGGTAGCTGCCCCATCACTTGCTGCATTCCGTGATCCTCTTCCAATCGAAAGCCTAACCGAAGAATACGTGACGCCTGTCGACCCGAAACGCGTTTTCTCGGCGTTGATGCGGGAGATCGGTAGTTCAAAATCCGTACGAACTCCTCCTGATCCTGGCGATCGGACTCCAGGTGCAGAGAGCGATGTCTTCGAATCGAGCGAGACTAAAGAGCTCCACTTTCAAGCCAGAGACCTGCACTCAAGTGCTAGTCGAGATTTTCGACCCAGTATAGGCAGCGAGCAGCGACCGCCGTCGCGACGACCTCCGAGTGTGGCAGCCCAAAGTGTACAGAGCAAAAGTAGCACGATCAAGTCTCTTGGTAGGGCAATCAGGTCGACGATACGTACGGTTACGCCCGCAGAACAGCATTCTTTCCCTTACCCCGAACGAGTGGGCAGCGTACGTGGTGTGGTGCGCATTCCGAGAGACGACGTAAATACGCCATCGTCGACCGCCACTGTTGCCTCTGAAGGAAGGGAACTCCACATTCAAATGAAAGCTTCGTCAGCCGTTGAAGACGCCAGGTAAGTGGTCCTCCTTGGGTTGTGTACCAATCCTCCTAATCTAGACCAGGTGCCGTCCCGACCATGAGGACGATTCACCTCAAGTGTTCACACCTTCAGCTGCACAGATCGAGCAGCGTGTAGAAAGGGCCAAAGATCGTTGGAAGACGCCTCTTGACCAGGCTGAAACTCTTCAATTTCCGCGCGAGACAGATCGGACCTACAACGTGACCAGCTTCGCCCAGCAAACAATATCATGCGAAACGTCTGGAGATGGCGCGGAACTTACCGGACGTTCGCGAATAGACACTCACGACATCGGTGGCCAGAAGTTTCGTGAGTTAGCGACGCCGAAGTCCCCAACATCACCCCAGCGTCGACCTGTGATGTCGCCAATGTCCCCAAGCATATACTCACGGAACACCGATGGAAACAGCATTCTTCCGAACGATAGTTTAATCTCTGTTGGCGGGCCTGATGACCCTGAACCTGCGCACAATGGCGGGTCGGCTGTTATCTTGACAAGTCAGTCGGTGCGAAGCTACATGATTGGGACGCCTTCGCCTCATCGTCCAGATTCAACGCGTACT
The DNA here is from genome assembly GCA_033682645.1 of Phoma sp. ATCC 74077. NCBI lineage: Eukaryota > Fungi > Ascomycota > Dothideomycetes > Pleosporales > Didymellaceae > Phoma > Phoma sp. ATCC 74077. Next base: position 493,428 of record JAWDJC010000005.1, on the reverse strand, counting down.
AGTCGCGATTGGAAGGCATGGCTTTCGCATGAGATCTCTGGAATGGATATAACCAGTGAGGAGGATCTAAGGATCTACGAGCGAGATGTGACACCATCTGGTCAACATCGGCGTAACGTCACGCGTACCTCGCACACTGAGAATGGTGACACGACCGTGATTCTACGGGGAACTGAGGATGCATCTGCTAATGCACCGGATATCGAACCTCTAATTACTACTGACACTGCTGAAACTATAAGAGAACCCGATTCTCACAACCAGTCCAAGTCGCAGGCCGAAACCACCTTCATGGCGAGAACGATCGCGCCCGAGAAGTCGGATTTACATTCAGACACCTTCAAAGAAGTGTCCTCGGCCCACACGCCCACTATGACCATGAATGAGGAAACGCCAGTGCGAACGCTAGGTCCTCGACCAAGTCCAACACCACTGGTTAATAGTCAGCGCCCGCTCTCTACACCGAGTAGTCATCCGTCCCGATCGCAGCCTATTCTCGAAACTCCGACATCCTCACGTATGAATGATCGTTTTCCTTTCATTGACACTGGCCGTCGCTCGAGCAACAATAGTGCAAAGTCGTCTCTCCAGTCGAGATCCCCAACTGATAGCGTCGCATCATTGCAGTCGCTAAAGTCAGCAAAGGTAACACCAGGCCCGAAGATATACTCTGACCTCTCCGCTCCGGCCATGAGCCAGCCATCGCAGCCTGTACCAAGCACAGCCTTGAAGAGGAGCGATGCTCAACTCAGAAGGAAAGAGAATGCCACACCATCATTTTCGCTGAACAACAACAAACTCAATGTCTGTTCACCGAGGTCGACCACTCGCCCGAAGTCTTTGCAACCACTCTCTTCTGCAGCACTTGCTCCTAATACGCCCACCACAGCGCAGTACCCAACGAATATCCCTGAGACCAATCATGCAAAGCAGAACTCTATCCCCGCTGCGACACCTCCCCGTCCACGCGTGCGGGCCACTGTGCGTCCACTATCACCCGACAAATTGTCCCGCCGCCCAAAAAGTGCTTTCGACCTGCGCGATGCCAACACGCGATATCCGCTGCAAACGCGCGGAATGTTGAAAATAGAAAGCCTTGAATTGTCATCGCCACATTCGCCTTCCGTGGTGCGACGCCCGACTCTGCATTTAAAGTCTCCATCAAGCTCGCTAGCGATTAACATAGAACATAGTCCGGGTACCGAAGAGTCCGCCATCGACAACATACTTGGCAGTGACCGTGGCGGCAGCGTCACACCTGGACAGCGTATGGCTGATCGTTTCTTGAAGGAGAGAACGAGTACTCCAGGACTGGATAGCGGCAAGATGAGGGGAGGATTGAAGTTGACCAGGGAAGATACACCTGCATTCTTGTGATATTCGGGTATCTTTTGCGGTGCTTGAGACACAACGACGATATTAAGGCATACATATCGTAGTTTGATGTAATTGGATCAAGAGCCAGTAGTAGCCATCGATCTCTCTCAGCGACTGCAACCTCTTGGATAGTACTTGTCGAGTAAGATTCAATGTCTCGGCATAAGGTTGGATACCGGGTTCATGTTGATTGGCTACATTGCACAACATATGGCCAGTATACTAGAGATGAAGCATCAATTTGCATTTGTATTCCTATACTTCTACTCCTCGGTGTGCTCTAAGACTCTGTTTGGAATCTGCTGAAGTTGGATATCCCCGTAATTATCTCCAATTAGACTAATGCAAAGCTACATGCGAAACAGTACAGGTGACCGAAGTCCAAACGCACTGGCTCCAGTAGCATCCGCGTTTGCGTGCTGGACTGCTCGCTCACCGCCCAAAGCTCTCCTCAGACACCAGCACCACCCTCACTTATGGCTCTCAACTTCAAGTAATTTGCATCCTTCATTCTTCTCCCAAACACTGATCACAATCAATCCATTTGCAGCATCATCTACAATGCACATCTTTACCCTCTTCCTCATCTTCGTCTCGCTCGCCACGGGCCTCACCCTCAACAAAACCGACGGCACGACTCTCGTGCTCGGCGACGGACCCATGGTCATCGAACTCAGCGAGGTCATCATGCCACCGCTCGAGGGTGCCGATGACTCTATTGTGTGCGCACACTTCTCACATAACCCTCTTGAGTCATGCCAAGACTGACTGAGATGACTAGCAACGCCTCCTCCAAGAACGATAACTCCGCAGCAACCAAAGACGAGCTGCTATGGATGGTGCGCCGTTTTACTTCATATACCTCTCGTATCGATGAGACCTAACGCACAGCAGGTCAAACTCCACAAGGACCCGCACTACAAAGGCCAAGCGGGCGCGACTCAAGGCTGCGATTGGCCTTTGAACGAATGCCGTCAGACCGACAACTGGTTTGTATTCCCATCTTCCACCTCACTCCATCTCAAATTACCTCGCAACACCAACAATAGCATATAATCCAAGTGCTAATCATCCAAGGTTCCCCGGCATCTCCTCCATCTCCTTGCACGGCTGCCGTTTCGGTCAACCCAACTACGGCGTTAACTTCGGCTGTTTCTTCTGGGAGTAAGCCTCCCAAGTCTCCCCATCCCCATATACAAAGAGGAAGATACGAGGAGAGAATCATGTGCTGACGGCAAGCTAGGACGTTTAACTGCGATCGCACGCCGTGGAGAAAAGCTATCTGGTTGACGAATGGGCATGAGGATCTGAGAGTTTTGGGATGGGATGTAAGTTTCCGATTATGTTTGTTTGTTTTGGTTGTTGATGATGATGGGAGGGTGTGGGTGCTAATGTTGTGGGGTAGGATCGGATTCGCTCTTATGAGTGTCGTACTAGATAGAAGGAGTTGAGAATGCGGTTGAGTGGGGCATGGATGGGTTTTGAGAGTTGGGGTTAGGGAAGGTGGATGGGTGGTGAGATCGTATGGAGGCAATGGTTTGTGGGTTCTTTGGCTTTGGATATCTGCATTTGGAATTGGGAAGGCATAACCGGACTGGATTTGGATTAACTTGAGTGACTACATATGAATGTGATGACATCTCAATCCTCGCGCCCATGGATATAGAACTGTGATGAGTGACAAATTGGGTTCCCAGTTATACTGATACGAGTTAAAGGCATCGACAGGATATGTTTTCAGCATTCTCATAGAGAACTGTTGTGAATATCAGTGACTTCGTGCTCCCCTCATGCCACGCGTCCAGCTCGCGCAGTGAAAAAAAAGCCCTTTGTTGGTATTCGAGGAAAGAACTCCGATTTTTGTAACGCTTTCGTGATGAGCAGACGTTAGAATGTCTCCTAGTACGTGATCCTTCGGCTTGAGATATAGCGGTGGTTGGTGGAAAATCATCCCGCTAGCGGATCATCAACCCGAGGTACCAGAGCCATACATCAACACTCAACATGCATCTCAACCACTCATTTCTAACATCAAAGAATTGAAACAATTACACAATACGCTTACCCAGTATGGCTTCCCCAACCTCGCGACCAACCTTCCAAAACCCCATAATCCGAGGCTTCAATCCCGACCCCACAATCTGCGTAGTACCATCCACCCCTTCCACACCAGCAACATTCTACCTCAGCACCTCAACATTCGAATATTTCCCCGGCTGCGCAATATACCGCTCAACAGACCTCATAAACTGGACACTAATCGGCCACGCTCTGACCCGCCCATCGCAACTCAACCTGCGCACCGTCGAACCCGGAGCAGGAAGCTGGGCATCAACTCTCCGTTACCGAGCCAGCGAAAAGAGATGGTACCTATTCAACGGCATATATCACCGGTATCGACCCAGTAGTGATGAGCGTATCTTCCCTCGCGGGTTTTACGTTTGGACAGATGATATCGACAGCGACGGAAGCTGGAGTGATCCGATTTACTTTGACAATCCTGGCTTCGATCAAGATGTATTCTGGGATGACGATACTGGGAAAACATACTTGAGCACCACCGTGCGTATCACAGATCGTGATCCGCACTCCGCGTTGAAGGATTTTGCTATCCATGTTTCTGAAATCGAGTTAAAGACTGGGAGGACGCTTTCGCCTCCGGTATGTATCAGGCAGTCGAAGTATGGTATTGCGGAGGGGAGCCATATTATGAAGAAGGGAAAGTATTATTACTTATTTGTTGCTGAGGGAGGCACGGAGGCTGGGCATCAGGAGTGGGTGTTTCGTAGTAGGGAGGGGGTGTACGGACCGTGGGAGAGTCGGGGAAAGCCGTTGTGGTATAATGGACCGGATGAGGAGGTGCAGAGGACTGGACATGCGGATATCGTTGAAGATGGGGAGGGAAGGTGGTGGGGTGTTTTCTTGGGAGTGAGGCCTGTGAGAAAGGAGGGTGGGAGACTTGTGGAGCCACAGCTGGGTGAGTGATATTTCAAAAAAGTTTGAGAAAGTCGAAGGATTGCTAATTTGTTGGCGTAGGTAGAGAGTCCTTCCTCGTGAAAGTCGAGTGGGTGGACGACTGGCCGGTCTTCAATGACGGAAAGAACATTACTCTCCTCACACAAGGTCGCGAGTCCATCAAGCAGCTTATCACACAAACTAAATCTGACGGCATCCGCTGGCGGGCAACCATCAACGCTGAGCAGCCCACTCTCGAACTCGGCTGGTATCAAAAGAACACACCTCTCAAACCATGCTACTCACTCACCGAACGACCAGGCTACCTGCGTCTCCACGGAGCTTGTTACAATCTTTCGTCACCAGAAGCACCAGCCATGCTCCTACGCAAACAAGAGAGCTACTACGATGAGTTTTGTGCCGAGATGGAGTTCAAACCTTGTAGGAAGGGGTACGAAGCCGGTGTGACGGTATGGTGGAGTATGTATTCCTACGCGAGCATTGGTGTTACAGCCGTGGAAGTAGATGGCAAGCTCATCCGGACTGTGATACTGCGGGAACCAACGGGAAAGGCAGTGACGATCGATAGCACATGTCCACTGCTTCCGAACGGCAAGGCTGCCGCTGCTAGTAAACCGGTGTTCGACGATTCAACTCCCGTCCAGATGTCCGCGAAAGCATCGCCGACAATGTACACATTGACGCTTAGTCAGGGCAAGACAATAGCCGAATTTAGCTTCAGCACTGAGGATTTGACAGTTATGCCACCCGTTGGAGGAGCGTTTACAGGAACGATGTTTGGGATTTATTCGTTTGGAAGTTGGGAGCCTGTGCTTGATCCTGCTGACTTCAGCAATGTCTTTATCAGAGAACATGAGAGCTAGATAGAACATCACCTGGGAAGAGAGAGATTTGTTGCTGTCCTAGACTCAGTGTGTAGCTCTAGGGCGCTTTAAATACACCCACCAACACTATTACAATCGCCAAATTCAGTTATTTAGGTCTAGGTTATGACTTGGGAAGAGTCAGAGTATGCGGAGAGATTCGTAATGACCCAGCGCGAGCTACTCTCCTTAGTCGGCAAGCACGCCAACCCTCCATGAATGACACAGACTAACTTGGAGCCAATTCTTCCTCAAGGCCCACCGTATAGGTAAGGAACTCAATGAAAAAAAAAAAAAAAAAAAGAAACCGGGAGTTGAATCCCGATGTGGACCAACACTTGAGTCGAGATGTTGAGATCTCGGGTTGACAACGTAGATGTTGAGTCTTGTCACCATGCTGTTCCGCACCAGCATAGCTTGGACACCTACGAAAGAGAAGGACAGCTCACTTGAGTGTGCGTGTTGTTGCTGTTGATAGACGTGCACCAGTACAGCGAGTACCACTCAAGCTTCTCCAATCGGAACGAAAACCTACTGTGGACGTGGGTGCGCACCATCACAGCGGAGTCTTTCGGCCATGATGTGGAAATGAGAGTCCAACTCCTACTCACCTGGGGCCAGTGTGCACCCGCAAGTGGATGACATATGAACCTTGCTTGTCAGACAAAGCCCAACGCACTCCTCGATAGAAAAGTGGACTGTCTGGATGGCAGACTAAAGCAGATTTGTTTTACCGCATCTGTTCAGCTACCTGAGTTGAAGGATTCGATCAGCCTCGCAATAGCTTGGCTGCGCCTCTCTGGTCGACTGTATTCCAGGGGTACTGTATGCAATTTGCCATGGTCTCAATAGACATGCAGAGACTCCGAAGAGCACTCCGAACCGCAGGCATCTTCCACACTCGACAACCCAAAAGGGCGACACTGGTAGCGGGGTTATGAATCGTTGCGGGTGACGACTCACCCTCACATACAGTTCCTGGAAGGGCTAAGGACAGCAGACTATCCAAACTCCCGCAATAAAATTAGTACACCATTGTTGATGACACCTTCCACCGTTACAGCTCAACTCGTGACAAACCGACAGCGGTGCAAGCACATATCGATTCTGACTGGAATGAGGCCATACGCAAATATGCCATGGACCATGCGGTCTATCGGAGCTCTCAGAGAGTGCTCAATATCGTAGGCGTCTATCCACACTCGATTGCCCTGAAAAAGGCACCACCCGTGGTGGGGTTTCGGAAGAGGGCTGTCGGACTCGAACCGACTCCTACAGTGGGGACACTGCATCAAAGTAGGTACCAGAAGCGACCCGTTGTGCTTCATTCTCTCGACCAATCCCTGCGTATGGGGTGCTCAGAAAGCAAAGGGCGGCACCTGCACGAGATTAGCTGGATGTCTGGTTTCGCTGTTGGCTCGACTTACCCGCTCTGCTTCCACCAACTTAGACTTTCGACCAGTCGGTGGCCCAGTCTACAGACTCTCAGTACCGTTAGGTACTTTCTATCGACCCGAACTCCATGTTTCTTGCACCAAGGTCATACAAGCTCCATGTGGTCAGCTGCTTGGGCAACTTTGCCGGTTCTCGGTCGAACCCCAATGAATCATCGGGGCCAGCCAACTGACAGACGGTCTGAAAGTTGCTGTTGGAGTCTGTATTTGTTTTAGGTAGCAATTGAGCAGCTAGAAGCTGTTTTCAAAGGCACCCGCAACTTGAAGCAATGCTTCACCCCCAGTACCACAAAGTTACCCCCAGTACCACAAAAGTTTTGCGCAAAGATAAAGTTGAGAAGAGGTGAGAAGAAGTTCAAAAGCTCGTAGCTTATGGTGGGGCCTGGAGCGCTTGGGCCATAAACAAATCTCGCGTCGCGCAGTTCTGCGTCACTTTTTTTCACAGTGAAGTCGGCTTTCACGTGTGGAAGTCGCACCTTCCTAAACTGCGTCAACATGCGCTCAAAACAAGCCATGCGCAGGCTTGCTACCATTCTTGAGAGCAGAGTTCTTTTAATGAGCCACGTCCTTTTTTTAAGACAATTAGGCTAGGAGCGGCACCCATGACGTATTTCGTTTCATTATCATATGGGCCTTTCACTGACCAAATAGACGCGTCCCTCAAGGGCTGCGAGGTGGGTGCCTTTTGTGTTTAACTCAGGCGTGCGAGTTCTCGTATGCCCCTCTACGCTATCTGCCTATTCTTTCTTCGTCAAGTTGAAAGAGATACGTTGTTCGTCGTCCCTCTTGACGGACTATCACACTCTCAAAACAAGCAACTCGACTCAACGTGGAGCCGACGCCTGATTAATCAAACTAACTTCTAACACAAAGATTCGGTATTATACAATGGCTGACAGGCCAGGCTTTCCGGGTCCAGCGACCGAGGCGGCGGTATATATTGCCCTTCGCCGGCTGCAACGGCAGCCGCTCTCTCCATTACTCGCACATCCTACAGAGTAGCCACATACGGCGGCGCGCTCCTAGAATCTTTTCATGTCGAAGATGGTAGCAATTGCCCTGGCGCATGGTGGCAGCATCTCTTGATTACAGCTCCCGTTGCGTGTCTGATCAAGGTTATGATGCTGCGTACCCTCGAGCTATGATTTGTCGCCCATAGGTTCTCACTTCGGCTAGTTCATAGTAGCATTTGAGCTGGTTGTTGGCGTTTTGGGTACGAATTCATCGCGACGAATTCCAGGTCTCGTCAGAAGCATGTTCTTGTTCGATCTAGAGTACAGGACAACACTGTGTTCGGGCAGTACTACACCGAAAACGTAGATATTGTCAATAGAACGGCTTCTTTTATCCTCCTGACTATCTAATTCATATCCCATGAATCCTCATAATTTCGACCTACTTTCCTTCCCATCCATCTCCGCATCCGCCCACTCCCTCAACACCCTCTTCAGAATCTTCCCACTGGGACTCTTCGGGATCTCATTCAGAAACACAACACCGCCCGTCAACTGCTTGTAGCTCGCTAGCTTCTCACTAATCAGCCTCTTTACTTCCTCTTCCGTGATGTTGGTGCCGGGCTTGCGAACGACGTAGGCACGGGGTGATTCGGAGTCGGAACCGGGTTTGGCTTTTAAGCCGATGACGGCTACGTCGACGATGCGGGAACTTTCTTCGAGGAGCACGGCTTCGAGTTCGGGGGGTGCGACTTGGAAGCCGCGGACTTTGATGAGCTCCTGTCGGCGGTTAATGAGTGCTTGCGTAGATTATCAAGGCAGTATGCGCAGCTTGGAGGGATTTGAAAGATGAAACGGGAGTGTTACCTTTTTGCGGTCCACTATGTACCATTTCTTGGTCTTACTGTCGCAGTAGAGGATGTCTCCGGTATGAAGATACCCATCCTCATCCCAGGTCTCTGCGTTCGCTTTCGGGTTGTTGTGATAAGCACGAACGACTGTCGGACCACGAACACAGGCTTCGCCGCGAACATCGAAGGCTGTGATATCTTTTCCATTCTCATCGACCAATCTAGTTCCTGTTAGCAACTTCAAGTTCGATGGAAAAGAATGAAGTCCTACTTAATGTCCGTATTCGGCATAAGTCTCCCCACGCTACCCGTGTCATCGGGCTCCGGATAATAGAACAATGTAATTGCTGAAGTCGTCTCCGTCATACCCCACACCTGTGTACACTTGCAATCCGGCGCACACAATTCCCGTAATCTTCGCTGACTTCCCGCATCCAAAGGTGCAGCTCCAACACCGACACTACGCACGCTCTTGAGGCTATACTTTTTTGTCAACGGATGGTTGATGATGGCAATCACAAGTGGCGGCACCATGCCTAAATTAGTGATTTGGTGCTTCTCAATCGCAGCTAGGTAAGGTTCGAGCTCAAAGCGCCGCATGATCCAGATTGGATGGCAAGTGCGGAAGGGCGAGGCATGGACAGCGGGAACTGTAGCGACGTGGAACATGGGCAAGGGAGAGATGTTCTTCGCTTCCCAGGGTATCTTTCCCTCAGATATCGTTACCGTCATGGCATGGTAGCTTGTGGCGTTGTAATGGCTTTGACATGCGGTTTTGGGAAGGCCTGTCGTTCCCGATGTCGTTAAGCGGGCGACATCGGTAGTCTTCAACGTCTGGAGATCAGTGATGCGATCCCAGTCTTCTTCGCCTTGTTGTAGTAGCCACTCCCAGGATTGGAATCCTTCTGGTACGTCTTGGCCACGAACGTTGAAGACGAAGATATTTTTCTTGGGTATACCTTCAGCTGTTGCGCCTTCAATCACGACGTCCAGAAGCTCGGGTTCCACAACAAAGAACTTGACTTGAGCGGTGCGAATATGGTGTCGCATTTCCGCGACTCGGTATGCTGGGTTCGTCCCAGAAAACACACCACCTGCCCCAACACCGCCAAGGAAGACCATGGGATACATGATATCGTTGAAAGACGTTATGGCGAAGCAGTCGCCTTTTTTCAGTCCTGCTTTGCGAAATCCCGCAACGAGCTTACGAACGAGAGTACGACCTTGCCGGCGGGACAATGTTCGATTCTCATCGTCAGCATCGTGATAGACCTGCGACAAAGTCAACAATCTTTTTCGGAGTAGAACAGAAGTGCGCAAACCGGCTTGTCATCGTCGTACTCGCTCGAGCTATTACCGAAAGAAAAGGACACTAGGTCCTCCTCTGGTAGAGGGAACGATTGTTGCGATAGCCACGGCATGCTGCCTCTCTCAACTGTGCCTCACGAGGGACCTGATGAAGGAGCTCAAGAATGGGGCCGCACGTTAGTCTCGCCGGAGCTTTTTTGTAGAAGAGATGCAGGTACCTCCAAGTTAGCAAAGTCCGCGATTAGCGTCGAGGAATCTCCAAATCAGCGTGCAGGTCTTGTTGCAGCGACACGAGTCTCCCAGGCTGACGATTCGAACCGAGGCTCGTCCAGCTACCCCAGCTACCCCACAGTAATCGACTAGCTATTTCCAGGATCCTTTGCATATTAGCATGTACTGCGTGGAATTCGTCTTCAACTGTGATACGTGATGCGACGACGGTAATTATCGGGAAAACTTGGCTACAACATTGATTTATTGTGCTATATTCGAAAGTGAACAGAACGAATGGCGAAGAGTACGCGTGGGCGCGGAGTGTTGCAGATGTCGATGTCGATATTGATAAATGTTTTGTACGCCGATAGAATTCCTCACACCACTTGCTGCATAAGCTTCCTCATCGGGCAAATGCTTGAAGTTTGAGTAAGAGAGACGCCCAATATCTTGAGGATGGGCACGTCAGTGGATAACGCTTTGGGACTAGTGCAGCTTAGTAAGCTACTCCAGGTCCGCCTCCAGCGTCCACGCTTCTCCGCACCCGAACCCACAGATCTGGAGTCTAACACGCACCATAATACAAAGAGCATGGCTTCACCCTGCTCATGAATACTATTTGAACCTTCTAGTCGCAGTCTTGGCGCAAGTCTTTTGCTCTCGTTTCTTGCTCGCGATTGTTAGTATCTTTGCTGCCAGAAGACTCAGCTATGCTATCCTAACTTGCAAACATGACGCCTTGAACCGCATGAACTTGGGAACATAGAGTCGCTTCTATGAATATGGCCCTTGGGTTCTTTGGCGGCCCGTTTCTTACAAACACGCTCGTCAACAGTTTGTCTTAACTTGCTTCACTGGCAGTCATTCTGAGTCCCAGATGCACTTGACCCCGGTCTACGTAAGATCAGACTCAGCTCCTATGATGAAGTAGCAGGGCGAACGGCACTTGACTACGTAGCTGACTCGCATTTAGTCGAGACTGGTAATGGTATGCACCAAAAGAGCCGGTCCCCACGGGATGGCGTCCGACTTCTTCATCACATTAACCGACCATTGGTGGAATACGGCACCCTCAGTTGTCTTTGCTCCACAGGCCGGAGTAGAGATATCCGATGCGAGCTTTATAAAGGGTTTCTCGCCCCGTGGGGATACCTAGCCGTTTGGCTCTCCAGCAAATACGTTATCCACAGATTTCAGCTACCTACTGCAAGTCTCACAATGCCACTGGCTTTTCGGCCCTATCTCCGGTACGTGCATTTTTCTCCCTGTGGCGTCTGAGTAAGGTCAACGCAGCGTCTGACGCTGTATAATGCGATGGCTGATCAGGCGTTGATGTCTGTTTGTCCCGAGTGTGCTCTGAGCTGACTTCTGCAGGTTTCCTTCGAGACCTGGTGAGCATGTTTCGCACTCCTTTTGAGTGGCAGCCAGTATCGCCGTGTATGGGCTTCGCAATATCCTCCAATATCAATTCGTCCCTCCGAGCCCCGTCTGGCGTGAGAAATTGCACGAAAAACTAGCACATCCGAGCGTCCTTTTATCACGATTCCGATCTACTGATGGTGTCACCATGATCCACCATGGTCCTCTTTTTCGGGACCTTCGGGAAGTTTTTGCAGAAGTTTTTCGCACCGCCAATGGCCCCTGCGCCGGTTGCGGGCCGCTAGTGCTGCAGCCTCGGTGGTAGCAAGGCTCTTGGAAACGCATCGTCGAGTTTCTCGGTCAAGGTCGGCATTGTCGATAAACATTGCCAAGTCATCCTCTGGAATGTGGAAGGCTGCTACCGTCTGCCAACACGACAGGATCCTTCGCTCTTTTTCCAGGCTGTTTAGCGGAACCTCGGTTTCGGTTGTGAAAAGCGTTCGCAAGACATCGGTGGCGCACGAGCTGTATGCTTCGCTTGAAGAGGTCCACTTAACTTAGTTGTGGGCCTGCCACGCCAAGGCTCCGAAACATGCATTGGCTGTGGGCGCACGCCATTCGTTGACTGGTGAAACGATGAAAGGACGCCCGGAACACCTACGGACAACCTCGACACCTGTGTATGTGTGTGTGAGTGGCTTCTGCAAAGATGACCGTCGCATGTGGGCATCTACTTCAGTCCCATATCTGGTATGTAATCAAGGTGCCCCACAGCTCTAACCGCGCCACAGGAGGCGTTCCCGCACTGGCGCCAGCATCGGATTAACCCTCTCCGATCCATCTGATTGGTCAGAGGCTCATGCGCGAATACCAGAAGAAGCATCCGAATAGACCCGGGCGTTATGGTTCCCCCAGTCTTACACACTGCAGCACCATTTGAACGACAGCCGGATGCAGTCTTATGTTGTTCGCCTCCACAACTACTCGGGTCCCATGGGCAACTCGACAAGGTCGTAGGATTCATGGGGATAGAAGGTCAATTCAACAAAAGGGTATCGTGCTCGCCTTATCAGAACAGTGGGGCGAGTGACGCAGTATTCACCGCCCGTGCTTTCGGCCCTCTTGCACAGTTGTCCGATCGTGGTCAATGAAAGAATTTCCTGGTCGGGCACCCTCCGGCGCCGTTCGCGTGTCCTCGTGGTATACGGTTCTTGTCAACAGCCACCAAGTTGCATAATTCGCCCCGTTCTTTGGAAGCTCGTCCGAGCAGCTACTTCGGCCTCCATGTCTAGGGCGCCAAAGCAAAAAGCGGTGGTGTGAGTGCAGGGTTCAAACTGACACCGGGGCTCCACTGTTAGATCAAATTATGGTCTCCGCAAACTTGTTATTTATTGCGTGCAAAGCTCTTCTCAAAATTCACATTGGTCCCCTCTTCCCCAATTTTTCTCCATCTGCCTCCTCTCCCACAACTCAGGCTGAGGAACAATTCGTAATTGTTCTTTCAACCCGTATCACATCAGTGAGCACACTGATCTACTTCAAGATGCGTTTCTTCCGTCAAAAGAAAGAAGTAGTCCACGAAAAGGGAACACCGGAGACGAACACGCCGGCAGATACTCCTCTAAGAGGCAACTCTAACGTTGCGCCAGCCGCAAATGTCGATCCCAAAGGCCGGGTACCTGCCATCGCAGTCATTCTAGGAGCTATAGCCAGTATTGGAGGATTCATGTTCGGTTATGAATCTGGACAAATTTCTGGATTTCTCGCCATGTCCGACTTTATTGAGCGATTTGGCGAGAATGGAGAGTTCTCCGCGGTTCGACAAGGTGCAATCGTTGGTCTTCTAGCGTAAGTCAATCCATCGTAATACTATCAACTCATCTCACAGTTCTGCAGTGTCGGTACTTTATTCGGGTGCTTGTGTTCGGCTCCTCTGGCTGATACCTTCGGCCGACGTCTTACTATTTCCGGTTCCGCATTCTTCTACATCATTGGCGTGATTATCGAGATCACTAGCGAGAGAGTCTGGGTTCAATTCGCCATGGGCCGCTTTGCTGCAGGTCTCGGTATTGGCGCACTTTCAACTGTGGTACCTATGTACCAGTCCGAATCCATCCCCAAGCGCATTCGTGGTGCTACTGTCAGCTCCTACCAGCTCTTTATCACCCTTGGCATATGGACCGCGTACATGGTCAACTATGGCACTTCGAAGGACTACTTCAACAGCGCGCAATGGCGCATTCCCAACGGTCTTTCTGCGCTCTGGGCTATCATCTTGGGTAGCACCATCCTTCTCTTGCCCGAGTCACCCCGTTACGCCTACCGCCAAGGCAAGATTGAAGATGCGCGCCGTAACATGGCTCGCTTGAATGGTGTCGATGCTCACAGTGCCTTCATCGATAAGGAAATCGCCGAGATTCAAGAGAAGCTCGAGGCCGAGTCAACGGGCGGTGATCACCCGTGGCACGAGATCTTCACCGGCCCTCGCATGTTGTACCGCACCCTACTAGGTATGGTCCTTCAAGCTGGCCAACAGCTTACCGGTGCCAATTACTTCTTCTATTATGGCACTACCATCTTCACCGCAACTGGGTTGCAAAACTCCTATGTCACATCCATCATTCTCGGCACGGTCAACGTCGCTGCTACCATTGCCGGATTATGGATCGTCGAAAACGTCGGTCGCCGTAAAGCCATGATGGGTGGCGCTGCATGGATGGCTGTCTGCCTATTCATCTACTCCTTCATCGGACATTACCAACTCAACCACGATGACCCGACCAGCACTCCTCAGGCTGGCAACATCATGATCGTCTTTACGTGCCTCTTCATTGCCGCATTCGCCACCACATGGGGCCCACTCGTTTGGGCTATCGTGGGAGAATTGTACCCTGCCCGTTACCGCGCGACCTGCATGGGCTTGGCAACAGCTAGCAATTGGCTGTTCAATTTCCTGATCTCCTTTTTCTCGACCATGATCACGAACCAAATCGACTATTTCTACGGTCTGGTTTTCGCCGTTTCGCTCGTCGTCTTATTCTTCATCGTCTACTTCTTCATGATCGAGACTAAGGATCGCTCGCTGGAGGAGATCGATACGATGTATATGCTGCATGTCAACCCGATTACCAGTGCCAAGTGGGATGCTTCATCGCTACAGAAGGATGGCTTGGTCGACACTGATAGGCTGCAATTGGGTCCGGGCGGTAGGACTTTCAGCAAGGCGGAACGGTCGGGTCATCCTGCTGGCATATTAGAGTCGGCAGAGCGTTCAGAGATCCAGGTGTAAGATGTTACGATTCAGATGTTTGAAGAATGTCGTATGCAGCGATCGTGGTGCTTCGCGGTCAGCACATCGTTGGGTTACATTCGCGGGCCTATTATGCAGTGGTATTCCAACCAGGACGACATCAGATATGGGTTGAATATATAGCAATTTTAAGCATAATGTAATGATTTTAAGACCTGCATCAATAAGCTGCTTTTGAGTGCATCTATATATATGGTCCTAGAGCTTCGCACTGTCTTCTCTCAACTCCACCGCCCCTTGACTCATGACCACTTTTTCCTTCTTCCCTTGACTCACAACCATTCTGAATAAAACTCTCCCGCCGTCCCTCCACATGTCCGTCCGCACCTCCTCGCTCAGCGCCGCAAACACTGGCTTACTCAACCGCACCTTCACACTCTTAAATCTCCCCACGTCACCATTCGCAAATGCCTCCACGACATGTCTAACCCCAATACCCAGCGTACACGTACCTGTCAACAACGGCGCTGGGAAGCCAGCCGAGTTTGCAATTGCAGGATCAATGTGCAGTGGATTCAAGTCGCCAGACGCAGCGCGATACAAAGCAGCTTGTTCAGGGCTAGTCTTGTGCTTAAGAACCCTATCCGGTGCGCGTTGTGGTGTCGGGTAAAGCGATGATTTTACTCCTCGGTCGAGTTGTTTCTCATTAGCGCCTGCGGATGGAATATTCATGACGAATCCCACCCATTCGTTCTCGCATACTACAGTCCCACTTTTCTCTTCTATGGTTATGATGTCCACGACGACTAATACGCTCGTTGATCCTTTGCCTACTATATCTACTACTTTTGCGGTGGTCTTGAGCTTTATCTCCTCGGTGCCTGTCGGTATGGGATATGGGCGTGTTAGTTTTAGGTAGTGTTCTCCGTGGACGTGGTTATGCCCTTGAAAGTTTGGGAGAAAGTCGCTCATGGCTCGATGCACGAGGCCCATTACGGCGATGCCATGAACGGCACCGAAGGTGGGCAAGGCATGGAAGTTCGGGTGGCCTTCGTAGACCAGAGCAAGATTTGCGCCAGATGCTCCAAGAGCGAGGTTGTATGATATGACTTGCGATACGTTGTATAAGGTTGTGGTAGACCAGGAAAGCTTCTTGATTGCGAGTAGGTCGATTCGTGATGGTGATGGCATGGTGCTTGATGTGGAGTGTAATGTAATGACTGCAAAGTCTGAGTGTATGGTTTGCAAGTGGATGCACTGGGTGTGCTAGTATTGTGGGTCTTATTGACTTGGCACAGGTATATAGCGTAGTCTGAAGTCGTAGGTTAGGAGTAGTTACTACATTTACCCCGCATTTTCTCTCACGCTTACTCGCAACCGAGGCTTTGCTTTGCCTATTCTCAGAATTGCATTACAATCTTTTGACACTCAGCATGATCATATTTTATAGAGCGTTGATATTATTAGAGCCTGGTCAGTTACCACATTAGCTGGTTTTGTTGAAGCGAATTTATTGAAGTGTAATACACCATGATCTGGGCATTTATTGCCATCTGCTCCGCCCAACAATATTGAATTTGAATGTCATGATTCATCGCTCAGGATACTCAGTACAATCATGGAAGTGATGCTAGCGTAGTACTCCGAATCGCTGCATGCATGTTTGATCCATTACGCAATCCAATATACACTACCACACATTAAAGAGATACCTGCGAGTATACACTATCTCGACAGTCTGCTTCTTGGATTTCTTTGCGAATGCCTGTTCCAGCAAGTTTCCCAAGCCTTCTGCTACCTCCTGGGCCAACGTTGAGAAGTATCCGGCGTGCTCAATGACAATCTTACTAAGCATATCGCAGTCGAGCAGCCGCTCAAGCTTATATTTGGCGTAAAGGTCTTCTGGCTTGTTAGGGAGTCGCTCGCAGCCTTCTTCGTAGTCTTCGCTTATCATGATCAACCTCGTCAATTCTTCAAGGTGAAAGTTCAGCTTGATAGTGCGTAGGCCCGTGCAGCTGACTGCAAGCTCGAGGTCTTGGTTCACTGGAAGACCTGCGGGGAAGCGACTAAAGTAGTCAAAATTGAGTTGCCGGATGAGGCTATACCGACCTGGCGCTACGTCTAAGAAGGTTCGAAGGAAGTTATTGTCGTTGATCGAAGCAACCATAAACTCGGAGTCCTCGAGGACCACTGCGATGGTTTCCTCCATTGTCTGCTTTGACGTGTAACAAATCAGGGGTAGGAAGCTTGGTTTGGTCGGGCTGTCATTTGCTTTGAGGGAATCGCGAACTTGGATCTCGCCAAGCTGGCCATGCAATGCGTGCTCCCAAATAATGAAGCGCAACTCGCGTGGAAGTCGCAAGAAGCCGTGAAAGCTAGGCTGTGGTTTTGTCCCTGATTCGCCGTCTAAAGGTTGTCAACATCGTATAACGACCCTATATCCCTGAACCAACTTACGATCTTTTATTACCTCTAGCACGCCGTGCTCAGCTACATTAGCCCACGATCGGGCTACTGAAGCAAACCTGGCAGCATGTTGCTGTGCGCGTCCATCACAGCCTGGAAGATGTGGGAAGAGCTCCAGTTGGAATAAGAACGGTGTCGAGTCGAGTACTCGAGATGGCCGACGAGGAGCTTTGTCGTGGGGGATAATATGTACTGGCATAGCTGTGAAATCCTACAGTAGTTAATAGCTGTATATGCAAGAAGATATCTCATAACTCGCTGGGGAACTTCAGAGGTATATAAGAATATGATTAGCGAAGAGTGTGACCTACTGGTTGAATCTCTCAAGGAATGGTTGAACCGTGGTTGCAAGTGTTCATAGTTTCTAGCGGGTTATGTAACTATGGATGGGTGAATCACGCGCGCGCACTGACTGGAGAGTGAATCACCGTGGGTTCAATACTCGCGTCCCAGCAGGTGGTACTCGCAAAAATCCAAGAAAATTATTATGAACTCGGGAAGCCCATTCCTTGAAGAGGCTTAACTCAATAAATTCAGTAGTGTTTAAATGGATTTATGGATACAACGCTTGCAAAGCACGACATGACTCGAAAGACTTAATGCCATTATTTGTAAAACGGGGATACACCAATTACTATGAACGCTGATACCGAACACTGATGAAATATCAGAGCACCACCTCAAATCAGGTCTACACTGACCTATATCTGTGCGCTGCAAGCCTCAACCTGCCTTCTTCAGCAAGATCGTCCCCTGGACCTTCATGGATTCTGTGCTCAATGCTCATGAGCTTGCGGTATCCCTTGGTACTGCTACGGGCATGCATTTCATCGCCAATCGAGATGTGATCTCCTGGATGAAGCTTCGACAGCTCTGACGGAGTAGCTAGCAATGTCATAATTTCAGTCGCGCAGTCGTTGTATGTCGTGGGTGCCATGTAGCGCCATGTCTGCGGACCAGGGGCTTCGCGATTAGGTGTTGCGAGACAGAAGTGCATCTACAACTATCATCAGTCAAGCCTTCAAATTGCAACTGCAGTTTACCCTAGACGTTTCTTACCTCGTGCTGTGCGTTCGACGGCCGCGCATGCGGGTGGATCAAGCTCCGCGCCATACCTGTGCCATACCCGAATTGACTGAATCCGAGATCGACAACGAAGAAGATAGCCAAGACTGCTAGGACAAAGGTTGATACCGCGCACCAGAAGCAGCAGAATGCGTAGGTGCTCTGGTGGTTGCGTCTGCTGTATCTAAGAGCATTGCATTTGAATGAATCATCCTTGGCCTTATCGTGGAAACGTGTTTGCTGCGACTCTTCGTCCTCAATCACCCTGACTCGCGGGAAGTGGAATAAATCTGAATGTGTGTCGTGGCAATTGTTGTACGGAGGCGGTGATGTTTTGCTGTTACTTGGCTCTAGCGCTGTGGTAGGACGGCGAAAGTATGAGAGAAGTGAAGCATGGGGCAGAGCAACATCGTTATCTGCGTAATGCGCCGACATTGCAATTATCGAGAGTGTAATATGCTCAGGGTGAATGATGCGCGTATGTGATGGGTTGCGGAACAAGAATCTTCAAAACAAATGGATTGAGGCGAAGATAGACATCCAAAGAAACTGTGTTGTTTGTTTCGCATGTATGTTGAAATGGTACAGGGGACCCCATGGCGGCGTTGTGCTTATCATACGACTCGGCAAGTGCATCGAATGCGGTTGGAAGGTGTGTTTGGTTGCAGAAACTGTGGGTTGCGGAAGGTGAGTCCAAAGTCATGTCGTTTGCGGTAGGCATGGGGGAAAAGAAGGCAGGGGGTTGGTGTTGCGGAATGCGTTGTAGCACGGGTTTGTGTAACCATCACTACATACCAACATCGGGTACGAGAAAGTCAATCGATACATGTTGTGAAAATTTGAAAAGCATGCACAAGTAAGGTGAAAATTCAAGCTTTAATACGCCAGTAGGTCGACTATAGAGTAAAGGAAACATAAAATACTTGTCGAGACGCAATGCTGCGCTAGCCATTAAGAGATGATTTGGTCGTAGGCTCTTGGAAGTACTCTTAGATTGCGTGTCAAAATGCGGAGTTATGACGGTCGGGTTGTACCTCCAAACGATCCAAACGCACTTGTAGTGGGCTGTGGACTCCCGAATAAACCATTCCCAGTGGCAGCGCGACTAGGAAGAGTAACAGTCGCGGGCTTGGGCGGTTCCGACTTGGTTGGCCAGGACTTGATCAGCAACAATGACAGTTCATCTATTGTGTCCAGTTTCGCCTCAGCTCCAGGAATCTTCGCAATGTCGACCTTGAAATGCGTCGCAAACGCTTTAACGACAGTGTCCCTCAAGCCGCGATTCGACTCCGGAGTTGCCCCGTACACGAGCTGCACCGCCGTAACAAAGTCTTCCGAGTTTGCATGGTGATGCAGGCACGACTCGAACTTCTCTTTGGCAAGCTGATCAAGCCCATCGACTTGATACTTGTCAGCAAGGGCATACATGGTCGCATGGATAGTGAGTGGATTTTCGACTTCGATACTGGTGGATGGCTTCGAAATAACACTATAGTCTGAGGGTTTATCCTTCGGTTCTGGCTCAAGAAGAGGCTGCTTTGCTCCTCTTGGGTTGGGAGCGAGGCAAGCGCACTGATCAGAGCCTCCAAAGCCGCTGAACAGTCCGACTACACGGTACCGCGAATGGTAAGCGGAAGCAGGTGCAGTAGTCGACTCATGTTGCTTGATGTTGTTGAAGGATGACAAGCTGCCCCCGTGAAAGGGATCGTAGTCGCCTAGGTAGAGATACGCGATTAGACGTCGGATCATTTCAGGGTCGTCCTCAGGCAGGTCGATGCATTTCTCATCTGCTTCTTTTCCTACGGCAAATCTGACGCTTTTCTTGAAGAAGTCACATGCCGAACAAACAACGACCTGGTGCACTTGAAAGGTCAAGGGTCCGCATGTGATGGTAAGGTCGGTATATTCGCCATTCTTATAGGCTCTACGATCTTGTCAGTACGTGTCGTACGAATTGTGAAATTGCTCACTTGAGTATATTCAACGGACATGTTCTTTGCTGCCCAAAGAGCCCGCCCATGGTGGTGGTCCGCGACGCGTAAGGCTGTCGCTTTGCTCGACTGGTTATGACGGCCCTCGAGAGTTCGAGGAAGGGGACCGGCAACGATGAGCGAGAAACATTCTTCGGGGCATCCTCAGCTATAACGCAGAGCACGGATGTGGCACAGCACGTGGAGATTCAAGGCGCGCGTAGATGTTTCAGAGCACGGGGTGACAACAGCCACAATTCGTAGTTATCTTAGCGCACTGTGCCACAGTCCTTATCGGTCTTCCTGTCAACAACATTGCACCCCACTCTTCCTCGCATAACAGCTTCCGCCTGGTCGCGATAACTTCAAGATGGCTGCGTTAGTAGAAGGCTCATCGAGTTGCTACTTCTTTGCCAAGTGCAAGTTCTCAGCAGTACCATATCCATATAGAAACAACAGAAAGTCCTCATAACCTCGCAATGGCGTGTAAACGCGTTCAGGGGGCAGCTTTAGTAACAGGCGCAGGCTCAGGTAAACCAATAGTTATCCTATTCACAAACCATTCCTAATTGACGCATCTAGGCATCGGACGCGCAGTGAGCCTTGCCCTCACCGTCGCCGGCGTCTCAACGCTCTACATTACCGATATCAATCCGTCTGGCCTCGTAGCCACCGAAACCGCCATTCTAAACCTCAATCTACCCTCTCCACGCACTATCATGTCCATACCCGGTGACATATCCTCGCCCGAATTCATCGCCGACCTCTTCAGCCAGATACCGCACCTCGATTACGCGGTCAATTGCGCGGGCGTACTGGGACAAAATAAACCGACAGCCGAAGTTAGTCTCGAGGAGTTTGACAAATTGAACAGCATCAATTATCGAGGACTGTGGATGTGTGTCAAGGAGGAATTGAAATTGATGCTCAAGAACGATGTGCGGCCATACTCCGACTTCACAATGTCAGCAGAAGAAGCTCGTATACGTGGGCAGCGCGGGTCTATAGTCAACATTGCATCGCAACTTGGCATTGTGGGCAAGACGCAAGCCTCGATCTACACTGCATCAAAAGCTGCTGTTCTGTCAATGACGCGCTCGGATGCGATCGATTATAGTAAGCCGCCACATCATATTAGGATCAATTCAATCTGCCCAGGAGTCATTGCGACGCCGATGACGACTGATGGGAACGGTGAGGTCAGTGAGCGGCTGAAGAATGCGATTAATATTGCGCCCATGGAAAGGATGGGGTTACCTAGTGAAATCGCAGATACGGCGGTGTTCTTATGCTCTGGGGAGAGTAGCTTCATCACTGGGCATGGCTTGGTGGCTGATGGGGGTTATATTATCAATTGATCATTGATGGGCCTAGAGGTATTTCTGTCCCGCTTCAAAGCCCTACTTGTCCTGCGTGTCCATATTCATTCCTACTAAATTTATCAATAGCTTCATGACTTGGTCTTCCCAATATATATATATATATATATATATTTGATGGCGGAATATGTCTGCCTAAAGTGTTTGTACTCTTTGGTTACGTTAATCATCGAATTGTCCACTTTCTCTTGACCATTGCCCACGTTTCCAGGAACCCCTTCGAAGCAATCATGCATACAGCCACATGTACGGCGGTTCTCCCTCGATATAAGCGACAATATCGCAGACGAGAGGATCGTAGTTCTCGTCATCCCAGTCCTTGCGGTACTCGCCTCGATAGTTCCCTACACTGAAGCTGATCCCGAGCGCATTCAATTGTCGCCAAAGGTCCCGGCACCTGTACATCCATCTCTCGTAGATATCTCTGCGAAACTCTTGTGTACTTCGTTCGAGCATCCAGTAGTCCTCGAGGTCAGGTCCTAAATATGGTCGCGGGAACAGGCCGATGTGAATGAGCTTCGAGAAGTATGGCTTCTCTCGAGGGATCATGCCTAGCCACTCGATAGCCTTGGAAGATGGGTAGAGTAGCTTGAGATCCACGATGCTTGGGGGTAGGATTTCTCGAGGACTGGTATTGTGGAGTCGGTCGCCGAAAAGGGCTTGTTCTGGTATATCGAGACACTTCAAGCGCTTAAATTGTACGAGCGTGCGTATCGGGTCGACATACTCCAGATATTCGGGACGTTCAGTACTGTCCCATTCGAATCTGCTATCAATACTGATGTGCTCTAGCGTTGGCACTATTGGATCCAGAGCATTGACGATATTGGAAAAGCTACCTCGATTGTCCTCGTCAACGATGTCAGAGGTTTCAAAGTCGTAATCATCGAGTGGCGTATTCCACATGTGTAGGCAGATCTTGGTAAGCATAGGGAGACGTCCAAGCAACGCCGGTAAGTGTCTGTATCTATCCGAGGACCTCAGCAGTAACTCAGTAGTGCAGTCTAATCTCATGGTTTCGATCTTCGACTGCTCAGGATGTGTGCTATAGTCCTTGATATAGCAAGCCGTACCTAACCATAGCTCCTCTAAACAGGGTAGCATGCACCACTCCCATTCAAGCACATGACCGTCGAGGCGCACTTTTCGCAGTTTGGCTATACCAGCAATCTGTGAAAGGTCCCGCACGATTGAGTCATTCTGAAAGTCTTCGCCGAACAAGTGTTGAGTCAGACTTAGGTCGTTGGATGTCGTAGAACTGAATTTTATCGAAAGACTCTGGACATTCTCTCGGTGCGCCAGGATGTATCCCACAATTTGCGTCTCGCTCATCTGTACGGACATTGTTCTGAAGACTGGAGCGGCTGTTGTACTAGGCGCCGCAAAGAACATGCCGAGATCCACATCGACGTTATCCGAGTAGGGATTGAGCTCAAGACGCTTGACCTTGCGTGCAAGATCTGGATGTTTAATGAGTGTCCTCGCGAGCATCGCGATTCTTGGCTTTGACCATAACTCCGGACAAATCCATTGGTAGAGTGTGTCTTCGGCGATTGCTCTAAGCCGCTGTGACGTGAGGGCCAAGCTACTAAGGTCGACATCTGCAAGGTAAGCTCCGACTTCGAGGAGTAGTTCGTCCGGCAATTTCAACAAATGGGCCGATAAGGATGGACTGCCGAATGCCTCCATTGTTTGTTCGACTAGAGTTGGCGTATGGACCATATTTGGTGGTGGAAAGTACAGTTGACACAATTGACGTTAATCGGTGGTGTTGCTGTGGTTGGGCTTTTGATTTCGAGGGCATATAAGTACGAAGGGTGCGCTAAGGTTACGGCTTGGCAGGCGCAGACTTGCCGAACCCCTTTCACCAATCGCATTAAGAAGGGCAGGATATACTGAAGTTCAAGCGTGACAGATTTATATATCGGAGTAGGGTGAGACGGGGCCTTTACATGCGCACGGATAAATACTTGTACAAGCTGACAACAGACCTCCAAGATCCCTCACCATGACACTGCCATGGGTAAGAATCAGGGCGTTGCCGAGCACAGGAACGGGTAGTATGCTACTCATGTAGCGACTGAGTGGCTGCTTGCTCATGGTTGCTGTGAGGCAAAGCAGCACCTCTTATGACTCAGGCTCCTCGACACTGTTTGCCTTCTCACTCGAACTCTTCTCCTCGGCCTTCTTGATGCTCTTCCACTCTACCACCAGAGCCCCCACCATGCTCAACGCAGCCAGCCCAGTTCCGACCAAGAACGTATTTCGAATAGCGAGTCTGTATCCTTCAAGCACAACACCTAGCCACTTGGCCGAAACGAGGTTCTTGATCATTGTCGCACCTATCTCCCCAATTGATTGCTCATCCAAATTTAAACCAGGTACCGCGCTCAACTTCCTTGCCAGTTTGTCTGTAAACAGATTTTGCGCCACACTGACAAACACTGCCCCGCCAAAATTTTGGCCAAAGAACATGAGTGCCACCCCAATCGCTTGGTCCTTGCGAGGAAGGACAATCTGCGCCATCATACCGGGCTGCTGCATACCTGATCCAATACCAAGGCCAAAGAGGACTTGATAGCCCATCCAGAAACTCTTACTGACGCCTACCGGCCACGTCGAGATTAGTCCAGCGCCGACGCTCGAAAGGATGGCGGACGTGATCATAAACGGGGCAGGCACGCCGATGCGTTGGACCATTCCACCAGCAAGAATTGATCCGACTACAAGCGCGAGTAGGAAGGGTAGGGTCGCTAGTCCAGAGTCCAGAGGCGAAAAATCCTTGATAGCCTGGAAGAAGAGAGGGATGTAGTATACGGTTACGAGCATGCTTCCTTGACTGGTAAAGGTAAAGAGAAAACATGAAGCGATGCTGCGCTGTGTAAGGATATTCAATGGAAGAGTTGCTGTCTTCGGGAAGCGGATCTGCAAACCGAGAAAAGCCAGTAGCAGAAGCGGGAAGAGCGTGAGCAGGAGCACAATACGCCAACTCGACCAGGAGTATGTCGTACCACCCCACTGAAGCGCCAACAAGAGGCATACAATCGAAGAAACGAAAGCCAGCAGACCCAACGGATCCAAGCTCTTCAGTCGCTGTCTCAACAAATTTTCCTCGCCCCGTCCTTTCGTTCCAACCTCCTTCGCTTTCGGCAATCTGAGCACAACAAGCAGAACCGCAACCGCAACCGCGCCACACGGTAAGTTAATATAGAAGCACCACCGCCAGCTAACCTTCTCAGTGAAGACTCCACCAAGCAGCGGCCCAACCACACTTGCAATCCCAAATACGGCGCCAATCAGTCCTTGCAGAAGCGGCCTCTTCCTCAATGGCACAATAGCCATCATCACCACCACAGCCCCATTCATGATCCCCGCGCTCCCGAGTCCGGCTATCGCGCGCCCTACTATAAACACGACGGACGAAGGCGCCGCGCCACATATTGCGGATCCGACTTCAAAGGTGGCGATGGCGAGAAGGAAGACGTTTTTGGGCGAGTTGAGAGGGAGGGGGAGCAATGAAGTGGATGAGAGCGTGTACAGGCGCCCCCAGAAGAGTTGGAAGGAGCAGAGTGTCAGCATGTATGCGCTGCCGTACCAGCCGATGTGGTTGAGCGAGGAGAACGTGTCAGTTATGACTGGAATAGCGGGGACGATGATGGTTTTGTCCTAATGGTCTGTGTCAGCTCTGATGAGGCGTATGATAGATGGAAGGGGAAAGGGAAAATACCAGTGCGATGAGGAAGACCGAAATGTATATCGACATCATGATGAGCGCGACTCGACCCGCGGATGGATATTCCTGCGGCGCGGAGTCGTTGGCTGGTGCCTCATTTTCGATATCCTTGGTAGATTGAGCTGGAGAGTCGACAGAGGGTGCCTCAGCCTTCTTCTCGCTGGTCGCCATGATCGCGGTTTCGTGAACCTGTTTTCGGGACGAGCAGATGGACCCAGGAAGGCGCAGTCGCCAGAACGAGATTATGGTTATGATTCAAATCAAATCAAGGAGTGAAGTGCTGTATACCTTATAATTTCGTGCAGGAGCAGTATGTGGGCTAGATGCTCAAGGCAATTTGAGTACTCAATACTATCACAGGCACTGCAAAGCAAAAGTTACAGATGCTACGATTCACTTCCCGAAACCGTTATATATAACGCTCAACTTCCTAATTAAAGTATCATTGCTGAAAAGGTCCATGTTTTCGGACCCTTCGTTTGTCGACATAGTCATGTTCGGGCGCGAAATCGATGGCGTTGATGGTTCGGGCCCGAAAACTCGTGGCGTTCGGGCCTGCGCCACATACACAGTATCACGAGTCAGAATTTTAGGTGTAGAAAACGAGGTTAATCTTACATCCTTAGCTTCTTTGTCTAGGAAAAATTCAATAAGACTTCTTAAAGCTGTGGGACGAATCCATGCTCATCACAGCATCGTAGCGTTGATCTCGAATACTGACTTACAAGCCCACACTCCTTCATAACCGTAATGTCTTCAGACTAATTTTAAAACTAATTTTCTCTAGGTGGCTGCCCGTTGTCGTCGTTCCATACATCCCACTAAACTCTTACACATACCAACCCCTACTCCTCCAACAATCCAAAACCCACCCCCTCACGCCCTCGGTTCCTTCCCCCCAATCTCCCCACTCTCCCTCACCCACCCCTCCCCTCCCTCCTTCGCGTTAACAACACGATCCCCCCCAATATCCGCCTGAGCAGCAAACCTCTTCAAAACCCCCAACTCAACGCTCTCCAACGCGCCCTGATGCGTACACTCCAACTTTACCCTCGGCACTCCGTCTATCCCCTTATCGACCGCGCTTTTCCACCACGAGGCTTCGATGCAGAACCGTGAATCGGGTGCAATGCCTGCTTTGCGTAGGTCGGTGCCGGTCGAGGCGGAGAAGTCGAGGAAGGCGGTTGTGACGATTGCGGCTATGGGGTGAGACGATGTGCATTGGCCCGCGTGGAGGGAGGGTGGGAGGGCTTTTGGAGCGGTGGGTTCGGAGGAGTGTTTGTGGAGAGGGGCGTTGAGGACTGGTTGTGGTGTTAGGACGGGTTGGAGTTGGAGGAATTGGATGGGTGAATGGATAGGAGATTGGTTGTGGTGCTGCTCACCGTTCTTTTGCTTAACGTTCATGGAGCCTTGCTCGTTTTTCATCGACATCTTGCCTTTCTTGCTTGTTTGATAAGACTGCTCTTCCTAATTTATCTGAGTCTATTCGGAAAGCTTTCGGAAAGCTGGAATCACTCGAATCTACCCCTTGTTGCAAGAAAGTGATCCTTCGTTCACACAGGAATATCAGAGACGAAAGAAATCGGTATACTGGTCAATTGGATCGACACTGGGTTATTCCATCTTTTTGTCCCTAATCTTCGCACCATAAACGCTTTGCTGCAAAGAGAAACCATGATGTCTGCATTACATGAGAAAAGGTCGTGACGTCAGCGATGTTATAACGTTCGTTGAGAAGTCTTCACATCTCTATAAGTACAAATCACACTGATATATCATAATTACTCTATAAAGCCCGTTAAGAAGCCAGTGAAGGAAAACGATGCTGTGTTTTCAATCGTGTCCTACACCTCTTGAAGGTACCTATGCAGCACCTTCCCTAATCTGTCCTAGCGTAATCCAATCTTGGCATTCACCACGCCATCGCACCAACACCCTATTCCTCCCACCCTACCTACCCAACCTCACTGCTCGCTCCTCAAAACCTCCTGAGCATCTACTTTCCCGTCTCCCCACGCACTCGCAACAAGCCACGCAACACTTCTTGGCGACTAGCATTTCAATTCCCCTTTCAAGTAATATGTCGGTACACGCAAGCGCCGACATGCCGATGGTGACTCGACGATCAGGCAGCCTGGCGGATGCGTTGTAACTGTTACGGATCGAGTCATGCTGTGGTGGTGTACACGTGCATTTGCATTTATTGCTGAATGTGTTGAGTGAGGGTCGTGTGCACTCGTTGTCAGGGAGATTACGAGTAAGACGTGCGTGTGTGGGTCCGAGTTCGCTCCATCCATCCGTACAGCTAACATCGCGTGTCGTACCAGCAGCGAAATGGAGAGTACACCCTAACTTAACCTATGGAGCAGAGTAGAGTATATCACACCATACCCATCAAATTACCTGCAAAGGCAGATATGAGCATCAAAGGGGTGTTGGAGTGGGGCAGCTCAACTCCCAGACTCTCACAGCTCACATAAATACGACATCATGCCGGTAAATACGACGGTATAGTGTGCAGCATGTAGGTGTGAACAAGCATTTTCGACTGCAACAAGGGTGTATAAGCAGCATAAATCATGGACCGTGTATTCGGAATTGGGTGCTGCGGAGTGACGTCGAGCAGCAGTACGAGGCGACATGGGAATTTGGGGGTAGTCTGGGGTGCATAGATTAATGGTACGAGGATAATACGAGGGAGAAACACGAGATGTGCGAACGACGTCAGCGGGAGGGTAATTGAGATAGGGGAGGATGGGAATGACAAATGCTGAGCAATGCAGATGCTGATGATTGTTAGTGTAGCTCATGGATGTGTCTATTGTTGTGGTGGTGATGCTCTTGCGCGCTTAGAATGCCTGGCTTATTTCATGTCATCCCTCTCGCCTCGTCTATACCAAGAAATAGGCATTTGTACAATGCCGGCTCGGCCTCGTCCACGGTTGAGCTTTGCCAACTAT
This sequence comes from Phoma sp. ATCC 74077, assembly GCA_033682645.1. NCBI lineage: Eukaryota > Fungi > Ascomycota > Dothideomycetes > Pleosporales > Didymellaceae > Phoma > Phoma sp. ATCC 74077. The sequence continues at coordinate 465,251 of JAWDJC010000005.1, read as the reverse complement.
GATCCAACTACCTCATCGCAGTCGTCGCCATCACGGAACTGCCTTTTCGGTTCAGGCTAGTTCGAAGTGGTACCCGATACGGCGATCTTATTCTTACGCTTGCAGCTTCTGTCGAATCTCGGCGATGACATTCTTGATACGCGGTTCTCTGACCTTCTGTTCCGCGTGCGTGATTGCATCCCCTATCTGGAGTATGTCTCTTCCAGCCTCGCAGAAGTCGGAGCCTAGACAGAGCAACGTGCCGGTAGCAACAAGTGCGCGATATACCGCTTCCGAGTCCGTGGCGGTGGTGAGAATCTTCGAGAGATCGTCAAGAAGTGACAAGGCGCGATCAGCGTTATTCTCTGATGTGAGCAGAACCGAGTAGTTTATGTACAATGTTGTGAGCGCAATGATCAGGTTACGGTTCGTGGAGGTAATGAAGGGTGATACGAGCGGGTGGATGGTATCAAACTCGGTGCTTGCTAGCAAACGACCCTTGTCGGTTTGAAGTAGGTTGCTGAGACACCGTATCGCCATCATAGTGTTGTTGGGCGGAGATGAGCTAGTAAAAACGCCAGACTCAGTAAGAGCAGGAAGTAGATTTTGGTCGGGCGACACAAGATATGCAGCCGGTTCATCAAAAGCGAGGACAAGGCGCAGTAGGTCCAATGCAGGAAGACGCTTGTCTGCTGGCCATTGTGTGGCCGCTCTCACGAGTAGCTCAACTCCCGTTATGTCAATACTCTTGCCGTCGCCCTTCTCCAGCGCAACGACAGTCGTGCTCAGCTGCTCGACATCTGATGGGTTTAGCGATATGCCCTTCTGTCCATCGTTGACTAAGGCCTCATTGAATTCCTGTAGCTTCTTGAAGATGACCTTGTGGTTTCCGGTCGCGATAGGTAAATATTCCTTTTGCGGAAGTATCTTGGCGGCCGGTGGTGCTGGTGGTGGTTGCGATGTGGTTTGATTCGCGTCTCCTGGGCGATATCTTGCATCAGTCCCCCAAGGATCGGCCCCTGGCGCACTGCTCTGACCTAATGTTGCACCCTGCGTGTTTTGGACGATGAAGTTTGCGACTTGGTCCAGATATGTCAGTGGAAGCTCGTTGTCTTCGATAAACTTGCGCGCAGCTTCGTAGTGATTCTGATTTAGGTTGTAGGCCAGCTTGAGTGGGGGTTTGCCATCTTCAATATCAACATCGAAGACGTAGTCGTACTCTTTGCCGTTGTGAGAGATCTTTCGTCCACCACTTCCAGCTGAGTCAACCACAGTGCCAATGTTCACCCATTGATTGGCAGCCGCTGACCATTGATAAGCAGAGACGTTGCCATTTGACTCCAGGATCATCTGTACTTGACCTTCCTTCGTTCCGGAGCGCTGCGTCAGGAACTCGGGCCCTGGTAGCTTCTCCTTGTTGATGTCGCCGACGGTCTGTTGCGGGATTGACGACCCCTTGACATCGTCGTTGAACTGTTCAATCTCTGCTGCTGCCGCATAGCGTCCTTGGTCTCGGGTGAAGATGCGAAGAAGTTTATCACTGGCTCCTGTTGCAATGTCGCCGTTTTCAGAACATGCTGCGACGGTCCATACAGAGATGGCAGGATGTGTGATGGTCTGTATACACTGGTTGTTCTCCCATATCCGCACCGTTCGGTCTTCACCAGCGCTCACCAAGCCGCCGTTGGGAAGGAGTGCGAGGGAGTATATGAAGTTCTCGTGGCCATGGAGCTCAGCTACCTGTTGGCCATTGAGGGTCCATAATCGAATGACGGCATCGTTGCCTGCCGACGCAAATTGTGCGCCTGAGGGGTGGTTTGGTGGCAGCCGACACAGCGCTCGCACCACTTCGGGCGCCTGTATTGATCGCACTGGGGTACCTGAGCCTGATGTCTGGAATATTCGAATCTGCTTGTCGGCACAGCCGGTAATAATGGTAGTGCTGTCGTAGGCAAGGACAGCCCAGACAGAGGCAGTGTGGCCCTGCAGGACAGTCGAGTCGCCCCACTTACCCACCTCCCACAGCCGCGCCTCCATGTCCCAGCTGCCGCTCACGATGTACTTGCCGTCCTGGCTGACATCGAGGGCGCATACGTTGTTGCCGTGTCCTATTAAGAGTGCGTCCGCGTCGTCTTCGAGGCCTTTGCTGGGCTGCCGCACGTCGATGATCTGGTCTTTACCGCCGGAGACGATGAGCCCCTCTGGGTACTCAGAGGAGGGAGGGACGATGGCGAGCGAGTTGACAAACTCCTTGCCGTGGGTCTTGATGGTGCTGTCCCAGACTGGCGGGCTCGATGACTGTTGTGCCCATAGTCGGACTGTGAAGTCTCTCGACGCCGAGACGACAGAGGAGGGGGAAGGGAACGCTACACTTCGTACCTGCAGGATGCATTAGCTCTGACCACGTCTACAGCTGTTTATATAGTTTGCTATAGAAGCAAGCAAAGATGAAACATACATCGTCTTCGTGGCCGCGCAGCGTGGCTGATAGCTTGAAGTCGCCCATGTTTGAACGTTGCGCGGGGCTCCTCGGTGATGGATGGGTGGTGGAGGGGCAGAGGGAGAGAGATGAGGAGTGTTAAGAGAGAGTGATAGTCTTGCGCATGGACACGGAGACGGTAGACGCAGCGTCACCCGGGGCAGCGTGTAGAATGGAGAAGTATCTGCAGCGACTTTGCTCTGTTTGCAGAGGTATGCCAGCTGTCGAATGTCTGGGTAGTCTCGCGGAAGCTATCCGACCCCAGTCGCTCCTGCTCGCTTGCCCATTATGTCATCCCGCGGCAATCACTTGGCCCGCCGGTGATTCCTCGTCCACCCCAGCACCAGACACGACGATAGAGAATTCTCCAACAACGTAATCATCGGAGCCATCAGCTTGGGGCGTGGCTGCGGGAGAGAGTCAACCTGTGATCCAAATGCGGTCTAGGGCCCTCGCTTCCACGTGAGGCGTTGAGCTCCTCGCGAGAGAGGACCGGTTCCGAGATGGCGCAGGCCCAGCCCTATCGCAAAGCTTGCCCTCAGCTCGTCTTTGGCACACCAATATTTCTGTGCATGCGACCTCCGATTTGCGCGTCCTCGCCTACATCGAAAATTGTGCCCTCTCCATGAAATGCGGGATTTGGCCTTCACAGATACCCCAAGGCTGGCTTCGATCTGGACCTAAGCATGGGTGCTGGCAGCGCAACAAGACTCACGACATTCTTGAGCATCACTTGTCAAGATTCGTTACTTTTCCCAAGTTCCGATAAAACAAGTGCCCTTTCAAGGCGCATTGGCGCCATCTGTTGAGACGAAGAACATGCAGAAGCGTTTCCATGGAAAAGCACAACTGCATCCACGCGGTGATCCCGTCCCAGAGCTCTAGCCTTCTAGAGTCCGCCCCAAAGAGGAACGGATCGACACAATGGGCCCAGAACTCTCCCAGTCTACAAATCGTAGCGACTGTCATTGGCATGATGGTTCAAACGGCATCTGGAGTGAATGCCCATCCCAGGACTTCCCCGCACACAGCGCTGTACTGCACGGGTACTCCGTCCGCTCTCCTTCATCTTGCACCGCCCACCTTTTGGCGTGAGCAGCAGCCAAATCATACAAAAAAGACAATGCACATCCTCTTTCATTACTCCTAGGTTACTTGATCATAGGCAGTGTGATGTTGTGCTAGAATAGTTGCGCCTGTTTTCCCTGCGCCTCGACAGCCAATGCATGGCCCAATTCGGCGTCTTCGAGGCCGCGGTCAGCTTTCGCTGCAGCCACCAAGGGCGTTAGACTCTCGCCTGACACCGTACTACCCTGCTTTCCCACGAGACACCGACCAACAGGTTCCCAGCTGTTCTGGGCCACACTATACGCTACACCACAGCCAGGCAAGCTCGCCTCCTGATTGAGGTTGCGTGTCAGCTCAGCCTTTTTGGGCTGATGGCGGGAACGGTCCATTGTGCTGGAAAGAAGCGCGATCCATAACTGACGCCAGCATGCAATCGCTGCATGCCTACAAGAGGGCGAACATTCCTCCCTGATGTGACCCCCTTTCTGCTTCCCCCATTTCACAGCACTCTAGATAAACACCGAGACAACCTTCAAAGATTAGGTCATCTCGGCATACGTTCAACATCTTGACTACATCGGTTACTTCCGCTTACTTTTTGCCCGCGCCTGGCGATCTCGGTATCCTTGCCTCAGCCCTACCATATTCTCGGATCCGCGGCGCCTCTATCAGATCGTCAGCCGACCCCTACGTACTCTGCGGTATTACGCAAGGTTCAAAAATCGCCTCGCGTCCAACGTTGTGACCCCTGAAGACTGTTTTGCGCAGATCCAAAATTTGTTCAAGAAGCCTCTTCATCCCCGAGGTCTTCACAGAAACACCATTCAACGCCCACGCCCCGCCTTCAGATTTCCCACATAAAATACACTTACAATGGACGCGGCGACACTCGAACTCAAGTCTGCATTGGCCTCGTGAGTACCATATTCTCTTTCACCAATTTTTGCTAAGTCGTCTAGACTATTTGAAAGCGGCAAATACTCAGATCTGACCATTGTTTGTGGAGGAAAAAGATACCCAGTACATCGAGCATTACTCGCGACCCGCTCAACCTTTTTCGAGGGAGCATGCCGCAATGGCTTTCGAGAGGCAGAAACTGGGGTCATCGACCTCACTGAAGATGACCCAGACGCAGTCGAATACATGGTGAACTGTAAGCAGAGCGGAAGCTGCGGTAATGCCTAACGCTGTGCTTACTCTATGTTTTAGACTTTTACCACCTTGACTATCTCACCAAGTCGCTCTCTCGCCGCTCGTCGCAACGTTCCAAAGCCGGTCAGCCGCCGTCGTCACGTTCCGCAAGGCGTTCTGCGCCCAAAAAGACGAACTTCCCCGTTGTGGAAGACCCGCTACTTGCGCAAGCTCTCGCAGCTAACAACTCGCTGCCAATGACGCCTCCTGCAGACGAGCCGACAGCTCAGATCTTCGACTTATCCGCTAAGATGGCCGACATGCCGATGGTTGATCAGTCTGCGGAGGACGACCTCGAGAGTGTGCAATCAGAACCTGAGGTTGGCAATGAGAAGGCGCATCTCGTCACACATGCGAAGGTGTACGCAATTGCAGAGAAGTACGTACCACCTTTCGTCACATTTTCCTCATCTTCTTTTTGCCTGATTACGCGCCCCTGTTTACCGGAAAGTTTTCATCTGCGCCCGCGACTTTTTTTCCCTGCGCCTGCGTTGCGCTGCGTCGCACGGCGAAAAACCACCGATAAACCCCGCGATGTGCGTCACCGGCGTGGTTGAGGTGCCAATCACTGTACCTCGCGCACGTTCCATATGTCAGATCCCACCGCGCGATCCCCTGCATTTCTCCCTCTCAGTGCATTTTGTTCGATCGTCCAATCCACTGTCTTATACAAGCAAGCCCTTCAGGCTGCGGTCTTGAGACAGACCGCGTCAGCGTGTAACACTTGCTCTCCAATCACGCTTTATCTTGAATCACGTACCCTGGAACCTACTTGCTAACAAATCCTCATAGGTACGGCATTGCGGGCCTGAAAGCGCTTGCACGCAAGAAGTTTGCCCAGGAGCTCGATCTGCACCTCAACAGTCCTGAGTTCCCGGAGGCCTGCCAAGAAGCGTACGAAACCACCTTCCACACTGATCGAGGCCTGCGGGACGTTATCATCCAAGCTTTCCGCGCGAATCCAGGGCTTTCGCTCCGCCCCGACATCGAGATGACAGTAAGGGAAACGCCGGGTCTCGCGTTTGAGCTCTTTAGGATGGCGAGTGGCCTTCCTATCGCTTCGTGAAAGCTGTTATCCGACTTTGATCACCACTCACGTGCGGGCTTGACGCTATCCGCTCAGCACCCGCTATCAGAGCCGCTGGAATAGCGTCCTCCTCGCTCGCTGTTCCAAGGCATTAATCGCAGCTTCCAGGCACTTCGGTATGGGCTCAACATTCATACAACCTCTCAGCTGAACGTTGAGGCACCGACGATCGTGACAGTCGCAGCCCATCCAGACCGATCCGAGGTAGCATTAACAGTTGAAGAAGACGGCACTCACACAATCGTACGACGGGGCAGTCAGCTACGATACACGAGATAAGAAACAGCAAAAGCATGCAGGAGTTGCCACGATTCTCATTTTCTGTTCTAGGCAGACGGCTTAATTGTCTCACCAGAGAGAGGATTAAAAGACCGCTTAGCATTTGAAGCACAAAGACGAATCTACAAACTAAATGTCCTTGATCGTATGATATCCCAAAATGCTCCTTTCCAATGCTAGAAACCAAATTATGCCAACTTATACCGTACGTATGATGAGCTGAGCTGAGCTGAGCTCCAAACTCTACGCCCACTTCCCTAACACACTCATAATAATCATCCCACTCACCAACCCAACCATCGCACATGCAGCCCTCACAAAACTCGCATTTGCCAACCGTCCATGCAACCAGTCTCTCGCCAACATCTCTACAATACCCACCCAGGCCAGTATACCAGCAGACAGCGCATCCAGCGTACCCAGCGCAACAATGGTACTTGGATCATTGCCGTTGAATTGGTTTAGTACGCCGATGCCAATCGCCATGCCGATGGGCGTGATGAGCGCGAAGATAGCGGCCATGATGCATTTTTGCAGAGTCGAGGCTGCGGCTTTGGGGAGTTCGGCGATGCACGTGCCGAGGGCGACGCCTTCGAACATTTGGTGGAAGAGGATGACGATGAAGAGGGTGATGAAGAAGCTGTCACCTGATACGACGAGGGTGATGCCGATGACTGGAGGGGAAGTTAGTTGGACGATTCGTTGCGGGGGTATATCGGGGAGAAAACTTACGGATGGAGTGGAAGATGATGCCCGCTTCTAGATTTATTACGTTGAGCCTCTCTTCTGTTGGCGTAGCCGTTCGTACTGGACCGTGAGTGTGCGCAATGCCATGGCTGTGGTTATGCTCGTGCTGCAGATTCGTAGACGCTGAAGTTGATCCTAATTTATCATCGCCCGCATCAGCAATCTCAGAGCTAGAGCCACTGCGCTTGCTCTGGCGCCATTGCACGAAGCGCGCACCGAGGTAGTCGATTAAGAAGGATAAGAAGAGGCCTGCCATGAAGATGGCGGCGGTGGTTCCTTCGTACTGCAGTTCGCCCAGGCATTCATTGCCGAACATGAGCTCCGCATGTGTGAACAGGTGTACAAAGGCGGTGGAGATGACGACGCCGGTTCCAAATTGCTTCAAGACAACGAAGACGATGTTGGTGTGGGACATCAGGTTGAAGCGAGTGGTGAGAATGGGTGTAAACACGCCGATGGTGCTGGTGACGAGAATGACAAAAAGAAGACCGATACGCAGGGGAATGTTGTAGTCCCGCTCTGTGACCTCACAGTTCCTTTCTTCTGATGACTCCCCACCGCCGCCAACGCAGTGTCTGGAAACCGTTAGTTGAGAGGGCGTGACGCGAGGCAGACAACAAAAGAAAAACTCTTACTCGACACCCGCATGAAAGTGGCAATGCTCCTCAGATCCAGCTGGTTCTTCGCTCGTTTCTTCCGAATCGTGAGTGGTCTCCTCGCCTTCTGGCTCAGCGGCATCGACAAGCAGTTGGACATCTTCGCCAGCAGAATCAACGCAATACCTTAGACCATGTTAGTAGGGCATCAAAATATGTGCTACGAACACTAACGTTTCTGAACCATGCGTATGGCAGTCTGTATATTCTGCTTGAAATTCCTCGGTTCTGGTAGGCCCGACAACCTGGTACTCCTCAGTACCGACCATGCACCAGCTATCATTTGTTAGCGCCAGACGTACTCCATCAAGGTTTTGACGATCAGCAAAAAACGCACTTGACAGTACCATGACCATGGCAATCCGACACAGCAGTAATTGACGGCGTCGCTGCTGAAGTCGTAGAAGGAGGTGCAGTCGTAGTTTGCGCAGCAATACATGTTGCGAGCAATACAACCGCGGTCGTAACCGAAAAGCGTGTGGCTGAAGGCATCTTCAGGGTCTGATGGACAAGCGAGCGGAATGGGTGAATGCTGTCAAAGTCGAACCAGCACAGGGTCCTGATATATCAACTCCAGAGTAGAGGTAACACGCCTTTGTGTCAGCGGAGCGGAATAAAGTACCATGATGGGGCGAAGCAAACACCGAGAAGAATCTGCATTTGCATCCCCTTCGAAGTAGTCGTGCTTGGCTTTCCGTATTTTGAGCACCGTGATGGGCGGAATATCTTGGCACAAATCCACTCGACACACGTTGTCAAATCAAGACTCCGAGATTTTGCTTATTTCCTGTCGGCGCTACTAATCGGATGGAGAAGGTGGGTGGGCGGATGGATGTAGCGCATTACTTAAGTGGCGGAGGTCTTGGCAGTGAACGTTAGGTAACAGCATCGTTTACTTTACTCCGGACATTTACACTAGAAGTTGACAGTCAGCAGGCTATGAAACTTCTTATTTTGGTTCCTCACATGGTAGTTGTGATTCGATATACGCTACACATACCTCGGTGTGTTACTCCAAATCGAACAGTTTACGCCTTCGAGTCCCGCTCTTAGCAACGCGCATTATGCCCTGAGCAAAGGGCGATATACACGTGATCGCTCGTGTAATACCCAGCCTCATGACTCCCATGGTACTCGCCATGACATACTTCGTGGGAGGATCCTTCGGATACCTGCATCGACCCGCTCTCAGGCGTTCAGCCATCCCGTACACAGGAAGCCATCCCAACATCTCGCCCCTTGGGAGTGAGAATTCTTCGCCATTGGTAGCCCATCATGGTGCTCAGATACACATGAAGACATGGGCTGAGCGGAAAAACATGTAATGCAGCCGCGAAGCGAGTGAGTGCCGAGCTCAACCATGCGGAATCTACGTCGGCCAAGGAGATCGATCATCTTTGGACCTGCATAGTGTAGCAATAGTCTGACAGAGACTGGAGATGTACCCACGGCTGCAGCAATGAGGCGTATTCTTCAGGTCTTGGCGGCGAGGGCACCGTAGCGACTTCGGTCGAGGAGTTGCGAAGAGCATAGTGCTTAATCGTGAGATTAGATCCCATGAAGGTATAAAAAGGCTGCATCTCATCTGCAAGAAGCTGCATCCAGCCTCTTGGGACACTTCGTTGAACTCCAGTTCGCAGCTTCCCTGACACTGAGCGTCTCACATTGCTACAGTTCGATACATCGTTTCGTCCCTCAAGTTCGCAACAATGGTTGCCCGTATCTCGTCTCTCTTGCTCCTTGGAGCTTCTGCCGTTCTGGCAACTCCTCTTCTCCCTCGTCAGAGCGGAGCGACCGCCACTGTTTCGGCAGCTACCCCTACCCCCACAGCGTGGGATGCGGGTGCTGTTCACGAATACCCCATCCACGCTTCTTGCAACGCCACCCAGCGTGCCTACATCAAAAGCGGACTTGAGGAGACCATCACCATATGTCGTCAGGCTCGCGACCATATCCTTCGCTGGGGCAACTCATCAGAAATCTACCGGAAGTACTTCGGTGATGCGCCTACTGGAGAGCCAATTGGGTGGTACACGAAGATTGTCGACGGCGACAAATCTGGTGTCCTTTTCCGATGTGATAACATCGACGGCAACTGCGGGCAAGAGGGTACTTCATTCCTGAAATAAGCTTCGATGGGCATAATTGACTGACGCTTTGTAGGCTGGGCTGGTCACTGGCGTGGTTCTAATGCGACTGGTGAGACTGTCATCTGTGATTTGTCTTATGAACTCCGCCGTCCTCTCGAGGGTGTGTGCATGTTCGGATACGATGTCGCCAACGGCGCCACCAACACTTACTGGGCCTCTGACCTTCTCCATCGTCTTTTCCACATGCCCTCGGTGGGAGAAGATGTAGTCGCGCATTACGCCCATGAGGGCGAGTATGCTGGCGCCCTCAGCTTGGCCAAGGAAAACTCCACCTACGCTGTAAGGGACAGCGATACTCTGCAATACTTCGCTCTTGAGGTCTATGCTCATGACATCGCTGTACCTGGTATTGGGTGCCCTGGCGTCTACACTCCGACCCCAAGTGCTACTACTGCTGCAGCAAGCTCTGTTGTAGCAACCCCTAGCGAGGCTGCTCCCTCTACAACGGCTGCAGCAGAGGTTTGTACCCCTCACGATGACCACTGGTAAGTCTATGTTCTACATCTCTATCGCCGCGCATGCACATGCTGACTCCGTTCGAAGGCACTGCCCTCCAGGTGTCCCTGAGCCGAGCCACCCTCCCGCCTAAGTCTGCCATGATCTCAGCAGGGATGCCTGGTCGATTAGATATGACTGAAGTTTGTGCAAGACTCTGTAATTGACGCTCGGGTTATGATAGTGGGAAACCACATGATAGACTGTAATGATAATCATGTTCTCTCGAAATTGATCCCCCATGAACGTGAATCACAATACACCACGTCATTGATGATGGTCGATCATAATATGCTCCTGCATCCTGTATTGCTCTAACCATTAAGCCCGCTGTATACAAAATCTGCTAAGTGACTGTTGTTGAGCATTTCCCCGGGGCTCCACTGTTGCAGGCCACCCTCCCCAAATGCGAAGTCATTTTCAATTTGCGTGAATAGGTACTGATTCGCTTCATCCATTGTCCACGACCAAGGAGCTGGGTTGATGTCGGAATTCGTCAGGCCAATCTCTTGCTGGGGCTGCTGCTCGACGACTTGCGGCGTAGCAGTGTCGTTTAGATGATGTTGCGGTGTCTGGAGCGTAGTAGATCCAGATGAGGCCCTAGCGCTCGGCGTCTGGCTGGCAGCACTCGAGAAGCCGACATCGTCTGCCTCCATCGCTAGTCTTGAAGCAGTCTCACGATCAAGGTACTGGAAGAAAAGTTGAAGTACCCAGTTCGTTACTTCCCAAGTCTTTTGCAGCTCTTGTAAGCCTAAAAGGCATAGCTTGGCTCGATGCTCAGCAAGCGTTCGGTTGATGCCTGTAGAACGCCTAAGATTCGCGACGTGGATGCACAAAGTATTGAACAAGTTGGTGATAACGTGAATTTGAGCATGTCCAATGTTTCCACTTGGAAGCATATCCTCAACAATACGTGAGTTGCGTGCAGCTGCTTGCAAGGCGACATTTCCTTCAGTCTCTGCGCTGCCGTTCTCATCGATGATGAAGCTTGTGCGGTATAACAATATCAGAAGGTTGTTATAGGCGAGGTGCAGCATGCTAGCTTGGAAGCTTGGCTGGTCACCGGTATCGCTATGGAGTTGCATGACAGCTGGAAGGTTCCGGTTCCAGTCGTAGAGTTCGTCGCGGATTTTCGATCTGTCGTCGGAGCTGAGCATACGGTTTGGCAGATACCCAGCGTCGACAACTCTGCCCAAAAAGACGGCCAACTGTACCATGCCGATCATGTGAGCAATGTAGCGGTGAGCATCACGGGCAGACGTTGATGAGCCAAAAGCTGATACAAAATCAGACGCGGCCAAAGGCTCGATATCGCAGTCCTTGTCGCGGATTCGGTTTGGCAGTCCAAGAGCAGACCCGCACTGTCGCTCACGGACGTATATCGCCCACCAAAGGCGCCGCTTCAGCCTCGTCAATTTCTCTTCCGCTACACCGCCGGAGCGATGTAGCGCCTTAGTCTGCGAAAGACTAATCGCGGTTCCCAGCCAATGACGAGCATCTTTTTCCAGTAACGCACCAGCCCGCCAAAAGCTCATCAAGAACAAGGACTGAATGACAATCACTTTATTTGTTTCGTAGGTGGCATCGTAGATATCCTTCGCTCGGAAATAGAAAAGCCATCTCGCTCGATGGCGGTTGCCCCATCCTAAGCTGGTAAGTGTCGATTCCTCGCAGTGTATGACGCCGATGAACAACATGGCTTGTAAAAGAAGGGGCGAAACGTTGCCCTCCTGATGCGACTCCCAGAAATCGGCTTCATCGATGATGGCAAAATGTGGGTGGAACCACTGGAAGTAGGCCTTCAACAGCTCAATTCGGACAGCAGTGGGAGGAAACGAGAATGCACCATCTGCTCGGAGCGCCTTCATCCTGGCGCGGCGGCGTTCAGCTTCCCATTCCGGTACCAACGCCTCTGCTTTGACGGCATTTGGAACAGCATGGCGGAAGACAGACTGTCTACGTTCTGCTGCTGCGGGTGATGGCTCTTCGGTAACATATCGGAGGGAGCTTGATTCGCCCAAAAATACGGCTGCGTCGTCTTCGGGCTGCGTAGTATCTATCTTCGACTGGTCGCTGTGAGCCTCGGATGGTACTGAAGGAACAGCAAATTGGTACTGGGATCCGGATGTTGAGTTGTGATTATTGATAGGACTGTGAAAGTTGGATGAAAGCGAAGCCAGAACGTGAGATGCTGCGACCTCATCCTCGTGGCGCTGAGGACTCAAGAGCGTACTTGGAGAACTATCTCTGATTAGCCCTTAATCTATACTCAATGGTTCTTCTGCATGTTCCTGTTCCGGATGGGTTGAATGGCCTAGACATACACAACATGGCGCCCTTCGGTTTCTATCCGGGGCTTCCTGGGATGTTTGCCCCGCTTCGACTCGCGCGTCTCACACAGGACGTTTCCTGCCAGGCAATTCCCACAGGGCCGGCGCTCTGTCACGTCGCACTTTACGCGTCTGGCGTTGCAGGTGACACAGGCCAATTTTGCGCGCTTCCGTGGAGGCTCAGACATGTTGCCGATTTGGAGAGATGAGATTGAGATTGTGGGGAAGAAAGCGAAGTCGGCTATCAACACACAGGGCTGAAGGTCTAGCGGCTTGGCATAGTTCTCGTATTCTGGTAGCAACGACCTCCATGCCAAAGGTTTCGGAGCGGTTCAGCACGTTGTTTTTCCCGTGTACCTGTATGAAATGAAGTTCGAAGTCATTTTGAGCCGCCGAGTATGTCTTTTTTCCGGCTTTCTAATGTTTACCATGCCAAATCGTGTCGCTAGTCAAATCAGAGCATGACGTTATCGATATCGGCTATGCACCGGCCCGCTCTGCATCCTCTGTGCCTCCATAACCGTCCGCATGTGCTTCCACAACTTGACAGAAAACGCTTCATCTGATACATATTGTCCAGAAAACTTTGATTGACTCCCTTATGTCATTCTTGAGCCGCCGTCTCTTCTCCACAACCGCTCGCCGTCCTGCCTCAGCAGCCGAAGCATGTTCAGAGATTCTCTCCCGCTTCGACAAAGGTCCTGTATCCATACGCAAACAGATACTTGACGCAAATCAACTCCAGTTGCTCAGTATTACACTGAACCGCACGCCAACTTCTCTTAATCCGCCACCAGAGGGTACACCAGTTCCACCAGGTTATCATCTAGTTTACTTTACACCCAGCATTATCGAACCTGAATTGGGATTAGATGGCACAGACCGTACTGTAAATCCATTATCACCCTTCACGCGACGCATGTGGGCCGGTGGCGAACTGCAATGGACGCAAGATACCAATGCGCTGCTAAGAACCGGTCAAGAAGTCCGCGAAACGACTAAGCTGCTCTCTGCGGAACCGAAGAAGCTCAAGAGCGGCGGTGAGATGTTAGTTGTTGGCGTTGAAAAGACATTTGAAAACGAAAAGGGCATGGCCCTTATAGATAAGCGGAGCTGGGTTTTCCAGAGAGAAATCACCCCTGAAAACCCAATCAAAGCGCCACCGAAACCCCAAGAGAAACCTTTGCCAATAGGCCCATATACGCGCGACTTCTGTCAAACGGATGTTACTTTATTTCGTTTCTCCGCGCTCACGTTCAACGGACATAAAATTCATTACTCCCCCGAGTGGTGTAGGGAGGTGGAAGGACACCGAAATGCTGTTGTGCATGGCCCGCTCAATCTGATCAATATGCTGGACTTCTGGAGGGATACAGCGAAGGGTGGGGATACAGAGGCCGTGCCGAAGTCAATTGCGTATCGGGCCATGTCGCCTTTATACGTGGGTGAGCCATATCGGATACTACTCCAAAAAGGAGAAAGTACGGAAGGCGAGTGGAGGTCAGATATCTGGGATAGTTTTGGAAAGCAGAGCATGAAGGGAACTATTCTTGAGTAGACACAAATGGGTATATGCATTAACAATTACCAATAATTTGAAAGCTAAGAGTTGTATCGAAGAGTACCACTTCTCCGAGTACACGCCACACTATACCTTCGACGCCGTCGTTCGCCGACTAATCTAGCCCAGCAGACCAGTCAAGATGTTGAGAACCGCCTTGATTGTAGCCTCAAGCTCCAAGCTACCCAACTCCGGCAGTCCAACACCAGGCAGAGCAGGGACACCAAGTCCGTCACGCTTTGAGGGCAGTTCCGCGCCACCAACCAAGCCAGTCAACAGGTTGATGACTTGCTTGAGCGTAGCCTCAATCTCGAGCTTATCCGCCTCGGGAATCGCGAGGCCTGGGAGAGCCGGTAGACCGAGACCGTCGCGCTTGCTGAGGAGTTCCTTCACTTCATCCGGGAGGGCGACACCTGGGAGAGCGGGGAGACCTAAGCCATCACGCTTGACGGGGAGGTCGACAGGAACTTCTGGGAGCTTGGGAAGTTCGGGAAGTTCTGGGAGGCCGACGCCTGGAAGAGCAGGGAGGCCTATTGGGGTTAGTAAGGTTTAACAGTAGGTTTAGATGATGTACGCACCGAGTCCGTCACGCTTAACGGGGAGATCCAATCCACCAACCAAATCCGTGACCGGCTTAAGAAGACCATCGACTTCTGGGAGTTCCTGTCGCTTCACTGGGAGCTCGACCGGAAGCTCGGGCAGCGCTGGGGTCTCGGATGGAAGTTTGGGGATATCCGAAGTCTTGGATGGCAGTTGGGGGAGCTCAATTGGAAGCTTTCCCAGTTCTGGGACATCAATAGGCAAGGTAGGGAGCTCGAGAGGAGCGCTGGCGGCCAGAGCAATGAAGCTCGCGAAGACGACGGAGGCGCGCATGTTGAATTAGAATAATCTAAAGAGTGACTGAAGGAGTGACTATGAACGATTGCAAAGAAAAGTGAGACGATAAAGACTTTGAGGCTTGTGTGACATTGCTTTGAGCAGCGACACTACTTATATAGATGTTGCTGCAACTCCTCATTTGGTGTTGCGCAGGTTGGCGACCCAAAAGAAACATTGCAACGCATGGGGTAATATCGAAACGTGCTCTTAGCACAGATCACGTCAAGGTACAATACCAGCGATCCTAATGTTTTGGAAGCCATGCTCGGAAACTTCCATGGATCGGCATATGGTGTTCGCGCACGGTCCTCCTGGTGTTGAGAGGAACTGGCAGACTCGGTGCTTTCAATCTGTTGTGACGATGCGATTTCAGTACCCTTCCGGCCATTGCACAGCAAGTAACATAGCCTTAGTTCAGATGCCAACACACCATGTGCCTTCGACAACTCGAAGAGCAAACACAATCTCCGTTAGGTGATGCGGTCAATGTCGTGCTAGAGCTGGGGAAGGTGATCGGCAGGGGTCCGTGATCGACTGCAGATCCAACACGATTTGAGCCCTGCCAATTGTCGAACCTCCCTGACACTCGAAAATACTAATTTCCACACGAACATCACATCACTGCATCTGAGCGAGCACGCAAAAGTGCAGAAGAAAGTTGCCACAGCACACAACGTTAAGTAGCCAAAGCCTTGATGGAAAGGTATTTGGCAAGACTGGCAGCAACATTCCTACGCGCATACCAGCAGCATGAGTATACAGGTTCAAAAGTACCTAAAGTGTGAAAAGAACGATATCATGCTCTCTACTTTTGAAAGGCGATACTCGCGATCTTGGCATGACGGCAGACTATCCCAATATGAGAGAAAGCAGAATATGCCAAGGAAAGACTATCATGGAAGTGATTGCGACTTCCTCTCTAATATTGCCATTAAGGGAGCGCCGAAGCTTCACAATCATCCATTCAACACAGGTCACTATCTCACCGACTCGAATGTGCCTCCTAAAGTCTTTTCTGCCATGATGCTCTTTGAGTGGTTAGTCTATTGTTTTGTGCGTGCAAGGCCTCACAGTTACCAAAAAGTTTCATTTTGGTTTGTTGAGAGGGGATACATATCACTTTTCCTCTATCTGCTGGTACTCAGTGCGAGATTATAATGATTGAGTACTAAATACTAAGTATCAAAAGACGGAGATGTACTAAAGGCTCCTGAAAACACCAGGCTATGCCAGCATGCAAGCCATGCCTAAGCCTTAGTATTCCAATAGCTTATTTATAGACGTGAGCGATCAAAAGCATTTCAAAGGGAGTCACGTCGAAACTCAATACGAAATTGCAGCCACTTAGTGTCGCCAGCATGAGGCTGATACACTGGAAAGATATACAGGGTGACCAAACGTCGACTCGCATCCTGGTTCTTTTTCTACCCCATTCAGCAGTGATTCTCTTGTGAGGCGTAGGATTTTCGAGCAAGTCACCGAATTAAAGTTGTCACTTAACCTTCGGGAAGATCAGTCCAAGGGGGTAAAGGACTATTACCTGTTACAGGGATGCGATCCGACGTTTGGTCACCCTGTAAATCAAATACATACGCACAGTTTTACAAAAGCACTGCTTCCAGAGTCAATGACTTTCGATGAGGTCGTAAGGAAACAGCTTGGCAAGCTATAGACCAGCTCTCTGGTATTCTATTCATAGCCAGGATCAAGGAGCGGTAATCTATTGCGCAAATAGAGTATGCGGTCGTGGCAAGTATCGCAAAGGCTTTTCTTGGGCAGCGAGGAGATAGTGCCGTTGGGATGCTTGCGAGGCATGCACTGAATCATTATGTTATTCTTGCGGAATCTTTGTCTTGATCTCTCCTCAGGTAGAACCAATTCCGTGTACAGCGCTACGTGGCAAGGGCCAAAATTGCTTGAAAAGGGCCCAGTCGAGGCTGTTTCATACTACTCCTTTTCAGCTCGTGTTGCTCACGTGACCGTGGTCAGGTCGCGTTTGCTTCAGGTATGGCATGCACATCGGGAATTTCCCAATAGCACAGGGGACAGGATCATGGTATAGTGACACTACTGGGTGGTTGCTAATGCTGGCTCTGAAGCTCCATAACTGTGCTTCATGTATTCATGGCCACTTCGCGGAATTGCTCATTTTGGGAACATGTACCTAGTTCTCGATATCAAAGTTACAAATGATGGCTAGCATCGGCATCTTGACTCTAGGCATAATTGTCGCCGCCTCCCATATCATATGGTGTCGACGAGCAGAGTCGGAAGATCGAGAAGGGCACAATCTTGGCAGCGCCCATATGGATACCGGTAGCTTAGGTGGCCTCGGATGAAGATCTGAGATCGGCCATCGAGATGATGATCCTCCATACCTTGGCTTACCTGAAGGCATATGGTTTATAAAGGGCGAGGTTGGCCAGACGTAAAGTAGATGCTCGCTGTCTAGGACCGTCTAGTCGACTTGCCATGAGGGCAATAGCCGTGGGTCTCGGGAAGCGACCCGAGGTCACGAGTCAGTCTCTCTTTAAACGTTTGCGGAATTGTGGAGAAGACGATCCGTCCATGCACGCCATGCGATTTGAACACCCTGTTTGTTGTGGCGTGCTTGTTTCTACGCGCGGAAATGTCTAAGTTAGGGTCTGCTCGAATACTTCATGTTCCGTCATCCTGCCCGCGAGTCCGGATGGTGCATAAGTATAAGTAAAAATCGTGTGGCCAGAGCCACCTGCACTGCATCTCCCCTCATCGGATAGTTCAAGCAAGCTTTGGTTTGCAAGTACGAGCACCACCGGTATTCGAACTTCGGCACGGTTTGCGAGCGTTCTGCAATGTGCCCGCGGGGCGGAAGCTAGGCAGGTTTTGAACGCACTATTATTCGCCACCTTCCAAAAACTTCAACTTCAACTTTTTGTTCATATTTGAGTATCCAATCCGCCAAGCGTGTTGGATTAAGTTATCAACTTGAGGTACCAATTGTGCTGGACCACAATGGCGCCACAAACTTCGATACCACTGGCGGCCACCGTCCTCGGAACCATCGGAACGGTATGCTGGTGCGTGCAATTGGCACCTCAAATCTGGCGCAACTATCGGACCAAGAGTACCGAAGGGTTGCCCGCTGCTATGATGTTCTTGTGGTCAATGTCTGGTGTCCCATTTGGCGTGTACGCGATCTCGCAGCAATTCAATATTCCTCTCATAGTTCAGCCGCAGTGTTTCTGTGTGTTGTGCGGAATAAGTTGGGCACAGTGTCTGGTATATGGCCGGTGAGTCCTCTGATTCGGTGTGATTATGAAGCAGCGACTAATACTCGCGTAGAAAATGGCGGACATGGACAGCAATTCTCCTCTTGATTGCTATATTGATGATCTTCGCCGCGGTAGAAGCAGGCCTCATCTTCGCAATTCGACCGGCCTACTCACGAGGGCTTGAGTGGCCTGTTCTGTTGATTGGCGTCGTCGCTTTCATCAACCTTATCGCCGGTTACTTTCCAATCCCCTTTGAGCTCCTCAAGCGTCGTGGTCGGGTTGTGGGGATAGATTTTGTGTTCCTCACGATAGATTGGTGTGGCGCGTTCTTCTCCTTGATGGCGCTCGTGGCGCAGAACGAATTCGACGTCCTTTTCGGCACAATGTATGCGCTCTGGTAAGTGAACATAAGTCTCTTCGGTGGAACTCAAGCAAGCTAACAACAAACAGCTGCGCTATCGAAATGAGCATGGTTGCTTCACATCTGGTCTGGTTATTGCGAACACGAGGGATCCGGAAGCGAGCAAAAGAAGATGGCAAAACTTTCGATGAGTCGGAGGAAGGCATTGAATGGCAAGCGAAAGGCATCGATCTCGAGACAAAATTTTTGAAGTTACTTTCGAGAAAGGGCTCGCCTGACGAAGACTCGGATGCCGAAAATGATAGCGTCGACACACTCGTCATTCCCGACCACGTAACTCCAAAGACAGTGCCAAACGCTGTGGTTTGAATATCCAAACACAGAGCAGATGGAAGTCTCTTGGTTCGTACGCCATAATAAAATTGTTCGATAGGCATTTAGATCTTTCGAAGAGATACGGCTATCATGTTCGCTGTGAATTCTCACTACTGAAAGCGATCGATGATAAAAGCGTTGGACAATATATCAATATGTATAGTGTCTCAGATAAAGCCTCCTATTTGATCACCTCCGTTACAGTCTGAAAAGGTGTTGATCATCGCCTCAGTTAGTAGAGCAGTGTGAATTTATATAGACGTGTTAATGCTCAGAGGTGGGGTTGCGGAGGAAGGCGAGACAGATTCAACCTCGCTCCTAGCGCTTGTGACACCTAATTCTCATGTCGCATCTAGCACATCAGAAGTAGTTCAACAATCACTCGCTCGGCTATGGCCTTGCCTTTCGCGGCTGAAGAGACTGGCACTCAGTTCAAGCATTTTGTCGCGATCATTCGCGCGTTTCCTTCTACGAGGGCGTTATAGTTGCTGACTGTTGAAGTTCGGTAGCACAATCGAAACAGCGATACAGTTACCGATACACAACGAAAACTTAGCCTTGACCGTCTCTACGTCAACACTAGCATCGTCTGAATCATTGCGCGAAGTTTGATATCCACCGGTATTTGATAAGGATCTAGATGATCGACGCAGCGAGATCAAGGTCTGAGAATCGAAAGCCTGAGCTAATATCCAATCAGCACAGCCGGAAGTATCTCCAGTGTCTCATGTGATCCAGCATGAGGACCGAGGGTTCAATTACCGTTGACTGACGGAGCTGGCCGTGATCCTTCCACCATCTTTGCAGGCATCCTCGATGTTGGTCTCAGATTGCTTCCGGTCGTTCTGCCTCATCATAATTTCGGTCAGACAAAATTACCAGGACGGGGCGCATAATCAGGTTGTGAATGTGTTTTCACCGTAGGCAGTGGCGCCTAATACTTCGATCTAATTCACTTTAAACATCGAACTCGTGCGTATCTACTTTTCGTAGGTTCTCACTCCGAGAACGAGGAAGGCTTTAAGGTCCACGCGTTTATTAACTTCCAAAAGAACATTCACGGTCTCAGATTATCCTTTCTCCACCATTCAGGCTGCTGTTAATCTCTTTCATGCTCCGCCTCGGAGTGTGGCGTCACCGCCCCTACTGCCACTGCATTCGGTCGGTTTGACTTTAAACACTACCAAATCATACAAGCCACTGACCGCTCCTGTTTTTGAAGACGTTTTTATGACTATTTTGAGCCCCATTTCGCTGTTCAGCTTTCGCATGCATCACTCACGATCCACTTTCAGTCTTGTGCCTTACCATGAACGTTGACATTACAGATCCTAGCTTTGTAGCATGGGGACCTTTCATTCGGGACAATTATGTTGTTCTGCCCGTCACTCGCATCGACCTTACCATAGCTGGCTGCCTGTTTGGCCTAGCGAATATATTTGCTATATTAGCGGCCTACGTTGCCATCAAGCAGACAAGAGCAGCTCGCAGACCGTTACGGAACCATTACATCTGGATGATTTGGTTGGAGTGGGCTGCATCAGTGGTAATCAATATTGAATGCATGCTCTTTCTTTTAAGAGTCATTCGACCAAGCTTCTACTTCTACATGTCTATCCGTAACATTGGCCCAAATAAGCCGTGCTCAAAGGTAATGGCTGACAACAGGCAGTACTGAACTGGTCTATCCAGATACAGCTCCTACTTCAGATTATAATCAATCGAATTCGTATTATTCTGGACTCAAAGGAAAGGGGACGTCAGCTCATTATCGGCACTGCCACTATCGTGACTTTGATCAACATCAGCGTGTTCTGCGTCTGGATACCCGCGCGTCTTCAGATAAGCCAAACGTAAGGTCGTATCACTCATTAAATCACGAAGTTCTTACATACATTAGATGGATCCGCACCAATGCTATTTGGGACCGTATTGAGAAAGTCCTCTACCTTACCATCGATGGCTTTCTCAATTACTATTTTATGCGCGCAGTGAAGGCCAACCTGGTGAAAAACGGACTCGAGAAGTATAATCGACTCGTGCGGTTTAATCAACGTATCATCTTCGTCTCGCTTTCGATGGACGTTATGATCATTGGGGCAATGAGCATCTCGAATTCATTCGTGTGAGTGTTCCCCAACTGCTCTATGCGAGGCCACACGACGGGTAGCACCAGATAATCATCGATTGACAATACAAAATATATGCAGCTACACGATATTCCATCCCCTCGCCTACCTTGTGAAGCTCAATATCGAATTGTCGATGGCTCATCTCATCAAGACGGTTGCACAAGGCAACCCGAATAAGGACAACTTGACCTTAAAGCTCACGTTCGGCACATCGCCAGGTGGCTTCATGATGAGCAACAGCAACGCCTTTGCAGCGCCAACACCTTCGCGATTCTCCCTCCTGCGAGGCTTCTCTGATCGTACGGTCAATTCCGTTTCTGTCCCAAACAATGAGATCATGAAGACGGAAGAATTCGTATTGCGAAGTAGCCTACACCAAAGCGCCGACCAGGTCTCACCGAAGCTTGTTCGTGACACTTGGATCGAGCATGTCGAAGACGACGACAAAAACGAAATGAGCTTTCCACTACCCCCCAGCGGTGACAGTGGCTAGGTGGGCATTGTAAGGGGGGAATCAATTGAAGAAGCATGGAATGAAGAAGCCATTGTTGGGTCCAAACCTGTACTTTTGTGGTCGTGGACATCGGAAGGCAACAAAGCTGAACTTTTCGAGATTCCGCACGCGTCTCTCTAGAGTCGTGCAACGGTGCACAGCGCATGGTGCTATCATAGGAAACAAGGCTACTGCACCCTGTCTCAGTCTTTTCCAGTGTTAGTTGAGCTTCTACAGGTTTTGAATTCATCATTTTGAGATGACAGGAGGATCATTGCGTTCTCGCGCCAGTCTGTCCACATCATATCGTCCTTGAGACAACAGTGCGTCTTCGTGGGTCGAGACTCAGTTGTTTCACGTGTCACGAGCAATTGGTCTCAACGATACGACCTTGCTACATCGTGTGCACGGTGTCTTGAAACGGGAATAGGCGATCGAAGTGCCCAGGCCCCTCTAACGTATTACCCCAGGTTCTCAGCCAATAATAGCCGCCCCACTAACTAGGCGCATTCCACAGTGGTTGATAGGACGACCATTGAGCGTTACTAAGCCAACATCTTGTACACAAGTGCTTTAGATGGACTAAATGACTGCTAAAGTAGTCTGTCTGCGGTCTTGTAAGTGGATGTAAACAGCCTCAAAGCATACACGAGAATATTGTTACTGACGTGCTAGCAGTCTCACTTTTAAATTAATCTTTACCTCATTTACTCATTACACTATTCCACAATACTCATTTGAGGACCTATGATGAGATATGTTTCATTTGTCGCTGTCTTCGTGGCTACAGCGAATGCACAGTTATCCCACTTCCCCAGTTGCTCCCAGGGCTGCTTGCTCACCAACATTCAAACGAGCGGCTGCGGCCTTCTGGACTTCAAATGTGTATGCGCGGAAGCTGACTTTATCCACCTCATGTCCTGTTTTCGCGGAGTTTGCCCAGCTACTGATGTGCCAACAGCGGTAGAGGCGCTAACAGACTTGTGCGAACAAGTCGGGGTTTCTATTCAAGTACCACAGCCAACAGAGGCTAAACCACAGCCAATAGAGGCTGAACTACCGCCAACAGAGACACCTGGGGAACCTAGACACTTTGACCACCTGCCGTACTGCTCCCGAACCTGCGTGCGCAATTATCTCAGCTCAATCTATTGCATCCCTATCCATGGCGACTGCGTATGCGGGTTGGCAGATCCATATTCTCACGCGCTCGCACCCTGTCTTCAAACTTCTTGCTTCGCTGCCGACCATTCGAAAGTGATGCAGGCGCTGGATGGTTTCTGTGAGAGTGCCGGATTTCCACTTGAACAACCGTTGCCAACTCAAGAGAAGTCAGAGGATACCGAGAAGTCTGGTGAACATAGTTACGGCAAGCATCCAACAGAGACTTCTGCTGGTACGTGCATTCTCTTTCTTCATCTACTTCTATTCCAACCTAAATCGCTAACTCGCATAACTCCTGCGCCCACAAGAGCCTCCTCTATCCTCTTCAGCGACTATGCGACTGCATCGAACGTTCCAAAAAAATACCCAGGACCAGACAACAACCATTACTATGACGGAGACGCTCTTCAAGACGTCCAGGTCTTCGTCTGAGCCGAAGGGCGCTCAGAGGCTCGATAATTCGAGTCTCGCATATGAGGCTGCCTTTACTAAATTTACTGTGCCATCGGGTACTGGCGATCCTGTTTCGTTTAAAACAATCACGAATAACCTCCCGACACCTACGTACGCTTCTTCCGCAGTGGCTGCGTGGAAGGTTTCCGTCACGCTTAGTATGCTAGGATTAGCTGCCTTAGTGTTGTAACATCGTCTTGTCGGGTAATTTGTAATGAGAGGTTGAAACGAAGCTGTTGTTTATATCACCTTGGGATGTTCACAAACGATAACGACCGAGATGGAAGTGCTTTTGCTACATTTGATGCATGTGATAGTATATATAAAATGACTGACTGAAGGGCGAGGGCAATCAACTGCGTTTAGACTCTCCACCAAAACCTGACCCTTGATCTTAGGATGCAACATTATATCGCGTATACATGGGCAGTAAATCAAAGCAAGGTTGATCTCCGGGGTTGGGTTCCACCGATTGATTCATAGCATAATCTGCAACTGCATGCTTCTCTAGTCGCGGCGTGCAATAGCCTCATCGTCCTCGGTCTCAGAGTCCAATCCGATCTGTGCCTCATCGCCGGCGAGAGCAATCGCTCCCTGCGTTTGACCGGTCATGCAGCATGAGTAGAACAAGCTAGCCCACAGGAACACCCTATTACCACGCAATCAGCATCCCTCTGTTGACACGTACAGACACAAGTTGGAAATTTACGTACCAGTTAAAGAAGTGCACCCAAAGAATCATTCCTTGCCACTTGTTCACCTTCACACCACCAATCCATAGTCCCTGCTCACCAGGCTTCCTCTTGTCATCACCACCAGAGCTCGCAAGGAAAGCAACGAAGCCAACGACATATAGTGCTGCAGCAGCGATGATCTTGAAGAGCTGATACTTGACATATTTGTCTTTGCTCAAGGTACCGTTGGCAGCACGGATTTGCTCCTTACGAACGAGGAAGGTGGTTGTGATCGATGTCAAAATGAGCGAGTAAAGGAGACCGAATGTGAAGCTATGACAAGTGTGTGGTTAGCGCACATCTCGTGTATCGTGAATAATGTGGTCATTTACGAACCGTTTATGCTTTTGAGGAACGACTGCTGCGAGAAGTGTAGCGAAGATGGTGAGGAACACAACGCTGAGTTGGGCGATCTGAATTGCTCGAAGGCGGGTCGAGCCAGCGGTAGGAAAGAGCGCCATCTTGACCATTGTGACTTGTCTGTGTCGTAAAAGTGTGGTTATTGTTGAGATGAAACGAGTGTTGCGAACGATGCCGGATGATGCGGAGCGCGGCGTCTTTATCGCGGGGCTGAAAGTTCACCGGTCACTCCTTAGGCGGTATTCTAGTAGGATCATCATCCATGCTGACGCGACCCGTTTTAGAACTGTTCCATAGTCGCCCCCCGTATATATCTGCTTGGGGCTATTTCTGATTGGTTTGGGTGCCTGGATTTCGGTAGCGCGACACCAAATGCGTTTCGACCGCTAGGCGGCCACTGTGGCGTTGTCGCAATTGGTCATCCTGTCAGCTCTTGACGGTCCATGGAGCAGATCAGCTCGTAGGTCTGCCAATCTTCAATCTTTGCTCCACATCTTTCCGTATCCTGAGCGAATAAATCAAACCATTTCTCGTTGAACAAATCCGTCGTGCTCGGTTCAATGGCGTCAGGGATGCAGAATTCGAATAACGCGACTAGCGTTCCGGCGTTTTGGTCGTGACTGCTACCGTGCCGTTGGGAAAACTGCACGTTATTGTAGGATTTGCTGGCGCTCCCGGCTTTCGTGACCTCAACTTTGATTTCCGCGATCTTTGTGCATGTGGCTCCAACCGATGCAGGAGCAACTTTGCGATATAGATGCTTATTTAGGACCAAGATGAGCTCCTTTAAAAGTTCCGGGGGATCACGGAGGGCATCTAGAACGATCAACATGACATACTCGCGCGGTTGGTTGCTGTTCGTGGACGACATTGCTGGCGTCACTTCCGACCACTGTACTTGGCATGCGGAGCGGTTCATCCTAGCAAAGCAGGGCATGAACTGCATAGTCCTCGGAGTCGGATTCTCAAGAGCTGTAAGATATTCCGGAGATGCGAGATCTTGAACACCAGAGCTTTCATACAGAGTAAGATATCGGCTCGTGCCATCTTTCAAGTCGAGAGCATGGTAGCGACGCGCTCGTTGAAACCCTGGAAGGCGGAGTCGCTCAGGAAGATGCTCGTTGGTCCACCAGTCATTTAATCCGTCCTCATCTGTTGTCTCGGAATCGATGCTTCCCCATATTATGAGTAGGCCCTCTCCCTGCAGTCTTGACGATCGATGAGATGGTGTTGATGACATCGCGATCGCAGCAACGGTATATAGGTAGTAGAAAGTGAGGCTTTTGAGAGCAACTTTGGTGAATAAGATACTGCGCTGTCGTTATTAACGTTTCTACAGTGCTTCAGCAAACAGAATATCTATCAAAAGATCACTGGAAGCTACAATATGGACGATGGCATGGTGGTGTTGCATTATTATCCAGCTGGGCCAGGCGGGGTTTGCAAATTGTCGCTCACCACCCCTCATTACCCTTGACGTCACACAACATCGCCTCTACTAACGATATCCTACCCATCCAAGCGTAATCAGAGTGTATAATGTTGCGGCTGTTTCTATAAAGTAGAATAGGCACCGTGATTAAGCCTAGTTCGCTCTCCAGACTTTGCGGACCCGGCGGTTTTAAGCTTTCGTCGGAGATGAGCCCCGGAAAGTGACCGAATGTCACCACAGCAGGCTGGAACGTTTTCTGTGGAGACATGTGATGAGAGTCATGTTCCGTAACCGCTGCTCCTTGATGAGATTGGCCAACTACTTGGGGGACCTGTCACATTCCAGTTCTTTAATCGCAAGGCTAGCGCAGATCAGCTCTAGACTCAGGCCCGCTGCGGGCAGAAAAACAAGCTTTCATACCAAGCTCAGGGGGAACCTGAAAAGAAGCTTCGCCTACATATTCGGCGCAACGCCATCAAACCTCTCTCCTTAACGATCTTTGACTTTTGGGCTGTTCATACGTTCATTTTTATATTCTTAGTCGCTCGTTAAGACTCTACACTTCCCAAGTGAACGCATCACGTATTAGCTTTATTCACATCACCATAAAGATTATCAGTCAGCATGCGCCAATCAATTGCCATTCTTTCGCTCCTAGCCACCTCAGCTTGTGCTCAGGATGTTGTCTCATTCTTCTTTCCAGGTGGTAAGCTAGCGCCCATTTTCGGTTCAAATAAAACCCCTGACAACACTAGGATATGACGGTGTGGACCCCGTCGCCACTATCGAGTCGGCCAACCCTTCTACCACCCAATTCCGCGTCGCATGCCCAACGGGAACCGACTCCAACGATTGCGGCTGGGGTCCTGGCCTCGAATACACCGTCATCTCCAACACTCGCTATCAGGCACTCATGACAGCCGACACCGTGTCCATGAGTCTTGGCTGCGACTATAACTCTCAGGCAGTTGAGATGACATGTACAGTTGATCAAAAAGGCGGGAACGACGACACCGATGGCCCAGTAACTGCAGTGCTGTCTAGCAGTGAGGTCGCATTCATCTCGGCTACCGTCGTGGAGGGTGCAAGTCTGCTCAGTGGAGGTGGAAGTGCAAGCGCGACTGAGGCGCCAAAGAGCACGGGTGCTGCTGCCAGTACAGGTCTGCAGACGACTGTTAGCACGACGGCTAGTGGCTCTGCGGGTGCTTCTGGTTCAGGAACGACACCTACAGGTAGTGGTGCCGCTGCTACGAGCACTGGGGCTGCTGCGAGGTTCGGTATCGAAGGATCTGCCCTGCTTGCGTTGGCCGGCGCTGCTGCTGTAAACATTTGGTGATGACATAGGTGGTAGTTGTGAGTTTCTAGATGATGTTGTAGGTCTTCCGCTTTCATGCTCTTAACTCTTCGAGCATTCAAGGGGAATGCATTATGTCCGTTCGGGCAATCATTTTGACAAAAGGCTATATTCATGAATGCTTGAAGCAATATCTCGTTCAATAGCTCTTCTACAACTTCTTTCCTCATGTCAGCAGCGCCTCAAACGCACTTAATATAAGCAGATTTTGGGAGTAAGCGCAATCAGTATACTCCTACCCTAATTCTGCGTTCTGGCAAATCTTAGGATCGGGATATGAATATCTTGCAGTGTCGAGAACTGAGAACATCGTCTAAATAGTCCGGAGTAAAAGTCGACTGAAACTAGCATTCAGCAGCCCGGCGACTTCACAAATGTGGTGCTCTGATCCCCTTGAAAATGCAGATCGTTCCCAGAATCAATAACAAGGAAATCGAGATTCGGCCAGAAATTGCTCGTGCGACGCTAACGACACGAGTGCTACGGCGATCCCATTCTGTAAATCGTCCTTCGGTGTCATATCTCGTGCTTCTGGAAGAATATCTACGAAGCATGCCAGCCTCATACTGTAGGCGTGCCAACTTTGTGGCTACCTCGTCTACAAATACTTAAAGAAAGCTTATCGTACCTCTTCACTATTCGATCACTCGATTAGGTCCTCGGGTCATTTGCGGACATGGCTTGCATCTAGATCTCCGATCTAGGTACGGCTTCAAATTTGGTGTGGCGGCAACGCCGAACGTGGCTCTTTGGCGTCCGGGAAGGCTTAGCTGACCTGACTCAATTCACTCAAATGCGGTTGATCTGGTCCAGGTGGTGGAGCAATTCTCGCGTACCCGTCGGAGCATGGCCACGCGGGCGGTGAATCAGCGAGGCTGCCAGACGTAAATAAGTCATCTCGTTCCCTCTTCTTGTTTGGAGGAGTCATTCCTCAGCTGTCAATCTTCAGCCTTGTGCGTATTCTTCAGTCGTGCTTCAGGGGTCTCACCTTTTCTGGCTTTACCACATCCATTCCTTTATATTACTATTGCAACAACCTTATACTATATCAATATTTGCTCCTACTATGCAGACCGCATTGTTTTGGGCACTTTGGGCACTAATAGCTGGCTTTGCCCAAGGAGCCATCAGTCGAAATGGTCGCTGCGGACCTACGAACGGCGGGCTCACTTGTAAAGGAAGTAGCTTTGGTAAGTATATATCTAAGGGTATCTATCTTACAAGTCCTGCTAACTTCTGTCCCTGCAGGCGATTGCTGCTCCTAGTAAGTGCGAATAATCGAGTTCATTCAAGCAGAACGCTAATTCGTTAGATACGGTTGGTGCGGTACTACGACCGACCATTGTCGTGCCTCCCAAGGCTGTCAATCTGGTTATGGTACCTGTACTCCCGTGAGCACAGTGTCGACACTTCTTACAAGCACTCGCTCCGCCTCTTCTTCTGCTGTATCGCCTTCAAGCAAAGTGTCCACTAATGGTCGTTGTGGCTACTTGAACGGCGCTACTGGGGGTGCGACTTGTCTTGGATCGAAATACGGTGGCTGCTGTTCACAAGTGAGCCTCGTCCAGTTAAGAAACGAACTAAATATATACTGACGTTGGACCTTCTTTTAGTACTCGTATTGCGGCAGTACTAAGGATTACTGCGGTGCGACATGCCAGGCTGGATTCGGAAAGTGCAATGCTGTATCTTCGAGTTCCACCTCCTCATCTACTCGGTCATCAAGCCTTGCATCTTCGATTCGCCCCTCCACGCTGTCGTCTACGCGCTCCTCTACGTTTTCCTCGACGCTTGCCTCCTCTTCAGCTGTCATCCAGTCCTCTACGTCCGCCTCTTCTGTAGTGTCTTCGATCATTCTGTCATCTTTTAGTTCATCCTCATCGCTCGCAACACTCTCCGCTCCAACAGTAAACGGAATTTCCACGCAATCCTCTTTGGTTAGCTCTCCTACGATGTCCTCAACACCCTCCTCCTCCTCCTCCGTATCGACGACTACTATACCATCATCTACCCCTTCGCCGACTCCAAGCTGCCCGGTTGCAACCTACCTCACCAATGGAGGATTTGAGTCTGGAGTTGCTCCATGGGTCATCACAGTGGACAATGCCTTATATGACCCATCGTTCACAGTACCGCGCTCTGGAAGCCACTCCATTCGCGGCCGGGCGGGTTCTTCAACTAATAACAATATCTTAACCTTTACGCAAACAGACATTGCCATCCCTGACGGCACCAAAGTACGAGCATATACCTATATCAGAGTTACAATTCAACACCCTAATCGTCTCAATTACAAACTCTATCTGGACGGAACTCAGGTCGCTGATTTCACACCACCAGACCTAAATGGTGTTTACTACAAGATTGGGGGAACGGCAGATCTCACTGTCTCTGGCAGTACCCATACGCTTGTGCTCGTTGCAACTAGTACGGATGAAGAAGCCGGTATTGAGTTGTTTGACATTGATGATTTTGGCATTGATTCAGCACCTTGTACTTGGTGGTTCCTACATACCCTAGACTCTGAGGGCTTGACTCGTAAATATTTTCCGTCCTAACATTCCTGCGAAGTCATGTGTGGCAACCCAACAAATTGAATATTGAGTACTCCGCGCCTACAGAATACAAGCAAGTCAACACAAGTAGAAATATAATGGAAGTTATATGTAAAGGATGCATTATAGGGTAACAATGGCGGTCAATTCTATGAATTGTCCATGCTAGCCTTTTGTGACATGTCCAGCGTTGGATCAATCCATTAAGGAAGATGTAAGCGTATATACTTAGGATGATGAACTCCAAGGTCTGACATCCAAAGCATTCGGATAGATGCAGATGTTGCTTAAACACGGCCGGATTCGGCACATATTGGATCCACCGATGCTACTCACAAACTGAATATCACCCCAGAAGCACTTCAGGGAAATCTACCCAAATCTGCAAATCGCCCAGGATTAGCGTTTTTTCTCCACGCTTTTACGTTGAGATCCGAGCAGGGGCTAATCGGCTCGCAATCCAGTCTCTCCCGCACCGTCGGGTTGTTATCGAGCCACTTCTGTACATCTCCCTTATCCACCCACAGTCCTGGATGCTCCTTCAGAATGTCTACTAACACGTCCCTAATACCACGATCTTCTTCCGGCGTGCTGGTGAATGCTTCTTCCAGCGCATAAGCCAGGTCTAGATCTTCATCGTCCCAGTACACGTGCAGCACATCTTGCGTAGCATTTCGAGCGTAGGCCTTGAGATCGGCCATCCTAAAGTAGTCGGCTATAGCGTATATACGAATGTGTAAGAGGAGGTGTGATGGGTAGAGGATCTTGCCACTGCATGGGCACTTGCGCTTGAAGATCGCGCAGCCTTTGGACGGTCCATGTTTCAAAGCAGCTGTAGTGTGATTGCAGTAGCCGGTCAGTGAAACGGTTGTTCCACCACGCAGGGTATAACGGCCGATGTACATGAAGTCTAGAATGTGCTTCATTAAGTACATGTCAATATCGCTGAAGTTGAGCTCTTTTTCTTTGGCCTCCTATTAAGTATGGTCAGGAAGAGTGACAACAGACAAGAGACATGCCATTTCATACTACACCATTGAACCGGAACATCCTCTCGAAATACGGCGATGAATTTTGAAGAACTTGCTTATGTGCCATATAATATCTGCCCTGGCATATGACCGCAAAGTCTGCAGTTGCATCATTCAATGTGAGCGTTCTCGGGGCGGTGGGTCCCTTGTCATTCTTGTCGTTGAGTGCCTCCGATTCGGGAATGAATTTAGCGATATGGTGGCCCATTTCGGATCGAATCGGAAGTTGAACTATGGTTGAGTAACGATGATAATTAAAAGAGGATACGAAGACTACGACAAATTGAATGGGTGCTAGACGGTCTTTTGCCAAGGGTAGCATTTCCGCGACGAGGTGACCACCTTTGGAGATTGACAGAGGCTTCATTACGCCAAGCCCCCATATGAAATACAGTCATGAGCGTTCGTGTAGGAAAGTCCAAATGGTCTTTTGGCGCTTGCTTTCTTGACTTTCACCTCCAGCACGACTGAGCAAGGGTGTAGAAGGCAACAGCGAGATCCCCGACCTAGCGTGACTTTGACGGGGTCGTACTGCATATTTAAAGACGAGGAATCGAATAGTATAACCCAGTAGGTCTTCTCGAGAGCTTACATTCACCAGAAAATATCGAAGAAACGTGCTGACATTTGTCTCACGCACGCGGAACGTGTTGTTTTGCGTTCTTATCAGTTGTGCGGATGCACGTCTCGAGCGTCATCTCGCCGGCCGAGATGTATCCAATGATATCTGTTCAAAAAGATACCATGATCAGCCAGGCAGGTATGGTGAGTGATATGATTTCCGTAGTTTCACTTGTCGGCGTACGCGTTCTTGCATTCGCATGCAGCCGTGAGGAGCGCCCTTGCACTAATACACTCATTGGACGCCGACCCCTTAACATTGAAAATAGAACTTTGATTGAGTTATTCAGAACGTGGGATGGATAGTTGTTGTGTTAGATGGCGGAAAGTAGAATTCGCGATAGATACCTAGTCTGACTAATCATGGGTCCAGTCCTGAATAGGAATGATTCCAGGGTCCTTTGCCCGCATCTCATTCCGTCTCACCTCGCCCTACTCGCCTTCAAATGTGTACTTCACTGTATGGCCAACTCGCTTATTCACGGCCGTAACTGGATCTATCTGCACATTACTTAGTGACTCTCGAGCCGGCCTCCCCACGCGCTAGTGACCTTCGCACATCTATTACCTCTGCGCTTTGTTATACCCTTCGTGCACGTTCTATCAATGGCATTTCCGTATCCGAATGGCTCATCTGACGCATCACCTGAATCGAGTACAACGACGTCGGATCAACCTATTCAAAAGAGCTTCTCCTGCGTCCTTTGTGCCTCACGAAAAGTCAAGTGCGATAGACGGCCTGGCGGTTGTGAGAATTGTACCAAGGCCCGCGTGCCTTGCCTCTACAAAGCTCCTCCACCACCACGCCGAAGGAAGAAGGGTGCACGAGATGTTGACACTGCGACTAGGATGCGACTGTACGAAGAAGCACTTCGTCAACTTGGCGTGGATCCAGAAGAGCTCGTGAGGCAAAAATCTTCGAAGGAAGCGGTTCTTCAAGATGTCTCAGGAGTCAATGACTATCTAGGAAAGCGCATACCCGACAAAGCATGGAGTCCTTATCGTTCGCCGGAAGTTGGTGTCCTTGTGTCAGAAGAAGGCAAATCGCGGTATTTGGAAAACGGTCTCTGGACGAGCCTAAGAGGTGAATTCCGGGAACCAAGAGAGCTTCTGGATGACTCTTCAGAAGATGAGTTATCCGAGAATTTTGGCAGATTTGCAGGGGAGCCGCCTATAGTTGATGGCGCAGGCTTGATCTTGGGCGGCCAGGTACCGTCAACGAATCTACGATCATTGCATCCGCAGCCCGTACAGAGCTTTAAGCTTTGGCAGACGTATCTTGACAACATCAACCCCTTAGTCAAGGTTTTCCACGCACCAACCGTACAGCAGCTCGTTTCAAATGCGACTGGCGACCTGGACGACATTCCTCGAAATGTGGAAGCCTTGTTGTTTGCCGTTTACTGTATTGCAACAGAATCCTTGAGCGATGGCGAGTGCATAGCGATTCTTGGACAGCCCAAAACCGCCGCCAGTCAGCGGTTCCGTTTTGGTGCACAGCACGCATTGATTAAAGCTAGCTTCCTAAGGACATCGGATATTGTGGTTCTGCAAGCCTTCACGCTGTTCATAGTAAGTGTTGCAGGCCTTCGACGCTCTCGGTTTCTGACAATTTCGTTCTGACTGATCATAGCTCTCTCTGCAAAACGGCGATGCGCGAGTCATTTGGATCCTTGCTGGAGTCGCCCAGCGCATCGGCCAGCGCATCGGTCTCCACCGAGATGGTGGATTGCTTAAGCTTCCACCGTTCGAAATCGAGATACGTAGACGTTTGTGGTGGCAAATTATGATGCTCGAAGGCTTCTCACAAAAGCTCGCGGGGACGGGCACTGCCGGCACTGTACTTATGGGGGACGTGGAGTTGCCATCTAATATCAACGACAGTGATTTGTTCCCGGGTATGAAAGAAATGCCAAAAGAACATGAGGGAGCAACAGAGATGATGTTCTTTCTGATTAGATGTCTCGTAGGCCAATTTCTCAAGCGTTCTGCTGTCGGTCATACCACATTCGATGGTGTTTGGCATAGGCTCACGACCAGCGCTGTGCAATTGGCCATCAAGGAAAAAGCTATCGATGAACTGGAAACTCTCATCAACGGAAAGTTTCTGCAGTACTGCGATCCTTCAATCATCTGGCACCTGATGTGCACTCATCTTGGCAAATCTGTCATCTTCATGATGAGGTTTATGGCACATAGCACGGACTACTACAACGTCGATATGGCTCAAAAGGAGAAAGATCTTTTGTTTGATCTCGCTCTCCAGATCTCCTCTTCACAGAACCTAGCCTACACGATGAAAGAGATGCAAGGTTTCGTGTGGCACGTCAACATGCACTTCCAATGGAAAGCGTTTATCTACCTTCTCTCAGAGCTCCGATACCGGACAGAGGGCTCGAAAGTGGACCAAACCTGGAAAGAAATTGAGAAGACTTATGAGTTCCACCCAAGCTTTGATAGAGATCTTTCAGTAAGAGCACTGCCGATTGCGGTAAGCAACCTCACACTTAAAGCTTGGGATGCATACATAGCAGCTCGAGGTGTACCGACGGACGGTGAGCCTTACTTTATCCAACTCATTCGTAGTAGATGGAATCGCAAAAAGAGCCCGACTTGTCGTGCAGGTCAGTCGGACTCTGCTGAAACCCCACACCTACCGACTCCAGTTCTTCATGATAACAAAGGCGACATCAATAATGGAATTCCGCCTCAAACAGTTCCTTTACAACCCCTCGACTGGAACACGGCAGATCTTAATGCCAGCCTAGGTTGGACTTCCAGCATACCCGATATGGTGCCACTGGATTATCCTGAACAGATGAATTGGTCCACATGGGATAGCCTCTTGGTCGACTTTCAAACCAAGGATACCAATGACGTCCCCACGGACCTCTCTGCGTTCAACTTTGACACCCAACAATAGATCTCGATTTGACAAACAGTTCATTGCGATTATTCTCATCCGACTGGGTTCGTTTTTGATCTCACGAAATCAGCACAACACTACTCTAGGCTTGGACGAGGGGCGCGAATACCGCGCTTGAACCCAGGAGCCACTGCAAAGTTTGTATAAATGTGAGCTTGTCTTGTATTCACGCAAGGGCTATACTCATATCTTGAAGGCATCTGAGAGGATAAGGCTAGTTTCCCTCATACCTAGCCAGTGGCTGCGAAGCAATCCGCATGCGCTCAAACGATCTGTATGCGGATGCGGTCGGATTCCGCGGGCCTGCGCACTTCGTGGTGCCTTTCCGAGTTTACGATCTTTTATGCGTAATGAGATATCCGTAAAAAATTCCTCATATATGCACCGGAGTTTGCAGTCGCGATAGACATTGCTTCCTCAATAATCGTAGAGCAGATGGTGAAGTGGGTAGCAAAAAAAGCTGGATGCAGCGAATCTCTACCACAATTGTGTGGTTGTCGAGTAACTTCATGATGTAGTATCGATGGAGCTCTGTCAGTGACATCACGACTAAGTCACACAGCCCTACGAGCTAGCGATCAAATTCCAGGACAATCGCGGATACTATAGGTGCTGTGTTGCCCTACAAGCTGCTCTTGGATCGTTTTATTTGAACTTCATGGGCTGCATTGTATAGCATAGACCAATGAACGAGAACAAAACTTTGAAGAGTATCACAAGGTGCATTCGATTATCAAGCTTCCTTTTGATCTGCGACTTGTCTGGAGCAGCCAGTAAAACATCGTACACGCATCTGACGCACGCAAGCGCCGGGGGCTGTGGTACCAAATTCTAGCCCCCAGCATCCATCCCAGCTGTCGCATGGGCGGCCTTACGCCCCGTTTATGCAGGCAAGATAAGCCTCCTCGACAAGCACTACAAGGGACGGACGAATGCTCCACCTTTCCTGCTTCAGCTTCAAAAGAATACTGGTTTTGCTTTGGAGCCTTTGACATGGCTCGTGGCGAACATTCCGATTTGGAGGTCGTTCCCCAGGCCGAGAACATAGATCAACAGAAATTCCCATACTACTCTCCGGAGCCGATCGCCGCACAGCCTTACTCCGATGACACGAACAAGATCTCTTACCAAAGCGGCGTTAATGAGCACGCTCAATCACGAACAATATGCGGACTAAGGAAGAGGACCTTCTGGATAATCGTAATAGTCGCAATAGTCGTGGTAGCAGCAGCAGTAGGAGGAGGCGTCGGCGGCGCGCTATCCTCAAGATCATCAAGTAGCAACAACAACAGCGCACCACAGTCGCAATCCTCAGCAGCACCAGATGCCTCCACAACCCCAACACCCACATCGGCCGAGCCTAGCACTTCAATAAGCACGACCGAACTCGTCGGCCCCACCTCAACCATCCTCCGCGACTGCCCCTCCTCCAACAACTCCATCTACAGCACCACCTTCGGCAGCACAACAATGCAGTTCCGCAAAGCATGCGAACTTTCCTTCCTCAATGCCAACGGCATAGACAATGTCCTCGGGCGCCCTGTTGCGAGTCTAGACGACTGCATAAATGCGTGCGCGACGTACAATATACAAAATCGAACAAGGATTGCACAGGGGACGGATCGGATATGTAATTCGGTGTGCTGGCGGAATACGTTTGATGAAATTAATGATTGGCCAGGAGGTATGTGCTTTGGGTTTACGACGCAGAATATCACGCAGGATGGGCAGAGTACTTGGAGGTTTAGGTTGCCGCCGGAGACGAGGTGTGATAGTGCGGCTTTGATAAATCAGGAGTACTGAGGTTAGTGAAAGTAGAGGAGCGGTAATGCATGTCACGATGCTACGTATCAATCTGGTTTGGAGCTATTGCGCAGTTGTTTCTGCAGTATTCACTTTGCTCTTTTCAGTGTTTCTCGTATTCTTCGTTATGATTGTTCCAGCGTACATTTCGCTTCTCTCACCTTCACCTGCTATTTCAGAGACCGGCAAACTATTAGTCCGTCCCGCTGGCTGCTATCTCAGACCTTGGTCACCGTCGGACCTTACTCTATAACCTTTCGCATCTCACTGGCACTCTTGCCTCGAAACATCAAAATGGCAGAAGCTTCGCGTAAACTGTTGCTCGGCACGTTCAAAGAGTATGTAGTGTCCTTACTGAAGCCGAATTGCAACACTGATCACGAACAGGCTTCTTGAACGTGGCGCCTTCTCCGATCTCACTATCACATGCGGGCCAGATTCGTATAAGGTCCACAAGGCCGTCGTTTGCTCTCGCAGCTACTTCTTCACTCGTGCGGTCACGTTTAGTAGCGAGGTATGCATTGGCTGCTTCTTGGTGGGCCGGCGTGTATTTGTGCACTTGCTGATGACTCAACAGCAGGCTGAGGAGAGCAAAATTAACCTTCCTGACGACGAGCCAGCCATCATCAAGCTCTTGATCCAATACATGTACGAGGGAGAATACGACCCAATTCTTCCTGATGAAAGCGTCCAGCCTACAGCCGCGGGCCCGGTGAAAAAGAGGAAGCTAGCAATTCTGCCGATCCAGGGGCCTCCCAACCAGTCACTTATACATGCAAAACTATACAAGGTTGCTGACAAGTACGGTGTCGTCGGGCTCAATGATCTAGCCATGGAGAAGTTCAAGAGGGCGTGTGAACATTTCTGGGATGATCTCACCTTCCCTGTTGCCGCTCACTACGCCTTGTCTACCACGCCTGATCACGACAAGGGCTTGCGCGAGATCGTCTCCCAGACCATTGCGACCCACATGGCTGATCTCGTCAAGAAGCCGGAGGTGGAAATTTTGCTTACCGAGTTCAATGGGCTGGCGTATGGACTGCTCAAGATGAAGACGGAGGCGGGCTGGCCTTCTTACATCTGAAATACTGCACTTTCGTGGCAGGATGGAAGGCAAAATGCGACATCAGGCAGATGGATCACGTTCTTCAAAGCTTGAAGATGTGTCATTGCAGAATGGTGTAGCATATGGAATATAGATTTCTTTTCAAGCGCTTATGAACTAATAGGTACAATGAAAATGCTTCCTAATCTGACTCGCATTGTTCACGTGATCATATGTCTATCTTCCACTTCCACTTCCACTTACTGTACTTGCACCTAATATCCTCCTATATGTACTCAAAATTTGCTATTTTGAGACAATAACCAATAATGACCTAGCGAATTAATCACTCCCCGTCAGTACTTGTTAGACGTTAGGCCGCAGTTGCAGAGTATCGTGAGCTTTCCACATCTATATAAGTACGCCAACGAAAGTTTAACTAAGTGGTAATAGAAGTTCCCGGGGTAACTGCTATCAACCTACACAGATTACGCTGCTATAAAAATTGTGATGACAGCATGGCAGTGTATTGAATAACTTGCCTCGGCTTCTGCATGATTCTAACAAATTTATCTCAATGTCAGTGCTACTTCATCGTCATAAAAAAAAGCTAAACTGATCATGCAACAAATCAGGCTCTGAAATCATACACGCCTCCGATGTCCAGGGCATGCACAAGGCCATCATCGCCTCTCAACCCGCTTGCCTAGCGAACGCCGTCATTCACTTCAGTGAGACGGCAAACAGAAGCGAGACAGCCCACAGCTAGAAAGCTCGGCACACTTTACTGAACAAATTTGTTTTTGCCATATATATAATTTAATATTTATTAGAATCTCAATAGTAGATGCTAAGTACGGCCCCCGGGCGTGTTCCGTGGTTGTCCATCCTCCGTCCGACCCGAAAGGTAGCTACTATTTTTGCTCTGATTTAGTCCCTTGTTCGAATCCGGTTTGTATATTATGAGGCATTTTCTGCGTTCTTTTGGATGCCAGAGGGAAGCGAAGGTGAAGGTGAAAGTGAAGGCCTGCACGTGCGGTTGCCTGTAGTTAATTAAGTAAAGGTCCCGACTTCCAATGCTTTATACCTTCACCTGACATCAATTTCGAATGAGATTACATGTCACAACACTCTGCCCCCTCCTCCTGCGACACCATCTTTCTCCTTTTCCCAAAATCACACCTTTCTTCCTCATGGCCCTTTGGTTTCTAAGAAGCGACAGTGAGCGATGTTTACTGAGCATGGAGATCTCTCATCGCAATCAGCTGTTAGAATCCGTGAAAGGGTACTTCTAGGCAGCTTCGCTCATAGTGCAGATACTGACATCGACGTAGTCTCCTCCATTCTGGCGAATACTCAGACCTGATCATTACCTGCGGAAGCGATGTACACAAGGTTCACAAGGCGATAGTCTGCGCCCGCTGCGGCTTTTTTGCGAGAGCCCAACGCTTTCCAATGGGACGAGTACGTTTGGTCTAGCATTAGCCTTTCATTGGCCTGATCCAAATACTGACATTTCACAGGAAGCAGCCGAAGACAAGATTGATCTTCCCGAGGACGAACCTGCCATCATAAAGCTCCTTATTCAATTCCTCTACGAGTGCAACTATGATGTACAGCCACCAGTTCAAGGATCCTCGTCGCCGCCGCCTATCGATTCTTCATTCCCACATACATGCAGTCTCGCCCCATGGTGCATCTCCGAGCTTTGCCCTCACCATACATGTAGCACCACCTGCGAGGGTAACTGCCGCGACTTCACCTGCCCAGTGTGCGCTGAAAACCGTGCACATGAAGCAGTCGCCCGGCCTTCAGATCTTCTTGTCCATGCCAAAATGTACGCGATAGCAGACAAGTACGATGTCCGGGACCTAAAGGAGCTTGCTCGAGCCAAGTACCAACGAACATGCGACGTCTTCCGGTCCAACACAGACTTTGCAGAAGCCGCAGAGTACGTCTTTACGAGCACTCCTGACGAGGACGAAGGGCTGCGCAGTATCGTTAGCGCCACCCTCGCAGGTCATAGGAGGATGATTACTGCGCCGAGTGTGCAAGTATTCCTCAACAAGTACCCTGAGCTCATGTATGAGCTCTTAGTTGGCGCTGTTGGTACGCGGTGAAGATGTTTGAAGAGGTGTAGGGCTAAAAAGTGGAAGCGCATGAGCGGCATATGGTCTCAGAGACGGACGAAAAGAGAAACTCTTGCTGCAAGGACATGATGTATTGACTACGAGAGACGGAAAGCTGGCATGCGGGGTTTTCACAGCATAATGAAGCGTTGCGCCTGGGGTCTGATAGTCTCCATAGTCAACCCAAATCTGTCTCTTTCCATCTATGCTGGCCCTAGATTGTGGTCTTCGCTCCCACGCCATCGACACTTTGTCTCAGTTTCATAATGAGGCTGCGAGCGTACGCCTCTCTCATCCTATATTCTTGCTCCCGATTCTTCACGTGTTGAAATGACCCCTCGCCAATACAACGCTCTTCTACAGTCCAGCAGCCATCAAGGCTTCGCCGCGATGAAAGGAAGTAAATATTACAACTTCTCTGCGTCTCGGACTACATAGACACTCTCCGCTACCACATCTTGCTGACCGAATGAGTCTAAATAACTCCATTGAACGATGACTGCGACGCCCTACTACCCTTCTCAATCGCCGTAGCACTCTCCCATCGCGCACAGACTTTCAAATTCAGCTATTCCAGTCCAACAACTAATAATTAGAACGACAACTACACCAACACTAAACTCGAACAACAATGCCACCTTTTCACATACTCAGATAAAGCACATAATAATACATTTAGATAGTTCCTAAACCGAACCAACACCTTTAAATCAAAATCTCGAGAAATGCAAACGCTCCGAGCCACTACAATACCTTCCGTCCCACCGCCCCAACAGACGGGCGTGGTAGCATCAGCAACCACCATCGTCCATCTAGCTTACTGCCGTACACGTCTGAAAGCCCAAGCAAACAAGCACAAAACAAGCAAACAGTTTCTTTTCATGGACCGAAAAATGGCCCTGCAAGCAAGCTCCCTCGTATAATAATACTAATAATCTCAACTGCCCTCCACTCCATTCCCCCCTAATATTTTTACACACATGACTTGGGTAGAGCACTGCTTCCGAAGATCTATTAGATGGAAAACGGTCGAAGGACTGGACATGGGAGTAAAAATGTATCAGTCTCGCGACTGACGTGCGGAAGTGAGTGAGTAGGTCGAGCGATGTAGGCGTGCGACGTGGAATTGGAGTGCTTAGGGATGGAGCTTACATTACAGGGCGAGGCCATGATCAATTTACGATAAAGAAGAGAGGCTCGCACTTAAAACGACAGGGAGGACGTCACATGTGACAAGTAGTATGAAGATGATTTGTGGAGGAAGAGATAGATTCATTGATTCCAGATATCTACCCCGCCCCTCCTTTGCGTTGCATATCAAGAGTAAAAACTCAGTCAAGTACAGTACATCAACTTGTGCCCAATGAGATTAAAGGAAATATATGCACCATGTGGAAAATCCCGACGCCTGTGCCAGCCAACCTAGACCATACTATACTTGCTACGAAGCGGGCAAACCCATATCCTTATGCAACGCTTGTGAATGACCATACGACTCGTTTCACGGAGCCTTAAGTCCTTGGAATACTGTCATCTACTGGCGCGCAACGCGCTCCTTGACCTTCTCGAACATGCTCTCCATCTCCTCGGCGATGAAGTCCTCGATGTCAGCCTCGAGCTTGGAGAGCTTGCCTCCGACGCGGCGGCCAGTGCTACCAGCAAGGCCCTTGGCCTTCTCGAAGTCGGCCTCGATGTCAGAGAGAGAAGGGATGGTAATGCGGAACTCGGATTCCTCCTCATCGTCGACGGACTTCTTGACGGTGTAGCCACCCTGCTCGACAATCTCGGTGTAGTTGGAAGAGCCACCGCCGTTCCAGGCGAGGATGTTCTTGGTGTTGCTGGGGACGTCTGACAGAGCACCAACGGTAGCGACAGAGATCAAGTTGGCCTTGAGCTTCTTGGGGGTGATGTCGGCGACGGCATAAGCGGAGTCCTTGGCGGGCTGAAGAGACAGCATGTAGGCAAGGAGACCAGCAATATGAGGAGAAGCCATGGAGGTACCGGAGATGGTGTTGGTTGCGTGCTCAGAGCCGATCCAGGTGGAAAGGATGTTGAGACCGGGGGCGAAGATGTCATTGCACTTTCCGTAGTTGGAGAAGTAGGCACGCTCGTCAAGAAGGGTGGAGGCACCGACGGTGACGGCGTTCTCAGCAGCAGCGGGGGAGTAGTTGCAGGAGTCGGCATTGTCGTTACCGGCAGCGACAGCGAAATGGATACCAGCGTCGACGGCGGCGTTGACAGCGAGATCAAGAGTGGTGGACTTGCCACCGCCCAAGCTCATGTTGGCAGCGCTGCCCTTGAAGCCCTTCTTCTTACCGTTCTTGGCAGCCTTGACGGCCTCGCTGTGAGCCTTCGCAGCGTACTCGACGCCCTTGACGACATCCGACATGGTACCAGAGCCGTTGGAACGGAGGACCTTGACAGCGTAGACGTTGGCCTTCTTGGCGACACCGTACTTCTTGCCAGCGACGGTGCCAGAGCAGTGAGTGCCGTGACCGTTGCCATCTTCATCAGCGTCGCCGTTGGGGATGGTCTTGCCCCAGTGAGCACGATCCTCGAAGTCGACGTGCTTGACGTTGGTACCGGTATCAATCACGTAGACATCGACGCCCTCGCCTCCATCGGAGGCATAGAGGTACTTGTTCCAGGTGCTGAAGCTCAGCGAGTCGCGGTGGGAGATACGGGCAAGACCCCATGGGGCGTTCTTCTCGGTCTCGTGGTCGTCTCCTCCAAGAGTGTGGACCTCTGAGTCGCGCTCGATGTAGTCAACCTAATCACATCGAGTTAGCCTTTGGTCGATGTAGATCGTCGGTACCTGAATGGCAGGTCACGTGTGATTGCGACTGATTGCGTGGCCGGAGCTGCCTGCGGAGATAAGCCCAGCCTCTCGACTGAGCTCACTCGAGACGCCAGATGCAGCCCGTACTCCCGATCAGGGCAGTTGCAGGCTTCATGGAGAGCGTGGAGTGCTTCGAGGGTCGATGCAGCTGCTGCTCGCCAAGGGAAAGGGTGTTGACTCACATCAGGGTGCCTCCGGATGGCCTCGATGGTTTCGTCATCGAAGTGGCCAGAATAGCCCATCAGACCTCCAGCGATCTCGTATGTGTGCTTGAGGCCATCGAAGATCTCAGTGGTGATTGGGAACTGAGATCGCTTTCGCAGCTCCATGCGCTCCTCGTTGTTCTTTGAGTGCACGCTCTGGACCCAGTCGTGGTGCTTCTTTGCGTCCTTGACGTGCTTCTTGAAGACGATCATGTAGGAGTTGGGCACCTCCTTGGCATGTGTCGATGACAGCACCGGCGCTGCATCCTTGTGAATGGTCTCGGTGTGGAAGGTGGGTGAGGCAGCGGCAAGCGCCGGTAGGACGGAGAGCAGGCTATACCTCATGGTGGTGGACGGCTCGCACTGCGAGTTGTAACAAAGCAAAGACTGGAGCTACGACAAAGAAGCCAGCGATGAAGGCGAGATGGGATGCGGAGAGATGGAGGAGAGACAGAGGGATGGGTGGGAGGAGCTGGGGCAACACGGTAGCTATGGGCGACCTGGAGCTCTTATCAACCGCCGAGGTGCATGGGCCCGCTGTGACGCAGGTGACCTTGATTCGCGACGCTGCGGGCTGTGCGACAGGACAGTGAGGCTGGGGGCGGCGCTATGCCTATCGCAGCATCCATGCACGCGCTCGCCATGACGGGCAGCGCTGGCGACAGTGTGAGACCAGAGAGCCCGCAGTACCCGATGGTGCATACAGTAATGCTGCTGGAGTCGCCCGCCCCTCGACAGTTACTGTACTATAGTATGTCGCTGCTGGCATCGCCGTCGACTCGACAAGCTGCTGTGCATCCAATGCGGGTATCCAAGGCCCCCAGATGCAAGCACCAGGCTGCCCCGCGCTTTCCCTCTTCCAGGCAGGGGAGCTGCCACCATGTCTC
Organism: Phoma sp. ATCC 74077; assembly: GCA_033682645.1. Lineage (NCBI taxonomy): Eukaryota > Fungi > Ascomycota > Dothideomycetes > Pleosporales > Didymellaceae > Phoma > Phoma sp. ATCC 74077. The sequence continues at coordinate 422,199 of JAWDJC010000005.1, read as the reverse complement.
GTGAACGCCTCCCAGTCAGCAGTGCACCGTCAGGGCCGCGTGAGGCATCTGCTGTAGTAATGCATAGCTGAGCGGTGCTGGGACCCTGGAATGACCTGCATACTTCATCATTGTTGATAGTGCACATCTTGCTGCTATAATCCCGTCTGTAGCATCTCTTGCGGCGGCTGCCTGGGGGTCCGGCCGCTGTCACAGAACAGGGTCCAAGCTCCAACCACCATTTTAGCAACAACAGCGAGAGCGTCAAGAAAGCTATCGATACGGCGTAATCAGCGCCCCGTAGACGCCAATTCGCAGCCTAGGCCTCCGCACCTTGGTCAGTTCACTCGCTGCTTCATGTGCGAATCTAGTGCCTCAAAGACATGATTGTGCTTTTCCCTCCGCGATCCCCTCCTCCGAAATTCCGCAGCGGCGGCCTCGACTGAACATGGCGACTACGCGGCCTCACAGGTCCTCGACCGCCGCCTCGAGACTCCCGCCCATGAACAACCAGATAGCTGAGCTCCGCAGCCTCGCAGACGAGTTGATCAGAGCCTCCGAACAATCTTCTCCAACCTCCCAAGTCCTCCAAAACCAGAGCAATGCACTGCGCCGCATGCGCCAGCTGCTGATAGAGTCCAACGACCAAACCCATACCAAAGATGCTTTTCGCCATGTTCGAGGCTTCGACGTACTTCTCCTCACGCTCCGCTCCCTCTCGGGTTTCTACAAGCCCGCTGAGCTGTCCACGCCCGACCGCATCGACTTCTTCGAGGTGATAAAGGCGACGCTGGATGTCCTCTCAGATGCACTCAACGAGCATGCCGGGAACAGACGCTTCTTTGCTAAGCGGGTAGAGGACGGCGGCTGGGGTGCACTGGAGCAAGCCCTGGGCAGTACAGGCATCTTCGGTGGCCAGTCCAAGAGCAAGCGGGACGATGCGGGACAAGAGCAGCTATTTGGCAGCCTGTTTGCCTTTGCTCTGGGTGAGGAGGCTATGACGCGAATATTCCGCGACATTGACAAGAAGGTTGAGGAAGCCCAATGGAGGGAGAAGTCTCCACCGGTGGATGACGACTCGCAGCCCCCAACCGAAATCGTCGTTTCCAGCCCGCGGTCGATCTACAGCGACACAGATATCGAGCTGGATCCATTACGGGGCCAGGTACGGGCCATATTTAGCGGCAACGAGGTGCTGCAAAACCCAGACATTATTCCCATCATCCTCCATTTTTGGCAAGGACTCTCCGGCAAAGATGCACCGGGCACGAGATCGAAAGCTCTTTCCGTCTCGGTCCTGCTTGCCATACTCGAGATCACTACGCTGTCTTCATACAACAAAGCTGCTCTGCATGTCACGGGTCTTCTCAGCTTCATCCTTCCCCTGCTGTTTGAGAATAAATGCGCTCCCGTGGAAGCTGGCCTCCTACGGGAGTTGGCCGACAGCTTAGTAACCTATGGCATCAACAAGCTTGATGATGCCTACTACCTTTTTCGCAAAGCGGCATCATCAGACCAAGCGGCCGAGTTCCTTCTCCGGGGCATGCGATCGTCTCGCAACCCGCCTTTTATCCAATTCGACTTATCATTGCACGGTTTTAGCGCTATTGAACTTCCAGACATTAGTCGGCCTTTCCCACCTGTTTCGCCTGGCGGCGGCTACACGTTCGCTACCTGGATGCGTGTGGACAAATTTGACAAGAACTGCCATACTACCTTGTTTGGTGCGTACGATGACACGCAGACTTGTTTCTTGATGGCCTATTTGGAGAAAGATACCCGTTGCTTTATTCTACAGACTTACATGGGTCACTCTACGGGTGTGGTTCCTAGTGTACGATTCAAGAAGGCTCCTCGCTTCGAGGAAGACAGGTGGTATCACATTGCTGTTGTTCATCGGCGAGCGAAGGCCATCGGCGTGGGCGGCCCTAAAGCATCGCTTTTTGTGGACGGCGAGTTCACCGAGACTATGAAGGCACACTATCCGTCGCACCCTCCTGTCCTGGATAGTAGCCAGGAGAGCTTCGCATCCATGTCTTCGAGCACCTCCAAAAACCAAATCCTGGCGTTCTTAGGCACGCCCCGAAACCTCGCTCCTCGGCTCGGGAGAAATGTTCTCACCTCGAAGCTATCAATGGCTTCATTTCACCTCTTCTCCGAGCCACTGTCAGATGAGCTCATCGCTGTATACCACAAGCTTGGTCCACGTTACTGTGGCAATTTCCAGGATAGACTTGGTTCGTTCCAGACCTATCGCACCTCTGCCGAGCTCCATGTTCACAACGAGATCTTGCATCCAGGACGGGAAGAGCGATCGGAAATTGTCGCTGCAATTCGTACTAATGCAAGCCATCTGATGCCAGAATCGAAGATCTTGCTAAGCTTCTCACCTGGCTCGGTCATGGATGACGATGATAGGAATGCCATCGATGAATCCCAGCTTATTCGATCCTTGTCACGAGAATCAGCGAAGACGCTTCACAAGTATACTAGGATGCATAGCACCCCCATCATTATCAATGCTGCTGTACCGTCAGTCAACGATGCATTATCCCAGCCCCGTGGTTTCGCTCGACTCTCCGGTGATCCTGTTGTGGTTGTTCCACAATCGCTTGACGATGCTATCTGGCGGATCGGCGGTTGCGTTGCAGTAGGCTTGAAGCTCGTCCAGTCTGCACAGACGTTAGACAGCATGCTCCGTGCCGTTAATATCCTATTGGAGGCCGTTGGGGGTAACTGGCGAAATTGCGAGGCCATGGAGCAGCGGAACGGCTTTGCAGTCTTGGCTGAGGTCCTCCGCCAGAAGATTGGATTTGCTATGGGTGGTCTGGTCACGCGCAACCCTTCCTCGCTGGATGTGACGCCAGAAGAGTGCGAAACGTTTGTCATGCAACTCCTTTTGGTCATTCTACGATTCATCGGATACGATGAGGAGCACCCAACTGAATCGCTTATTATCAATCCGCTTGCTTACCGAGTCCTTCTCGTGGATCTTGAGATTTGGCGCAGAGCGACGTCGTTAGAGACCCAAAAACTATACTACTCGCAGTTCGTCCAATTCGCTAAGGGTAGTAAGCATCATCACTATAACGCCAAGCGCTTCCATAGAATAAGTATGCACACTCTAGCATCCATTCAAACCCCGCTAATGTTGTGTCAAGGAGTTGTCAAGCGTCTGACGGATGCCCTGAAGGGTGAGAGCTTTACTTCCCAGACCTTTGCACTATTTCTCGATGCTTTCAAAGCACTCTTGCAGATCAACTTCAATGGAGAGAATGCTCGATCTCTTTCGTTGTTTGTCACCTACGCATTACACGATAGCCGGGCATCGTATGCCAAACGGACTCTAAAACCAAGAGCTAGTGTGCTTCGCCTTCGAAAAGGCACTCCACCCACATTAACACCTGGGTCTACTCCACGATCCGCCAGTCCAGCACAAAATGGGACGGGAGCCCCAACTCTTTCGCTTCCAGACTTGGGTATCGCTGTCCTTGGACTGTTGTCTGAACTACTTTGTGATCCTCAGAATCCAAACGAGATCATTCGATTTGCGAAGAATGTCACAGGCAAGTGGCTGTTATATCTCCTTGCAGAGCCAGACCAGAGAGTCGTCGTCCTTGGCGCGAAGATCTTGGCCCGGCTTCTTGTTCTGAATGGCCCGCATTTCGTCAAAAAGTTTGCAGACAAGACGGGAGGCTTTACCTTGATGAAGAACAGGCTCCGCCATTGGTGGAACACACCAGGCATTTGGACTATTTGCTTTGCAATTTTGTTTGACCGTGATGTGGCGACTATTGACTTCGAACGAGATTTCGATGTTTTCAATCTAGTCGACATTTTCATTATGCGCTCGCCGCAATCCAAGCTGAGAATCTGCTATCCGGAAATATTCCCAGTCATTACTGCCATGTTGGATACAGGACTACGCGCGATTGTCCGAGATCGAGATGTAGCAAAGGCGCAGAGCAACACTCCAAATCAAGAAAACGGCGAAGGCACGGTGACTCGAGGGCGACGTAGGACTATGTCTTTGAACGCTAAACAGCCCACGATTGGTAAGCTATTCACCCTCCGACCATACTTATACCACTAATTGTTCTAGACACGAAAGGTCCTCAAGCAGAGCGCTTGAATGACTATGCTGTCGTTTTGAACTCTGCCGTTCAGTTTCTATCAGAGCTTCATTCGCGTTCGGAGGCTTTCCGTGATTATGCGAATACGTCTAGCTACGTGCAGGAGCTCCTTTTTGTCCTCTACCCGGTCATCGTCACGTCCGATAGCGTTAGTGCGGAGACGGAGCTGTTATCGAGAGGCTCAGCGTTAACCTTCGAGGGCCAGGACGTTGTGATACAGCCTATGTCACAAGCTAACGGTCAGGAGGCGCCTGTTGTTCGCACGAGCAATGTCAGCGTCTCACCTGCGCCTTCTGCTCAACGAGTTGTTCCCTTCCGTAGAGCTTCTTCTTTCGTACTTGTGTCAGCCGACAAGAAGAAGGCCGCGAAGCAGCCATCGCTAAATCCAATCCTATCCCCTAGATATACTGCACCAGTAGCATTAAAGGTTGGTAGCTCAGTAGTTGAAGCTATGTTAGAGGTCGTGTTGGACGTTTTCAAGGACCAGATCTTCACGCGAAAGGACTTCCCTGGTCTAGGACTGTTCATGAAGACACCGCCTGGTTTCCAAGAACATCAAGCATACTTTGAATCGTATGTCCTTCGGCAAACGTTATCGTCAGTGAAGAACGCACTCCAGTTGGACCAGAAACTCCTCCATGAGCCGCGGGTTCTCACAAACCTCTCGCGGTTTGTGACCCATGTATCTGAGGCAGTCTTCGAGGGATGGTTCCTCAATGGTGCCGAACCACTACTTGACTTTTCGGGCTTCCTTCTTGAGTACTTGGAGAGACCGGACATTTCTACGATCAAATCCGTTAGACTGTGTACACAGGCAATCCAGGTCATTAGATCAACGTTCATGAGAGTTGCTCTTCTTCACCTCGCAGAACCTGATGAATCTGAGGGCGGATCAGACACGACTGCTGTGATCGAGAAGATGGTGTACTGGCAGCCGATTATTCTCTCCTCTGCGAACAAAGAATCATTCTCATTGCAAATGATCTGCTATCTTCTCTACGAAAGGCTATCCTCAGACCACGAGGAGGTACGTAAGGCTGCAGCGAACTTCTGGCGGTTGTTGTTAGTCCAAAAGCCCCATGAGACGTCAACAATACTTGGTAACGCCATCCAAGCTGACAAAAAGAACCTATACGATGGCTTTCAGAAGCTTGTGGAACTCGACAATGAGACCTTCCTGCAGTGGTTTGACAAGAACAAGAAAGATATGGATAACTTCTTTTACGGCTCAATGTCCAAGACCTGGCAAGATTTCGCCCACGATCAGAACAAGAAGACGGAGGAAACATCACAAAGACGAATTGCTAAGCGCAAGGAGAAGTTGAAGCAATGGCAAGCCGAAGAACTAGCGACAGAAAACGTTTGGAACCACCACGAAAACTCCACAAACCACTGGCGATCCAACATACACGCCTCGGAACGTATCAAGCATCAACGTGTTCTCCAAGACCAGCAAGATAATGCAACATTTATGGCAACAGTCCTAGCAAAGCTTGATCATCAGCTGAAGGGCCCATGCGGGCTATTCGAGGACAGCCCACCCGCTAAGTGGCGTCTTGACGAAACAGAGAGTCGTGATCGAAAGCGTATGCGGATCATCGTAGACAACACTAATCGAGACCAAAATTATCAACCCAAACGCAAAGACACGGATCCGAGAGAAAAGCTCAGACTCGACACAACTGTTCCTGCTATCTCTGCAAAAGAAGCTGTAGGCGTCACACCTACGGTTGGTCCATCCGCCAGACCGTCTTCCTCCGCCAGCGCGAAAGACGAATCGAAGAGCGATGCGCAATCTGACAGCGAGGACGACTTCGAGATGGTTGAGGCTATGTACGAGGACGATGATGGCTTCGAAGACAAGAATCGCAAGGTCATGAGGAGTCTCAATCGCGGTGACCAAGTGCAGTATGTCTGCAATATATCTCGAGTAGTCGGTTTGGAAGCTATAGAAGGGCTTCTGATTGTCGGAAAGGACTGTTTATATTTATTGGACGACTTCTTTCAGAGGTCTGACGGAGAGATCGTACGAGTGTGGCAAGCACCTCCCGATGAGCGGGATCCATACGTACAAGTCATCGCTGGCAAGGAAGCAGTCACTAACCGCAGACCACCGCCTAGAAACCAAGAAGAGTCTGCAAGAAATTGGAGATGGAGTGAAGTTATTAGCATTTCGAAACGCCGATTTTTGCACCGGGACGTCGCTATCGAGGTCTTCTTTGACGACGGGCGCAGTTACTTGTTAACAGCGATATCCGCCCAGGCCCGAAATGATATTCACTCCCGTGTTCTCCAAAGAGCTTCGCACGTCGCAAACCCCGAAAAGTTTACCAACTCTGAAATCGCGTGGCGTCTCGACTCTCTCCATAATCCACAAGAAGCTCCACAAACATTAGGGTCGCGTTTCGCTTCAGCCTTCGGCTCCGTAGCTTCGCATCCAGCGACAAAGAAGTGGCTAAAAGGGGAATTGTCCAACTTTCATTATCTGATGTTTGTCAACACGCTTGCTGGGAGGACTTTCAATGACTTAACGCAATACCCTGTCTTCCCGTGGGTTATCTCAAACTACGAGAGCGAAGAGCTTGATTTGTCTGACCCAAGCAACTTCCGCGACTTAAAGAAGCCGATCGGGATTCAAGACCCCAGGCAAGAGAGGTCAATAAGGGAAAGGTTTAGCTCGTTTGCTGAGATGGGCGATGCCAACCATGCCTTCCACTACGGCACCCACTATTCATCTGCTATGACTGTTGCTTCATACCTTATGCGACTGCAGCCGTTCAGTGCAGCATTCTTTCTGATCCAGGGCGGAACGTGGGATCACGCAGATCGCATGTTCTACTCCATCCAGAACGCATGGGATTCCGCATCCAACAAAAACATGGCCGATGTTCGTGAACTCACTCCGGAGTTTTTCTTCCTCCCCGATTTCCTTACAAACGTGAATGCATACAACTTCGGCCTCCGTTCCGACAACTCAAGCATTGATAACGTGCAGCTGCCTCCGTGGGCTAAAAGCGATCCTACCATCTTCATCACCAAGCAGCGTGAGGCTTTGGAAAGTCCCTATGTTAGCCAGAACTTACATCATTGGATCGATCTCATCTTCGGCTACAAGCAGCGCGGTGAGGCTGCGGTTGACGCTGCAAATGTGTATCATTGGATGACCTACCAGGGCGCTATCGATCTGGATTCGATCACGGACGAAAAGGAACGCGCGCAGAAGATCAGCATCATCAACAACTTTGGACAAACCCCTACTCAGGTGTTTCAACGGCCTCATCCTCAAAAAGAGAACATTACCAAACCCACAAAGCTCGATACGTCGGCAGAGAGCTTGCATCGCGTGCCGGGAACGCTACTCGAAGCGCATGATCGCATCTCGTCGCTCAACTACATCAGCAAGAGTGATAAGCTTCTTTGCTCTGCACCCTTTCGTCATAACATCCCACCTTACTACGATCGCTATATGGAGTGGGGCTTTACAGACGGTAGTGTGCGCTTCTACGATTCGCATTCGAAGAAGCTGATCGGGTTATTCGAGCATCTACACTCTGGACAGCTCGCTACATCCATCTTCGTCGATGGACGAACGCTCATCACAGCCGGCACCGACTGCACTCTCGCTATATGGAATGTGTCGAAAGGCGAGCGGGGGCAGATTGAGCTGCAGAATGCCACTACTTTGTTCGGCCACAAATCACCGGTCGTCACGCTGGCCGCAAGCCGCGCTTTCTCTGCTTTCCTCTCGGCGTCGCTAGACGGTCGAATCTTCCTGTGGGATTTGAATCGCTCAGAGTTCGTACGCGAACTGGATCTTGGAGCCAGGCAGAAGCGCAATCCTGTTCCGGTCCAGGCCGCCAGAATCAACAGCGTGACGGGGCACATTGTGCTTGCTTGCGGACATCGATTGATCGTTACGACGTTGAATGGAACAGTGTTGCTCGATGAAGATGTTTGCGACAGCGAAGATGACGCGGAAGGTATCACAGCTGTGGCGGTGTACGAGGGTGTGGGCAACGAGTGGTGCGAGCGCGAACTCATATTCACGGGTCATCGAAGGGGTGTCGTCAAGGTCTGTCATCCCGTCCTTGTATCCTCTTTTCTCCACAAACCATACGTACTGACATTGTTTCTCAATAGATCTTCCACCTCACTACCACACCCAACTCTCCATCTCCTCCTCCGAATCCTTCGCACAACTCGCAATCCCGTTCGTCCCCTCAATGGTCCATCTCACTCATCAACGTCCTCAACCACGGTGACCCAACAAACCCTACGCCCGCGGCACCCATCACTTGCATATTGCCGATGCCTCTCAACGTCTACAGCGGGGACGAGGAGGGCAGAGTGGTACGTGATAATTTCCTTAAGTTTGAAGTTTGATCCGATTGTAGCGTGTATGAGGGCGGTCTATGCTAACGAATTCCTCACAGTACGAATGGGACTGCGTGCATCGGCACCACTGATTGTTCCCTGTCATGAACGCGAAGTAGAGAACAACACCCGCAACACCAATTAGCTAGTTGACCTGCAACACACGAGCGGTGATACAAGGGTGAAGGTTTGAGCATTTAGGCCTGGTGTTTGGCGCATGGGATATCCGCCTGGAGGCTTGAACGGATGTATGTCTGGGTGCATTTGTCAGTAGTGGTTCACTATATCAAAAGGGCATAAAATTTATCAGTATCAACATGCTGAGTGCTTTGCCTTGGTTGTCTTCGCTCTCATTGAACCCACACCACGAAGGACTTCGAAACAAATAGCCTCTGGCGTGATTTCGATGCGCTTAGTCATAGCTGAAAACTAGCGCCATTTGTCCCCAGGCACACGCAACGCGCGTGAGCTTGAGCGAATCCGCGGCGCCAATCACGTCATTTTTTTGCCTTAAGTGCGGGCGCGCCCCCGAACGACCCTCAACCCCGTACGCAAACATGCGATAACCCGACCCGACCGACCGAAGAGCAACTATGGAATCCCCAGATAGTGGCGGCCCGTCAGAAGCGGCCGCTAAGAAGCAGCGCAGACGGCCAGTGAATGGTGAGACGGCCCTCGATCCTTGCCTTGCGAAGTCCTCGGCTAAACATTCCGCCATGTAGCCTGTGCGACGTGTCGAGCGCGCAAAGTAAAGTGCGACGAGCGACCAAACGGCTGTCTCAACTGCGAGCGACTCCAGCTCGACTGCGTCCAGAACGGCGCTGTTGCCGCCGCGGCGAAAAGGTCGAGCGCTTCGCTTGAGTCGGTCGTTGGTATCAAGCGGAAGCGCACCTTTCGATCTTGTGTTCCCTGCCGAGATTCAAAGGTGAAATGCTCCGGCGAACGGCCGATATGTACGCGATGTCAGCAGCGCAGGACAACGTGCGTGTATGATGCTGAGCAGAACGAACCTGCGTGGGTCCAGAGTATTTCGACGCCCGTTGCGAATACGCCGGATAATTCGTCTGTTCTGGCTACTGCGGCTCAGTCTCCGCAATTACCCCAGACTGCGCTTACGCCGCTTTTGTCGGATACTGCGATTCCAGGTTGTCCTCCTTCATTGACATGGTGAATAGTCCTACGGTTGGTATGAGGATATTGACAGCTGATGCTTTCAGGCTATTTGCGCAACAGTTACCGCCCAAGTTCAAGCTGCATTCTTTGCTTGATGCCTACTTTAACAATATCCACCCCATTCGTGTTTTCGCGTTCGAGCACAAGCCCTCCTTCATTCGAATGCTTGATGAGGGACAGCTTATCGACTCGTCGGATCAAGCGCTTTTACACATAATGTGCGCACTTGGCGCGAGGTTCTATGCTCTTGATTACAGCGAGTCATTTGCGCCTCTCTCCAAAGAGCTCATCCAATCAGCTGGCAGCCAATGGGCCAAGATTGCGGAAGAGATGTTCTTCGCCGACTACAGCACCATCTCCATCACTAAACTGAAAGTTCTGATCCTGCTTCACGACCAGGAGGCTAGGACGGGGAATTATGCTGGGTCATTCCTGCTCACAGGTCTGGTGATCCGCATGGCTCATGCGCTCCAACTCAACAACGAAGTCTCAACGGATGTGATGTGCAAAGACGTAGGAGGAAGTCCTAATGAAATCTCCGTCAGGGAATCTCGGAGAAGGATGATGTGGGCCTGTTATATGATCGATGTATGGGCCGGAAGTGGTGTCGATCATCTTACCATCCTCAACGAAAAAGACTTGAAGATTCAGCTGCCCTGTAATGAGCGGCAGTACTCACTTCAGATTGCCTGTGTCACTGAAAGGCTTGAGAAAGGCCAGATTCTGGATTTGATACCCGTGGAAGATATTCCAGAGAAGCCTTCGGACAACTTGGGCATGGCGGCGTACTACGTGCGTATTGTCAGTATATGGCGACGAGTCTTACGGTAGGCCAACTCTTGTATTTGTTTACGTAGATGTTGATGTTGACCTCCACAATAGGTTTGTGAAGCATATGGACGAAGAACAACCGCCCTGGCTGCCAGGCTCTGGATTTGCCATCCTGATCGACGACATACAAACGTGGAAGCGGAGTCTACCATCTTGGCTGGACTTCTCTGCAGACAACATCTACATTCGACGTGAATCTCATCAGCTAGGCGCTCTGTTGCTCATTCACTGCATGTATCATCACGTCATGTGCGACGTCCATCGGATCGCCCTTCCAGATCTTTTCAAAAACCAAGAACCTTTCCATTTCCCGCCAAGCCAGCAATCGTTCGTAGCCCACTTACAAGACGTGTGCTTCGAGCACGCACAACGCATGTCCGTTCTTGTCTCAACCATACTTCAGCACGGAGTGAAGCACTTCGCTGACTCTATTCTGCCGTCTTTCGTGTACAACAGCAGCCGCATTATGCTCTACTACATTGCTCGACTCCTGGACATCTCTAAACCGGGTGTGAGCACCCTCATCAGCCGCACGGTCGAGCTCGTCCAGCAAAACAACAAAGCTCTGCGGGAAATGACCCTCCTGTATCCGCTCGCAGAATCACTCTGCATCACCACCGAGCGCTGGCTCGAGACCATTCGAGCAAGCCTTGCACGCGGCCACACAGTAACATACATCGCCCCACAAGACCCCTCAGAAAACGAAGTCCGCCAAGTCGTCGGAGCACCAATTTCCAACTCCACCGCCGCCAGACACAACACAAACAGCACCGCCCTCTCCGTCCTCCCCCCAATAGCCGAAACCCTCACCGCCGCATCACCACCAACAACCCGCCTAACACCAATCGGCTACGGCTCCTCCGCAGCATCTCCCCAGAACTTACCAGTAGGCTTATCCGCGCTGCCGAGCACGCCGGGCCAGTCTGAAGGTATCCAGGGCGCGTTGTATGCGGCTTCGAACAACACGTTTGAGCAGCCCATGTTTAACCTGGATGATTTGCAGAACTTCTTCGAGTGGGAAGCGAGTAGTGGGGAGAATGCGCAGTCTACGGGGTTTGAAGGGTTTGGGCCATTGGGGTGGGCGAACAATTTCTCGATTATGTAATTGAAGAGGTGCAATGGTGTAGTGAGATACTATATGCGCTTTTTAAGTGGAAGTGTGAAAGATGGGGGTAGAGGGTTCGTCGACTCCTCGACCTATTGCCAGCAAAGGCAAGGTTGCGAGCGACGCATGCAAATCACCCACTAATTGGTCTTGGATGTCAGCGGAGAGGGAAAGGTCAACGCCGTTACTCGACGATGCTCGGAAAGCAATTGTTCGAGGCCAACGTATGAAAAGGGAACGTGGTAGACATTAACCACACACTGGCCGGATCGAGACTACGTCTGAGCGCAGGTTTTGCTGGCGCTAGGACGTAAGATCTTGACCATGAGCCAGGCTGTGGCAGCCATCATGGCGGTGAGGATTGTCGGAACCCGCAAATCCCCACATAAGCTGGGGGATCGGTTCCGCGCACGAGGACACGTTGCTTCCGCGCTAAAAATATCAAACCAGACGGTGATAGTTCCTACGTTTGCGACGGAGCGAGCGCTCGTGCAGATGAATGAAGATGAGTGAGAGTAGGAATATGACGATGGTCAAGGCAGAGGGTAGAAAGAGACGTTTGGATACATACAGACGGTGAAGGTGTAGAATTTTGTGTAGAGCCGACCCAAATGACATATTTGATCAGCAAGAGCACTGAGCTCCAAATTCTAACCACACAATTCAATACTTCATGAACATGATGTTCATACTTTCCAGCCTGCAAATTCGCCAATATACACCCTTCGCCCCTCTGTACCTCTAGATACATTTACAAGTCCCTAATCGTGAAGCTAGCGCCATCTCAGTCAGGATAGATTCAGGAGTCTCATCGTCGCCTATGCTGTTATTTAGGTAAAGCTGTCTAGATAACGCATTAAAATTAACAGCATTATTAATTAGCCTATAGATTAACTAATACCCACCAATCGTCCCTCTGCACCTCTAGATACCTTTTCTAAGCCTCTAATTATAAAACTAATACTATCTCCTTTAGCGTAGATTTAAAATCTTATTACCATCTAAACTATCGTCTAGATAAAACTATCTAGTCAACTCATCGACTTTAACAGCATTATTAATACGCGCTGCACACGATGCAAGCAGTCGACACACCTCCACATTCTTCGTACGTATCGCAGTCCGCAATAGTGAATACTATTCTCTACTAGGCAGTGATCACGTGTTCCGCATGTCCTGAGGATGCGAGATGAAGGGCTGCCTGGGTATGAATTAGTCGGCGACGCGTTCGTCTACGGAGCTATGGATGGAGAGTTTACGATGGAACGCATAGCTTAGGACGATGTTGGGTTGTTCTAGGTTAGGTATTTAATCCTTATCATAGTAGTAGTAGTAGTAGTAGTAGTAGTAGTAGTAGTAGTAGTAGTAGTAGTAGTAGTATTAATTTCCGTCTTATAAGGCCTCCCGTAGGGCATGAAGACGTGCTAGGCTATGGAATTATAGTGCTGCCACACTACCGTAGAAAGCATATCGGATTGTTTGAAAAAGGGGAGTCAAGTGACTTATACTCCGCTATTTGAGGCCTCGTGCTGATAGGCGTAGAAGGTAGTCTCTAGTACTGTCCTTTGGGCAGTTTTAGGCGCATAAGGCGCCTGTTCTTAGGTACATTACATATATTATGTGGGAAGCGGGTAAGCGCAGAACAAAGGAGAGTGAGTAGAGGTGTATATTAAGATTTAGGGGGGCCTTCGGCCGCCCTTTCTGCTGCCGTTGAATGCTAAGAAATTCTAACCGTAATAATCCTTATCATAGAAGTATTGATAAGCCGATTAGAGAGTCAGATGATCCTTCGATCCCGTTAAGCACCGAACCTAAATAAGTCTGGTACAGGCCCTTTGAGTAATACGTTCCGGAAGAGACGCCCTTGTTGCTGCCCTAGCGTTGCATTCATGACCGACTAGCATAAATATCTCATTCCAGGGCTTGATATAGCTCCCGTTGTTCTCTAAAATCTGCCTCCTCGAGATGTATGACATGGACGACTGTAAATTATAGTGTCCAGCGCGGCTTTATCAAAAGTAGCACCTACGGGTTTCTTGTTAATTTCAGTCATGTCGCCGCTATAGTCCTGGGCTACAATGCATTCCTGGATATTCGACGAACACAAAATTTTGTCCACCATTTGAAGCAGTACGATGGCTGTGCTGGGAGATAGTGTAACGGTTATACCTTTGCTAAGAAAGTCTTGCTACACGCCGGCGCCAATTGCCTAGTGTTGATTTTTGCGCCATAGAGTTCTGTGTTTAACAAATATAGCGTAATGAGAACCTAGATATTGAACAGATGATTATAATCGAATGAGTTGCTTAGAGAGCATCTTGGAGTAGCCTACACTTGGACACGGACGACAAAGGAAATGATTAGATTGAGCAGAACAGTTTATCCAGCCAGTACAACAGCTCGTTCAAATGCGTTGAATACCTCCAGCAGTTTTCCTTCAATAGCTTGAGCTTGAAATTGACGCCGAGGTTCATTTCGACTATAACCGCTCTCCAGAACAACATCGACAACCTCGAGTAATGCACTTATACCGTTAGACAACCACTTTGACAGATTATGAACATCTTGCTGAGCGCTGCCGGCGTGAGCCTCATTTCCAGACGCGTGCACCAACATGGCTTTTATGGTTCGATGCAGTGCTTGTTCGGCTGATTGGGTAAAATGTCTTCGAACGGTCTTGTAAGAAAAATCTGCCTGTGCATTGAGATGCCCGCGATAAATCTCATACATTGTCTCCATCGCAACCAGAAGTAATTTGGAAATGCGAGAGTGCTGAGCCTCGCTCGGACCATTGATGGCTTTTTTTCGGCTGTCTCTATGAAGGGTCCACGTGGAAACTACGATGTTTGGGACTTTGACCCAAATTCCACCAGTATCGCCAATGCTTTCCGTGATTCTATGCACATCTTCAGGTCTGCCAAAAACCTGGGCCACACGATCGGCGATCTTTGTTGCTAGAAAATGTGTGCTGTTTCTTTTCTTTTTCCGGGAGTGTTGTGCGTCCAGAAGCATCGGTAAAAGACCTTTCAGTCTTGCACAAATATCTGCAATCCACGAGCATCTAGTTGAGAGTAGGTGCTTTAGCCGCGTGAAATCGTCATCACTACCCTCCAAGACGATCCCTCCGATATCCGCTTTTCGAACAACCCCATCGAAAATTGAGGTTTCAAATGGATCCATCAAAAGCACAATCTTTTCAGCTCCCATCAGAGAACACAACTCTGTCCACCTTTTCCACAATGATAGGCTTTGTCAATCGGCTGTTCTCCTGGTGGCAGGTGCGCAGCTGCATATTTCAGAAAAACTTTCAAGTCCTCCATCCTGGTTGTCATAATAGCCATCAGTAATGCCTTCATTGATATGATCTCGAACCATTTGGAATGTTTGCATGTCACTGAGCCGTTGTTTGACGGAAGTCATCAGAGAGTCGTAGGTCGACGAATTGAATGTGTCGACGTCCTCATGGTTGATAAGACAATCCTTCCAATCAATTTTTGCTAAGAGGTAGAAGAGCTTGGTACAAACTCCGCCGACAGAAGCCCACCCGAGATAGGTCCATCCATATCTTCTAGGATCTATTCAGTGTCTTGACTCATTGTATTGCACAGGGCCTTGTATTCGGTATCAGCATCACCCTTTGTGTCCTCAAGCTCATACTTACTAGGGCAGATCTCTAGCTGCTTGAGCGTGTTGTAGTACTTCCCCAGTCGCTCAAACTTCTCGAGAAGCGGGTCGACTCTTTTCTGAATAATACAGTCCAGCTTCGTTAGATTTTCACCGAATCCTTCCGCAAGGAAATCTTTGGGAAGTATTTGAAACCTGTCTCCAAAATTGGCCCAAAAATCTAGGAAGGATGGAAGATGCTCGATAGCGATAGACGTGTATACCCAAAGCGCACTGCGTATACGGTTTACTCTATCGTTATGCTCCGCTTTGGCTGAATCAATGAGGTTACCGTGAGCTTCCTAGTGGACGGGAGTTGATTAATAGTGATTCTAGAAACTGAATAATACCATGGCGAAAATTACTTACCAAGTCTAGGTATATGATACTCTCCTTATACAGCTGCGGCTTTGTCAGGACAAAACTGAGCATGCACAAGATATACATATGTTGCTCTTCGGTGTCGCCACGTTCCTGTCTATTCGAAATATCTTGTAATTTGCGAAACGTCGCACACTCCATGGATCGGCTAGCAAGCCAAATCAGGAAGTCAACCACATTCTGGAGGCTTACATGCTCCATGCCTTCAAGAGGCTTCAACATTTGTACTTCCTCGGAAAGTTCAAATCGATACTTTCGGCATACACCAAGTTTGAAAGTTTCATCCTTAAGAAGGCTCGTTAAGTTATTCCCGTAAGATAACGTTATCAGTATACTTACACACTGTTCAGTCAAAGAGGGTGTGTCGTAGATCTTGGAGATAACACTCCCTAAGGCGAAACATTTTCTTGTCTCCTTGATCCTCGACTTGGATGGGAAGATTGTTGACTCGAAAGGCGAATCAAGAAATGCTTTCACCAGTAAAATTAGGCAAAGCTTCGAAGGCAATGAAAACGTTAACTTGAGGAAAGGCCAAAGGGTAGAACCCTCGATTAGCAGATCGACATTATGGTCTGACAGGTATTGAGTGATCGTCGAGTATTCCACAAACGACTTGAGATCTATGCGTTTGAAAACTGCTTCTTGGTATAGAGAAGCGACTGCATTCAAAATCAGACCTTCGTGTGATTAAATCAATAAATGTCCACTTACAACCAAAAAAGGAGCCAGATTCTATAATGTCAAAGAACTCGGCCTTGGCACATGGTTTTTTCCAACGTACTGCGTTTAGATTCGTCAGACAGCTTGTACACGGAACAGTACCCGAACACTGCTAATAGTGAGATTGATTCATTCATCTAATGTGCCATAAACTATACCTGCATCTTCAGTCTGCGGCATCTAATGCATATTCCGGACGTTCTCGCTGTCGTTCGTCGTGCTGACTCTTCTTTCGACATACGACTCTTCCTACCCCCAGTTCTTTTTTTGGGCAGTGTCGCGTATCGACCGGAGGTAGGCCCATTTGACCCAACTCTTTTCTGGGCTTCCAAACTTCTAGTCGGGAACCCTCCTGAGACATCATTGGGTAGAAATACTGTACCATCCAGGGTTCGTGGGAAGCTCTCAGGGTTCGGGGAGCCGTTCGCAAATTCGGGATGCGACGGATCATTGTCTACATCTGTGCTAGTTTGCATCCGCAGACACGGACCTGTTGGCAGGGTGGAATTTGTAGACATATGTTCTCCCAAAGCATTACCAATTGATACGTCAGGATGGTTGCAGACAGAGGGAGCTGGGAGGATCGAAGGCTGATCTGGAACTGCACATGGAGCGCGTTCGAATGAATGAGAGGTCGCCTGATAGAAGCCGAGGCCCGTTTCATCGCCAGGAAGCACAATTGAAAGGCAACTCTCGTGAAATGGACCTAGCAATGGATCCACTTCGAATGGTATCAAGGATGGATCTGACATAAATTAGTAGGTTCAGTTCTTAGACTAAGCTGATGGCTAGCATACCGAACTGTGATGGTCCATCAAAGATGAGATTGGGTGGGTGAGATGTTATAGAGCTATGGTTGTTGTGGTGATCAAAATTCGAGTTGATAGAAAAAGGGGACGAGTGGTGTTCGTTCTGGTCAAGCATTCTGAACGAGTTGGTTCCGTTCGACGGCTCTGGCATAGCTAAGGTGGCATCGAGTTGTCCAACATCGAATGGATATGTAGTGCTGCAGTCTTCAATTAGATCCTGTGGAAATGTTGAAAACATGTCCATATTGTCGCCAACGAGGTCCTGGCGTCTTTGATCTTGCAAAGCTTCTCGGGTAGTATCACCGATATAGCAGTGCATCGAATGACTAGTATACGGATCTACGTTCACAGTCGTTAGTATGAATGTCGTAAATCACATTGAACACACAGTTGCAGGACCCAGAGTAGTACCTGAATTGTTCTGGGGTTGTGACATGTGATAGCTTCCATCTGAAAGCAAGAAGGGATCCCCGTCCTGGAGAAGAGATGTAAGATACGTCTGGGTGCTGATTTGCATGGCATTGTTGGAAGTTTCTTCTGACGAGCCGTATTCCGCTGCAAATAGGCCGTCGACAAGTTCCTCCGTATTCGACATATGTTCGTCAATCACCTCCATTGGGGCGTCCGGAGTTGCACTACGGGTGAGGAAAGAAAGATGAATGATAAGAGCTGTCGGTCAAATTTTGGTAGGCGCCTCTAGCATTAAATAATCTCTACAGAAAGCTGTATCAAAAACCGCTGAGCAGCCTGAAACGACATTGTGCGTCTGGCAAGACCAATAAGCGCCACGCGAATTCCAGGGCAATGCCTCGACCAGCTTGGGAGCGATTATCGCGATCTTGGCATGTTTGACCAATAGCAGACGTGACCGGTTGAGCTCGCAAGCCTTCACGCGAGAGATCGCCAAATGAGAACGCTTGTAGGTGTCTACACAAAGGCATTCGGCAAAAGGGTGTTGCGTCCGTACAGGGATGATACATAATTTAGCGGGTGCGGTCCGCGCCACATTTCCCTGCAGCCAATGAAGTTGACAACCGGCTCGTATTGCGGCTGACAGTGCTGATCAGCAGCTCACCGCAAATGGAAGGCTGCAGGCTGGTGCATTTTACACGATCAAGATCCTGAAGCGAAAGATTTGCTAGTACTCTCTCGTTATGTTGGTTCTGTGAGTGGTTTATTGCGTTCTAAGCATCGGCCTAGAGTACTATGTCATCGCCCTTCTGTACCTCTTCAATAGTCGTTGAAGTTTGTATTAGCCCGAGAAGTGACAAATGATCGGTACTACAGAGACTAATTTGTTGACCTACTCGTAGAGATTGATCCGATCTGTAGAATAAGGATACGCATTAGCAAAGAAGACAAAGAACCACACTTTTGTCGCTTTACTCGAGATAAATGGACTTGAAAAGGTGAACAATATCGGGAAGTATGGGAGCTAACCTTTAATCTTGCCTTCTTTTATCGTGTAAGCGCGGTGCAATTGTGCCAAACCGATAACCAACTTAGCTGCAGTTGGATTCATGGAAGACCCGACTCATCGCCATGTAGAATGTCTCGATGTCTACAGCACCTAATTCCATTGCAAAGATCAGGCACATGTTTTTGCTCATCACCAATGAAATTAATCGTTAATATTTAGATAGACGGTTAGGCCAACCGAGGCATCTCAGAAGAGCTGCTCTTCCACGCTGGTTTCCGAAGAGTAATTCTCATTGCCAAAAATAACAATTCGTTACCTTTAGCAAGCCTGCGCCGATATCAGACTAGAACACAAGTTGCGTTCTTGACCGACTCACAAAAAGCCCCTTACTCCAAGGCAAAACATCTTTCCACGGTGTCTGCATTATTCCCCCACCAATTTGGCATACTAATCTGCTTGCCGCTACCAAAGAACAAGAATATAAGCAGCATGTTCAGATTGAACGCTGCATCAAACGCCGCGGCAACAATGTAATTATACCTTTTCCAAATCTTGAAGTGGTAACGGAAGCACCAGTACATGGCGACGAAGCCGCCGACAAAAGCGCTAAAGTATCCTGTGGAAATGTTCCCGTAGAACACTGAAATTCCGGAAAAGAAGATTGTCGTGTTCCAGAGGTGGAATTTGAGCTTGGATTTGGGGAAAGCGCGGTGAAGGGCGTAAGGAACCAGAGGCAGCACCGCGCCGACAAGGAATGCATATGGGAGCGGGCGGAATATTGCTTGACTAAACAGCCTTTTTGGGCCGATGATGGCATATTGGACACCAAGTGCATTAGTCGACACAAGACGTTGACCAGTCCACTGATTTAAAGGGTCCTTCTTGTTTCCGGAGATGTAGTCGAATTTTGTGTTTAGAATCCAGCGTATCACGCCGTAATTGATGGGTATGCCAAGTATGGTACCGAAGATCTGGCTAAAGAACACCGTGCGTGGTGGAATGTGCATGTAGTGCCCGATTCGTTGATCTTGGAGCATGTACTGAGCCCTATACCATGCATCGCCGGCAATGCTGCCATATACTGAGGGCCCACCAGGGTGGTGATGTCCTGCGCCAGCCTTGGTATGAACCATGTATCCATACATGAGTTCGTTGAAGTCGCCGATAGCGACCTGGTAATTTGAGATTGCATAAAGGTAGCCACAAGGGATGACAACGATAATACCTGTAGCCAATCCAACGAATACTGTCCAGACCGGAACGAAGAGTTGGCCTGACCCGACGATTGCAAAGATTATAACGGTCCCAACAGTGAACAACAGCCCAAACCACCACGCAGGGACCTCTTTGTAAGCGCGCTGCAGAACATTGAGGCGGTCGGTGTATTGATGGTGGATGTTTGGTGCAGTAGCTTTGTCGCCTGACTGTGTTTTCGCAGCTTCTTTCCGAGCCCGCCTTGCCTGCTTATTCTTCTTGAGCGTCCCAAGGATGGTTGATGCACCAAACGTACCCATCCAGACGAATGCGGAGGGCAGTTTGGCATAGTTAAAGAATGTTGCCCATATATTTTGAAGGCCCATATACACCGGTCCATGTTCTTCATAGGCAGTTTGGTTCAGGCTGAAATCTTTGTTGATGATTTCGAGGGTCGGATATTTGGTGCCATTGACTGTGAGGAGCGAGTTTGACATTAGCCCGTGCTTGTACGATCCAAGTTTACCCCATTTCGCTGCAGGAAGTAGAACCCAACAATTAAACGCAAAGGCGAGGAAGAGAACCGTTTGCGTCCAAAATGGAGTGATAAGGATAGAGGATCCGTTCCAGTTTATGTTGGACCAATCCAGAGAAAGATTCATGAAGCCCATACCACCAAGGCCAGAACCGACAAAATTTGCGATCGGATTCTTCGGAGCCACCCAGCAGAGGAACGCAAGCGAAGAAGTCATGGGGAACACAAATTCTGGTAGGAATTGCCACAGTGTCATTCCGACCAAGCACGAGAAAAAGATAATCATCTGCCGTTTCGCTAGCCGACTCTGACGGTCCTGCTTGCGAAACGTCTCGAATAGTGTGGTCTGCATCAACGCTTGAGGCCAAATGTACTCAGGCTCCCATAACAGCATAGTGCGAGCGATAGCTGCAACGCCATAGCCGACCCACACAATAGCGAACATGAAGGGTATCGCGACACCAGGGTTGATCTTGGTATCGTAGAACAATTCGGCCATGCATATGGGTGCATAGGCAAGATTGTATGTTGCACCTGATGCGGCCGTTAATGTAACAAGGACATGCTCCTTGATGCTCCACGGCGCAGGGTTGAGGTTGAATCCATAACCGAAGGGGGGTCTGACCTGCCAAGCGGGAAGATGGTCTGCAAGGAAATGGCCAGCATAATGACAAGCAATCTGTACGAAGAAGACCGAGTACGGGGCGTACGTCGTGCGGAAATAGCTCATCTGTGACAGGAAAGCACCTGGTACGACAAATAGGATGGCGAGGACGAAATAGCGGAAGGTGATGGTGGGAAGCGTGGGATCGTCCTCCAGGGACACGAGCTGGCGAACAATGAGAGGGAGTTGGGCAATTTCGGGGTCATCGTGGGCTTCTTCCTCGACAATTGCGGTGTCGTCCTCGCGGTCGAGCGCCGATTGTGCTGTGGTGGTGGTGGTGGCACTAAACTCGGCTAGCTTGTTCTTCGCCGACGCTTCGCGACTGGAGGCTGCGCTAAGCTCTTCGCTTCTGGCATTGGCGACGAGCTTGTCGTCGGTAAGCTCAGCGCTTGGCGTATTTGCCTTGAGCTTATTGTCTGTAAGCTCTGAAGCCATCGCTGTCGTTCCTTGTGTGATACCATCTTTGGTCTTCGCTCGGGCAGTATTTAACCATAATGTTGCAGACTCAATTTTGCCGATAGCGACATCAGTGGAGTGCATGGTGCAATAGCGACAGCTACGCCCGACTTGGCAGCTACAAAGTAAATTTGTTGCCGAAAACCCACCACTTGGGGACCCTAGCGACAGCTCCAACCAGTGCTCGTCGCGCGTCTGATTAACACCTCTTTCCGTTCCTCTATACCCCTGAACATGCTGTTCTGCCGTCAGTCGCCATTAACCGTGCTTCTCTCATCATCTATCCCTCTCTTCTTGGGAAGACGTTGGTTATCCGTCAATCCATAAGCTTTCCTACTCAATCCTAACGTAGTTTAGGTAAACATGCCGTACAGGTGTGTTTGTCGAAATCACGGATTGCGACCGAAGGATTAGAGGCCTGCAACCTAATGCGATTCAGACATCATTACCTTCCTTCTGGAATTATGCTTAAGCATATCCTTTCTGTCATTATTTCCGTCGCCAATGGAAGTACTGCCAGCAGTTCTACTAACAAGTCGTGCTCATGTCTTTCGAGAGAAAGCTAAACCCCCTGCGCCCGAAGCTCAATTCGAATGGCAACAGAAACGGGGTTTAGAGATGGGCGGAAAAGGCTCGATAAATTCGATTCGAATTGGAGGGACGCCAGAGCCTCTGGACATCACCCAACATATAGGAGAGTGCATCGTAGACGGCATGTTCAAGCTCTTCTGGGGTACCATAGATAAGCTGTTTTCGGGGCGGGACGGTTCTTTCGCCTGGTCAGAGCTGTGGTGCACTAATCAATCGAGGGCAATGGTGGTTCATAAATAAATTACTTGGCCCCATTGCTTATTCAAAGCATGAAAATACTGGCCAGGAGGGCGCTATCAATGTAGAGAATGGGATATGAGGCAGGTGACTGGACGATGTTTCGAACAGCAGTCTAAGCTCGCAGCCACCGCTTACTCATTCCGACTTTGTTCTCGTGCGTTCAGCTGACCGCGAAGAACAAATAAGTTCGAATCTATTGTATATCAATGCGAGTATCCGCTTGCGCAGAAGTTTAGCGGCTTGACACCTCAAAAAAATCAACTGTTTCACAAGTCCTTAGCAACCGCTTCCAACGACTCTTTGAATATACTACATGCTTGGCTCAATTCGTCTTCGGTTATAGTCAGCGGTGGGATAAATCGAAGCACATCGAATATTGAAGTGCTGAGGAGAAGCATGTTGCGCTTGACGCATTCTTGGACAATTTTGGGCGCTATCTGCGGCTGGCTTTGTGCGTTCCTTGAAGCAGTGTTGGATGAATCGCGTCGAAGTTCTGGGTTCACAAATTGTACACCAACCATAAGGCCGCTTCCGCGAACGTCTTCGATCAAGCTACCAGCTTTGGTACCCGACGACTTCAGGTCGTGTAGGAAGGAGAAGAGCTGTTTGGAGCGCGCCGCAACATTGTCGAGTATCTGCTCTTCACGAAATGCTCGGATCGTTGCTGTTGCGGCGGCGCATGCAACCGCATTACCAGCATACGTGCCGCCCATTGATCCAGGCTTCTGGCGATCCATGAGCTCCTTGCTGCTCGCAATCCCGGACAGCGGAAAGCCATTGGCAATGCCCTTGGCGAAGACAAGAACATCTGGCCGCACTCCAGACTCCTCTATAAACCACATGTGTCCCGTGCGACCCATACCAGACTGGACCTCATCGGCAATAAGGAGGATACCGTTCTCGTCGCAGATCTTCCTGAGGCCCTGCAAGAAAGCCGGAGGCGCAGGAACATAACCTCCTTCACCCAGAACTGACTCTAAAATGATGGCAGCCGTGTCTGAAGGAGACGTCTGCTGCTGTAAGGTGAACTTCAATTGTAATAGCGCCTGCTCTACGAGTTCATCCGTGGGTGTGTTTGGAGAAGCACTGCTAAATTGGCTGTAGTATGGAAACGCGGTCGTGAAAACACCACTCATCAATGGGCCGTGACCCTCGCCGTATATGGTTTTGGAGCGCGTCATCGAGGCCGTTGCATTTGTGCGACCGTGGTAGGAGCCCTGCATGACGATGATGTTGGGCTTCTTGGTCGCCGCGCGGACCAGCTTCACTGCTGCTTCAACAGCCTCGGCGCCTGAGTTCCAGAGGAAAACGGTGTCGAGTGACGGATGCGGAAGGATGGGGATCAGCTCTTTGAGAAGGGCGATCTGCGCGGAGCTGAAGCCAATGTTGACCTGGGCGTGGGTAATCTTGCTGCATTGTGCGGCCGCGGCGGCGCTGACTTTGGGATGACAGTGGCCGAGGTTCACGACGCCAATACCAGCTGTGAGATCCAGCAGCTTGACGCCCTTGTCAGTGGTTATGAATGTACCCTTAGCTTCGTCGAAGACATGCTTGGTGAGGCGGCCGATGCCCTTTGCAATGTGTTGCTCGCCAAACGCCGCCGTATCCAAATCAGAGGACACAGCTTGAGTGGTAGAAAATGGTCGTAAGGACACTCGAACAGGTCGCGAAAGTGCGGGCACAAAATTGCGCAAAGCTGACGAGGAGCCTCTGGGTATCATGGTGGTGGTTGTTATCGCAATGGTAATGTTCGAAGCAGAGGTTAATTAGGTATTTGCCGGCGGCTGGGCACGGAATGACGTAGAGCACGCTAACTCTTATCTCCGATACTAAACGCTCTACACGCGCTTGACAGTTTTCATGTATACTGCTGTGCACATTCACGTAAAATAGACAATGTTGCCTCCTTCTCCTTCCCCGAGGCATCATCAATGATGTGTCGAACATTGGTTAACAAAGTTAACGAAAGTTACGGAGAACACGGTTGGGAGAGTTCACGATGGTATCGGCTGAAGATAAACTGGCGATAAGTTCAACAAAAATCAAAAACATACAACAGCGGGGATTCGCTAGTGGTCACCCACCTAACTACTAATCCGCCGGTATCCTGCTTAAGTAAGGCTGAGCGAACGGGAAGCCCTGTATTCAGGATCCTATGGTCGTATGTATCAGGATGTGATCACTTTTTATAATATATAGAAATTCAATTCTGTGTGAAAGGATTGATAAAATTTAATATGTAGATAGAGATATCACATTTAGACAAAGCAGTAGAAGAAAAAGTTCAAGCACCTGCAAACAAACCACTTTTGCGCGTAGAAGAGAGCTTCTGGTAGAAATCGTGCTACATGAGTGTCGTCGCGGTACTGGGGCAGCAGCAAACACTAGTCCTTGGCGTACACTTGCGGAATCCAAAGTAGGGCAACATGGCGACCTAAGTTGTCTTGGTAAAAATTGGGAGTGTGTCATATCGTTATATTAGTGCCGGATACCTGAACTTCCTAATAATCTATTTCATGTCTCCGGGGGATCAAGATCTTTAACAACAGCGGTCTCATTGCCTGGTCATTTGGTCGGGTTAAGCGGCCACTCGATGTCCATCAGCTGCGCTCTGTCCATACTGTGTGAAATTCGAATGCAGACAAAGTTGCTCTTGCTAAGATGGGTTGCTGCTGAAATTTTTACTCCATTAACATTGATTGAGATGGTACCCTGCTGATAATGCCTTCAAGTACCATGAAGACTTGTTGTATTATTGAGAAGAACGCATGTAAAAGTGAGTGTAAAAAATTTTTGGCGTAGATAGTATAAACGATAAAGACTGCTAATATGAAACAGACTTATTATGGTATTATAGCAGAGTTGGTCATCCTGAAATTGGATGCCTGTAGAATTATCCGTTTGTTTGTACATCTTAGAAGCTTCTAGTAAATATTTCAAACTGCCATACTTGCAGTACGATGCGTTGATCATTTAATGGTTGTGTACGAGGTTGGTCGATGCATTCATCTCATCCATTCCCAAGGACCATGCGCTCAGAGAGGTAAAAGGTGACAAAGAAGGCGACTATCTAAGCATCATTCCTGCAAGCTCACTGGTCAATCCATGATTTTGCGCTGCTGGTTCTGCGTCCTGCCCGGAGATTGTCTCCGAACGCTGTATGAGCTCGACCACGAAGTCATTGCGCTCGTCCTCACCTCTTGACTCATGAATATAGCCTTTCCCATCAATTTCAAGCACATTTTTCGTGACTGGCCCTCCATAACCTGAAGTATTGCCGTTTGTCTTTCGTGTAGTTGTGAACACAGAACAGAAATCCTGTCACATCGCCAATGCGGTCCGTAGAGACCCTACGGACATACAGGCGACCACTTGCATCTTCGTAATAAGCAAAGGTCATCTGGTTTCTGCCGATCGTGACATGGCGCCGTATATCTCCGTCGTTCATCGGCCTGCCGTGATAGAACCACACTGTCTTTTCATTGGCAAGTTTACGTGCTGCGGTTGCTGTCACTCCGTTTCGCACTAGTATTGCGCCTGATTTCTTGCCCAATTGGTCATTCAAATTGCTCAGGACGACCGGGAAGATAATGCCTGCGTGTAGACCTGACAGATCTACTGCAGATGAATGCATCTCGTCAGACCCAGTTTGTAGGTATATTGGCTCTGATGTGACGATCTCAGGACATCCAGCTTCGAATCTTTGGGGGGCAAAGGGACTCTTTGCAGGTACCATTGTTGCTTCGATCAGTGGAATTCTGGGCATATCGGGTAAGTGACTCTTATGTAGCTCGTAAATCCTATTTGCGTCTTGTTTGACCATATGGAGACGTTCCATGGATACGTATTCAGGTTGGTCTTCGCCGTGCTACTATACGAGGTAGACTTATCGTAGCAGTATGAGGTTAGCTGAGACTTCTCTATTTTATACCTGGGGATAACGTACAGGACACAATCGCAGACATTTAAGACGCGAACAAGGAGGAGAGGGTGTACTCTAGCTTCTAAGTAATTCCTGCGGCTTTGAACGAAGGATGTTAAAACACATAGTGCTGCGTAGCATTTTGTCTTTAAGTGCAGATCTATAGATACTGATGTTGTATTGTTTTGTGGTTGTGTACAGCTGCGCAGTTGGCGGTATGTTGGGATAGGTTGCGGGTATATAGTTAGTGAGAGGAGAAGAAGTAGGGATGTGTACCTCGCGTAATCTTTGCTTTACACGCGTCTTTCTTGCGCCGAAAAGACATGCACTCTGTACCGTGTCTGTTGCTTATATTGGGAATGTAGAAGGTGCTATAAGAGTTAGGTGAGCTATAGCTCCGTTATCAGCAGCTTTATGAGATAGAAGCGTGTAGCATTATCGTTAACATCTGGAGAGATTATAGTCTAGATATTATTGAAGTTGGCGTTATCATCTATGATTTCCGTCTAGAGTCACTTGAGAAACTTTGCCTTTATCTTGTAGACGTACAAAGGTAATATGCTTACGACAGAGCTCTTTATACATGTATGCCGCGTTGAGCTGACTTGAAAAGTAAGTTACTTGCCTGGCCATGCTAGATCACGTCGCTCAGAGGACCTGCGTTAAGATAATCTAGGTATGCGAATACAGTGTAGATATTACGTGTATCTTAAGTCTACTGTAACTAAAAGGGAGCTGTGCTATTAAAGTTATAAGTCTGGGGTTGTAAGGGCAGAATCAATTCTCTCACGAAGACGAAGGCTACACGACGAGGGCGGGCGTAGCCTGTATTAAACGAGGTAGGAGCGACGCTACTGCACGAGCGCTTTAGCTGTGTATGTTCTTGACTTTGGATACCGGGTCGCTGCTAACAACACCTAAGGCGAGTCGCCCTCTGTGGCCGCCTTGGTAATTCTAAATGCTTGCCAGCCATCGAGTCAGATATGTTCAGGTCTATTATTATTGATTACAGTCGTGCCTATTTTATTTTTGGTATGAGATAAAGACAACAGCACATGAACAAGCCTTAGAGAGTCGGGGCATATGTGGCGTAAAAATCTGACATAATGGGTGAGAAATTTCAGGTTAAAGTTGACGTGTTGACGCGTTGACGCGTGGAGACCAATTATCTACCTTGGCTAGCAAGTCTGGCTACGTCATGTGGTTATCGAATTACTGCATGTTTAGAATGCTCACATCTCGTCACTGATAGCGTTCGCATTGTACAGACACAGATATCAAAACGATGAACCACGATCTTATTGTGGGAGTTCACCTGGCGATGAAAGGAACGATAGAGGCGAGCAATTTACCTACTAGGATATAGTTCGAATACTTGTCTAAGTGCTCACTAGGTATTTACGCCTCCCTCACACTAAACGCTCCATCCACCCAATCCTACGCACACCATAGCTAATAGCATCTATAGACGGAATCCAGATTTCGCAAACTGGTTAGTGAAGAAGGCACGATCACTCGCCCTCTTGACCTGGCTAAGTCACCTCTCGAAAGCCGACGACCTATACTATCGAATATTTCCGATAAATTGGGTTATCCTTCGAGCTATGGACGGCCGAGGCCCAAGACTTGATGTCCGCTCTGCAATCAAGTGATATGCTTGCAAGCTATTCGTCTTGAAGGCATGCGTGCCACCCCATAAGAACAAGCGAAACACTCGATACGTCTCTTCGCCCCATTCAGCAATAATATCTTCCTTTGCTGCATCAAGCCGCTTTGCCCATTCCAGCATTGTAAGCTCGTAGTCGTGAGTTTCCCGGGCAACGTTGACAATCTCAAAACCATGGTAGAGCATCTCAGCTAGCACGTCTTGGAGGGTCATGTACGTGTGAGTACCGCGCCAGACATAATCGCGAGTGAATGAGCTCACGGCATATTTCTCTACAGCAGCCGAACCGTCGAGATACAGTCTTCCGCCGGGTTTCAGAACTTTCCAGACACTACGCGCAAATCTACGGTAGTTTGGTATGTGCTCAATTACGCCATACATGACAGCATGATCGTATGG
Organism: Phoma sp. ATCC 74077; assembly: GCA_033682645.1. Lineage (NCBI taxonomy): Eukaryota > Fungi > Ascomycota > Dothideomycetes > Pleosporales > Didymellaceae > Phoma > Phoma sp. ATCC 74077. Next base: position 393,944 of record JAWDJC010000005.1, on the reverse strand, counting down.
TTCCGTCGGCTTATGGTCGAGGAAATCCTCAAGAAAAACCTCACCGGGAAGATTCTGCTCCTCAATGAGACGGCTAATGAACTTATGCGAGTCTTTCGCAATGGTCAATGTCGTAACGTGTATTCCACGGGCACCGCAATACTGCGTTACGCCGCCCCATCCACCACCAATATCAAGTAGTCGCATACCAGCTTTAAGACCAAGTCCATGAAACATTAACTCAAGCTTATGTTCCGAAGCCTCTTCAATACTCTCGTCGGGCTTCCGAAAGAGCCCATGCGAGTAGAAACGGAAGCGTTTGTCGATGAAAGTCAGGTAAAAGTCGTCCCCACGACTGTAATGCTCGCTGACAGCCTTGGCGTTCATCTCCGTCGCTGTCCGAGCAAAGTCATAGAGGAATTGGATCTTTTGTCGCAATGGCATCTTATCCTGTACCCGCTCTCTTGCACCAAACAGAACTCCTATATCTCCGTCAACATCGATATCACCTCTTACAAAAGCCTCTGCAATGCTAAGCTCTGTCATTGGCGTCCGAAGGGCCTTCTTGGAGCGGAAGATTATGCGATAGCTAGGCTGGCCGCTACCAATCGAGTGAATTGCACCGCCTGGCAGTTGAATCTCACCCGGTATGTCGAGACTGGCTAGCAGTGGAGCAAGTCCTGTTCGGGGTAGCATGCTGCGAGAGTAACCAGGTGCCATGTTAGAAGCTGTATTCAAAATCAAACAAAGTCTGGACAAAGGTTTAGATCGAGCCGGACGGGTACCGAAATTGGGCGGAAAGTGGGCATAGCAGACTAAATACTGTGGTATCAGGCAAAAGTTTCGTCAGCGGTCAACGCGGTCGCTAAGTCTTCACAAAAGGCACGCCATTCCCTATTAACTTGTTGTAAACGAAGCAGAGGGCCTAAAATTGCATTGTTTGCGAGTATGACGCTGCTTATAGGAGCAAATCATGAACGCACGGTTTTATCCTTGCTCATCCCTGTCAGAAGGGCCCACCCTCTTGCGAGAAAGGATAAGTCAGAGCTAGGTCCTGTGTTCGAAGTTATAAAACAACAGCAACAAATAAAGAAATAACTAAATAAAAGCGTTCTAATAACTGATAAGAGGAGGAAGGCTTATAAGAAAATGGTAGCTTTCTTTAGGGGTTGCGTTGATGTTCTAATGCGACGAGCCTGCCGGCTTAAATCGGAGGATTTCTTACGTTTGAGAGCTTGCATGATACCATAGTAGCGCCGACGGAAGCTCACGTGTCCTTAATTCCGCCCGGGCGGGGTTGTGCAGATTTCCGTTCCTGGCACATTGAGACAGCAAAACCGCAATTTCTGCTAATTCACCCTTTACGGTGTCTTAATAGACGGCGGACCAGACAGGAAATGTGTGTTCAGGATCCTATGGTCGTATGTGAGGTCAAATTTGAGGTATACACACAAACGCGATACTTAGACAGAGCAGTAGATGATTAAGTTTAAGCACCTACAATTAAAGCAACGATACCTAATACTAGGACGAGAGGACACGTATGAATGGTTGTATGTTGAAGCAATGTATGCTTTCACTCGCACGGGGTCACAAGGACCAAACTCTCATCATACCCAATCTCCTCCGCTCGCCAGCAAAAGGCTGGATTATACTCATCAGGAGACGTAAGTATACGATAGTGCGCTAACCGAGAGCCGCCGTATCTAGAAATTATTGCCGCTTGGCTGAGCCGCTAATGCGCATCAAAAGGGACGCAGCAGAGCAAATGAAGCGTAGCAAATCTCGAACCGAGGGTGGTTATATTGGAGGTTCGTTTATCGGAAAAGCCGCCGGGTCCCCAACCCGGGGCAGCCTGCCTTTGAATGATCGATATCGATACGACAGATACCAATTCAAACGACGGCGGTTCGCAACAAACCTAGACTTACGTTAGGTAGAGCCACTTGCGAGGTCTTCGAAGGTACCCTCCTCGCTATCAGCACTCTACGTCCTATCGTATCACTGACTCTCATATATATGATCATTATTGAACTCTCAGTAACACACGACGGTCTCATGTTACGTATGCAACCTTTTGCCTACAAAATTAAGGCGCACATAAGTAGCCTAGTGCGTGGTTTCAGCCACTCTAGAAAGTCAAATGTAGCTTTAATTCACCGCCACTTGCAAGAGGTGGTCGATCCGTGCCTGAAAAGGGTTACGAGGGTCTAAGCTTTGGGACGAAATGTGTGGGGAGGTCGCGCGGAGGCGTTTGCGCGCCTTGACCCTTGACCTGGAAGATACCGAGAGGTTTCAGACCAAATCGAGATATTGGCAGAAGATCGGCACCGGAAACTATGCATCGGGAACGGGCTGCACAACGAGAACGTGAACGGGGCCCATGGGAGCCAGACCACACTCCAATCTTGCGTCCTTGGCTGAGCTATCTCGTTAGAATGGATGAATCGAAAAGGCTTTGAAAATAGGTGGACAATCTGCCAAACGACCGGTAGACAACCTTTTTACCATATATTTGTGAAAACTACGTAGGTAGAATTAATTCAGGATATGGGTGCCTCTTTGGCGCGTACTGCATCGACCTCACCACATAAAAGCATGCGCTCCTCGCTGATCCACGCTTCCTACCTCTTATCACCTAAAATTTCGATGCGGGCTTGAGCTTAGACTCGGGTTTTGGGGTTGTTGACGATTCATGCATTGGAATCAGGATCTCGATGTAAAATAGATAACAAACGAAGAACACCTCCACTAGGGAAAACTCCTCAACGACAGCTCAATTGAGCTCAGCCTCCAAGTCTCCATCTCTAATCGATGAAGCTATTATTTTTTCATCCTCAAAATTAATTATGATTATCGGTGCCCGATCTTTATGACATGATGATGTGAAATCCGACCGGGCACTTTCCATGGCCGCCGTCAGCCTGGGTAAACGAGAGCGTGGTATCATTGCTGCAGATGCTACCACCAACGCTAGCGAAGTCTTGACCAGGTTTGTAGTCGCATGGGCCGCCACCGAGGCGGTACGCATTGCCGAGCTTGATCAGTGGCGCATCCGTGAACGGAGGACTCAGCGGGGGCTGGTTGTTCCATGTCGTTTGTCCCGAAACTGGAAATCTCACACCGAGGTTGCCCTGAAAAATGATGTTGCCGGGTCCCTTTTCATACTCTTCTTCGCCGCAACCGCCGAGGAAGAGTACTAGACTGCAGGTTTTGTTCTGGGCTGAAGCAGGGATGTCGAAACGAGTGAGCGTGCATTTGTCGTGGGGCGTGACGATTGCTGACTGGCCGGCGGGGAAGGCTTTGTTGGGCTTCTTTTGAGAGACAGGCAACAGGAAGGTCGGCGAGAGGGTGCCCGGTGGAAGTTGGCCAGTTGGAGCTACCTGGGGGATGGTAGGGCATTGCCCATTTCGGAGAGCAAGACCTGCAGGAGCGGCTAGAGAGAAAGAGACGAGCGTGGCGAGGAGAGCGAATGACTTCATCTTGATGAGGATAGTATTATTACTACAAAAACTTAAAGAGGCCGTGAGAATGTTAAGGCGGGGAAACGAAAGAGCGTAGTGCCGGGTGAGTACGGAAAATCTGAACAAGCCCTACACGACTTTATAGGAAAATCGAAGAAGACATGGAGCCATCTCTTAGATATGAAGATCGCCAAGGCACATCCGACGGAATAAGCTTATCAAGACATAGGCTTAACGATGCGCCACGGGCACGCAGTGCTCTTGAATATCAAGGTTTAATACGAAGAAGCTGGGAGGGAGGGGTCTCGTGTAGGTTCCGCGAACCAAGGAGAACGTTCCTGTTCCGAGGTTCAGCTCGCGTGGGAGCTAGGGCTGACAAGGTGGCTGCCCATTTAACCCCTTTAATCTCCAACACGAGAACCGTTAAAACGCCACAATACCAGAATATCTTACCCCCTGCACCAAACGCTAGCTGTTCACGGTGTTGTATTGATAACGCGCGCAACAAGACAAATGAGAATTGAAAGAGATCGGTGACGCGAGAACGATGCAGGAGTTGCAGACGGCCTCTGGGGCTCTATGACCCTAAATGGAACGCATACCGGGCTCGAAAGTGATCGGGTGAGGCTCTGATTGCTGTTTTCTGATTTGTGCACAATGGCCGGTGAAAGTCGAGGTACAGCTCCCGGGGTAGTTTGTGGGGGCTGAAGCGCGAAAACCAAATCTGGATTCCGAGTACGAACAACATGCGAGTGACCCCAGCGCAGCACCTACAACAGATAGCGGACAGGCAAGAGAGCTTGCTGTCAAAATTCTATGGTCATATGCAAAAGGTACTCTCTGAATAAAATAGAATATCCTAAACTTCCAAGGACGTAGTGGAGATAGTACGGTGTCGATGCATCCATTACCCGACTCGAAATAGTCCCTTTATCGACCAATAGATCATGGACCATCGTACATACGACTATGACATCGCGATAGATTTCCAGAGAAGTGATTAGGAAGAGATGAACATTGGGAATCGAGCTCGCTTCACCCACACCAACCCCACGCTTTGTGGATTGACCATCTCATGTAACATGTGACCTTCGTGATCGACTTTCAAGCTGCTTGCCCATGCTCGCGCTTGTGCTTGTTTCATGCTTTCTCCTTGTTCAGGTACGATTTCCAATCTCCAATCCCTAAACAATGCGGCCAACACAGCAACGAGCTCGACTTGCGACCACATATAAAGCTGCCATGGATTACCAAAAATAGTCGAGCGGTCTTTGTAGCTACAACACCTTCTTCCATTCCTCTTGCTTTCGCATCATAGCGACTCCCCCGATCTTAACATGAACAAGAAGGGGCTCTCTCAGACGGCATAATCTTTCCTCAGGGCTCATAGCGTACACTATTAACCCGTAAAGTTATACTGCTACCGGTTTCTATCCTATAGAACGTCCGCGTCAGCTCTAGGAAGCTCCAGTCCATCGTGCGGGTAGCAGTTTTTGTCAGGTAAAATCATCTTCGGCACCAGCAACCAAGCCGAAAAATCATGGTTATCCATCTATCACTTTGTCAAGTCTGCAGTTAGTAAGTAGCATATTCATGCAGCTCATGGCCTTCCCGATGAAACTCTGTAGCCTTACTATTCAACTACCTCTCTTCTTTCCGCATTCTATTCACCCCTAAGACACTCCCTAAGGAAGACGAGTTTTATCGGGACGAAGATAAGCAATGCCCTTTTACGCCCCAGAATAAGCATATCTAGGCTCGCGCGAAATACTTCCAAAAATATGCCTTGCAGTGCGATGAGAAAATGACACTTTGATAGCCAAGGTCAATAGTGCTGGAGAAGAAAGCATAGAGTATCCGTTGGGAGAAATAAAACTACACAGCATCGAGTCGCAAGAGGCGGATGGAACTCCATCGCAGTGGCTGCCAACGCTCAATTTCCATGGCTATTGGGCGATATGTACTGCATGGATGAACAAGGGCGCATGAAGGATTGGCTGAATTTTATGGGCACGTTTTACAGTGGCTAGGTTGGCAATTCAAAGCAAAACATTATAAAAATATACTACGATTCTCAGAGATGAAGGCCATAACAAAGCAATGTTAGGTATTGTAGCAGAATCATGCCAGATCTTTGTCCGTCATGGTTTGCTGCTAGCACTCCTCATTCTTGCACAAATCAACTTCGCCTCGAGATTGACCCGTGCCCTAGACGAAGATGAGAGAAGTCATCTCGAATCGACTAGCGATAGTGTCCCGTTGAGCTCCTATGCAAGGCTATCCTCATACTTTAGACAGAATAGCAGGATTGTAGATGTAATACTACTCCGCTTTAGGCGCTATTTCTCCAAGCAGGCTGTCCGGGGACGGTGGCTGGTGGCGACTGATTGGAACATAGCCGCACAGCTCATCGTCCTCGAGTAGAGTGGGGCAACAGTTTGATAAGCTCAGCGACTAGTTATGTACATTTGGTAAGATCAGAGTGGACTTCATTGGCGACACACGAATAAGCTCTCAACGTCGCCAATGAAGGGGTAGATGGCCAGAAATGTCGGTCTCGTGGTGACCTGTGCCTGTCCATTGGCTGTTACTCGCGCTAGAATCGTAAGCACCAAACAGCATTTGAGCTCTGGTCTAATCTTTCTTCCTATGCTCTTTTACGCTCAGTGAGCCTCGTACATCTCCATTTCGGAAGAGCTAAAATACAAATTGTAGTATACAAGGGCACAAGTAGTTATGGTTTGTGTTCTGATCAGCACCATTCCTCTTCTCGGCATGTGATGCGTTTCCTCCCGGGGATGTTCGTGAGTCGGTAACAGAGCTTGAGAGTTGCCTTCAACGCTGTCAGCTAAGCGACAGGAGATTATCCAAACCTGATACTTGCCCTGGCGGCGAACTTTTAACTTGGTCCAGATGATCTTAGAGAACACGACGAGTAGAGGAACGAAAATATGCACAAATAGAGTGATGAGACCTATACGCGCTTCAAGTGACCAATTTGACATGTTCGTGGAAGCTTTTATGGAGCAAAAGGCGGAGTTAGGGAGTTGATATTGATTCGATGGGCCGAAACAAGCTTTGCAATGATCAGATAATTACACTCAAGAGCCTGGGACTGTAGGATCAGCATATCCTCTTTTCTATTCTCAAGGGCCAGTTTTGGTTGCGGCTCAGTACAGACTATGGTTTTGCTTCCAATAATTTAAGGAACGTCTGGGATACTGGGTGTAAGGCGCACTGCGACCTGCGACAGAATCTGGTAAACTGGAAAGGATCTAGACAATTTCGGACTTGACTCCTTGCGAAACGTGGTGGACTTAAGCTGGAAGGTGAGCAGGCAGAACTAGCGCTTTCTGATTGGGTCAATGTGGCCGCTGCTAATCCCCCGTCGCTTAGATTGCGCCCCTCCATTGCAGTCCCGCCACGCGCTTCATATGCTCACAGCCAGAGGTCCAATACCCCCGTATTTAACAATTACACAGCCTCTCCTAGTCAAATGTGTTCTAAAAATCTAACTGGTAGCGCATGGGCCTCGCACGGCGGAATAACTGCATCGCATTTCTTAGTACGAACAGGGTCTGAGATCGAATTCTCATCATCAAACACCAAAAAAATGCTCAAAATCTGGTAAGTAGTCCAGATTCTGGAATTTGACCATTTTCTTGAGACAGGAAATTGTTACGTGGCGCTGCATGGCTGACGTCCTTCTCGGTTCATCCAAGCGGTCATTGGTTGCCCGAAAGGCACGGCAGAGCACACCGGTCAGAGAGAATGCAAGCCAAGCCGAAACTCACCCACGCAGTTCCAGAATCTGGATTCACCGCATGCGCAGCTTTCACAGCTCAGATTCGCGGTTTTCTGAGGAGCCGCACCAGTGATGACAGCTATATCATCCTCCGCTGCAGTTCGTGTTTTGCCTTAAAGTCATTCTCGGCTTGCTTCAGACTCAGCCCTCTTGTTGAACACGCCTTCATATAGATAACCTCCCCACTAAGCTAGTATCATTTCGAGAATGGCGGACCGGAGCTCAAAGCCCAATTTGCGTCGCCCAAGGGTGCCTCAGGCTCAGTGGGATGAACACAAGGAAAGGATCAAGAAACTGTATTTGACAGAAAATCAGAGCCTCGAGGGACCCAATGGTGTTATCCAAGACATGAAGCGATATGGTTTACATGCGAGGTAAGCTACAACTGCAGCACCAATGATCCACGCGAGTTCGTCGGATAGAAATCAAGCACTCCCATATTAGCAGATTATGTTGTCCAATACGCAACGTACTATAGGGACTGAACACAGAAGAGTGTTGACTTCCACTAGCAAACCACAATATGAGACCCAGTTTAAGCGTTGGGGATTCCGGAAGAAACTTACCCGGCAGGCATGGCACGTTATCGGACATGTCATTCAACGTCGAAAAGAAGTAGGCCGTACTAGTCAGGTCTATGCTTACGGGGTATTGATTCCGAGTGAGAAAGTGAAGAAGGAGACGGCTCGATACAAACTTTGCAGTGTTGAAGAAGAAAGTTGCATGAAGGATGCACTACCGGAAGGCGTCACGATTCAGTCTCTCCCTTCACGAGCAGAAACCTCAGTAACGGACTCGGATTCGGACGAAGACGCCGATCCCAACTTATCGCTCGCCGGTTGTACCTTGATAGGGAGCTCATTCGAGAGAGGCCAGGCTGTACACTCAGATACCGATCTCGACTTCGCCATTGCAATGGATGAACCTCTAACAGGACGATATATTGGCTTTCCGTCTTCTCTCAACAAATCTTACAGCCAGATACAAAGCCTCGGTGAATGGGCTCTCATCCCATCGCCATTACCATCGCCATCCGCCCAATTCGAAATCGACGCTAATTGTGTATTGTCGGGTTTTCGATGCACCGAGGATGTACTATGGAATAATCCCCAGTTGATGGATAGCACAATCCCAACGAGTACAATCACGCTACTAGAGTGTCTTGACGACTCATTATTCCGCGGATTTCGATCGTTATTTACGAGCACTGTCCCAGAGATCCAGTCTTCCATCGGCAGGGCCATGCCTCTACTCCCGTGGAAGGCGAAACATGAACTTCAGAAATCATCAGTGCATATCGTAATTGTCAAGCAGATCTTGTATCTCCTCATGAACAACTTCGCTGGCGCCGATTATGCCGCTTTCGATGTCCTTTTCGAGCAGGTCAGGCAATTCTCTCTTTCACAGATGGAAGCTATTCTGGACGCCATACCAGCTCCCTATACCGAAGCACTTCAGCAGAGTATCCTTACTATTGCGATCAAATCAAATGTTCCATTGATCGTGAGAATCCTTCTCAAACGAGGATTAGATGTTAATAGGGTTACTTGTCGCTTCGCTGGCCGTTTGTTTTCGCCGCTCGGCCTAGCATGTAAATTCCACTGCCTTGAAATCGTCAACAATCTCATCAATGTAGATGCTGATGTCAATGGAATGGGTTTCCCTTCCCCCATGAACCACTTGATAGAATCTGCTTTCGACAAAATGGTCAGAGAAGAAGAGTTACCGGCCGTTACTGTTACTTGTGATATCCTGAGAAGCTTATTGATAGCCGGGGCCAGAGTCGGGGGGGAAGTATTAGCAAGACCTCAATTTTGGAAGACCAATTCGGTACTCGATGTATACATACGGTATACACGGTTTCCAGTCCATTTCCCAATTATCAACCACCTTGAGGCCGCTTTGAAGCATGCGATGCATATTACAGATCATGGTCGAGCTAGTTCCGCCATCAAGCTGATGCTCGGATGTGAACTTCGCTATGAGCTGTCTTTGAATCACCAGTTTCTTGCTGCTTGTCTATCAGCGCTGCACCTTGCCTCCTATCAGGGCAATGCAAGTCTAGTCGACTATTTCCTGGTGGCAGGATTGGCCCCAGATTCGGACAGCCTGTGCGAAGCAGTTCGTGGTAACAATTTGAGCATTGCTATGAAGTACCTCGAAGCTGGTGTGCCGATTGATTGCTATTGTCATCTAAGGGATCACCCTTACCCAGGCGATCTCCCCGTTGACTGCGATAAATATCTGCTTGAAAACCTCTATATTCACCTCAGTGGATTTACAACTCCATTGGCTGAGGCTATAAGATGGAACCATAAAAAATTCATCGAACTATTTGAAGAGAAGGAAACAGTAACCAATTTTGAGAGCTTCCAAGCAACTCTTTTGGCGGCAGCCGAAGTAGGCAACGTTGCGATGATCCGATTACTGCTAGGATTGGCAGTTTCAAAACCGTATCTCATATTACGAGAATCAGGACCGCTGAGTTCATGCGTATCTATCGCTACTTTAGGGCAACACGAAGAGATCATCGAGTTGCTGATGAACGCAGGCATACGTCCACATTACGATAGTCTCATTGCAGCCATTTTTGTACGCAACGAAAGACTTGTTCACTCATTTCTCGATGCGGCAGTCACCGTTGGTCATGGGAATCTGCTTTATTATGCTGTTCGCTGGGGGAATGTAAACGTCATCAAGCAACTTCTACATGTTGGCGCTCCGATTAACCGATTTGACTCCTTGCATGTGGGATTCTTGGACTTGTCAGAGTCAAAAAGCAAACGCTACATCCAATTACCTCTGACAGAGGCTATTTCTCAAGGACTCCACGAAATTGCTCGATTACTCCTTGAAAATGGAGCTAAAGTCAACAAATATGAATCGACCAACCGCTCTCCCCTTACCATTGCTATAGAGTGTGGCAACGAACCTTTTGCGTACGAGTTGTTGCTTGCTCGTGGCGCAGATCCAAATGATTCTGAGGCACTACTGGCTGCTGTATCACGGTCGATCGATATGACTGAAGCTATTCTCGAAGAGTTCTGTCGGCGTTATCCGAAGGGTGACAAGTACTTCGCTAGCAAAGCTCTTCGCAAGGCGATTCAAGATGAGAACTTGATGATCGTACGCAGGCTTGTGAAGTACACTGATCTCAATTGTAAGGACTTCTCAGAGAATAAACAGTTTGGAGGAGATAATAATGTGTATTTCTTAACACTCCTAGGAGAAGGAATCGTTACGCGGAACATCAGCATCGTCCGCATTCTTCTTGACTCGGGCGGAGATCCGAATAGTACAGTTGCGACGAACCTTCCAATTCCATATCGAGGCAGATGGACTGCCCTATCACAAGCAATATTCGCTGGGGAGCTTGCCATTGTCAAGCTCTTGCACAACAGTGGCGCCGATATTCAATTCAGCGCAACTCTTGGGATCACACATACGTCGCTTCAACTTGCAGTTGAGTTAGGTCTTCTTGATATGGTTCACTACTTGCTTGACCATGGAGTCGATGTTAATGCTCCATCTTGCATCTGGGGAGCTGGTACTGCTCTTCAAATGGCCGCCAAAACAGGCAACGTCAGCATCGCAGAACTACTCATCGAGAAAGGCGCGAACATCAATGCTCCGGGGAGCAAGTATGAAGGGAGAACAGCATTTGAAAGCGCTGCTGAACATGGACGAATGGAAATGTTACTATTGCTGTACCATAAGGGTGTCGACATTGTCTCAGATGGTGGCAATCAAGTTCGAAGAGCGATGGATTTCGCGGAGAGGAATGGTCAACCGGCTGCGAAAAGTTTGGTTAAGATGCTTGCAGAAACACCAAGGTTAAATGCCAGTTCTGATGAGCGACCGACAGCTTTATCATTGCTCGATGCAAATTGGATGGACTAGAGCGTTCATGACATCGCTTCACTCCATGCGGCTCTAGCTCAACTCTTGTGGACTGGCTTCGCAACATAGTAATAGCACTAAGAATACGAGGTTTTCATCATTGATGAATGTTTAGATCAGACCAGCGTATTTGTACGCTGCGCAAGGAAAATTCAGAGGAGCAAGCATGGGAGGTAGTTGAAGTGAATGAGGATTATGTCGACTGATTGTGACTGCTAGCCGTACTAGTCGCTAACGCAACCACAACTAGGCGAATGTTTTTCGAGTTTACATTGCAAGTGCCGGTTGTGATGCTGGCTACACGGAGATGGGCACCGCTTTGCGGGTCCTTGCGATTTACAGCGCTAGCCACATTGTCTCCACGCCGACGTTTCCTGTGGAAAGAGAATTAATCCAGCCGATGAGCATGATTCAGCACACGATGCTAATCTTCTCGTATAAGAGTATCTTCTACAGACTTTCAATTGATAAATAACCTCAGACAAGTTCAAAAACTTCCTACATTATGAGCATCCTGCTCACAAACTGACTGATCATGGCAACTCTGAAATATCTCAAGATCGCGACTCTTTTATTATTCTCTTTGACCCATGGCCATCTCACTGGGTCGAAACATGATGACTTGCTAGTACGCACAGATCTTTTCGCTGTGAAAGGGTTATCTTGGCCAAACTCTACAGAAGTTCGTTTCTCTAGTAGCATTCCCTGTGCTGAGCCTCCAGTCAGCTCAGCCCGTTTTCGACTACCGATTACCAAGAGTCCTACAAAACAGGCAATCGGTGTATCGTGATTTAGACGATCATGCATCCAGTATAACAATGGCCGGAATACAGTATATTCTGAGTTTTTCAAGGGGTTTTTTCTCAGTCCCGCTCAGGAACAAAGCGAAGATTGTTTGACCTTGAATATCTGGACTCTTAGAAGAAAAGATGAAGCTGAACTGTTGCCAGTCATGATCTGGATTCATTCATGGCGGTGGATTCATATCGGAGAAAGCGCGAGCCCCAACAAGTACGCGGATCGACTTGCGGAGGATCAGAATGTTGTTGTGGTAGCTTTGAAGTAATCCTACAATCTCTATATTGAAAATCCTTTCTGATATCGCCAGCTATCGACTCAACATCTTCGGATACCCAAATCTGCGGCCTTGGATGACAAGAATCTGAACCCTGATTTGCTTGATCATCGCAAAGCAGTCGTATGATTCTGTTCGGACAACAAGTAGGGTATTACAGCCCCTTTAGTGGAATGGCTGTTGACAGATATGCCTATGCATACCCTGAATATCCCATCGTGAAAGGCTTCATTGCGCAATCTGGTACATCCGCCGGCAAAACTCTAACGACGGGACCTCTACAAACTTCACGCCTCACAGGTAGGCTTTTCATCAACGAACAAGGATGAGTAGTTCTCCAGCATGTAAAAGGTAGTTGCAAAGCCCATAATCGAAGTGTTGAACAGATACAATGCATCTGCGAACGGTGGGAAGTCGCTATTTTCCAACCCTCACTGGACGATATCATAAGCTTTTCTAACTACACTGATCTGAGAATTCGTGGTCGTTTGGAAAACTTCTCACTATTCTGTCCCAAGTCAACAACAAAAGTACATCACTGGTCCCTTACAATCCAGCTGGGCCGAGTCAAACTGCTGGAGATACACGAAGCATTGCCACATGTCCGGATGCACAAAAAGCCATGTAATTTATCCCCTTCACTTTCACTTCCAAGGATAATCCGTCTGTTTAGTGCTCGAAAGAACTTCAAAGTCCCCATATGGCATGCTCGCTACTTCAGAGAATGGCCGAATTTGAATCCGATCCATGCCTTCATGCATACCACTCTTCCGATATTCCAATGGTCTTTGGTACTTCCGACCTCCTCGGACCTGATACGCCGGCCGAACTTGAGACGTCAAAGTACATCCAAAATGCGTGAGCAGCATTTGCGAGAGAACCAGAGAATGGTCTGGATTGGCCAACGTATGATTCGAACTCTGACACGCTGATTAAGTTAGGATTTGAGAACAATACACAAGCTGTGCTGGGACAAGGTAATGAATTCGGTGGGCAATGTTAGACAAGAGCGATTGTGCCGACTGGAACTCACAACACAGCCAAGGCAATGCACATGATAAAACACAGCAAAAGACATTACATTACTATTGCCTTTCCTTTGCATCATTTACAAGCTCTCCAGCACTATACTATCCCACAGCCACCCACGCCACTGCATCGCCTTCTCCACCTTAACATCAATCCTATTATCACCTTTCTTAAGCCCCTCCTTCGCAACCGGAAACTCCAGCAACCGCCACTCACCAGCTCTCGTTGCTCCACGATACGTATCCTGACTGCTCACCAAACTCGCGCTCGTGATATTCCCAACTTGCACGTCATTGAGCAAGATAGTCGCGCTAGTACCCTGTGAGAATCCCGCGAGCGAGACGGTCAGTTTGGAAGCGGAGGGAGTAGATTTGACAGGGAAGACGATGCTCCACGTTCCGTTGAGGGCTTGGCCGAAACACCAGTCCTCGGTCTTGCTTTTGCCAACGGTGTAGGTGAGGTTTGCGGGGCACTTGGAGATGCGGCCGTGTTCGAAGGGTGTGGGGCCACTGAGCTTGAAGCCGTCTGTCTTTCGGTCGAAGTCGCCGATTTGGAAGATGCGGTTCTTCTTGTCAGTGACTTTCCAGGTCAGCTCTTTGAGGTTGGTGTTCTTTCCTTCCTTGATGACTACGTCATTTTGCGTGAAGTTTGTGATTACGTCGGCGATCTTGCCGCCGTTGCCCCATGCGTAGAGCGCGTATGTGCCCGTGCGGATGTCGTGAATGTCGAATTTACCACTCGCGTCGGCGTACGTGGTGTAGTAGTAGTCTTTGCCCTGGTCGAGCGTGGAGATAGTGGAATTGTTGTTGTCACCGAGGAAGACGGCTGCTCCGGCAGCAGGTCGACCATCACTGAGAACCAGCTTGCCTTGCATATTGCCTCGGGACTGGTACGCCTTGTCCTCGAACCACTTGTATGGCCATGCGGCCTCCTCCTTCTTAGCGCGCCTTGCTGCATCATCCTTAGATCCGTCGTTGAGGTACCATAACCAAGGGCCCCATACTTTGCCATCAGCGAAAGCGTCACGCGAGACTGCTTGGTAATGAGTCCCATGGATCATGTTGAGTTGTACTGCGTCGCCGCTCTGGGATTCGCGATGAACCTACAGCAGTCAGCCTCTAATTCCCATCTCATATTACGCAAGACAGGTAGCATACCATGAGTTCCTGCTTCAGCTGATCTCCATTATAATAGTCCTTCCCAGGGTTGAAGTACCAGCTGCCCACTTCATCACCGTAAACACCGTAGAAATCCTGATCCCTGATAAATGCGCTCCAATCATATTTCGTCAAGAATGAACCATCAGCCTTCTGCCATGTCTCATCTTGAACATTAGTGGCGCCAAGGTACTCTTCGAGAGCCGGAAGTACATCGTCCTTGACGTTCGTACGCCCACGCGGGAAAGAGGCGTTGTCTAGACGCCACAATGTACGGAATTCACCAAGCGTTGGCAGTGCATGGTTGACGAAGTACTGGTATGCACCTGGAAGGTCGTCGTAGATCACCCAGTGGAAGTCGCCTTCGTTAGCAGTGAATTTGACATTGATCCAGTCGTTGCCTGAGTCTGCAATGGCGGCAGATGTCCAATTGAGGTCGGAAGCAGCTCCATCTGAAATATTCATTAGCCAATTGCTTGAGCACCGATGTCCTGATACTGGAGTGATGTGACATACTGTAGCTCACGTAGTGGCCAACTGCATTGCCGACTCTGTCGCTTTCCTTATAAAAGAGTTTATTCGCATATTGTCGATTCTGGGTAACATTCCAAATCTGGTTGCCGAGGACCCAAGTCGAGTTCCCAAGGTCTTTCAGAAAGCTCTTGGGCTTCTTTGCACGCTCTTCAACTGGTGCTGCTACAGCGACAGCAGCGAGACCGAGGAACTTGAAGACACCCATTGCAACGTAGCAAATGCAATGTGATGCGCAATTGTGCTTGGCGATGAAGACATCGTAAGGGTGATCCACGAAAATATATATGATGACAGACGCGTGCGCGTGTGCAATATCGATCACTCTGGCTACTCGGTGAGGGCTACCCCGAGCTCATTACTAGATCTGGGGTCAGCGGGGTATTCTGGGGTCAACCCCGGGTAATACGATCGACTAAAACATTGTTCCTCAAATCAGCAAATTGCCAACGTGTGGCGAGTCAGTCGCTTCGTGCATGGTGCTCAGGAACGGGAAGGCGTTCATAACGGTCTGGGGCTGTGCCTGGTGTGCGGGAGCAGAAGTCCATGAAAGACGGCGCAGGTGCACGTATCCTAGGTCAGAAAGGACCGAATCGACCAGAATTAAGTTAGCCAGGCAGTGAACCTCGGTGTTTCGTGCTTTCCGATATGCGGGTAGATGGACGCGATGGGTTTGGGCGTGGTTGATGACAAGGCAGAGGTTGGGGAAATACGCGGGGCATCACCAACCTACTACGGAAGGATCAGAACATGAAGTCACCATGTGCATTGTGCATGGAACAGTCTACGCGAGTATACTCAGACATTAATTCCAGGCCTTTCTTAACAAGTCAGGTCTACTTAATCCTAGCTAAGAACCGGCGCGAAGCGTGTCGCGACTAGCTCATCTGCGAACAATAAGCTATTTATCCTCCATAGCCTTGGAAACAGCTTCCTTGGGGGTGTGCGTGCCCGAGTCAGTAGCTTTCTCGCCCTCGACCACCGAGATGGCTCCTGGACGTCGGCCACCCTTGCCAGTAACATCGCGCCACATGCCACCGAAATTCCTGGCTAAGCTGTCTCTGCCCTCCCAGAGCGGGTACACTCCAACAGCCATAGTCGAGCACATCAACCAGATAATACCAACAACGACCCAACCAGAGAAGAAAGACAAGCTGAAGATGTATCCGGTGCCGTAGAGCGGCATGGGCCAGAGGACAAGCAGGACAAGAGTCATGGTAGCGGTAGTGATCTTAGCAATCTTGGAGGCGCGGAAGAGCTTGGCTTGCTCAACGGCTTCTTCTTCGGGCGAGAGGGCGATCTGGCGACCATGGACGGCCTCGAGATCCATATGCGCGGCCGCGGTGACGTCGGAGTCGTCAGTGAGGCGGATGTTCTTCATGGTGACCCAGTCGTAGTTGTCTGTGCCAAAGTCAGCATGCAACATCATTAGGTGTAGACAAGGACGACTTACCAACTCCAAAGATCAAAGTGAGAACTGGGATGAAAATGAGAGGAGACAGCAGAGCTACAACATTTCCAGCCAACATAGGGTTATTGGCGCCAGAGGTCGCAACAGTGATGACCCCGTCGTTAAGCTTTGAGGTAGTGACTAGCCATGCGATGATGCTGCAGCAGAGTCCCAAGACAGGACTAAGAGTTGCAGCCCAGAAGTTCTGACCCTTCCACATCAAGGTAAGGGTTGCTGGAAGAACCGCAGACGAGATAATGACGCCCATGAATACGTATAGCCAACCCATGCTATCGATGTGTTAGTATCAATTGGTAGAGTATCTTTGAGCAACTCACCTAATGCCTGCGTAGTACAATCCCGTAGAGAAAGCGGCCATGACCAGACCAAATCCACAAACACATACGTGAGAAGTATAGACGAGACGCCTGCCACTCGCCTGAGGATTAATATAAGTACCGTAAATGTCGTAACTTAAGATAGACGACACAGCAATGAGCTGCGCGGAGAAAGCGCTAGTGACGGCCATGAACACTATCAAAAGAGTTGCAACTGCGCCGCCAGATCCGAGGAGGGCAACAGCGGCATACGGAAGCGTAAGGCCCGCGCTGATAGATGCTTCGTCCATGCCGTTAGGGTAGGTCGGGAAATACTCGCTGTTCTGGAGCGCAAGAGCTGCGAGACCCATGGTCGTCGCGCAGAGCCACTATTTCAATTTTGAGCCAAATGTTTGACACCAGGACGTATATGACTTACCGGAATCGCAAACCAACTGAGACCTCCAATGATATATCCAGGAAGAGCATGCACTGGGGAAGCAGCGATAGCCTTGTTGTAGTCTAATAGAAGTCAGTATCTTTTGACATCTTCAATAAAACGCCTGAACACCTTCAGGCACCTTCATCACCTCCTCAACGTTATGTACTTACATCCGTTGTCCATGAAAACAGTCCCTATATCGGTTGTTAGCACTATGACCACGGCAATTTGCAGTGACAAGCATACCGAAATTTCCAATGATGTTAATCACGAAGAAGATAGCACCATCTTTGCTTCGAAGTGTAAGATAGCTTCCACCAGCATTTCCTGGGACAGGAGCATGAATTGCAAGATCCTGCAGACGATCGTACACAGCTTTTGGCGAACCAAGCCTGTCACCGGTGGCGTAGGTCGTAAAGGCAAATGTCAGGAGAATGATAAGTAGAATGACCGTGTGGACATAGTCCGTAAGGAAAGTAGCCTTGATACCACCGAACATGGTATAGATAACGACACCCAATGGCAGCAAGAAGCAGGCCGCTGCGGTGGGGACACCAGTTAGGGAGTTTATGACAGCCGATCCGCCGGTCAGCAACATCGCTGTGACTAGGATGTTGGTGAAGAGGCCGAAGGTGATGTACACGAAGTGAGTAGCCTTTCCGTAGCGAGCTCGAACTGCTTCGAGGAATGTCTAGCATCTGGTCAGATATATGCATTCCCCGTAGTTGTAACGGGTCGCTTACATGAGCATTCGGCGCTCGTCTTTTCAATTCAATCGCAACAGTCGCAAAAAGCAAAATCTGAACAGTAGCGCCAGCTGCGTACCAAAGTGGTCCAGATACACCTGTGGACCATTAGCACGTGCCAACTTGGAAGCATAGCTGTGTGAGGTACCATAGCGGAAAGCAATAGAAGAGCTCTGCAAGAGTGTGGCAGCCCAAGTCCACGACGAGACAACAGCACTGGCTACGAGACCAGACTTGACCGTGCGACCAGCAGTTGAGAACATTTCTGAGGTTTGCAATTCATTGTTGTAACGTTTGAGGACCCATGTTGTGAAGACCTTGATACCTTAACATCAGCTTCTGATCCGTTATGAAGCACATCAAAGATGAGAACATACCATGCCAAGAGCAAAGAGAAATCCGACACCAAGAACGATGCCATATCCCCAAGCCTGTCCCAAGGGAGATGCCGAAGGGCCAACTGGTGTGCCGCCGCCTGCCATGTTGATAGATGTCGCGTGCTCCAATTCCAAGCTTCAGCTTAATCGTTCAGCCCAACCCGACGGGACACGCTCAATATCTATACCCCAAAGGCGTCCCCACATCTTCTCTTTCTCCTCAGGCCCATGCTTCGGTCCCAAGGCTGCTATCTCGAACATCTTCAAATGCACACAACAGATATCTTCGCCTCTTACGCATCGAGCCATCTCATTGGCCACAGATAGCCAGACGTTGAAACTAGGAAACGCTTAACGAACGCTGGGGCTAGATGGAAAAAGTCGTTTCAGCGACTTTGTTGCTTGTATTGGTAACATGGCAACTTCGTAGGGCTACTATGCCTCTTGGCGAGCTGGGCGCTGCGGGATTGCTTCGCTTGCGCTGATAAGAGACGGCCCGTGGTCGAAGGGATGCATAGTGGCGGCCGGCGGGAACTTGTGGGTGTGACGGAGCTTATTTTGTCAACGGTAATTTGCTCGGCTCGTGGGTCCACCTCTTAGTGACTTGTTTCAGCTCTGGGCGTGGAGATCTGCGTGTTTCTGTGAGGGAGTTGGGGTTGGTGGTTTTGGTGAGGTAAACACTAGATAGTAGATAAGCGTACTGGAGTTCGAACCAATCAGGATGCGCTGACGGTGGGCTCCGAAGTCGGCTATGTTGGTTGGGGTTCGAAGGTCATATTGCTTCTCCACGGGGGCTGCTTGACTTGCATTGCTTGTACTCGATTGCATCGACAAAGAGGCGAGATTGTGCGCTTTACCACGCGGGACAAAACGAATCCTTCCGTTACAGTTGGGATGGATGCGTCTTACTTTGACATCCCAAAGCTTCGAACAATACTGGCTTGAGGCCATACAGGAGCACCTGACAGCTGCAAGATGTTACCAAACTTGAACTATTGTCGCAGTCTAGGCCATCTATGCGCTGGCAAAGCAGATACGAAAAGACAATCCATTGGTACATCGAAGCAGCAATTGTGTACTTTCTTTTAACTCAATTGACCTCTATTCCGAGGCTAAAGGAGCCGACGTTAGCAACCAAACACATGCTATCTACCCAACCAGCCAATCTCAAATCTTATATCCGACCCCTAGCAATAAACCTCAGCGGAACATCCACGACCCTGGCCCTCAAAAACTCCGCACAATTCTTCCCCAGGAAATCCACACTAGTAGTACAACTCACCCCTCTATCAAGATGATCCTTGAGCAAAAAGTGAACAGCCTTCAAGCCCGGAAACTCGCATCTTTCCACCCTCCCACCTTTGTACTCGTCCGCAAGTAACTGCTTAACGAAGTCCGCTGAGAGAAGATTTTGCAGCCAGGCGTACTCGTCCTGGTAGCGCACCCAAAACCCAACGTTGCAGTCTGAGCCTTTGTCGCCAGACCGGGCGTGCACAATCGTGCCGAGCGGTGCGCGAACAGTTGCGCCGAAGGAGCTAAGATCCTTGGTGCTCGCAGTGATGTCTTGTGTAGGTTGGTGCTTTGCCCACGTCTTTGTCTCTGTTGGAGGCGGGATATTGACTACCTCGCCCGTTCCAAGATGGACTTGATGCGCGACCGCTGATTGCGGGAGAAGTGTTACATAGTACTCGAAACTCTCCTTGGGAAATGCTTGGCGCAGGTCTAGATGAGGCGTGGCTCCTGGGTATGCGCACATGATCGGATCGATACACGGTCGGACGAACTTCGCTGGTGCGAGATCCTCGGCTTTCCGCGCTTGTGCGACGACGCGGAAGTCGACTGTTGCGGCATTTTGATTCGTAGGATTCTCAGCGGGAGACCCTATTGTTTGGAACGAAAGTTTTGTGAAGTTGTGAACGTGGGGTGCCATTTGTGCACGGATTTGCTGCTCGATCATACGTGCTTTAGCGGGGATGTCGAGACCTGTGAGGAACCAGTGCACTTCTGCTTGGTAGATGGGCTTTGCTGTGATGCCAACTTTAGTTGTTGGAGGTGGCAACGCGCCCTTAACGCCTCGTAGGGCGACCCGGTTTGTAGACAGCTGCTCGAAGGATATGTCGTCCAGTATGGCGGTGACATCTGAGTTGTAGTACCAAGGTCCTTGGATCTCGTAAAGGAATTGTGAAGTGAGTGTGTTAACTGAGACTTCGCCTCCTGAGCCCTTGTTCTTAGTGACGACGATTTCACCCGAGTGTGATATCTCTACGATAGGATACCCAATGTTCGTCCAGCCCAAACATTCCAGATCCTTGAAGCCCGTGTAGTTACCACCCGTGCTGTACGACGAGCACTCTGAGAGATGACCAGCCACGAAGGTGTTTGCCAACTTGTCAAGGTCTGATCGTTGCCAGTTGTGCCACCAGTATGCGGCTCCTATCACAGGACTGGCGTCACTTACTCGCCCACATACCACAATGTCTGCACCCTTCTCGAGCGCCCTCGCAATGCCTAGTCCTCCAAGATACGCTTGCGCGTACATTGGCTCAAATTGCCAGTCGCCTAGCCTCTCCCCCGTGCAGATGTTCTCGAAAGGCGATTCGCCCCGCTTCTGCGCTTCGAGAAGCTGCGGCAGGACTTCGTCGCCAGAGATCCATGCAACGCTAAGGTTGAGACCTTTCGCCTTTACCATCTTCGTGACGACCTGGTGGAGCTTCTCTGTGTCGGACGCGCCTGCATTGACGGCGACTTTGATGCGGTATTTGGCAATGTAAGGTAGCGCAGGTTCGAGGGCTTCGAGGAAGGTGGGTTCGTATGCATCAATTTGACCTAAGTAATATTAGTGTATGACTTAGACTGGAGTTTTCTTAAGAGTTTTTACCAGTAAATTTCGCATTCGCACGTCCTGTCATGTTCCCTTCGCTCATCCAATCTCCAACCAATACATCGATGGGGTCATTCTCATAGTTCGATGCCAGCAAAGTCATCGCATTGCGACGGTCAGTCGTGGAGCCGGAGCATCCTGTCGTATGTCATTAAAGCTTGAACCATGGGAGTTTTGTTGCGAAAAAGTTTAACACACATACCAGCAATTCTAATAGCTCGTCTTGTTGTAGCCATGATGTCTGTTCAAGGAGGTTGGAGGATATCTGAAACTGCAGCTTCCGCTTCATTCACTCCAAGCTGATAGTTTGTTTGAAGCATTGCAGCCTCAAAACGCAAGATGACGAGCATGTTGGTACCTCGGGAGGATTCAAACAGCCTCGAGACTGCGGAGTCGAGTTGCGGCTGTCAGCGTGGAGACGCGGAAACCGAGGCGCGGAGAACGCGCCTTTCCTCTTCATTGCTAGCGTGTTATTGTCACGAAAAGCCACCTACAGCGGTTGCACATCACTTCACCTCCACACAATGTTTGTCTGGTTGAAGGTTGAGAGGCTCATGTATACAGTCACGAAAGGGTACATGAATGTATCGCAGTGAACTTGTCTATTCCATTGCTTCCTTAGAGCACTAGATGCTACTCCAACCATACACTTGCTCCAGTTAGGACGCGCCTACACTCTTTGAGAACTGTTTCCGCGCTGAATCCTCTCCCTGACTGCTCCCGCACCCTGATGATACCTGTTTTCACCGGGCATACCACGAACTACACTACCTCTCCTCGAACCAGGCACAGATCCACCCTGCTGCGTAAACGAGTTTGCCCTGGAGCCATACAAGCCGGGCAGGCTGCTCACTCTTCGACCACCGGTCTCTTCGCGAGCAGCACTTAGCTGCTGAGCGAAGGGGCTCTTCTTCCGGAGCTGAGGGCCCTTCCAGTAGATGACGTATACTGAGACAACTAACAATAGAGAAATAGCGAACAGGATCGTAGAGGCGTATGCTAGGTGGTACCTGCCACCGATGTTACTGTAAAATGGCGTGGCCGGCAATGTGAGCACACCGGCAAGGAAATCACGGGCCCATCCGTTACCACCTGTTGCTGATGCAGAGTAAGGACCGTAAGCGCAGATCATGTAGTCGATAGTAGCCATGTAGATGGCGTAGTTGGCAATACCAATAATCGCGGATCCGATTAACGAGCCGATCCAGTGAATTGGTGGGCCGGTTGACGTCCATGCGAAGATAATAAGACCAATAGGAAGGCAAGGCGCAGTGAACAGCAGCCACCAAAGTCGAGCTTCGTAATTCGCCTGCTCGTCGCCAGGGCGTTCACGACGAAGCCGCTCATTGCGTTTGATGGCCGGAAAGAAGGAGAACCAGGCCAGGAGGTATCCGATGCCGATGGGAACGAATGCTAGGCCGATTGAAAAAACTGCAAAATCCCATTGCTCGTACACAAGCGCGTATGACTGCAGAAACATGAAAATGATAGCGTCCGAAAATCCTGAGAGAAGAGACAAGACAAGCACGATAGGCTCAGTCAAGAACATGCGGAAGGGACGGGTCCACGTGATCAAAATCTCGCGCGCACTGAATCGTTCCGTGAATGTCTTAAGCTCGTTCGGACCCCAGATATTGACAGGCTTGCCATTCTTGTCACCCTCAGTACGTCGCTTCTTGGCGATGCGGTCCATCATGATGGTTGTGCGTGTTTCTGGAACGAGAATAGCGTGTGCGAGCTGGACGGCTCCACCGAAGATGAGCTGAATCCAAATGTTCCATCGCCATGCGAGGAATTGTTCAACAAAGCCGCCAACGATGGGACCGAAAATTGAGCCGCCGACTGATGAGAAGACAATGAACGCCTGAACTTGTGAGTATATATGATCATTTGTAAAAGAATATGTGTACATACCACAGCGTATTGCTGATCTACTGGTTCCCACATGTCTGCCACCATAGCTAATGTAACTGATCCGCCGGCCGTAGAAAGACCTCCTAGGGCTCGGCAAACAATAATGGTTGCAAAGTTGGGTGCAATGCCCACGGGGATCTGCCAAATGTTGACAAAAAAGAGACTAAGCTGGAGAATCGGCCACCGCCCGAGCTCCTCACTCCAGGGAGCCCACAGCTCACATCCAAACGCGTAGGTGATAAGAAATACAGCAGCACCAACACGTGCAGCCTGGGCGCTGACACCGAATTCGGATGATATACCGGTGACGGCATTACTATACAACGAGGTATTGAAGTTCATGCTGACTTGAACAAGGAAGATGACGGAAAGAATAGTCCACTTCTTCCATGTCGGAAATGAGAAGCCGAGTTCATCGTAGCAGTCTTCTTCGGTCATTTCGTAGCGGTCGTATGTGCCGTACTTTTCATAGTGCTTCCTATCCTCATCGTTTGTAGCAAGGCCCGAGGGGTCCTCGGCATGGTGTGCATCGTTTTCGGAGGTAGAGTCTTTCTTCTCTGCGTCGGCCGCCTCGTTGTCGAGAACGGTGTTTGCGTCGTGAACTTCGGGCCTGATCTCTGCCGCTGAAGCCATATTGTGTGAAGCGATGGCCTTCAGAGTGTATTATAGAGAATACAGAGAGCTCACTCAAGCTATCCCGCAGCTGTTTAAACAGTCGCGGAGAGCGGCGGATGAGGAGGGTGAAGGAGAAGCCGGGGTTAGTGACTATGAATGGATGTTGTGTCAGCGGGCGGGTATGGCTATCTTATAAACGGGGCCCCAGCAATGTCGCCAGGCCCGCAGTGCAGAATTGTGCGCATCACACGGCGCTCCAGCCGTCGAGACGTCATCTCACAGCCCTCAGGATGACAGAGTTTTGACGCTACCGTGTGATGGTGCTAGAAACCGTTGCAGAGGCGAGCCGTAGCCTCTCAGATGCAGCGAATGCAGTTGAATAGTGGGTCCAAGCTAAGCAGATACCGGCCGAGCGCGCGAGCCGGAAGAGGCGTATTATTGCCATAAGGTTGCCATCGGTGCACTACGTCATGCTTTCTTCCTCCATGAGCGGGGAGACCACCTGCTGACCACCTATTTCGAAGTAACAACTCGATCTCTTCAAGCCTTTTTGTCGTTTAACGCATCCCAAGACATGCGATTTTTAAGCCTCAATCAAGGCGGCCACAAGCACCGGTGATCGTGTGCGCCAAGCACCGCCAAAACTCTTAGTTCTCAAAGCGCCATCCTGACGTCATCTCGCCTTGAAACGACACCAACGAAACACGATGGACCTACGACATTCATCTGACACGCTTTGGTTCCGTATCCGACATCCGCATATTTTCCGAACGACTAGCGATGAGGCTGGACGCGCTCGCACTCGCGCTTTCACGACATCGTGGCGGTCGTGTGATCGGTTTGCCAGTTCCGGATATCCCTAGCGTTCGAAACTGACCCACACGCATCGCGACGCGCTCTCGTTGACCAAAAGTTCTCATGAGATGCAGATTCTGAAGCATTCGGAGAGTAAACATTATCGTCTAGGGCATCTGCAATAACTGCAATAAATTGCAGAGGACACGAAAGTTCTAAGCATGGCGAAGACTTCAGCTAGTGAAATTCACGATTACCTCGAGATGAGGCTCATTTCGAGTCAAGGCGCTATGAAAAATTGCAGTTACTGACTCGCTAGGGTATGTGATTCATGCCCTGCCAAGAAGCAACCTCAACTCCATGGGTCCTTTTTCGCTTGTTAGGTCCTCATTCAATGTGTTCATCCACTGAGTCTGTTCTCTGGCTTGTCGATCAAACGCTGCGGGATAAAGGAACCTATGGGTTCCTCTCATGGCACCGCATATCGTTGGTTGATTGAATCCCATCACCATATCCTATGCTCTTCTTAACTAAACCGGAAAAAGGCTTTGTCGGGGTTCAGACCTCAGTTACGAATAAAGTTATGATTCATTTTCGACTACTTGATGCCTGAGTTTTTCGTCCACTGGATCAACGACCTTGCAGAAAGAAGTGTTATAAGTCTACGTAAATCAAGATCTCAAGCGGGCTAAATCAAAAGCGAGGTTACGAAGGATAGTAGGGCGCACTCTCTGTCCTGCTTCGAGATCCTTGATGATGGTGTTCACGTTAGAATCTGTTCGAGGTCTATCGAGACTTCGTAGAATGGGTCGTGGAGACTACATGGTCATTAGACATTCTTTGTCGCTTTCGGGCACTAAAAGGGCGGGAAGCCGACAGTCCCAGCACTGCTCGCTTTGTTGATCTACCCTCATGGATCCAATTTGTCGAAGACTCAGCCGGGGGCAAGGGAGATGATGTGTTCAACGGCCGCAAGCTAGGCGACAGCTTTATGGGTCTTCCTGAAAAACACTCCTACTGTGCGGCTGGACGATTCTTGGGCTACAAACAAGCTAAGGTCGCATTTCCCGAGGTATCAGCAGCACCTGATATAGCTGACATCGTCTCTACCGAACTTCCCTATCCCAATCAAGATACGTCGTTGCAAGTAAGTGGCGTGGTGATTGGGTCCGTGGAATTCCGCACCGACCCATTCCCCGAAGGCGTCGTGACGGGGATTTGCTTAGAACAGCTCGGATGGCTCTTCGACCGCTACATCAAAGGAATCCCTGAAGTTCCAGATCGACTTTGGCAAACGCTCGTTGCCGATTACGCCCGAAAGGCGAAAAACCTCCTTCATATTGCAAAGCTGATTGTCAGAACTGTCTCGCAAGAAGGTCTAACACGGTGACATCAACACCGAGAAGATACTGAGTGACTATAAACGCTTTCAAAGCATCGAGCGAGATTACCTTGCGCGTGTTAGAGCTGTCACGTGGAACCGATCGTTCATCGAAGGCAAGGCCCATTACACTGCTCTGCTTCGCACTGCAATGAGGCCCATGACCGCTCGTTGGCTTTGGACCACCGAAAACGCAAAATAGCGATATGATCGTCGTTCTTTACGGTTGTAGTGTTCCTGTCATCCTTTGTCCTGTTCCGTCTATTCCAGGCGACCCAATGCCTACATTTTGGTCGAAGAAGCTTACATATACGGCATGATGGATGGACAAGCCGTTAAAAGGCAGTATAAAGAAGACACTTTCAAGCTTATCTGAGTTTTTACTGTATCACATACTTTCTTCTTCGGGGCTACTAGGTGGCCTCCTTACTTTACCTTTTCTGTACCATCAGATCCTCACCGAGGATTATGTCCCATCAAGATGTGTTTCTCTTTTTGAAGGTTCGGTTATACCCTCTTGTAATTTAGATATTATCATGTACGATAAGTAGATAGCTCACGAGGTCATGATACAATATAACGTACCCACGAATTTGCCTTCGATGATTATGCACTGCCCAGATACCACCCCGTCTGGGCTTGTAGTTCACAAAAGTGTCAGGTTAATTCTTTGATGCGACAAGTCTTTACTCGAACTCGTAAGGTAGATACTCCAAATAAAATAACAGTCTCTCAATTCGTGCAGCATTCTCACACGATATCTAGCACGTAGAGGTTCTACATTCCCGAAACCGAGCATGTCAAGTTCTTGTAGGTCTCCAGGAAGTGCTGTCATGCTACCGAGCTAAAACAACCCTTGTCTACAGTGCCCCACGCCTATCTCTCAAGCAACCACTTCACGCCAACCAACGTATTCTTAACAAACTTCCCACTCGCCTCTAACTCCGGATAATTCGTCCAAAACATATGTCCATACCCAGCGTACAACTCAAACCTAGTCAAAACCCCACTCTCTCTCAACACGCGATCATACAAAACAGCCTCATCACGGAGCGGATCCAACCCACCAACCTGAAAAAAAGCCCTCGCAACGCCCCGATGACCTTTAGAATGACTGTACGGATCCCACAACGGAGACCTTTTCTCCGGCGCATAAATAGCCTCAATCAAACCGGGCTGCAAGCCCTTCAGAACAGGATCGTCAATACTTTTAATGCGAGATTCGTAAAGATGCGCGAGATGAGCCGGGACATTCGAGTCAGGAAGCAAGGCAGGCACGCAGAGATATTGCCCTGTGATAGGGGGATCGAGATTCTCGTCGCGAGAGAGTAGAGCGAGGACTGCGGCGATATTTCCGCCTGCTGAGGCGCCGCCTACGATAAGGCCGCGGGAAGGAGTGGCGTGTAGGTTGGCGCTGTTTGCGATGGCCCATTTGAGCGAGTCCCAGCAGTCGTTGACGCCAATTGGGAATTTGTGCTCTGGCGCAAGGCTGATTGGCGCTTGTGAGCTGCGTATTTCCAAGGGGTGTAATCATCAAGCATATGGGGCTATGCGAGGTCTCACCGGTATTCTACGTTGACACACACTGCGCCTAAGTCTCGCGTGAACATCCTGCAATTCAGTTCTTCGTCCGTCTATTAGAGTGTTAGAGAGATCGTGGATGGAATGAATGATCGCTACTTTTGGGTTCGTACAAGATCGCCCATACTCCATCCTCCCTCATGGTACATCATAATAAGCGGACTCCCACCCTCAGGCGGGCCCCTGACAGGCTGATAAACGCGCACACGGATCGTCGAGCCATCTCTGGTGGGTACATCGTGCATCGACTCGGTCACAGTATCTGGAATAGGACCTGGAATGGGGTAAAGATGGCGCAACTTTTCAAGGTGTGCGGCTCTCCCTGCTCGCTGCTCGAAGAAGTCTGATCCGGCGATATCTACTGGTCGTGTTTCGAAGGCCTATGCATTCGTTGAATAGTTATTATCTAGCCTCGTAACTGTGAAGGAAACTTGAAGTTATGGATTACAGCCGACAAGGCAGCATTCATCTTACTTTGAGAGCATCGTAGGGAGATCTTATTACCTTTCTATATTCGGGCGAGACCGTACCTGATTCTAGGATTTCGTCTCGAGTTAGGTGCGCCATGTTTGTGCTATTGTAAATATTTTTTTTGTGGGTGTAATTACTCTGATTACAGCATATAGTTTGGTATCAAGTTGGATTGACGTGATATGTAAGTTCTTACTCGAAGTACCGATTCGGCCGACTGGCGATGACGTCATTTCTGACTGTACTCCCCTCATATATATTGCACCACTGTTCTTGAATGCACTTGTGGGGGAGGCATAGTAATATATATCATCTCAAGATGACGATGAAGGTCATGGTGGAGGACGACTGATGTCAGTGCACCAAGCCAAAGAGCAGCAGGTGCAGCGGAAACGAGAATGAAAGCCAATAGCAGAAGCAGCAACGCTAGAGGTATACTCCAGTTCCAGAGCGAACGCTCAGTCCGTTCCAAAACCGCACGATGTTCAACGCCGCTGGGCTTTCCTTCCAATATGTGCTAGTCGCCCTGTTGATCAGGTCGCACAGGATAGTCGTGTTGATGAGTGCTAGACCATTGGCAAGTATTTGAATCATCAACTATACAGTAGCCCGATTCCGCGTAATGAATGTGTATGTTGGAAGTGGAAAGGTCCAGTTTTGCAAGCTGCTTACCAGCACTAGCACGCTGAAACTTGAGGTTGTCAGTAGCCTGATGACTATCAGTATCGTGGCCAGCATCGTACTCCTATCCGCATCCTTCTTATATTCGACAGGTTGCGGTTGGTTGTTATCCGGAGGTATATCCACTGAGGAAGTCGAGTCCAGATCGCGAAGAGCGACGTTGGTATACTTTGTGGCCATATCAAACAGTAGATGTCTTGAAGAAGAAAATATTGAAAGGACAGTACGGGCCGCGACTACCCACCCCTTCGGGTACCCACGTTTGTTAGAACAGAAGTAGCAGAAAAAAAGATTGCGGCTGGAGCCTGACGGGGGCCGTTGCGTAGGGCCGGTCCGCAGCCCATTTGCATCCACGCTAAGGAGCGCCACACCGATGGAACATCTTCATCTTGGACGCCTGGGATTTTATGTGAGACAACTGTGGAAATAGAAACTGCGGAAAGTCTATCATAATCAAGACGCGACTTGAGGTCCGTAAGGGAATTGGGATAAAACAATACACAAGGAGAGAAGGGGTATCTAGTGTCATTTTCAACAGCGAATTCTGCTACTAATTTGTCCAGGTCCACGGTCTCGTCAAGACTTGGTACGACGGTGTCCACGCTCAGGTATGGGAGAATGAGCAGAATCGCGATCGCGACGTGGAGAGCGAGCACGATAAGGCAGAGGCGAGCGCTTCGACCGTGGGCGCTCAAAATCCTCATCGACAGAGCTAGGGCTACGACGTGCCCGTTCACGGTGTCGGTCGCGTTTATCCTGGTCGCGCTTGTCCTTGTGCATAGAACGACGTTCTCGACTTCGATCTCGACGGCGGTGGTCATCTTCTGAGCTATCATCGCGACTTCTGCTTCGAGGTGCCCTAGGTCGTGAATGTCGCTCTTTGCGATCGTCTTGCTCTGTATCTTTGATCCGCCTATGATCTCGGTCTCGATCTCGATCTCGAATACGGTCTTTCGAGCCATCCCTATGACGATGTCTGTGTTTCCTTCGCTCCCTCTCTTTCTCCTTACGCCTGCTCTTCTTCATCTTCTTGAGCGCATCGTCAACTTTTTCTTGTTGCTGTTTGATCATGGAATCCCGCATAGGATCCTCCTCATCAAGCTTCTCCATCAGCCGTCCCAACTCGATTTCTTCGGGTAACAAGGGTCTATCGTCATCGGAATCGCTCTCGCTTTCTGTCTTCCTCCGCTTTCGCCTGGCTCCATCTGACTCGTTATCATGATCAAGTTCTAGCTCTCCCATAGTATTGTCCCTCATGTCCTCATCATCCTTGGGCTTGTATCGCGCATGGTCAACCCTGATGACGCGGTCCATGATCGTTGATCCGCCCAGATTGTCCACAGCCAGGTCGCAACTCCGCTGGTCCTCATATTTGATCCACGCAAATCCACGTGACTTTCCCGTTTCTCTATCGCGCGCAAGTTTTATCCAGACCGGCTCGCCATATTGCGAGAAAATGGTGATGATGTCACCCTCTGAGAGCTCGAAGGGTAGGCCACCAATGTACACGAAGGCTGTGTCGCGGTAGTCGGTATGCCATGAACCTTCCGGGTTGATACCAGCTTCGAGCTCGCGCTTATTAAGCTGTTGTATGGCGCGCACCGAGTTCATGGTAGGGGATATGTAAACAGATGGGCGGGGAGGGAGAGTTCGTCAAGAAGGTGAAGCTCCTTTCTTGTTCACTAGGTCGAACTTGGGCTCCTCAATTTTGCATGGTGTATGTTCGACGTCTTCTAATAGAGTTTTGTGGGCAGACGATCTCGTCGTGCCTTTTTGAGATTGTGGTGCGGTTTCTTTGGCAGTTGAGTTCGGCTTGAACTTTTGAAGCTCGGTCTTGGCAGGGCCCAGCTGCACCCCTGCAGAAAAGCTCCCGATGAAGACGTGCATCCCAAACAACGACAACAACCCCACTAGACGTTAACCGGCCGTCGCATTGAGCTGACGTCTTTCATTGCCTAGATATATACGCATCGCCGCCCGGTCGAGTACCAGTCCCTTAGAGCGCCAAATCGCGCGTGTCGAAGCTCCGCAGCACCTCCGCAATGAGTGCGCGTCGAGCTTCCCAGTTCCCCACGCGGACACCAGGAAACAACGATCGGCCCGGCAGTAGAGACGCAGACAAAGAGGAAATATGGAAGCCTATGCTGGACAACATCTCGAGTGGAAAGCGGCTACCAGAGAAGAGCTTGCTCGTACTGGGTGAGGACCTCCAGAGCCAATGCAGGGGAAGAGGCTAACAACTGGCATTAGGAGGAACGCCAGAAACACAACGAGAGTTCCTAGAATCAGTATCGACAGACGGCTCAAGCAACCGAAGACCACCAGATCGAGGCAGGAAACCGCCAATTGCAAATCAGTTTGCGCTAGGGTACACATATCAAGATGTGCTTGACACTGACCACGAAGGTACTGATACCCCCCACGATATATGGAGCATTAAACTAACAGACTTAGACACCCTTGCCCGCTTATCGCTCTACCTACTCGCTAACCCCTCGCCATCTTTTACCCCCCTGATCAAGCCCTACTTGAACCCGCGCACACTCCCGCACATGCTGATAGTGATACTCCTCGATTGGAATCACCCCTGGCTTTGGATACGGCAACTTCGTGACTGGATACGAGTGTTGAGGTCACTCATCCTTTCGCTCGATGATGCCTCCAAGGAAGCCTTGGAGGAAAATATACAAACACTGCAGGATAAAGGGCGCAACTTAGGCTCGGAAGGGAGCAGCATGGAGAACGTGAAGATTCCTCTGGGACCCGGAGAGTGGGATGAGCCGCTCGGTATCCCACTGTGTGTTGTATGCCAGAATGCTGATAAGATCGAGAGTCTCGAAAGGGAGCGAGGTTGGAAGGAAGCAGAGTTCGACTTCATCTTACAGTACATGCGCACTATTCTGCTTAAGCATGGATCGAGTCTGGTTTATACAATGCCCACAGCGCCCGGGTCATTGCGGACACTCATCCACTCCACACTTGGAATCAAGTCGCTACTCAAACAGGAGCAGCTACGACATAACGTGACGGACCGCGACCGGGTATTGGTGCCGCCAAATTGGGATTCCTGGGCCAAGATTCGGATACTGCGGGACAAATTTGACGTTGAGGGGATCAGCGAGAAATGGAGTGTGGATATCGATATCCCTCAGCACATGCGGCCAACAAACGGAGACGCTCCAGCGCCCGTGGAAGGCGAAGCTCAGATGAATGGTGAGTCGCAACCGGCGGCAGAGAGCGAGCCAGATGAACCATCTGCGACATCCATCTACGAAGAAACCATACGCAACCCCGAATCCGATTATCCGCTGTCAAGCCTGTCGAGACAGACAAATGGCATTGAGGTAGCGAGTAAGGACCCGCAAACATTCCTTACCGATCAAGTCGAGGTTCTTGAGCAACTACGACAAGAAGATGCAAACGAGGCAGCCATCAAAGCTGCACGGAAGGAACAAGACCCGTCCAATACCAGGGTTTACACAGACGATGCCTCTGGAGTAGTCGAAGAGCACATTGGTCCTGTGCAGTTCAATATGGGTGGCATCCAAGTGAATGCTGATGAGATGGTCAAGCGGCTGCAGGTTCGTAGAAAGCATTTCTTTGGTGTTTGTAGACAGTTGTTAGAGCCAGCCGAGTCACTATGATGCTAACCTTTTCAAACAGGATCGCCAAGCGAGCCGAACGGACGAGCCTGAAACACCACCACCCAAAGCACAGGACTCTAATATCATGGACAACGAGAAGCTGAGGTCCTTCTTCTCGGGCCTTGTTAACAAAGGCCCTTCGAGCAGTCCGCGGGGCCCATGAAAGACACGTTGAGATGGTCACTGTGAAAGTCGGGACGTATTCATGGTAAGCATGAATGCTATGTGGTGAGTTCATCCGACAGAGTCGTTTGATTAACGCTACGACGACGTTACTCGCCCTTTTTCATTGGTCTCAATTCTCCATAAGCATAGCTCTATACCCACAGCGTAGTCTGGTCAAACAATCATATCATCACGTTACCCAGTCTCGTCTCATGCTCCAAATCCTGCTGATTTCCACGATATGCGACCGAGCCTCCGTGGAGGACCGTGCACGGATTTCATGCCCCGCTTGGGCCACCGACTATTGGTTTATATCATGGCTGAGTTGGTTGTTTTGGATGTTTGCGCAAAGGCTTTTAA
Organism: Phoma sp. ATCC 74077; assembly: GCA_033682645.1. Classification (NCBI taxonomy): domain Eukaryota; kingdom Fungi; phylum Ascomycota; class Dothideomycetes; order Pleosporales; family Didymellaceae; genus Phoma; species Phoma sp. ATCC 74077. The sequence goes on along the minus strand of JAWDJC010000005.1, from coordinate 361,184 downwards.
CTGCAGGGCACTCCGGAGGATATCTCTTATATGCGGACGTAAACGAGAGTAACTGCAGCTGTGATATGGCCATGCTACCGGGAACCAGATCCGTGAAATGGGGTCCTTTCGAGCACGCACGCATAGATGATGAAACCACAGATACAGGTTGATCTATCGTGTGTGGCTGGTATAAGGGCCGGACGTCACTATTGGTCAGCCGTCTCCTAACTTTTAGCGGTACTTTTCGGCAATTACTGGTATTTTGTACCCGAAAGCTCCCACTCCCAACCACAATTGCTGACGTCTTCATCATCCCGCATGTGGGATTCGCAAATTACAGAGGTTTGATAGGATCCAGGATGAGGTTACCGACGTCTAGCGAGCAAGAGTCAGTTGCCAATAGTCATTATGCTCTTCCCCACACCACACCAAAGACACGCTAATCTTACCGAAGAAGAAGCTTTTCAGCGCCCGCCATGCTCATCTTGGCTTCCATTGCCATGTCACTGGGCCGAATTTCAGTCTTCAAGGTCAGGGTTGCTTCGAACAGCTCTGCTGTGCGTATCAAATTGAGCAGCTTGGGCAATGCACCCTCTCATACAGGCACCATTAACAGGTTGTCTAGAGAGATCTGTGCCCCGCATTATAGTACCCCGGACACTAGCTTTTGTGGTGGAGTCCTTTGTGCAGTATCATACGGTTTCTAGCTTTTAGTGACGGTACTTTGACTCGCGTCCCTGTCGATTCGCCCTGACATGGGTCAAAGAAGCGAACGGTAGCAACACAATGCTGCGGGGAAGGCACGCTATCTACTGCTCTAATGCCTCTGGAACAGGCTATCCGTGGTCGATTCGATGAACATGGCTCGACAACCCGGGGCAAAGGTACTTGGGCCTCAACCGAGATATCTCCAACCTTCCCATACATACAGTTGGCAAATCCTCCCCCTTCGTTCAGATTCCTTGAATCCATTTTGCTTAGACTTTACGTGTCAAGAACTAGCTCCTAGCTACGTTGCCCATCATGACAGTAGACGCAAGCGCACATCCGCCCAAGCGGTCCCAGTTCAACCCATACAATTTCCTAGTATGCTTCCTCGTCTCGCTGGGGCAAGTAGCCTTCGGCCATCCGGCAGCCGTCATTGGCACCACACTCGGTGAACCACCCTTCCATGTTTACATGGGCCTCGTCGACGCAGAGGGCAAACCAACCGGCAAATCTACCTCGCTCATTGGGACGATGAATGGTATCTTCCAAGTACGTCGATCAGAGCATGCTTAATACCTCCTACCGTTTGAATTTATGATACTTTGTACAAGCAGAAGACTAATAATGCCCAGGCCGGTGCCATCCTTGGAATTCTCTCCAGTTCTTACATCATGGATAGATGGGGTAGGAAAGCTGGCGTGATCTATTGTTCTATCTTTTCGCTAGTCGGCGGTGCACTACTTACCGGCGCCGTCAATGTTGAGATGTTCATCGTTGCGAGATTCATTGCTGGATGGGGAAGCTGGGGATTCCTTGCAGTCAGTAAGTAGGCCCTTTTTCCACCTGGACAAATACATGGGACAAGGACGATAGGAGACTAACACCTCCTAGCACCAACATATTCCGCTGAACTGGCGCCTCCAGGCCTCCGCGGTTTCTTCGTCGGCATGAACGGAGTCAATATCGCTCTTGGTTACGCAATCGCCTCCTACATGGGCATGGCCTTTTATTTCGCCTCTAGTGATGCCGCAAAGTGGCGTGGGCCTCTCGGCATCGCACTTCTTTGGCCTGCTATGATGATTGGCATTACCTTCGTCGTGCCCGAGTCACCTCGTTTTCTTCTCATGAAAGGAAGAGTAGAGGAGGCAAGGGAAATTGTTATGAGGCTGCACAGTGTCAAAGGCGATAAAGAACAAGAGTTTGCGAGAGGGGAGTTCTATCAGATGCTTAAGCAAACGGAGCTCGATCGCACGTTGGAGCCTGGATGGTGGGCTATGTTCACGAAGAAAGGATATCGACGTAGGACAGCGTTGGCGATGGGTTTCGCATTCGTTGGGCAGTCCACTGGAGTGTTGGTAATTAACAATTACGGTCCTACCCTCTATGCTACGCTAGGCTTCGATACGTAAGTTATCGGGATTAGATGAGTATTATGCATGCTGACATTCGCACAGAAAGCAGCAACTCGAACTGCAATGCGGTTGGATCTCCGTCGGCATTGTCTTCAACGCTGTAGGCGCAGTATTCATGGATAAAGTCGGTCGCAAACCACTTATGCTCTTCGGCGTCGCCGGTTGCGGTGTATGTTTGGCCATCGAAGCTGCGATTGTCGCCACGTATGCGGAAGAAGCCACGAACAAAGCTGCTTTAGCTGCTGGTGTTGCTATGTAAGACACCACCCCAATTATTTTGCACTGCTTTAATGTCCACTCCACTCCATCATCTCACCTTTCCCTTGATTTACTAATGAGGCGATAGGTTCTATCTCTTCCTCGCAGTCTACAGTATGGGTGTCGACGTCGCCGGCGTAGTGTTCTATTCCGAGCTCTTCCCTAACCATATTCGAGCCAAAGGCGTCTGCCTTTCAATGGCAACCGTTGCGCTCACGGACCTCGTCTACCTCCAGGCCACGACTACCGCATTTGCAAACATTGGCTGGAGGTTCTACCTCGTCTTCATCATCATCTGTGCGCTCGGTGTCACGTTCTTTATCTTCGTAAGCACACCCTTCTTTTTCTCATCACACTCACTACTGCTTAGTCGAAATTCAAGTCTGACAACGTTTAGAATCTTCCCGAAACCAAAGGCATACCCCTTGAAGAAATGGCCCGCATCTTCGGCGATAAAGTCGTTGTCACACTCGACGACGTTCATATCAATCATGAAACCCATGAGCTGGTCATCGGCCATGGCGAGAAGGGTGGGCTGGAGCACGTCGCTACGCATCAGGGTGTTACGCCAGAGATTGAGAATGCCATCAGGGAGGAGCTCGATCGGTCGGAGAAGGCCAAAGATGAACACCGGGAGAACGTTGGAAAGGCGTAGAGAAGACCTTCTAGGGGAAATGGCGAATCTTAAGGATAGGAAGGGACAGTGGTGGATGAGTAAGTGCATCAATGTGCAAAGGTGATTTCGCAACGCTTCCTTAGGAAGCTAAAGCTGTGGATCAAAAGCAATTATTCAACTTTGCTTCAACTTTTGCATAGTAGTAATTAGATGCTTGTCCTCAGCTACCATTCTGACTTGATGAACATGGACTTGAACATAAATTGCCACTTCTAGTCCTTGTGTAGATTGGGCGTGCAATGCATTTCAGTCGTGAATCGGGGACGCTAAATATACCAGTCTTTAGACCAAGGTAATGATATACGTTTGTATAATTCCAGTCATTGTTGTCGTGCGCTCCTCATACTTCCATATCTCACTTTGAGTCGATGAAATAAACACCCTGGTTGAAGGCGAAGGCACCGCGAAACTGAATCCAAGGAACTCTTATCTACGATTTTGAGCACCTCCGCTGTGACTGGACTCGTCAGCAAATGCTGCATTTCGATTATCACATAGGTGATAGAGCGGCGATATCATTTGAATGGTGGTGTCTTGTCAAGATAAGACGTTCATGTGAATACTATATTTTTAGGCATTCATGCTTTCGCTTTGCGAGCCCACACTTTCACGCCGTTGGACTGCAGATCCGCTAGCCGGAAGCGTGCTAGTATCACCAGTCAGGTTATTGAAGAACAAACAGCATGACTTAGTCTATTTTTTATAATTAAGACGCTTTATATTTGTTATCTAGAAATCTGTTCTTGTCCTTAGACTCTCCCCACCCTACTCAGGGTCTCTTTCACCTCCTGCCTCAAACCTTCAACAATAGCCTTTGCACTTTCGACTTCCGTCACCAAGCCGACACCTGTACCCGCCCAAATCGCCGCTCGTCCCTGCAAGCCCGTCTTGTAACCCTTGTCATCTTCACCGATGGCCTCGTTATGTAGCTTCTGGATATCCTCGAGACTGATCCCATTCAAGTAATCTCTATGACTCTGGATCACTAGACTACGCCCATCGTACAGATCAGGCCAGATATTCGGACCGCGCAGCTGATCAAACACCTTCGAGCGAGTAGTCACCTGTCCCCCGTCCTGTGCTTCTAGAATTGCAGCTTGATAGTTTGGATGGATGATGATCTCCTTTGAAGCGAGGAAGCGGGTTCCCATTACCACGCCTTGAGCACCGAGCGCAAGGGCGGCCGCAACACCTCGACCGTCGGCGATGCCACCTGACGCTACCAACGGAATGTGGGAGTATCCCCCTTTCGCAAGGTTATCTGTCGCTTCAGGCAGCAGCGAGATGATACTTGCACCCTTCTCAAAGCCATGGCCTCCTGCGTCAGCGCCTTGAAGGCAGAGTACATCTGGCTCCACAGATTTGGCGATATGGAGCGCAGCAGAGACGCTGCCAACCTGGATCCAGATCTTGCTATCCGGAGAGACTTTTCGAACCGCTGAAGCCCACACGGCGTAGTCGTCTAACGACTTGGAAGCAAAAAGCCAGACTACGGCGGGCTTGAACTCTTTGATTACGGCCATGACATCATCGAGCTTCAGGACGAAGGGAAGCAGACCAATTCCAACGGGAACCGTCTTGGATGATGATAACTTTGGGTGTGATGCGAGAGTCTCGGAGACAATTTGCAGCTCCTGCCGTAGATCGTCCATGTTAAAGAGGCCGCCGACTAAGCCGAGTCCACCAGCGAGTGTCACAGCGGAGGCGAGTCTACCGCCTGCAAAGCCAGCCATCGGGGCATTCGCGATGATTGGGGATGATGCCCATGGCAACTGTTCTTTGAGAGTCGGCATTTTAAAGTCAGAGTTATCAGACGAGCTGGTCAACGTCCTGGAGAAGGATGAAGAGGAGAGTTGTAAGATCAGAGTAATGCCTGGAGTAATATATAGACTCTCGTGTCGGTAAGTACGCCATATACAGCTCTAGGATACGGATTTAAGCACGCGAGAGTAAGCAGTAACAGGTTACTAGTGAGCTGGACTAATGTGGACGCTTACTGTTCGGACGTCGCGACCAATGACATTATTTGTTCAAAGCGAACTACAAACCATTTACGACCTGGACACAAAGCATTGGCAGCTTACATTCGACGCTTCTCAACTGTATGCTAAAGGACCATCTACGGGCTGTCGGCGGCGCACAGGGTGGAAGTCTGATGCTCCCCACTTCGCGGCTTGCCCCGCATCGAGTTTGCGAGTGTCGCAACGCTGGTTCGCTGCGATTTTGCAATAGCAGAATATATTAAATTTAATTTTGCATTTCAGCAAATCAGATCGGCTCGATGGTGTAGTTGGTTATCACGTTCGCCTCACATTTACGAGTGCGCGAAAGGTCCCGAGTTCGAGCCTCGGTTGAGTCAAAATTTTTCTTTTTGCCAACCCAGTTTTTAAAATCTTGCTACTATCTTAAGTTGCGGCATTGCTCTCACGCAGTATTTTTTATGATTGAGTCGTACGAGCTGTGTGTTACGTGTAGGCTCTTCACAATGTCGTATTCCACCGTTTGAGTTCCGAGATGAGGGGCTGACTTTGGATAAGGATTAGAGGATATCTAGTCTATGAACCTGTGAAACGCCTCGCTGAAAAGGAACTTAGCATACTATACATTACTAGGTTCTCATATCTCCTCATTTTAGGAAACACGACCTAATAAACCATCGTTTCAGACTTGATCATCCGCACGATCACTGCTTTTTGTGGTGAGTGGGATATGTTCGAAACCATTCGTCTCCCAGAAAGGCTGCTCCTTCTTCCTGCCTCCACCAGTAAGAGCTGCCGTAAGTCCACAAGGATCAATGAACGTCATGAACCATGGCATATCGTCCTTCCATCCCGGACCTTGCAACTCCGTCTGCCCATCCTGAGCTAGGTAGGTATGGTAATCTTGCGGCAAGTAACGGCGTGGATGTCGGTAGTTCCAGATGACCGTGTTGATGAGCATAAGGCTGGCCTCAAAGACATAAAAGAACCACTCGTACCGTACAATTGGTGAGAGCGACATTGGGTCCCAGTCCGGTCCTGCATTCACGGGAGCGCGACTTGCGCCGAAATGCTCCACAATGCGGTAGATTGTGCGGATGAGGATCAGCGCCATGCTGATATACATCGTCAATAGCGGACCTTGAACCTTTCTAGACGTGATACCGCCTTTAATGCAACGTCTGTGGAAGAGGCCAGCCACGACACAAAAAAGGGCGATAACACCGACTTGAACGATAAGGGATGCCTTCATCAAGCCATGTCCCAGCTTCACGTACTTTTCCTCAACGTTGGGGTTGGCGAGATAAGATACACCTAGGGCATTCATGACTTCTACGATCGCGGAGACGAAGCCGAAAGTTGTGAGGGTGCGACCAGGATGAAGAGGTGCAAAGTAGGGGACATAGTATAAAATGCGCCCAAGGACGTGATAGTTCGCCAACTCCAGGATAGGACTGAATGAGGTTAGTATGAAATAAATGTAGGCAGATAGAAGGACGTACGGAGCGCAGTAAATAAAGATAGTACTAGCAATGTATGTGTCTACGTTGTCGTAGTCCCAAGCATCATATGAGCGGAGAGCGAAGCCCACTGTGAAGAGTAAGGCGCAGAAAGGGTGAAGGCCAGTAACTTTGAAGGCTTTGTAGCGGATACATTGCCAAAGGTGCGCTAGACCTGCTACCAAAAACCACGCTGCAAACATGGGAGGTGCCCATTTCACAGGAGCATAGAAGTAGATGCTGCCGGGCACTGCTAAGCGTTAATATTACTTGCGTTACCTCCAAGTGTGATTCCGTACCTGGTTCGCCGTTCGCCATTGTTAGAATTGTGTGAATCCTCGAGCTACGAATTGCGGGTAGACACTCTCCATCTTTATATATGCAATTTTCATATATACCTTGAATTATTGATATTCACCGGCCTCTTCTTCCCCAGTAGAGCAATCATACTACGATGAAAACTAGCGGACCGGAGCACGCTAGGCTACAAATGGCATGCTCACTGGCCAAGGTTTAATTCGACTCGAGCATCATCGTCATGGGGCAACCAATGGGCTTGAAGTGCATGATAGTCACCGTAGGGCTGTGCAGGCCAATGCACACGCCTACACCTACTTTACCAAGCAGGCGAGCAGATGCTCGCTGCGCTTGCTGCTCGAGTTTGGTCGAAGCACAGACCTTCCGGCTGTGTTTCCATGGCACGTGTGTAGTCAGCAGCCGTTACTCGGCAGTGTCGCGACTCATAATGAGCCATGGCTGTATAAGCCTTGCTCAAAGACAAGGAATTTCTAGCCGAAGTTGAAGTTATCTTCCTTTTCGGAAAACGGCCCCATTTGGCGATTGCAACACGGCGCATTTTTCAGACCCGAGGGCCAGTAATGAATACACAACTAGATCCTGGCCGGGCGATAGATATACTTGATCTAATCTGCAACTGCAGTTGCCCGCACATGGATTAGAAATCACGAAGTAGTTGTAGCACTTGGTCGTATCGCAGTCAGGAGTTACATCATATCCTTGGCTCATCCGGTTTACAGTCGTCTAAACGCTATTTGGACAGCAACCAAGCAGCGGGCGCAGGCTAAATCTGCACTTACTCGCATTCTCATGGAGGAGATTGGAGGAGAAGACTCATCGGAAGTACCGACGTAAGACATCAGCAAGGCCCCCCGAGGAAGGTCGCCAATCTAAACCATATCGGGAGACAAAACTGGCCAAGACACTAACACTACGGCAAGGCTGAGTTGGAATCGGTGGGACCACTCAGCTGGCTCCATTTCTTACATCAACAACAGCCTTACAACCCTCAAAGGCAATAAAGATGCAGGAACATTCGCATCATTTATTTAGTAGACTCCAGACGACCATTTCGTTACTCACACTAAGCGACGCCCCGCATCTGACCCTGTCTACACCTTCCGGTGAAGCATGAAGAGATCTGAAAGCGGAGAAGAAAAAGCAACTCGCCAATGCTGGGAGTGCCTCAAACGGCGACTAGTATGCGACCACACACTACCCCACTGCAAAAAGTGCCAGAAAGCCGGCAAGGACTGCCCTGGATACGACGAGCAAAAGCCATTGCAGTGGGTTGAGACCGGCAAGGTGACCTCTCGGCGAAGGAAGAAAGATAGCCCACCGAAGATATACACGACTCCCTTGCCTGAGAGAGGTAAATCAACCCAAAAGGGCAATCAGGCATCTCAAACGACAGAACAGGTTCCGTATCCGACGTCACCACCGACTACCCTTTTGGATGATGTCAATCTACGCTTAGCTTTCACGGGATGGACAGCAAAGAATGAAGCAGAATTGGGTTACTTGGCAGAAGACCAGAATTACCAGGTAATGCGAGAACTCTCGTTCCAGCAAACGACGATTTTGGAGGCAATCGACAAACTCTTCGCGATTGGCGGAAGAGCTAAGATAGAAGAAGTAGTATCCAAAGGGTCACACGAAGAAGCTGCAAAGATGCTGGGTTCGGAGAAAGAACCACTCAAGAGGCTGGAACGCCTCCTCTGGATGATGCGCATGCAAGACTTGCCCGCATACGATTACTTGTCAAACGAGACCTCGGAGGTAGTCCAAGCTGTCAATTACTGTAGGTTACAACCAGCCGGTTGGCGCTGCCAAATGCATGATTAATTGTGACAGACAATTTGCGAATACACCCGGATGTCAAGGCCGCTGGAGAGCTAGCGCCTAACCCGGCTCTTATACTCTTTCCTATGCGTGCTTTGCATATCCTTCCCCCTGCGATCCATCACACCTTAGTCTGCCTGTCGCTCAATCATTTCATCCATAGCCTGCCTGTTGGTGCGAATCGGACCGTGGTGGTGACCAATCGATCGAAAGTGTACCATCACCGCGGTGCCGCTATCCGAGCGTTGAGTCAATATGTTGGAAAAGATAAGACTCGATGTAGCGACCTCACTATTGCGAGTATCTTGATGTTCATGTCCCTGGAGGTGAGTGTGACCCTATGTGGTTGGCCCTTGTTCAATCTCGAAAGAGCTTGCGTGCTAATTGACATTGATAGCTGCAAAACCCCGCCTTCGCGGACTGGCGCTCACATGCTAGCGGTATGCAGCGACTTGTCGACATGCGTGGCGGATTCAAGAGTTTGTTGAAGCAGTCACCACACCTGTCTCCAACACTTGTTATATACACGCTGTAAGCGACTTAATGCGTTCCCATTTAGCGGAAAGTATATTAATATGACTGCAGCATCATCACACTTGCAAACACCTGTAGTCCCTCATGGGACCAGATCGAATTAAGTGGTACTCCCGAGAAGACCGTTGAAGATGTGATGGACACGTACAGTCTCATCTTCCCATACATCCTCTGTCCACCAGAGATGTTCCGCGAATTACTTAAGACAAACCAGCTACGACAAAAGGCATCTGCAGCAATGATGGTTTGCGATATGGAGCCCGAGCACGCCCTTGAAGGTCACGATCTGCTCGGCCGCATTGAAGCTTTTTCTCCAGAAGACTGGGCGCAACCCGGGGACTTCTACGACGAGTGGCTGCTCCTAGGAACAATCTACCAATCATCCCTCGCGATATACTGCACAATGTCATTGCAGTCACTCACTATTCTGCCGAACTCTCTTGAAATGAATAGCATGCGGACAATCCACGGCGACCGTCTACTGAAGAGCATTAGAGCGGCAGTGAAAACACCACGTGTCATCAAGTTCATTGTATGGGCTCTTGTAGTAGCAGGTGTCGAGGCTCTATACCGGGACGAAGCCACGCGAAATACTATCGAATCGGTCTTGACGGACTTGAGTCGCATGCTGGGAACGAGCAGTCCGCTGAAGGCGCGGGCAGTGTTGAGGCGCTATTGGCAGAAGGGGGTGCCAGGATGGGACGAATGTTTTGATCGTCCGTACGTGTTCATCATATGACAGACCCCAACTCGACGATACTGAAAATTACAGGGAGGCAGTGCTAGTCCCCGCTGGTATGTGCTAGAGCATAGTACGTGGCACTCGATGTCGCTATCATTCGTGACCAGTCTTCTCCGGGCGGGCATCCTCTCTGAGGTATCTTGCTTGAAGGTCTGGATCTATTCGAAATACAACTTAATTGTACCGAGCACTTTCAAGTCGTTTGAAGACATCCAACCTGCCCGTATTGGTGGCTTGGACGTTATCTTACGTAAGGCTTGCTTGGGTGAGCGATCATGAATGATTGCAGCAGCTAGGGATGACTGGATATCACTACCCCATCGAAGGACCCGATTCAGTCACCTCGAGCCACTCTCTTCAAGACTGAATAGCTTCCAAGGGCATCAACAATGCATGATGTGCAAACACTTGCCCGGGCTGTTGGCGACCATGCGATGGAATCCTGCATGACTCCAGATTACTCTAAATGAAACATGCAAGATTCCCATTTCTTGATCCCGGCTCGGCAAACGCCTGATCTACGCGCTCCCGCTCCCGCTGTTCGTCACATATGGCCCGACGCCAAGGCCATACGAGGACCCGAGTCGACACAGTCCGATTCCCGGCGAACTTGATATCAAGCTTACTCAGAGTTCAACCGTCATCCTACACTGTCCAAACTCACTGCACTTTACTCGCTCCTTCAGGATGAACGGCACTTCCTTATGTATCGTCCTGCCAAATACGATTGGCGGTAATGGGAAGGTAGGAGTGGCACGAGTGAGACAAACATGCGCAATAGACGTCTCAGGGAGAGTGCGCAAAGCACCAAGGAAAGAGCAAGTCGGCGACGAAATATGCAACCTCGTCTTGGGACCAACAACGCCAGCACCAATTGCTATGAACAAGTAAACCGCAAGCCGATCGATGTCAACGAGCGAATATAAAAACCACCGTCGAGCACGCCATTATCATCACTATCAGCATCACCAGCAGCCAATACATCTCTTGAAATCATACGCGGTCAGCTTTTCGATCAATATCTGCGATCTTCCTCCGCCATCATGAAGTTCTCCATCATTCTCGCCTCTTTTATCGTTGCTGCCGTGGCTGCTCCAGCCGCTGAACCCCAACCTGAAGCCCAGCCTGCGCTTGAGACCATCGAGAAGCGATGCCTTGCCAATGGAGGTACGTTCGTTACGGATTGAGCATGCAGTGGTATGCTGTCTCTATGGGATATACTGACCGGAGGTAGCTGAATGTATCCGCACGCCAAACGATTGCTGCAGCGGATCTTGCTTCATGGATAAGGGAGCTGCGACTTATCGCTGCGCTCCGTGGTAGTAGAAGGATGATATATGTGGAGGAAGGGGGTGCGAAGGGGTGGATGCTACTATTCTTTGTGCTTTGACGGGATGGGCGAGGAAACACAAAATTGCACGATACAGAATATGGGAACTTGGAAGTAGGCGTTGGAGTTGAATTGATCTTTTCGCGTCAAATTCCACACTGATATGTGAACATGTGATGTACAGTGCCTATACTCTACACAGAGAAGCTCTTTTCCCGTCGTAATATACCTAATGTCGCGAACGCCGAACGATGCTGCTAAAACTCTTGAAGCCTCCTGTTGTACACTCGATCTCCCGTCGCCGTTTATGACTGTATCTCTCATCATACCCCAGCTTGGACGGCTCAACAACCACACGAACCATTCCCTTAGCCAACCCTACCTCTCTAGTCCCTTCCCCTCCGGATCCTCGTCTCCCTTCGTCTCCTTAACATCCTTATACGGCCGTCCAGCGTACAACATATACCCTTTCTCCTCAATCGTGCCGACCTTCTCATCGGCCTCCGCCCTGCCCTTTCCAAACGCACCCGTCTCCAGTTGTCCCTGCACGGCAATTGGCCTGTTGCCGCGGAACCGCTTGCGCATATCGATCATGCCCTTTTTGCATTCTGCGTAGCCTTTTTGTAGTTGCTGGCATTGTGTTGGGAGCGTGTATTTGAGCGGTGGGCGCAGGCAGTCGCCGGGCGAGTGTCGCTCGACCATTATGCAGTCGCTGTTTTGGAGGCAGAAGGCAAGTGCAGCGCCTGGGTGGATTGTTAGAGACTGGAAGAAGGGGAGCTTGGCGCAGGCATACGTATGTCTTTACATGATTGTGGCATTTTGAGATTGAGGTTTTGGCGGAGGGCTACCGAAGCATTGACAATGTGGAGTGATGGTGTCGTCGCAAAAGTATATCGGCGGATTTGGCGCGCTGAACGCCGACGCTTGAGGTGAGCGATCACATGTCAAAGGAGCTGCAAGTGCGAACGTCATTTCTCCACAATCAAGGGCCATCATGACTTTATTATCTTTCATATTCCACCTGAAACTTTGATATCATCATCCCGGCTTCGAGAATTGGAGGCATGGAGCGAGTGAAGTCTCAATTGAACCCGCCTTGATCGCTCTTGCCAGCCCGAACTCCGGATAGATCAACATCGCTGTACCGGCAATCATTCAGCGTTCATCAGGGTCCCAACCTCAGGATACACGACATACACGATGGCGCTCCACATCCCCTTCCTCTCGCGCCTGCATCTTCGCGAATACTTCGCCCTCGTCCTCTCCGTCTTCCTCATCGCTCTCGAATCGTTCATCGCCGTCATAACCCTCGCCCTCCCGACGCCCATTATCAACTTCTGCTACCGCCTCACTCGTCGGCTATTCAACCACCTCTCCTCACCCTCGTCAAAGCGCTCGCGACAGAAGAAGAAAGGCGTATGGAGCTCCATCGCAAATGCATCCGACTTCACGGAGCTGTGTGAGCTATATGGCTACTACTGTGAGGAGCATATCGTGCAGACAGGTGATGGATACCTGCTCGGTCTGCATAGGCTGGGCTGGCGGCAGGGAGAAGAAGATGTCAGAGTGAATGCTGGGGATAAAGGCAAGGGCGTGAAGAAGAAGGTTGTATATATGCATCACGGATTGATGATGAACAGCGAAGTATGGGTATGCTGCACAGAGAGAGAGCGATGCCTTCCATTCGAGCTCGTTGAGCGTGGATACGACGTCTGGCTCGGCAACAATCGGGGCAACAAGTATTCCAAGAAAAGCGTACACGCTGCGCCCACATCGAGCAGCTTCTGGAACTTCAGCATGGATCAGTTTGCTTTTCATGATATCCCGGATTCGATTGCGTACATACTAGAGACTACGCATCAGCCAAGTCTGTCCTATATTGGCTTCTCGCAAGGCACTGCTCAGGCGTTTGCGACGTTATCGATCCATCCCACGCTAAATGAGAAAGTGGATGTCTTCATTGCGCTGGCTCCAGCCATGTCACCGAAAGGGATCGCTTCTGGCATTGTTGATTCGTTCGTCAAGGCGTCCCCGGATATTCTATACCTAGCTTTCGGCCGAAAAGCTATTCTACCCTCTGCAACGATGTGGCAGTCGATCCTGTACCCTCCTATATTCGTCCGGCTTATCGATACCTCGCTTCGTTTCCTATTTGGATGGACTGCTGTCAACATTTCACCTCCTCAAAAACTTGCTGCTTACCCGCATCTGTACTCATTCACATCCACCAAGAGCGTTGTCCACTGGTTCCAGATCATCCGCAACGGCGTGTTTCAGATGTATGACGATGAAGCGCCCAACCCGATCACGTCGAACCGATCAAAGTACTACAAGGTTGCTAAATTTCCGACAAAGAACATCAAAACACCCATCGTTCTCGTCTACGGCGGCTCAGATAGTCTCGTTGACATCAAAGTAATGCTGAAGGAGCTACCTCGCCATACGATAGCGAAGGAGATCCCACATTACGAGCACCTGGATTTCCTCTGGGCGCAGTCCGTCGATGAGCTCGTGTTCCCGCATGTGTTTGACGCCTTGGATGAGTATACAGGCACAGGCAATGGCGCCATAGAAGGCCAAAAGGAGAGGCGTTGGCGATCACCAGGGCGTTACCGAGGTCTCTTGCCCGGGTCTGGTGCTCTTCCGGGACCGGATGTCGAGGATCCGGGTGACGAAAGCGCTTCGAGTCCTGTAGCCTTGCGGTCAAGGAAATTCTCACACAGCACAAGGAGACCTACGTTTCACGATGGCGCATCAGACGAGAAACACCCGTCACCCCACTCATCGCCTGTGTCCACTTCAAAGATCCCCCACCCAGCAAGCTACAAGACTCGTACAGAAGGAAAATCCTCGCCGTCTCGAACCAAAGTCATGTCTCCCCCACCTACATTTAAAATCCCAACACACACAATCGAATCTCCAGGAGCATCTGTAGATGCATCACACATCACTAGCCAGACCTCCACCTCGCGGCCAGAAGGCTGGTGGTCCTCTGACGAGGTTGCCGGCACAGAGCAATCACAACCTTCCACGCCTCAAGTCAGTAAGAGTCCCAGACGAACTAGTTTTGACAGCCACACAAGTATGAACTCACTCACAGGTCGCTTCGGTGATAAAGGCATAAGGCTCGGCGTGAGCAAGGCTGTGAGTGGGGTTGTCGGCGGCGAGGGATATGGGAAGGGGACCGGGAGCGGAAAAGAGGGTGATATCCTACTTGGCGCGAGTGCCGATGAGAAGAAGAGAAAAAAGAGTGCGGGGACCGGGAGGAAGAAGAGGGGGTCTGGATTGCCAGTTGCGATGTGAAACGGTAGTATGAGTGGATCTATATATTGTATGAGGTTGATGTTTTCACAAGGTGTACATAGCTTCTTGTATAGATGTGCAGAATCACCACAGATTGCGTAAAATTCAGTGAACGTAACTTCGAGAGAGAATGAGAAATTCGGGTTGTTCAAACAAAGAAGGAGGAGCTTGAGGGTGGTTTTCAAGGCTGCAATGAGTGGAAGGCATTTAGAAGTCATGTGCGTTAAAGGACTAGTACTCCTTGTTATGCTTGCTACCCTGTATACAATCATCGTACAAAATTCCACCAGCAAGCCAGATAGCCTTTGGACGTTCACATTTGTCGACAGTCAATGAGTTTTGCATATGCCTAGTAAAGCGTGATGCTTGGAAACGGCCGAAGTCCGTGCACGCTTCGCTTCATACTTCCCCACATTACGTCTTAACATGCTCCGTCGTCAGCACTAGACCATGTCGCATGTTGAGTCACTTGCAGATCACACAGTTGCCTAGTTTTGTGAAGATGTAGTAAGTATCGAAGCAAAGCAGCAACACTTCTCTCAAGTACCTTTGGACTTTTCCTTCACAATGACAGCTGCGCTGGACACGACGCGCATTCGGGCCTCGACTCCTGCCCAGCTACGAGATTACTACAAGGAACTTTTACACCATCTCTCAATCGAATCAATCACAACTGAGATCCTACAAGCTATTGAACGAGGGTCAATTTCGCCTCTCACATTCGCGCCCTGGCTTGGTGTATCAAAATCTGCTTCCGTTATCCGCGAGGCCTTAAAACAAGATAAATCTGTTCTCGTGAGGAAGCTTGGGATAAAACAACTAGAGCTGGGTCTGTGCTCGTCGAGGTGGAAGGAAACATGGGACGGCATCGGTGGTACAGCTGGTGTCCTGGACATTTTCAGCGACCTGTCTGTGCTTGAAGTGAGGCAAGCCTGTAAAGCGATCGGTCGCTGTGCAAAAGGGAATGAGTTGAATGAGAAGAGGAAATGCTACACGACTCTTTTTAAAGCGTTGCATCCGAACGCATTCCCAGATGCAGAGGTCAAGACGACTGAGTCACGACCGTTGGCTAAATATTACGGGCTTCTCATGCCTGCATGCTCGGAAGAACTGATAGACGAAATCGTTGCAAGCGGCTTGAAAGGATCCTGGAAACATGCAAGACCACGAGACTTGTTGCGCTACCACCCAGGAAGCATGAGGAAAGAGCAGCTTCAACATCTAGGCGGCGATGGTTCGAAATTCGACAGCGAGCAGGACTTAGAACGCCTGATCAAAGAGTACCCTTCATCGAATACACAAGAGCGCGGCTTTTCAGCCTCAATGGAGTTTGCTCTCACTATTCTGCACGTATTAGCTGAATCTAAAAAGTCCCGAGTGGAAGACGACTTCTTCATCAACGATATCGTCCGTCCGCTTCTGAAACGTGCTCTCAAGAAGCATGCGAAATGGGAGAAGATTCATGAGATAGTCGATCTGGCAATGCAATACTTAGAGGCACACCCTACTGCCGGAAAAGAGATCACCAACGTGGTGGATGACGTACGCCACTTAGTTGCGCAGTGCTGGTCGCGCAAACCACAACTGTTCGAGAAGCACCTTAAGAGGTTGTGCTCTCATCCCGTCTTCGGCACGACTAAATTAAACGAACTTCAAGATTGGAATGGTTTTCTGGAGCGTATCTCGCGAACACGATGCTATTCATTACTACGGCTCGTCTTCAAGGAATCAACAGGTCTGGATCTTAACATTGATCCAGACCTTAAAGCTGTCAAAGGCTCCCTGAGCTACAACCTACTCAACAGTCTAAATGCTGAAGAAGCTTTGTCGCTTTTCATCCGTCTCCGGAAGACTCGAGGAGACGAAGACTTGGTAGATGTTGCTAATTCAAACTCAATCCTGAGCATTTCGACGACTCGTGAAGGCCTGGACGGAGATCCTGATCTATATCAGATTGTCTTGCAATGTAGCAGTGGCAACAAGGAAGAAGCAGAGAATCATACGATTAGTTACTTGCAGGCTCGCAAGACGAGAGCTACTAAAGCGTCCCAACCTGAACAACGTGGCTTCCATGCACAGTCCGCGCTGTTTGCTGCCATTGGCAGCGGCTCGTTGATTATATATCAAGAGACAATCGAATGGACGAAACGTTTCATTCGCGATCCTCTTGCGGTTCGCGAGATGTATCCTCAATGGTATCCCAAGGAAGCATCAAGGTTGCTGTCAGGTGTCCCTGAGCCACTTGAGAGCCTTTCTTCCTTGGTAGACCTGCGCCAAAGTGTTGAGATGGCCAACTCAATCTTAGAAAGCATGTTTGAGATAGCATGCATGGCCTTGGGTGAGCCATCTTTCTCAGCTATAGATTGGGAAGGTACTCTTGACCTCTTTTCCTCCGTCATCCAGGATCGCATCGATCTTTCACCGAAGCTCAAGAAACTGCATAAGGCTTCAGATGAGGAATTATATAATACTTTATGGGACACGACGATCCCAATCCTTATATCAATTGAGGAGAAAGCAAATCAGGAAGGCATTGAAAAGCTGCGAGCCGACGGCTTGCGTGGGATTTTGGGGTGTGTACAGCATGCAAACATTGAACTCAAGCCAGCAGAGTTATCGACTATGAAGTTTGTCGATAATCTAGCTAAAGAGAGAGATGCGCTATGGCGGAAACTGCGTCCGAAGGTCTTTCCAGCTGTAGCAGCGCTTCCTACACCTTTTCCACGCGGCTTGCCCATTCAACATCTCACCGCCCCTTGGAACATCAACATCGAAGACCTAGGAAGCTCTACCCCATATCTGAAATCTCGTGTGCAGGGCGCCTTGTTTCCAGACCCAGCTGCGGCTCTTCGATCTTTACCGGCAGAGGACGAGACGCAAAAGGCCATCGGAGTGTTCGTGGACAGCTATCAGTATGCACTACAGCTTTATCTGCCGAAGTCACTTCCAATAGCGGAGACAAAAAAACGTGTAGAAGAAGTCTGGGATTTTGCTATCTGTCCTTTAAGCCGAGGCAGGATGGATAGAAGTGAGGCCGTTCGGTTTTGGGAGTCTCAACGGCCAAACTATCTGAAGGCGTGGCCGTCGACAGAGTTCGTTCACGAGAAGCGCGTGATCTGGCCCTTGATTCCCGAAACCAACAACCCACTAGAACCATGGGAGTGGAATCCGTTTTCCTCAGGAAGACCAGATATTCCAGCACGAGATCTCGGCGAGCCTACTTATATTGACCTTTCATTAGCCGTCCTCGACCAAACTACATATCACCCTACCATCTATGACAAACTTGAAGCAGTGGCGCCTGAAGTTCCCGCTTTTGATGCTGACAAGGATACAATTTGGGATTCTTCGCGTAACATCGGCGAGGGCGGGGTCTTGTCAGCATTATTGTACGTTGATAGTAGATATGGGCTGGACAATCACCTACTGGACAACCCATTCCCTTCTAAAGACGATCCTCGATATCCGTTCCTATATCTTGACGACGAGTTCTTATCGAGCGAAGACCTCAACCCTCTGACCGCAGTCCGAAACATTCGAGGCCATCTCAACGCGACACCCCCCGCTATACTAGCTCATCTCGCCGACAATGTCATCAAAGCCTTGGATGCGGCAGATTCAGATGCAAGTACATACATAGTGCTTCATGAAGTGGCTATGCTACTTATCGTACGCCTAGGCGAAAGTGATAGACCTGACCTAGCGACGAAGCTAGCTATTCGCACGGTTCTGAATCGGCCGAAGTCGAGCTCCTGGCATCGGCAACTGTTGAAGCCTAGCTTTTTGCGTAGACTTTCGGCTTCCAGTGCCCAGGCTTGCATTGAAGCATTCGTAGAACAGACCCTCGATAGACTTCAGGCGAAGAATAGTGACATGGAAGGTTTCAAGGACGGAGATCGCGAAACTGAACCTTATCTACGGCAGAGTCACACAGAGGAGCAGCCTTCAGGAAAGCCCTTCGTCAAAGTGACGACTCAAAAGTTCCTTGCACAGTTACTTCAAGGCACTGAGGTCTTGGGTGAAGACTATGTGCTTTCTATTCTTACGAAACTTTACGAAAGAACCTCGCATGTCGACGTGCACCAGTATATCGTTAAGGCGATCTTGGGCATGCTTGAGTCTGGCTCATCAAATTTATTCGACGACGCGCTTGCTGCACTCGAGCTTATGCTTCCCATAGCAGGGGGTATAAACGAACGGGAGCCAGTGACTGAGATCGATTGGGCACATAGCGAGGAGACTCTTTCGCTTCCTGACCTTCAAGAAGGCAGTTTAGACACTTCGTCACCAATCCTCGCTGCGTTGATCTCACACTTTCGCAATGCGCCAAATGACGCTAGGCAGTTACATTCTTTCGTAGATCGCATCGTTCTTCCAGTACTTTTGAGCCTCAAGCAGCAAACAGCTAGGTGGGTAGCGCTGTTTCTGCGCAAGTACGGAATTGATGATGCAGGTCAGGGAGAGATTCAAATTCCTCCAGTCCCGCGTGATCCTAGCGTGAGTGAGATGTTGCTGTCGGTAGATGATGCGAGAGTGTGCTATCTCCCAGGTACTGTGCTTGAAGAATATGTTGCTTACATTACCTTCAACATCGCACCCTCAACGCCTCTCCGGGAGCTGAACAAGCGGCTTCGCGAAGACCCCGCGCTGAAGTCGAGAACTGAGGTACAAGCGTGGTTAGGTTTATATGGACAACGCCTTGATGCTGTGAAAGCTCTCGAAAGTTTTGACTTGCCTTCCCGTCTTGGAGTAGATGCTGGGTCCGCAACGAACACGGGAATGACGCCTCAATTAGTTCAAGAACAGTTTCTAAAGCTATTCACAGCGGTATTATGGAACGACACTCCCACATATAACATCTTAGAAGATTGCCTAACGCATCGGTTCTTGCAAGGCGACTACCTAATGGCGCCCTGGTGGCAACCCTACGGCAAACCAATCGTCGAAGCCATGATCACATACGTCAATACCATTCGTACACGAGACTGGGAGCGCGACCCGACGCGCAAACCATCCGTCCTACCAGACACATTCCCATGGCGTCTCCTGCTCCTCGACTATCCGTGGCCAAACAGAGATGACAAGGATGCCGATTGCGACAGAAAATGCAAAGCATTTGCGAATCAACTAGCGAGTATCATTGACAACATAAGTGGCAAGTTTTACCACCCCAAGCTTTCCCAGTTAAAGACCTACCTCGCTCTTGAACCAGTGAGTTCAACCAGCGATCGCTCAGCAACAAAACGGTTTGGTCGACGATACATATTCTACAACAAGCGCGACCCACTGCATGACGCGCTTATGCATAATCGAATTTTGACTGCCGTTTACTTGGGCGATATCACGAAGACGAGATTGAGCTGGGTGACCGCGCCTGAATTGTTGAGGGTGGAAGTTGCGAGATATTTGGTGGAGATGGTGGAAGATTTTGAGGATGTTGATAGTGCGCTGAAAGAGAGGTTGAAGGCATTGTTGGAGGGTTGGATTGTGTGTGAGAATGAGGCTGTGAGGAGGATGGGGTATGTGTTGATAGAGAGATGTTTTTCTGATGGTGCTTGAGGTTAGAAAGTCAAGTTTACAGTTTATGGAGCAAGTGTCGGGTGGGAGGGTGTGAATGTAGAGAAAGAAGCCAGGCATATTCTCGTAGTCACGCGAGGCTTTACCACTTTAGACGGCCCTTCGCCCTTGGTTGTCTTGCAAGGCAATTTCATCGGCTCGATATCTTACTACAATTCTTCTAACATGAAATAATACATGGATTTCTTATAACAATACACCTGAAACGCTCTGGTACTTGGGAAATACTGTGCTTAATTCACTCGCCACATGTTACGTCAAATTCATGCTACTGGTTCTTAGGACTCTGAGCAGCTTCAGGCGGCTTGTTGCAGCGGTCATTCCGCCTTTCTAACGTAGGTGTCGGCCTTCATAGAGGTGTGTATCAAACACATGTCTTTTGCTCCATAATATGTCACAGGGGCTTTAAGCACGGGATGTTTTGCAGATGCTGTGAAATGGAGATAGTGACGTCGGGGTCAGGTATTGGGAGTTGGCTCATTGACTTGGTCTCACCTTCACGCACTACAACTCTACTCAATCTACATCGCGATTCAACTCGTATTTCTCATTATAGCTTCAACTATTCAGCTAGCGTCTTGTCTTTCGCCATACATCACCCTCGCCCACTCATAGAAAGGAATGGGCGGCTCTATTTCCTTCGATTTTCCTGTCACATACTTCCACCAATTTTCCATGACGTGTTTTCGTATGTAACTGGACCTGTATTTGATATGCCATCTGGTGGGTAGATCGAACGTGTACTGCAACTCTTCCAACGTGCGCATTCTTGTTTCTGGGACAAACAGGTACACTAATACAAATGCGACAAGATTCAAGCCTGCGAAGATTGACAGTGCGCCCGTCGAGCCAATTTCGTGGAGGAGAACTAAAAAGTGAAAGGGTCAGCAAGTGTCTTACGCGTGATCCTGACGCGAACAGTACGTACAAGGAAACACGAGCACCAATACACCAGCTCCTAGGAGGTTAACAGCGACTGATACGGCCATGCCTGCTTCTCGAGACACCTATACAAAGTCAGTACATGCCTCACACATAGATTACTATCCGACTTTACATACCAATGGGAACACCTGCAGAGGAGAAACATTCTGGTCAGCTTTTGCTACACGAACAATCATGTGGAAGCAACCTACCTCTGCGGATATCGAAAAGGGTGACGTTCCTGCTGTTGGAGCATAGAAAGCAACAAAAACGACTGCAAATATGCTGACGAGTGGTGTTCGTACGGATGAGTCGGGGATTTTGAACAGGAAGGCGAACACCAACATCGACCACGCCATGTTCGGGAGCCCAAGAGCGAGCATAATCGAGCGGCCAATCTTATCTGACAGCCAGTATGCCGGAAGGCCGAAGACGTAATTTGCTGCGCCGAATGCGAGACCAATGATTGCAGCGATTTTGGCGCTTTGCACATGGTTTTGCGAGTCATCGGTGATGATCGAATTTTCCCACACTATCGTGCCGAGAAACGCGACTAGAAGGAGCAGAAAAGTCAGTGAGTTGGCATACAAGTATATCAGAAGCATCTAGTATGAGGAAAAGCGAGGATCATGCACTGCGCTTGGGCTATCGGCAGTGCTTCCGTAATATCAAAAGGCACGCGACGCTAACGTATCATTCCTGACGTATGCATTAAGGATTTGCTTACTGGTGTTGACTCCAGTCATCTGTTGGCTTATCATTGCGATAGAAGCACTAAGTAGTGCTCGCCGGCAACGTTGATTCTCCCAGAGCTGAAACAGTCGCTTAAAATAGCCAGTCACTCCGATATGATATGAGTAAGGATTGTCTCTCTTCTTTGCCTGTTGAAGAGCTAGATCGATATCCAAGCTCGACAAACCACTCCCTGTTCGGGGGAGGTCTACGAGCTCGATGTCTCTTTCGCGGCTCCGCTCGTCCTGTTGACTAGATTGTTGATGGCTGTCCCTGGGCTGTATCGCACTAACGCTCAGTGACAATACATCTCGAGTTGTTTCGCTTGAACCAATGGACCTTCCTGGGGAGATGGATCGGCTTGATGCATTGCTTGATGGTTGAGGACCATGTGGCAAAGGGCCGGGGAGCGCTTCAGAGGACCCTTGTGTGCTCATATCGACCCTATCGGCCAAATTCCCATACTCGTTTGCCTTTCCTTTCAACAATCTACTCTCAAAGTCTAGTTGAGCATGTGCATACATGAAGTCACGGCTACACAAGAGCCATGTTGTCTGGATCTGCTCAAAAGCCTCGAGCGCTTTCCGGTATTTCCCATGCTTCATCAGGTATCGAGGAGACTCGGGCATGAGATAGATCATGATCAGCAGGGGAACTGTTGGTACTAGGACGGTATTCGTGAGGATCCTCCAGCTTCTGAACGGGTCCTTTTCATAAAGGACGACTAACAGGTTTGCTAGGAAACCAAAGAACATGCCTCCCACCGTCAGTTTGAGGCTCCAACATTCAGATATGCCACTCACCGGCTGCATCTGCGAGTTGCCAATTGGCTAATATAGCTCCTCGGATGTGTTCAGGCGAGAGCTCCGCGGAATAGATGGGAACTGCGGTCGTTAGAATGGCTATCCACGGACCGATACCTTTTTTTTCATCCCTCTTGGCAACCTCCACTCAATATCATCGCTAACTTACTGATTGACGCCTTTGCACCTAAAGCAATTCCATTGATTGCTCGACAAGCTGCGAGCTGACCAACATTGTGTGTCAGAGAGGCACCAATCGTTGAGGCGATAGTGATAGCACACGACAGCATTACACTGCCTCGTCGGCCTAGTATATGCTCTTGCATGGGATCGGCGAGGACAGTGCCAAACAGTCCCGCAGAAAGCAGCGGGATTGCATTTAGCATACCAAAGGTCCACAGCTGGGAGGCGCTGCAGTCCTCACTACGGTAACATATACCAAACTCGTCCGGCATGCCATAAGCTGTGCCGTTGTTGGCACTTTGAGTCCATCCTTGAATCATCCCACCTAGGCTCGCGGTGATAATGGTTGCACGGAAGAATTTGGATTGCTTCCAAAACCCGGTCTCTTTCTCCTTTTCTTTCTCCAACAATTTCTTCTCCGGCTCCGTGAGCTCGTCAGCATACCTGCTCATTGCCTCATGTTTATCTCGAGCAAGTCGTGCTCCAAACCTGAGCAACTCGTACCGGTCTTTAAGGTCGGCGACCACGCAAAAGTCCCAAACATATGCCTCGAGTTCTGTGCGTCCGGTCTTTTCATCAACTCTTGTATCATCAAATGTCAAAAACGGATTATCGATACTACGAAGTTTGTCAATGTAAGTAAGAGTAATACTGATAGAAATATCCACTAACGTCTGTCTTGGGCCTGTCGAATGACCATGAAGTGCCGCGAGCCTTCGATCTACGAGCATTCCTCGCCTGATTATCTACACCGTTATTAGCTACCATTGTGCACAGTGACTGACATTAGATCCTGCATTAAGACAGAATACTATTATAGCAAGAGTATTTTGCATCTAACTGTTGGGGGATGGATACTTGTGGTAGCAAACGTACCTGGTCTGGCAAGTCCGCGGCTCTTGCTGCACTCAATGTCGCACTCATACTTCGGAAAAAGCTCAGACACAAAGTCGAGCCTAGGTATACAAGTCGTCACCACAACAGAGCTCTGAATGAACAGCACTCGTTTTATTATCAAGTGCAATAAAAATACATCTCTTTTGCCCACAAGGCTGACCAGAGGCTTTCAGGAGATGCAGTAACAAGCTGCTCCAGATCGTCCTGCATCGCCTATGGGACGGAGTCGCTTGTGAGACATGTAAGGGTGGCTCGGCGAAGGCTGTGAGATTTTGTGACTATCCCGCTCGCCGGGGATTGGATGCCTTGCTTTTTACGTTCCCGTATTCCACAGCCTAACCAATCGGAATGTCAGCCATCAACCTACGCAGGGTTAGCTGAGCAGCTATTGCATCACTACGCTGCTGCTCTCTTTCGTCCAGCAAACCTGCCATGCTCAGCCTGCGCCTTCCTGTGTCTCCTAGTCTAGAACAGCTGTCAACATCTATTGGGTCACACGTGAGTGTTTGCCTACGCGATCTGCGTATCCACTGTCATCGAACTTCCCCGCTCGCCGAGGAGCAATACAGGACTAACTTCGACACCGAACAAAAACCATGTCGAACTTCACTCTCCAATGCCGCCGTCTTGAACTCTCTGGCCTGGAATTACTTTTCTAAAGGCGGCATCTTCATGCGCAGCTGCCACTCGGTTGCCTTAATCCCTGAAGCGAAGACTAATCTCTCGTCACGACTGCCTGCCACGCGCAGTGCTCAGCCCACCTCATACGTACTAGGCTGTTACCCGTTATATGCATCGTTCATGCAGAGACCGCTCTGCTCTCCCAGACTTCGTCGCGCCTTCCCCACTCAGCCTTACACACCCAACAGTTCCTGACTGAACCAAAGGCTCTCACAGCCTTGATATCGTTCAATCATCTCGCCGTTCAAGCTGGACCCACTCACTAAGTCAAGGCCACTATGGCTGAGCCAGTTTCTAGTATCATCACCATAACGACGGTGTCGCTGGCAATTATCAAGGAGACTGTCAAATTCATCCAGGAAGCCAGAGTCATCGATCAATACATAGAAAGACTACTTCATAATCTTGTCGACCTGCATAAGCTCATTAGGGAAGTTGAATCAGCATGTAGGCACGCTCGATCTCGCGAGGACGACCCCTCCCGCTTTGTCCGTGAACATCTCAAGCGATGTCGCCGCCGCCTCGAGGAAGTACGGACCACGGTCGAAGGTCTCGCATCGCGGAGATCAAGTACGCTCTTGCAAAGAGCTGCCTTAAAGATAAAATCGGATCGTTCGAAAAAGGAAATTGAGGATGCGATCACAGATATCGAGCGTCTCATGGACCAAATTCACAAGGGCATCAGCTGTTGGACGCTGTAAGCGCAACCTTCCATTCAACTGAGTCGTCTCTAACATCTCAACAGCCATATGACTTCTGTCATTGACCGTCGTACGTCAGAAGCACTTCCTTTGGTAAGACAGCCCAAAGTTATATCTGCAGCATGCATGTTAACTTGAGCAGCAACAAGCCACCACAGTACGAAACGAACTGGAAGAGATCATGCAGGATCCCATCATGCAATCCCCAAGTAGAACGTTCTCCCAAGTCGAGACTTTATATGAGCATGACTTCGCCTCGCCAACGCGGAGAGCTTCATCGTCAACTACAAGCACCCAACCGTCCTTCTCCTCGGCGTCTTCACGTGCTTTCCGGGCGGGATCGCTTGATACTAGCAGCGTTGCTTCGATGCAGGATCCGTCACCTGTCAAGCCCAAGAACGACTGGGTAGACTTCCACTTCCAAATTGCAAATTGCAAAGGCAGCGAAGCTCGCGTTCGAGAAATTCGGACAATCCTTCAGCAACATGCGGAAGGCTCAGAACTTGCAAAGTCAACCGACGGTGCACAGCGAACACCGCTACACTTAGCAGCTCAACGCGGTGATATCAGATTAGCGCGCATACTGCTCGACTTTGGGGCCGATATCAACGCTAAGGATTCTGAGCCATCTACAATCCTCGATTTGGCTGTCGCAAACAATCAGCGGGAATTCGTAGCTTTTCTACTTGAGAACGGCGTCGATGAAACAGCGATCTTGAGCCGGAACATGAAGAAGTTCAAGGAAATGCAGAGCATAATCAAGTTCAGCAAGAATATACCCAAAAGCGCCCCCAAGAAAGAGAGTCGCAGAAATAGCGGGAGCGCATGGAGGGGAATTCTAACCTGAACATTTTCCGAGGCTGTGGACGAAATCTCGAATCTGTGCGAAAAACCGGCTGAGTGTGGCAAATTATCAGTAAACACGAGAACAGCCATCAAGCTGTATACATGAGGGCTATGCGGAGCGCCTGATCCCTTGCCCTGGTTGAGGGGCTTGTTCACCGGTCGCTGTGCCACCACGGAGCTGGCCCACATCTAACCCCGCCTCCCCGCGTACCCACTCCAAGCATGCAGGGGGGTTATGTGGCGTCCCGAACCGTTCCGTTGCGGAGATGCTCGCGTTACTAGCCCAAGCCGGCTGCCACCTTGATAACGGCGTGTATTACGACTACACGTCATGATAAGATCAATAGCGTTGATCATACTTGGATCTCCAAATTGTCTAAAGAATTCAACATGAGGTACTCTTCATTTCTTTTTGGTCATGATACCCATATATGTACGCCACTTTGGCTATCTTCAGTCTCAACTTAATTTCAATGAGATATCATAATTGCCTTCTACCTCTACTCAACACTACAGAGCATATGTGACTCCTTATCGATCTTATCTCGCAACATATGTCCCGATGACATCCCTTGGACTTAAGCACGCCCGGCAGGTCCACAACCCTTTGCACCAAAGTGCAGCTTCAAGACATGGAGCGCGAGGTCCTGATTGTGTTGCATCGCTTGTTCCATCTTCGGGTGCATGCCGAACACCTCGAGTTGATCTCGAAGTCGCTGTGCCACTATATCGCGCAGACCGTGGTCGTCATCTGGCGTGTCCTTGTACGCATACTCGATGGCGCTGTAGAAGCCTTGGTTCGTGAAATGATCTTCCGTCACAGCGATGAACTTCTCAACGGCTAGCTCTTTCAGCCCCTTCACATCGTACTTATTAGCGATGGAGTACATCTTTGCGTGTATAACTGGTGCGTTTTGAAGCGCAGATGATTTCCATGGCGTTCCGCTGCTTGATCCAGCTTTTTGTATGACTTTTTGCAAATCTTGTACACCTGCATCGTCGGATGGATTGACTGAAATTGTAAGATTGTATGCTTGATCTTTAGTCTGTTGTTTCAACGTCAGTCGCTGATAACAATATGTGGGGTTAAGGCGTACCGGCCCATTTGAATAATGTTCTCTAAATACCCTGACTGCCTCGTTCATCGAGTCTCGGTTGAGGCGAGCCAGATTTTCTGCGAATTTCTTACGCCATTCCATATCAGCGTATGTGTTGGCAGGCCTAGGCTGATAGCGGACCGATGTAGGTAACTGTTCGATTCCGCCATCAACGCTGTAGTCGAGCTCATAAAAGTACTGCACCATCAGCTTCACCATCTCTGGTTCATCGTCCTCCAAGTCTATCTCCCCGTCTTCCGCCTCCTGTCTCCTCATCAGTATTGTTCTTGTATACGAGCGTTCTAGGAATCTCACTTTCCCACATCGACTGGCGGCATCGAAATAGGGCGAGCGTGGGCAGATGATGGCCTTGTGAACAGGATACACATCGCCGTTGCATTTGATTGTGAAATCAGAGTGCTTTTCGGAAAGATACAGACTAACGGTTCCTCGTTAGTTCATGATCACATAATGGAAAGGGCAGAAATGGGTCCCATACCTCTTCGTAGCGTGTACTAGCGCCTCCATTGGCTTGGAGCTTGACATCGTATGTGGTGAACACTATGTTGCGCTAGGGTCGGCCTCCTAATATACGAATAAGTTTGCTATCTGTCACGCTTGGAATCTGCGAGTGGCTTCTGATGTTTGTTCCAGCATATGAAAACACATCCTTTTGGGAAAGCTTGCAAGTAAAATTACTATCCATCCCATGTAGATTACTTTAATCCACGTCTGTGCCGGGAGACTACATCGCGTTGTATACGATGAAACAGGCTCACGATACGGCACTGAAGCTCTCCAGGCTCAATTTTTGCTAGACAAATATCAACAAATGGAAGCGCCAGGAGAGCTTCTCAGCTGGCTGCAATCCACAGTATCCCGGGACTTTCCTAATCAGGCAACTTACATTTTGCAAGCAAGTATAGAGGGAATACCATCAAGGCAAGTGACGCCGAGCAAACCTTTTGCTTTCGAATGATTTGCATCAACATTTTACTAGTAGTAGCCTTGAAAGCGTGGGAAGTAAGATAACCGTCGAACATCCTACTCCTGCGCACTCCAGTCTAACAGCGCGTCCTGGCCTAACTTATCCCTTACAATCCTTTCACTCAACTCCCAAAGTGCCGTTCCAAGATTCTCATCACTTGCCTGAGCGGTCTCCTTCCCCGGTTGACCCTAAACGAAGTATGTTAGCTGACGCAACAATATTTTGCATGACACATGATGAAATCTTACCGGATCATTGAAGTAGTAACCATTGAGATTTTTCTCCTCGATCTCGTCGGATGTCGCGGCCCAAAGTGCACTATAGGAGCCCTGCTGTGGATCCCTACCAGCGAACAACATGGCATTTGAAAGGAGTTTTCCAGTTATGCCCGGGTATGCATCCTTCCACTGCTGCTGCATGGCGGTATTGACCGCACCTGGGTGTACAGCAATTGCGTAAATGTTGTCGCCATTCGGCTTGATCACACGATCTCGCAACCCGAATTTTGCGCAGAGAATCATAGCCAACTTTGTACGCCCATATAACCGTGTCGGATCCATCGAGCTATCATTTATCTCATCCAAACTCGCAAAATGCACATCCGGCGGGGCGGTTCTGTGCATCTCACTCGATTCGAAAATTACCCTGGGAGCAGGCTTCTCACCAAATTTACCTGTCTTGCGCAACAGGGGCCACAACTGATTGCACACATAATAGTGGCCAAGGTAGTTCACCCCGAAGTGACGATCAATACCATCAGAGTCTTCGCCATACTGGTTTGTGTTGATACCCGCGGACAAGATTAAGAAGTCAAGGCGGTCCAGAGAGTCCCTCAGCTCGGAGAAGACTTCTCTCACTTCACGAAGACTGCCCATGTCACAGTGCTTCCACGATACATCCGCGTCGGGCTTCTCTTTATTTATGCTTTCGATGGCGTCGGTGCCTTGCTCTTCTTTGCGGTTTACCATTATGACTTTCACGCCGGCAAGTGCGAGCGTGCGGCTGACCTCATACCTGCGTGCCGGTCAGTACACTATGCAAATTGTAGTTTGCTACCCACCCAATACCCAACGCGCCGCCAGTGACTACTGCGACTCGGCCATCTAGATTTTCTGGATGAACCTCTTTGGGGCCGACGACTTTGTGAAGAACGGACTGCATATTGTTCACTTGTAAAAAGAAGTGCTTAGTTGTCAAGTATAATGATATGAATGATCCGATGGTACCACTATGTGCCTTTTCGTTGAGGTTTGGACATAGCCAAATTTCGTGACGTGTTGATATCTCAACTGCCCTTCCAAAATCCATCGAGTTACGTCAGGGCGACATCATTCTCGCCCCACATGCTTCAAGGCTACATGCGAGATTTGTGCCTGTAAGATAAGGGCTTTGAGGATATGCATGACTTTGAGATGGTTTTAGAATAACAGGGACGAGGTGCGTAGCTAAGACCTGTCGCTTCCACCGAGGCATTTTCGCTGTTAGCACATGCGGCTAGACGAGACATGCCCTTCTTTACCACCCACCACACCCAAATCGACTATGTGAGCTACTCTCGTTAAAATTTGCCTTGGAGACTTTTGCCGCAGTTTTCAAGGTGTTAGCAGCCTAGAGACCGAGTACAGTATTGTGCATCACTTTCGTTCTCAGAATAAGTCAACTGGAGCAGGCGCAACCCAGATGAGGTTTACCTCTCATCGACCCTGACTAGAAAGATGAGAGCAGAATTTCTCAAGATCAAGTAAAGTTCGCTCGCCTTCATTAAGGACTGGGGGCTCATGTAGAAGGTGTCTGCCTCGCGTTCCGCAAAGGTCTTTGGGGGGGAAATGGTGCTCAATTCTTTCTAGCTCGGCTGCTCTGGATCTTGGCTATGGAAAGCTCTAGACACAGCAAGGCTCACTACCGGATAACTCATTATGCGGTCATGTAGCCCATGTTTGACTATTTGCTCTCGGATTACGCCGCCCTTCCCTTTCCATTCCATCTCCCATCCTCCAGCACCAAGCGGCGTCTTTTCCTTCTCTTTGATCTTTTCCAGTTGGTCAAATTGCATGGATGATGGCGGCGCAAGCGTTGCGTTGACTGCATGCCAGAACAACACGTCCGAATGTGTCCATGGAATATCGTAGTCGTCTTCAGCATGTATGATTGTGATGTCGTATTTGCGTAGTCTGTCGGTGACCTTTACAGTGTCTAGGTGATGAATGAGTTCTGCGAGCTTTTCCTTAGATGGAAATTTGGTGACTATGAAGCGATTGAGAAGAGCCAGAAGTGGAGGGAAAAAGGCAACGGGTGAGAGCAAAGGAACTGTGCCAGCAACTTTGTAAGTTCTGGTCAAAGATTCTACATCGGCAAATGGTGCTACGAGCACGGTGCCGGCGAAGAGAATAGGAGGTGACTGTATGGCAAAGTGGTGGGTAAGCGATACCGCTACACCTGTGCCAATCGATTGAGCAAATATAACCGTCCGTTCTGGTGGTATGCTAGCAGTCTCCATGGCAAATTTGGTCAAGGTGAGGGCGTCCGTAAGTAAACCCGTCTCCGAAGGCCACCCGGTCGACGCTCCAAAGCCACGATAATCGATAACAAGGACGTGAACGTTCTGAGACGTTGCCGACAGCGCCCGATAGCTTTGTGGTCGCCAACCCGAGCCCAAAGTGCCTGCTGCGCCGTGGAAATAGATCACGAGCTGTGCGGTAGGGTCATCTTTCAGCAGCTTGAAAGACAGTCGTTCCCGAACATCAGAACATAAACCCGTTGGTTCCTTGCGAAGCTCAGCTTGGTGTCGGCGGTAAGTTTCCAATGGCAGAACATGCCATGCATGCAAAGTCTCTCCATCGGGTGTTTTCAATTGGAAAGGCGTGACTTGATTCCGAAGGAAACCCCACTGCTCCGGCGTATTGACGTCTTGGAACCAGGTAAGTGTGATTCGATGTAGGTAGATAACGTGATCCTGCAGTGTAGGGATTGTCAGAAGACAGATAAAGGCTGCATATGTCGCGACGAGACCCGCGACAGTACCAAGGAGTGGCTTCAGCACAGCGGAAGCTGAGGGCATTGTGTATGAGGAGTGTAAAGAAATGGAAGCGCTATGAAGAGAACTGGGCGAGCATGAGTGCAGAGCAGTTTGCTTAGGTACGTGGAGTTGAAGTGGGATGTTTCGGACGGGCCGTTTTGCGTTTCAGCCGCAACATTATCCAGCGTTTAGCGGACCTATCATGTGTCGGACGCACGTTCACACTCGGTCCGTGCCGCAATGCTCCACCCGTTCGGCTCGATATCCCCTATCTCAAGTTCGTGCCATATTGTGTACGGCGTTGTGGTCTTGTTGGGTACAAAAGCGGCTGTATGAAGATTAACCATTCGAAGAGGTTATCTCTAACACTTCGTGCCACCCGATCTTCGAACGGCCGAATACAAGCGGTCCCAGGAGTGTTGCAAGTTGCTGTGCCGCAATATCCATCGAGCCAGGCAGCGTAGACATGATTGGTGCTTGCAGGAATCAACGAGACTGTGTGGCTGATCGTCCCTGGCACTCGCATACACCTAGTGCCGTTAGAGAAGAGTAACAATCGTGCAAGAAATGGCAGCCACGCGCCCTCAATCACGTATAAGGCGTCCCCACCAGCCTTGCCTTGCCCCTGATACAAGTCAGGCATACTCGAAGCTTTCGTGTGGGACATCCGCATGATGCCTACTTGTTTTCTCCAATGCTCTTAACACTTTTTTCGCTTTGCATACTCATATCCAGTTCGCATGCATCGAATGCATCGGCAGTACTAGAAGGTCGACTGAACGCTTGCGCACTGGAGACGAATGAGCTTGCGCATAATGCGACCTCGCATTTTCGGGTTAAAGGCTGGATCGAGCAGCCCAATTATCGTGGGACTTTCGATATCCTTTGGACGAGCCTAGTTACGATTGGAATCAGCACATACACGATGTTGTGCTTGAATGTCCCAGCGCCGACCGACACATACCTGAGGCTTGTTGGCCGCCGAATTCTTTGGATGCTCCTCGGCATCCTTGGCCCTGAGTTCGTCCTCATATATGCTGCTGGTCAATGGAGCAGAGCAAAGTGGTCCGTGAAGGAATTCAAGGAGGAACACCCTGAGTGGCACATGCGACATGCCTTCTTTGCAGATATGGGTGGCTTTGTACTACACACCCAGGATGGTCAATCATGGCCAGTGAATGCAACTCAGCTTCACTGGTTGATCCGGCACGGCTACGTGGACTATCCGAACATATCAAAACGAGAGGTCTGGGACAGGTCGAAGCAAGATACTTTCACGAAAGTGATCACAGCATTCCAAGTGGGCTATCTGATTATTCAGTGCGCGGCTCGAGCAGCTCAAAGACTAACAATCACGACGCTAGAGCTCAATGCCCTAGCTATTGTGGTTTGTTCGCTGATGACATCTTTTGTCTGGTTGCATAAGCCGGCGGACGTGAATAGCCCCGTACATATATATTCCACGAAGACAGTGGAAGACATGATAGGAAATCTTGAATGGGAACTCACTCCATTAGATCACGTTGATTTAAATGGACCCGGATACTCGGTCAATGTTCAGCCCTTCATGGGTATGCCTGTCATTCCTGCAGCAAGGCCGATACAACGTATTCCTAATGACAGGTTTCCGATGAATCCATATGGCGTTCAGGAGTACCTACTGTGCTTCGCAACCCTGCTTTTCACGGCAATACATATCGCAGGTTGGAACTTCGACTTCCCCACGGCCACCGAGCGTCTTCTTTGGCGTATCTCATCGCTAGTTCTGTTCGGTATCACGGTCGCATTCTGGGTATTCGAGACGATGGCCTCTTGGACAAGGCTTGGCCGGTGGAAGACAATATACTTATACGTGACCAATAGAAAGGAAGTGGCATCGCACAAAAGGAAGATGACACATAGACAGACGCTCCAACCAAAGAGAAGAATGACTGAGTTGCCACTACCATGGGAGTTTGCCATGATTACCCCCTTGGCAATTGTATACGGAGTTGCCAGATTGTATCTGATCGGGGAGGCCTTCGCAGAGCTGAGGAACATCAGCGGGACTGCATACGTAAACGTTGAGTGGACTGATTTTATTCCACATGTATAAGACAGCAAATCAAACATCTTTCCAAGTGTTTCGTTAGATTTGATCATTCGGAGACTCCTTCTTCCAAGCCTTTAGGCTCTTTCAGTGCTGGTTGCAACCGTACGCCTCGGATCGAGTACGAGAGCCAGGTTGACATCTTTCAGCGTAAATAGTGTCAACAAGGGCGCTAGAGATAAGTTTTTGATTCCTGCGGTCGCTAATTGAAGCGTAGGCGCAATTGAAATTTGCTCTCTACCAAGTTTAATTAATGGCGCAACGAATGAGCTCTTGATTGAGCGAGGGCGGGGGGTTGGATTCGAGCGCCTGCAATACCACGCAACACGCATAAGTCAGACTTATGTGAAAACCCACTCACACATATCACATTGATCCGTTGAAGTTGCAGTAGTGCTTGTTGCTGAACTGCTTACTTACCAACATTGCAGATATAAGAAGACCTTATTAGTGTTGCGGGAACACTGTATTTTTTAACAATCCGGGATACCCTAAGAATTCCTCGAGTATCTAAACGACGGTTCTAGCCTTCTTCCATGTGAACTTGGACAGTGAGCCTCACGTGCGTGGGTGGCATGGCCATATTGGAATGCTATTGGTCCAATACCCGCATCCTGTACAGCTTCAAGATCGCAACCTGATGTCTTGCGCCTCAATTCAGCCTTGGTCAACGCTTCCCTTCCCATGAACTGTGTTATTCGGCCATCTCTCTTCGCAAATATCGATACCCTCTTGCGGTTAAGGTCCCTTTCTGTGTCTTAGTTACTCGTTTTACACATGGCGGAGGTTCTTGGTGCGGTCGCTAGTGCTGTCCAGCTCGCTGATGTGGCCTTGCGATCAAGCCGTCAGATATATGACATCCTCTCAACAATCAAAAACGCCACTGAAGACATTCAAGCACTGCGGAACAGTAGGTCACTCACTTCGCTATGGAAGATTAAGCTAATAGCTAATTTAGACCTTCAAGATGTCGACTCCAATATGAGAATTCTTCGGAGCTATGTGATTGATCTCGAGAAATCAGGGCACGCGATTGAGAAGTATGAGGTATTACCGGATACCATTACGAGCTGCTTTCGCAGGTTTCACGATGACACCATAGCGCTGAAGAAGATCCTCCCCAATGACTACAAGCCAGGCTTTGCTACTAAAGTTAGTTGGGCGTTCGATAAAAAGAAGGTGAACGACATTGTGATGAGACTTAATGATCGCAAGATAAGTGTAAATATGGCGTTGGCAGTGTTGAGCCTGTAAGTAACAACCTGGGGCCTGTGGATTCTACACGCTAATATTGGGCGTAGTAAAGACAGTCTTTGGCTACGTCAGGAAACCACTGGAATTGCGCAACATCAAGCCCTTGCTTACACCACGTTTATGGACCAATTCCATAATCTCAACGCTGGCTTTCAGGCGCGAGAGAGAACTGATGCTCAGTTTCTCGAACTCCAAAGGAAGAACTGTGAAAAATTATTTCAGAGGCATGACGTCGCTTTTAATTCACTATCCGAACAGTACCGTTCAACTGAGGCGAAGCTGGCAGCGAATCTTGGCACTTCGAAGAAGTGTTCTGCGGCCTTCAATCCAGTCTAGACAAAATCTACACTACAGCGTGCTTCTCTGCGCCAAAATTGGAGACGGCGACCGCGGTTCTACGCTCTCAGTTGCTGTCCGATTTTGAGAACCTATTGGATCATGTGTCAATCAAGTCAGACACACAGTTTGCAGCAATCCGGAAGCGCCTGGAGAGAGTTTCTGAGCAGATTAGTCAGGAATACGATCGAAGGATTCACGAAGAACATGTTGACCATCGAACAGCAACATCTAAGCCGTATGAAGAATGTAATCTCCTGAATCGAGCGTGTGTTATGGATTGCGACAATGAGTGGCCTATCAATCCTGACCTGAAGACCTTCGGACCAAAAACGCCACCATCTTGCAACCATCCTTCTTGTTTCGCACAAGGCACAAGGTCAACATATCGCCAATTCTGGGCGGGTAAGGGAAGATTAGGCTATCTACAGATCGAGATCGAGGCCGTTCATTGGCGCATTGACAATTCCTCCACCTTCACTATCAGCATTCATTTTCGTCCGCGTCAAGACTTGATCCCTTTACGTGGCCTTTCAGTGTCTTGGACCACAGCACCCAATCAGCAAGGCCTCTATCAGCTTGGTCCAAGTATCGCGACGTTTCCAATCATTTCAGATCGGCATATGGCCGTAAGGTGCATACGATATGGTAACCTTCATCAACTTCGACAAATGCTGGCAACAGGTGAGATACATTTGAGAAGTCAAGATTTGATTGGTAGGACCTTGTTACATGTGAGTGTAATTTCTGCAAAATCTTTAGTACAGCATGGGTCTTGAGCTCTACAAGAACAAGGATATTTGCTAAGGAGGGGCAGTTTGCCGCTGCATATGGAAGACCCAACATATGCGAGTTTCTCAATTTTCATGGCCTTTCTTGGTACCAGCAGAATCAGTAAGTACCCTAAACTGCTTATTGTTGATGTAAAGAAAGGCACTCATCAAAAAAAAAGTTATGGCCGGACACCGATGCACCTTACTCTGATAGGCGTTTACAAAAACTCCAGAGCAAGAAGAACTGCAGACTACCTCACTTTACTGCGAGGTTTTGAGAGATTTGGTGTTACCATCGACGATCTATCTCGAAAGGTACCTGTCATCACTCAAGGCTATCCACTTCACAGTGAAGATACGGAAACGCAGAATGAAATTATAGAATATATTCTTCAACATTCCGAGAACGGCTGGCATAATTGCCTTAGCTGGTTGTGCACTTGGATGTTACCAACGTTAGGCGCATCGCAAGTCATCAAATCATGTCTAAATCGCGGCCTCAACCCTAGCATCCTGACAGGATACTCAAATTCGTTGCTAATAGAAGCCTTCCATTGTCATGTCCGAACAGAAGATGATGGCCCAACATATGATGTTAGCTCGGCATATTATGATGGCGATGACTACCCCGACACTAAGAGCTACACTGATTGGGATGCCACAGTCGCATGGTCTGCCGACTATGATGATATCGTGGAACGTTGGTGCATCATATCTACTCTGATCCGCGGAGGCGCAAATATCTATTCAATGGAACCTGACAGCCTCGACACAGCTAGCACATGGCGCGAAGTATATACTCCATGTGATATGGCTCTTGACTGGCAGATAGCATCTCAGTGGGAAGCAGCATTACAAGAATGTGATCTTGTTCCGGAGGAGGTGTATCAAGAAGACATACGGCGACGCAAGCAAGCAATCCGGCTACGTGGCGCAAATCGGACTGGTATTGACGAAGGGGTTTTGGATCTGCCATCAAGATCAGGCTTACGCTGCCGTAAGTGTGGTAGATTTGGCTGGAAGAAAGGATGTCCACATTCGCTTGGTGTTCTCGATTATTAGGTCTTCGCGATTTCTACATAGCATTTTTCTGTAACACAAAGCAGATGTGTCCTTGAGCGTTATCTTTAATGAGGCTACTATCGGTCAACGTTTCGTTTCGAGGTCTTGCTCATACTGCTGTACCTCTGACCACATCTTAGAACTCCCAATCATTCAGCTGGGGTAGTACAATATGTTAATTGCATGTAACAGAAGTGACAAGGGTAGTTCAAAACGACTGCGAACGAATCCTGTTAGACGCATGGCCATCTTTAGCCAATATTCGTCGACTTTTCACCATCCATGTCACATCGTAGCTAAAATCTGAAAGTCGAACAAAGTCCCTGTTGAATCCTTTATGGTGAAACAAACTAGCCGCCACTCTTTGCGGACCAGATTCCGCAGCTGACCAACATTGTGAAATAAGTCACCGCAATCAGACACATTGCAACAACACCAGTTTGCAACCTATTTCCGCATATATTGGTAAAGAAAACTCGTACAGCCCACAAGCTGACGCGTGCCAAGCGCTTTGCATGCATAATAGGCGTGCAACAGGCCCAATCGGGCGTATAGCTGAGCTGAGATGACCCAGTAGTACACACCAAATATGTATTTATTCCTCCGAGCACTCTAAGCCCCCAAAGTATCTCCCTAAGCAACACACAAGAAAAGAAAAAAAGAAGAAAACTTCCTTATCACAACCCCAACAAAATGTGTCCCAAAATCAACCTCTACATGACCCCAGGCGCCTGCTCCCTCGCCTCGCACATCGCGCTTCAAGAATCCTCCCTCCCCTTCACCATCACAGACCTTAAAGCAAAAGGTGGATTTCCTAAGGAATATCTGTTTCTCAACCCCAAGGGCCGGGTCCCGATCCTCGATCTCGACAGCACCCTCATCACCGAAACACCAGCCATTCTCTCCACGATATCAGCCCTAGCACCAACAAAAAACCTGCTAGGCAGTACGCCCATTGAACACGCCCGAGCGCATGAATGGCTCGCATATCTCTGCGGCACGCTTCACGGGCAAGCATTCGGGTGTCTTTTCCGGCCTGCGCGGTTCATTGCCGACGAGGCGCAGTATGATGCAGTGCGGGCTAGGGGACGGGCATGGGTGAAGGAGTGTTTTGAGTTTATTGAGGGGAAGTTGGAGGGGAGGCAGTTTGCGGTTGGGGAGGCGTTTACGGCTGTTGATGGGTATTTGCTTGTTTTCTATCGCTGGGGGAATTTGGCCAAGTTTGGGATGAGGGAGGCGTATCCGAACTATGCGAGGGTCGTGGATGGGGTTGTGGCGAGGGAGGCGGTGCGGAAGACGATTGAGACGGAGGGGATTAGTGCTTTGAATGAGTAGGTTTAGAGATGGGGTGTATTTGTGTGGTTCGGTATTGGGATCTTGGATTTGATGCAAATCTCAAAAGAAAACATATAGAGCTAGATTGTCCCAATTCCATGGCCGTTTCAGTGCAATTTCGAGAAGAGAGACAAAAGGCAGTCGAGAATAGCGTAGTAGCAGATTGAATCCGGCATAGGTGACGGAGCAGAGTGACTTGATGAAGAGAAGGGAGATAATCTCGTTGTCCAAGTTGTTATTGTGGTATTACGTAGAAGAGAGGACGCGTGCTCACCGCACCTTGTATAAAGGACAAACGTCTATTTACTTATGTCAAAGCTAACCGTCACTCTGTTCAAGGTACCATGGAAAAGAGAGAAATATGCCATGAGGAGATTTGAGAATAGCAACACACGATGTGCCGTACTAAAAGCCAGAGGGCGCGCGTGTGAACTTTGAAAATCATTTCATTGCTTGTTTTGTTCTTTGCACAATCTATTCCAACTACACAACCCCAATCCTTACATTTTCCTACACATAAGCCACCCCCCCTTTTTCTCTAGAACGCAACATATACACCTACTTCCACACTCACTCTCCTCTGGAGGCGCCCGACTTTTGACGCCTTGCATTCCAGATAATACTAAGAAATACATTGCCCGTGATGGACCGTTGCGCCATAATCAGGCATGAGACAGGAAATCGACCAGACGCCGTTGCTGTGCGCTTTGATTGCAAAAACAGCTAACACAGCTAGTGTACGAGAGGGAATAACACACAGCTGGAAGGTAAAGAAGGGGGGTGAGCGGACAGTCGATGAGGACAGCGCTATATGGAGAAGGGTAGGTAGTGACTAAGGGGATGACCGGCAGACAAGAGTTAAAATTAAGTAGAGAAAACAGACCACAAAAGATCCGGGTATCGTGCGAAGTAGAGCAGATAAAACGGGATGGAATCCAACGACGGAGCTGGGTTACCACTCCCTTCGCTTAGCTGACAAGCAACCCCAAAGCACCCCGCAGAGGATCGATCAGAAACTCATCGAAACTTCCAGCATAGATGGTCCGCGAGAAATCAGAGGTTCGAGAATGTAACAGACAGGTAGGAAAATGTCATGGCGAGGTCGTAAGAGCGCGAGAAGAGCCAGTCTCCTATAGCAAGATGAGATAATTGCTTGGTGCAATACCGGTCTCGCCGTTCGGCTTCTTGGCCTGCCACCACCGCCCGCTAACGTCTGATACCTCGAGCACGTCGTGCTTTTGGAAGCTGATCTCGTTTGCGTCGTCGGGGTTCGCTTCGTAGCTGTAGATGGCCTTCGCGCGGTATGGGTACTCGAGGGAGGCCTCTTGTTGTGGCTCGTCATTTGTTGGCGTCGCTACATTGTTCATACCCATTCCACCGAATTGGGGAGCAGAGGAGTTGCGACCATTGGCGCCAGCAGGGCCGCCTGGGTAGCCTGATACGGGCGAGGATGTCTCGAATCCATTCAATTGCGCTGATGTGTACATTTGAGGAGCCTGATTGTTGACCTGGGTCTCCGGGCGGTTTGTGTAGCCATTGGAGATCGGGCGCGAAGAGCGCGATCCTGGGTGCTCCTTGTGGAGGGCGTATGAGTCGACGAAGGCGCGGTGACTGGCTTGCGGTTGCGAGCCGTAATAGAAAATCCACACGATCTATGAATAGCTGTCAGTGAGGCTGTTCTGAGACACTAGTATGCGAGCAGTTGCCCGAATTGGCAAGAAAGTCGCATGTGAGCAAACTTACCGCGATCATGGAAAGTAGGATGTAGCCGGCAGCGGCAGCCTCAAAGGGAGCCACGGGCGAGTAGACGAGCGAATTGACGGATGAGGTGGTGAAGACGAGTCCAGCGGCAAGGAAGCCCACGATCTACCCAAATCAGCAAGTGTAACCCTCTCACAGGGCAGTTGCGACCTACGGCAACATGATACGTTCTCTCAGCGTCCGACGCTACTGTGACAAAGACGCCGGCGATGCAGAAGAACATGAAGACCAGCGTCCACCACGCGAAATTCGGAAAGCCGCCGCGAATGGCGGATATTATCGAGCTGACAAAGGCAATGACCCAGGCGAGCTGTATACGAGGTTAGCCGGTCAGCCTCACCAGAAGCGGCTCAGAGCACGAGTACTAACAATGCCAATGGAAATGGTGGCCAGCGCAAAGGGATCGCCAATAATGCGACCGATGCTGAAGGTCGACCGCTGGCCGTAGCCGTGTCCGTTTTCCATTTTGCGCAGCGACGGGGAGCTCAGCGAGCCGTACGCGGGCATGTGTTGTTCGGCGGGCGGGGAAAGGGGGGATGAAGGGATGCTCGAGGGCGCGCGAGCGAGGTAGTGAGTGTGGTTGCCGATGTGAAGGCTATGAGTGTTGGTGTTGGTGTTGGTGTTGTTGACGTTGACGGTTGCGTCGGGTGATCGAAGGAGTGTGAATGCGCAGAGTCAATGTCTGGTCCAGCGACGACGGACAGGCGCAGCGAGGGGATGTATACAAGGCGTGGTGTTGTTGAGAAGAACTAGACACGGGCGCAAGCAGCGGAGACGGAGGTCCAGTAGCCAGCGATGGATTCGGCGGTCGGTGGTGTGCGACGGCTGGCGGCTGCAGAGTTGTCGATGCAGCGGAGAGAATTGGGTGTCGAGGACCTTTTGGGTGGGAGATTTGGAGCGAGATGGGACGGTTTCACCTTGGGTTCGGGACCCGTTCTCGATTGGCCGCTCTGTGGCTAGGGTCTGGGGGCGCTGGAGCGGTTCCCACTCAGCAG
Source organism: Phoma sp. ATCC 74077 (assembly GCA_033682645.1). Lineage (NCBI taxonomy): Eukaryota > Fungi > Ascomycota > Dothideomycetes > Pleosporales > Didymellaceae > Phoma > Phoma sp. ATCC 74077. The sequence goes on along the minus strand of JAWDJC010000005.1, from coordinate 320,572 downwards.
ATTAAAATGGCACTGCACGTCAGCCTGTGGCTCGCCGAGCGCAGTCTGGACAGCAACACGCGCGTTTAGTGCCTGGTAGCGTTGCGCTGGAGAAAGGCCCGCAGAGCGCTGCCAGAGCCGCCGACTCATCTACACGTCGCACAGTGCGCTGCCCTCAAAGAACAGAGCCGGCGGCCAGCAATCAACGCGAATTGGCAGCCCTCGCTGATTCGTACTTGTCAACGAGGCCCACTGGCAAGGGCATGTGGCGCTTTTTGGCTAATTGGGCGTTGGAAGGGTTAGCTTCGGGGGTTCGCCTGGCCAGTCTCATGCATCTTGAAGTCGTCCCAGGCCATCACCAAGTCTCCTGCAGTACGATAGCTGCCCCTCTCTGCATCTGTGGCACTTTGATTGCTCTTGATTGTCCTTGATTGCTCGTCTGCAATGGCTGGCTCGTGGCGACTCTGGTTGTACACCGTTCATACCCCTTGCACAGCGTTGCAATTCACCCACCCTCACCACGTTTTCCGGCTTTCACATCCTTGGGACCGCTGCCAGCACAGCACAGCATGCACGTGTCGCTTCATCCATTTGCTTCATCTGCAGTGATTCCCAACATTACCTGGAGCCGTCCTCCGCACCAGCACCTATTAGGGCTTGCTCAATGGTCTGCGACAACGATGAAACAGCACTCCAACAACAAGCAACGGCATCCTCGACTCCGTAGCCCTACAAGCACATCACATCGACATCATAGTGTGCATTGAAACTACTGGCGCTTATCGCTGCTTGACAATTCCCTGGCTAGCATGGACCTTAACTACGCTGATACCTGCCATGCGAGTTCTTGAAGCAACTCGTTTCCGCACTATCCACCACAGCCAATCGCACGCATATAATGCGATAATAATCTTCTAGGTACCTGACAAATATCGTCATAGGACCTACTTTCTAGTCCTCGGTCATAGCATACATGACATTACCGGTAATATGCGTAGATCCGGTACGGATGCAGGGGCAACTCCCTTACGTGCACTTCCAGCTAATGATCCCTGTAACCAGCAAAAATCAGGTACGCACGTCGACATTACTGTCTACGTTCAGAAAGTATGTCATGTTCAGTTCACCTGACATGAGGTGTTTTGTGCTCTTTTGTAGGCATATGTTGTGTGATATAACCTAAGGGATGACGTTTGCGGACAAGTATACCAGATGTGACCTATGGTAACGTGACGCATCTGTCATCTGTCAGTTACGCCGCAAAGGTGTGAAGTTTGCATCGTCCTGTGCAGCGCATGAACTCAGACGTACCTTCTCGAACTTCTGCGACAATGTGTGTGCATGTAGCACATCTAGAATCCCACCTTCAGTAAGTCTTTTGGGGTGCCCGCATGAGACATCTTCCTGGCGCTCAATGCTATTCTCTTCGATTTATTTGATTCCATCTGACTCATGATTCGCGTTAACATGTAGCCTGCCTCATAGTTCTTCCGCTCCTTCCTGCTCAGGCTTCCGCTTGAACTCTTCCCTGACCACCGTTCTTAGCGCCTTCGTGAGCTTCTCATGGTATTCGACCCAGCATCTGCCAGCACCGAGGAGCACTATGTGCTTGTAACGTTGATTGACAAGGCCATTCCTTCGCCTCAGCTCTGAGATCTTCAGTGCTTGTTGTAGCTGCCGGGCTTCCGCCTCTGCGATGCGCGGTCGTAGCATAGCCAGCTTAGTGAAGCCGTCTGTAGTCGGCAGCTGTTGGTCATCTAAGGCCTTGAGCTGCGACGCAATGGTCGCGAAACCAGTTGCACGCTCTACAACTAGGACCGCTTTCTGCGCGCTGTTGAGGGATGGGTTGTCGTCGTCGGAATCATCTTCGGGCTTGAGGACGTCTTTGTGCTTGCTCACTGGGCACTGTTAGCTTCAATTATAACATTCCTACAACTCTTCACTTACGGAGCTCGTTGGCTTCCTCAAGCAGCGCTGTTTTCCCCGCTAGCTTCTGTAGTGACCTTTCGATATTGTGTATTCGGTCTGGGATTGTCTTCGGCTTCCCCTCGGTGTTCTCCTGTGGTCCGCCCAAGACATATTCCAAACGATCCAACCTCGACTCCAGCAGTGCAAACGTGAAAAGAATGGCCTCCTCGTACTCGTCCATGTCGTTGAGTTGGCTGTTTGTTTGGGGAATGTAGACGCGAATCGCGTACCTGCCGGGAGTTATTCTTAGCGGCGGATACGTGCCCGCTTGGCTCGGACCGGGGAAGAGCGAAGGTCAGCGTGGAGCCTCAACCACCTCAACTTTCACTGATACTGTGACTCCTCGCTGCTATCTCACTAGGCGCATTCGCTGAGCCTTTGACGACGCGGATATTGCTATATGCACCGCCATATTTCAACACATGATTGCGCAATAACCCGAACCGCGTAGTCGCAACTAGGAGAGCATGGCTACCTACTCCGCAATCAGTCCCGAGCCAACTGAGGCAGACCCCATGTCTTTGAGCACAGGATCGCTAAGGGGAAGACGGTCAGAGTACATAATAGTGAAGCTTGGGCATCAAATGCTGACAGAAGTAGGCGTGGGAGAGGCAAGCAAGACGCCGGATTTCAGGGCCAGGCAACATGGATATCGAGTGTGATCAACCTGGCCAACACTAGTACGGTTCTCCAGACACGGACAAGAGATGGTATGCTAAAATAGACAGTTCTCGGTGCTGGCCTTCTCGCCATGCCCTCGGCGCTCTCGAAAATGGGCATCTTCCTCGGCATATTTGTAATCGCATGGGCTGGTATCACAGCAGGCTTCGGCCTGTACCTGCAGACCCGCTGCGCACGATACGTTGACCGCGGTCATGTATCCTTTGCGACGTTGTCACAGCTCACCTACCCGAACTTATCCATCATATTCGATGCCGCGATTGCGATCAAGTGCTTTGGGGTAGCCGTTAGCTATCTAATCATCATCGGAGATTTGATGCCTGGAGTCGTCGTTGGATTCGCTCCAGGTGCTGGAGATATCAACTTCTTGGTTGATCGACAGTTCTGGATCACTGCGTTCATGTACGTCGAACCGTTATAGTGATGCGTGATGGAAGCTAATGGACACAGGCTCATCGTTATTCCGCTCTCTTTCCTCCGCCGTCTGGATTCCTTGAAGTATACCAGCGTTATCGCATTGTTCTCGATTGCATACCTCGTCATTCTCGTCGTAGCACATTTCATCAAAGGCGACACTATGGCTGATCGCGGCCCCGTCCGAGTCTTCCAGTGGGCAGGTCCAGTCTCCGCACTTGCAGCATTTCCGGTCATTGTCTTCGCCTATACGTGCCATCAAAATGTAAGATGAACCTCTTTGAGCGTTTATGTATACATGCTAATGATCTCTAAGATGTTCTCTATTCTAAACGAGATCGGCGACAACTCTCACTTCCGCACCACTACCGTCATATTCGCCTCTATTGGCGGTGCTTGCGCGCTGTATATCCTTACCGGCATCACTGGATATCTCTCATATGGCGACAACATCCGCGGCAATATTGTGTCTATGTACCCTACCGCAGCAGCCAGTACCATCGGTCGGCTTGCCATCGTTATTCTCGTAATGTTTTCCTACCCACTCCAGATCCACCCTTGCCGCGCCAGCATCGACGCATGCCTCAAGTGGCGCCCACGCCGTAAGAACCAATCCGAAGGAAGCCCCTCTCGGAACAGTCTAATGAACAACATGCCAAAACCAGGCAGCACTCAAAGTCGAGAAATGAGTGACCTGAAGTTTGCAGTCGTAACCACGGTGCTCATCGTTCTCTCCTTCATTACTGCAATGACCGTCTCCAGCCTCGAGAAAGTACTTGCATACGTCGGTTCCACAGGATCTACTACTATATCCTTCATCTTACCTGGGTTGTTCTACTACAAGATCTCGGATCCAGAGTCAGCACATCATCAGCGGCTGATCAAGGACGAGGATGATGAGGATGAGTTTCAGAGTGGAGAGGTCGAGGGATCTGTAACGACGGAGGGGTATGACAATCGGGACTGGCGAAGGGGACTACTACGAAACCTCGCACTTGGGTTAAGTATTTACGGAGTGGTAGTTATGGTGGTCTGTTTGGTCACTAACACCTTCCTGGTTGCGGCTGCACACTGATCGATCTTAGTAGGCAGTCGTCGGATTTTTCTTATATCTTCTCACAGGTTGCATCAGCGGGTGTTAGGGTATATTAGACCGGTCTCGGCGTTTTTAGAGTTGATGCTCAACATGAGCTTCGTATTCATACACATCCTACAACGTCCCTCCATGGGCGAAACGGACTATGATACAATATTTACTTCGTTTCGAACATGCCCTAATAACGCCATGTGATGCAATGCTACCTCTCCTTCCATGAAAACCCTCCGTCACGAATCCGAATTGCTATTTACTCGGATGTTCTTAAATATCGTCCGCTCAAGACTTGACCTCCTCGGCGGCCTCTTCAACGACTTCTGCTACTGGCGCGGCAGACCTCTCTGGTATTAACGACTTCGCAGCTGAATCTGCCTTGACGGCCTGTCCTTGGATCTGAGAAATCCGGTATTGAGGCTCAAGAATGCCAACCTGAACACAAGATTAGCACCTTCCCATCTCTCTATCTGCTCCCTCGTTCACAACCACTATCCTGACCATGTATCCGAATACATAGCCTTTGCCCGCCTATTTGTTCCCCCGGCTCTCACTTGGGGGTGAGAAAAAGTCCCAACGTACCATGCTCAGCAGCCGCCACGCTGTATCGCTAGGTTGCGCACCCACACCGACCCAGTACCGTGCTCTCGAGATGTCGAGTTTGATGTCTTTCCACGGCCGGCCGTGTGTGTCGCCGGGACGGGGTGGTTGTGGCTTGGGATCGTAGGTGCCGAGGACTTCGAGGGGACGGGAGTTGCGCGCTGTTCTGTTGATGCATAAGCTAATGGTATTTTTCAAGGGCTATATTCTTCATCTTCTTTAATTGATCTTGAGAAGTTCAAATGCGCGGCTACGGCGAACGGGAGGCATTGTGCGATTGAAGGTCTAGGGTTGGTGGACTTCTGGGGGAGCATTGAAGAGAAAGGGAGGGCCGTACCGTGCGTGTGCGACGACTATGTTGTAGAAGGGGGAGTGCTTCTTGCCGAAGCGGGCGAGTCGGATTCGGAGAACCATGTTGGCGATATGTGTGCTTGGAGCCTGTCACAATCGTGATGTGAGAGGGTTGCGGACGGGGACTTTTTGATTTTGACCGAGAATTTGCCGACGCAACAGGTGAGCACGTGAGTCGTGTTCAGTAACCCAGTCCATTTGTATCCATACTTCGGCAGAGAAAAGATTGCTGAAAAGTGCTGGTGCTAAGATGTCGCAGATTGATCTATGGACTAGGTAAATATGATATGTGTATCAACCTAATGTTGATCTCGTGGAGCTGCTCTTGCCATATACGTGGGACCATGTGTTAGCTGTGATGTAATTGCTTCACCTTGAGCATCACCTTACTCCAGCGACTTTGCAACCTACAATCAATAATGGCGCTTCGAGTAAGCCTAGTGTACTGTAAAGCTTTCATCCTACTAATAATTCTTCCTTCAGACACTCTCCGCCAAAAGTGCAGCGGCGCTCGACCAGGAACTCATGTCGAGCGGCGCATTCTCGATTGATCAGTTGATGGAACTTGCGGGTCTCTCCGTCTCCCAAGCAGGTACGGTTTTTGGACTGAAAATTTGTTGAGAATCTAATAACATGTGGAAGTTTTCAAGCTTCAACCTCTCAACAAGGGCAAGAAGATACTTGTTGCCTGTGGACCAGGTAATAATGGCGGCGATGGTCTAGTTGCTGCTCGTCACCTCTTCCACTACGGCTATCAGCCAACCATATACTACCCAAAGCAGAGCAAGAACGAGCTGTATCAGGTGTGTAATCTACGTCTGTCGTCCTGAGGTTCATCTGGACTAACGGCCGCCAGCGCCTCAGGAAGCAACTTGAAGACCTCAAAGTACCCTTCACAGAAGACTTCACTAGCGCTTTGAAGCAAACAGACCATGTTGTGGACGCAATCTTTGGCTTCTCATTCTCAGGCGAAGTACGCGAGCCGTTCCCCAAGGTCATCGAGGCCTTAGCATCTACATCTGTCCCTGTCCTTGCAGTCGATGCACCGTCATCATGGGACATTGAAGATGGTCCACGAGATGCGGGTCCAGGTAAGGGTTTCATGCCGCCAGCGCTCATTAGCTTGACTGCCCCAAAGCCGCTAGTCAAGCAATTCAAGGGCAGACATTTCCTCGGTGGGCGATTTCTGAGCCCCGAAATGGCCGAGAAGTACAACTTGGATATTCCCCAGTATGAGGGATTGGATCAAGTAGTCGAGGTGCCTGTGGAGAGTGGAAAGCTCTGAAGAAGAAAATTAGTGGACTCCAATCGGACGAGAGAGAGAGCCCTAGAATATCCTCAAATACATGTCAATGTACATTCCATGCCTAGTAAGAGGAGAAATGCAATTGACGACAAAGCTTCCAGCTTCGGCTCTTCTAGGTACCTACTTGGTTTGACCTAGCGTGCTTTCCCCGCGAAGCAAGCGGGCATGCCAGTCAGCCGCGGTACATGTACGGTTACCAGCGGTCTTGCGATGTCATTCCCCATCTTCACCCCAGACCCGGCATAACATAGCTATAAGTTTCTTGGGCGGCGCAGAGCCTCTAGACATAATTTTGCTGCAGTGCGGTGGGTTTTTAACGATCACTCCTGCTACGCATTTCGGCTACGCGTTCTAGCTCAGAAGACAACTGCTTCATCTTACACCAGCAGGCAACGCGACAAGCTACGTACGTTCCCCCACGAAGAGCGAGCGAAGACAGGAGCAAAATTCATTTTGCACAGGCAAAGGAGCAATTTCAAAATACCACCCAAATGGTCCCCAAAGCGCCGTCAAAGGAGGCTTTGGCCTTGCTCAAGCATACCATCCGACCTTCAATAGCTATTCGATCGCAGGCTCAATGTCGTCTTCTCTCCACCGGCTCTCGCGCTTCGTTGCTTCCACAAAATCGGTCACACGCTTCACGCCAATCGTCACGTAATGCCGCAACATTCACGCACTCGCACCACGCTGAGGCGGTCTCGATCATCCCCACCACAGTTGAGACTAGCTCTGCCGACTTCAAGGAGAACAAGAGACAAATGGACGAGGCAACGGAGAATCTAGTCAATCTTCATACTAAGATTGCGCAAGGTGGACCACAAAAAGCAAGGGACAAGCACCTACAGAGAGGCAAGATGCTGGTCAGGGACAGGATAACAGCTCTGATTGACCCCGGGACGCCTTTCCTAGAATTGAGCCAGATGGCTGGCTACGATATGTACCCAGGAGAAGACGTACCTGCAGGCGGTATCGTCACAGGCATTGGCACCGTCAACGGCGTTCAGTGCATGGTCGTAGCGAATGATGCGACTGTTAAGGGAGGCACATACTACCCCGTCACCGTGAAGAAACACCTTCGAGCTCAAACGATTGCCCAAGAAAACCGCCTACCTTGCATCTACCTCGTCGATTCTGGGGGCGCGAATCTTCCAAACCAGGCAGACGTGTTCCCAGACGTCAATCACTTTGGTCGCATATTTTACAATCAAGCACGAATGTCGAGCATGGGCATCCCACAAATTAGTGTCGTGATGGGGCCCTGTACAGCGGGAGGCGCATATGTGCCTAGCATGAGCGACGAAAACATCATCGTCGAGAATCAAGGACACATTTTTCTCGCTGGTCCGCCTCTAGTCAAGGCCGCAACAGGCGAGGTTGTGTCAGCAGAAGATCTAGGCGGTGGTAAACTTCACAGCGAGATCTCAGGTGTCACGGATTACCTGGCGGTGGATGATGCGCACGCGCTCGTGCTTGCGCGGAGAAGCGTTAGCAACCTCAACTGGCACCGCAACCAGAGTGTATCTCCGCAGTCAACTTACCAAGAGCCGCTCTATGACCCGAAAGAGCTCTCAGGCATCGCAGGTACCAATCTACGTCGACAGATCCCCATTCATGAAGTCATCGCACGGATTGTCGATGGATCAAGCTTCTCTGAGTTCAAGCCATTGTATGGCTCGACCTTGGTTACTGGCTTCGCGAAGATTTACGGTCAGCCTGTAGGCATTGTAGCGAACAACGGCATCCTCTTTAGCGAAAGCTCGCTGAAGGGCGCGCACTTCGTCCAGCTGTGTGGCAAACGCCATATCCCACTAATCTTCCTACAAAACATTTCAGGCTTCATGGTCGGTCAGGATGCTGAGAAGGGCGGCATCGCGAAGAACGGTGCCAAGCTTGTGACTGCTGTAAGCTGTGTCGATGTACCTAAGTTCACGGTGGTTGTTGGATCGAGTGCCGGTGCCGGCAATTATGGCATGTGGTATGTTCTTCTACCTCGTCCTTTTCGGGCTTCCTTCACTAATATTTCCTTTAGTGGTCGCGCATACTCTCCCCGTCTCCTCTTCACCTGGCCCAACGCGAAGACGTCCGTCATGGGCGCAGAACAGCTTTCTTCCGTCATGGAGGCTGTTGGCAAGCAAGCAGACCCTGCGCTAAAGGCAAGAATTGAGCATGAAAGTGAGGCTACTTTTGGCTCTGCGAGATTGTGGGACGACGGCATCATTCCTCCAGAACACACAAGGAGAGTACTAGGTATCGGACTGCAGATGGCGTGCGGGGGACAAAACAGGGGCGTCGAGAAAGAGAGCACTTGGGGTATATTCAGGATGTAGACTAGAAAAGATTTACTGCCTAGCATTGGACTGGAAAATCACGATGGCAGAGACATAGTAATGCGAGCATCGTCGAAATTTGATGTCAGATAGTAGCAGCTATTAATATCTAGGGCCCCAAGTCTAATGCTACTGGCACGGAGGAATGCGGACAGATTAATCGCCTTACAGTGAGTCCAATAGCCTCCAGTGAACGTAATGAAAATGACGCGAGGACGAAGGGTACCCCGTAGTGCTCGCGTTGTGTCGTAGAGTGTTTAGACTTTGGTAACACTAACAAGGATAACGTACGCCAAACGCTAGGTTATATTAACTTAGCTCGTTACTAAATACATTAAAATATTCTGCAAGGATACTTTTAAATTTTAGACTGAAAACGGAGAATAACAACTGCTAATTATTATCCGCGGCGAACTCGAAATGTTTGCTATATGGTACTAAGTCAGAGTACCGTCAACCTACGCGAACTTCCCCTACTCGTTGTGCAGACTAGAATCTCGTACTGTGGAGCCACGACCTAGGTATTACGTTTTATAGAATGCAATTGTACATTCCTGATCTTGTTAAATCGCTGCTGGGGAAAAATTGTTCACCATCAACGAAGAGGGAGGCGTTCTAGCGTCCAGGCGTTCAAAGATCATGGGCAATACCTAAGTCCTACATCACAAAATCTGACTTCGCTGGCTCGGTTACGCAAGAGCCATGTAGACACAAATTTTACGATGGTGTCAAGATCGATGCAAACAATGGCTAAAACGGGATAGTGATGCCTGATAGGTTGTCTCCATACTTCACCCAGAAACCTCACCTCAAAGCGACTCCAGCCATCGCTTTGCCTTCTTCGCGCTGATTTCATTCTCTATAGCATAGTCATTCCTTCGTTTTGCCGGTACTTTCGACTCCGAAGAATCAGAGCTGCACAATGGCTCCGAGCCCGCTTCCTCGCTCTCCGAGTCCATCGAGGGCTCGTAGTGCGGCAGGGCGAAATAGGCGTCCAATCCAACATGCCGAAGAGCCCTCGCTAGGTCACGCTCGACCTCTGCCCGGCCCCCGTTGCGGCACTTCTCGGTTGTCTCTTCGACTGCCTTTTTGAATTCATCATCCAATGGGCGCGAGAATGAAAAGGTGTCGCAGCCAAACTGAGATCCCCGCGTGAGTGTACACATCGGTCCGGTTCCTCGATGGTCTGCCTGTATACCATCTACCTCCTCGATCTCGCCTTCATCAACTGGATCATCTGTTTTCATCTTGTTGAACAAATCTCTACTTTGAGGCTTCGGCATAGGAATACTCTTTATACCAGCCTTTTCGTAAGCCTTGGGCAGTTTGAATTGCGGTCTCTTACCATACCACTTTCCTTCTTTGAAAGCTTCCTGTAACAACTGAAATCCAGAATGTGTCGGTGTAAAGCCAATCCAATCCTTGACTGAAGGTTCGAGGTGTATCAGGTCCTTGAGAGCCAGCACCGGAAGTAGAGTGGCATCACCGAGCGGGGATTCCGTCTTGCCTAGGATAGGATCGCTCACGGAGCGCGCCCCAGTTTTTCTATCCCTAAAAGATTTCAGGAATCTGGGGAGCTCTTCCATAATGCCCTCTTCATCCTTTCGTTGAGTCCGCATCAAACATGTCAATCTGCCTGGCGAGAAGTTGGGCATCATTATCCAGCCACTCGGTGTGTCGGGATGGAACATGCGACCAACTTGTGTTTTGTAGCTCGCCCAGCGTCCAAACGGTTCATCAGGATGTATTTTCTTTTGAGAGCTCCTTGCATATTCAGGATTATCTTCCCAAACAAACCCATCTACACTCTTCAGCCCATTCTGTTGCTCCATTGCATTTTCAAGCACTTCGAACCCATCGAGATTTTCGACTCGGGCCCATAGCTCGTCGTCCATGGCGTGGTCCCTCGTTTCCTGTGCGCGCCTCCACTTTGACGTAACTTCGCGGAATTTATCGCAGACATCCTTGCCAAGTACGTCTAGCTCGAATTGTGCGCAGGCGATGTCCCAGTAACATTGATTTAGATATATTCCCATGCGCTCCGCTTCGGTATTCGGCAGATCGCTTTTGGGATATCTGTCAATGATGCACTGCCATATCTCTGCTAGAGAAGCGTCGTCATCAACAGAACTGAAGTCTAGGCCATCCAGGTATTTCTCCCATTCTGATGCCAGTTTGCCGTTCACATAAGGTTGTTGAAGAATCCACCTGCTCCATCTTGTCACAATCTCTCGGGAATCTTCATGCAAGATGGTGAACCATTCTCGGTGATGTCCCTGGCACCGCGAACAGGCATGGATCTTTCGAATCGACTGCAACTCCATATGGATGATGGATTCAAGCCTCTTAACATGAGGTAAGAGCGGGGTGTGACTGACGACTTCAGGCAAGGTATAACATTGGGCGATCTCATGAGCCCGATGCTCGGGATGGAACTTCGAAAACCCGATCTTCAATTCTCCAATCGTGCTAGGACCAAATTGAGAGCGCAAGACATAGATGTAACCCATCCCGTGATTTTCTCTCTCGCTCAAATTTAACGGAGATTTGATCAGGCGCCTGAGCTCTTCGCAGAGTCCGTTCCTACTTGGCTCTTGTTCTTTGAAAGGCCGAAGCTCCAGTGATCTTGAAACCTCCTGGGTCTTGGAAGAGTGATTGCCTTCACATAGCGCTGACAGCAACATGGCCAAGCTAAGGATCCAGGATCGGAACTCTCTGGGGTGTTGAAATTTCAGATCAAGGTCCCGTGCACACAGCTTTTCGGCTTGTTTTAATTTTTGTAGATCGGTAAATATGAAGCGAATTGTGAACAGCTTTGATGGCTTCACCCCTTGGACAATGTGCTTGATGCTTTGATATGGATGGAGATCACGTAAGTTTGAGCAGCTGCATCGTGGGATGGTGCGCATCGAACTAGTTCGTTCACGTCGAAATGAATCCTTGAAGGTGTTGTTCTTGAAGGAAATCTGCAGCGTAGCAACGGTCATCCACTCATCGTTGGTGGTTTTGGGTTGTTGAGACATTATGTGTTTAGGGACGAGTTAGAGACAGCTATCAAGGGAAAGCAGTTTGGATAGGTTGGTACAAGGCTGCAATCAGACGATTGACGCTGATTTATAGGTGCGAGTTTTGCTGCGCCGCAAATAGGCACCCACTCGGCGTTTTCATGCGCATAAAATTAACGTACAAAAGAGGAAACTTTCGTTTCCTATTTAGGATCTCAAGTTCTGTAGTTAGGAAATCGAAATCGTTAATCAGGCAGTCGAATTACCTGACTGGTTGATTATAACTATTCCCGAAAGGGGAGGTTGAATTACTTAGTCTAGAGGTCCATATTCTATTCTCAGACTCGGCAATTTTTGAGACTAACAGCTCGTAGTGCATAACTCTCGATTTTCAGTCACAATCTGATGATGCTGTTCCCAATGCGACGTCATTCTAGCTCTGTGTTCTTCCTGGTATTCACGACAATTAACTGTTATCATTCATCCACTCTGTTAGACTAGAACATCGTGTAGTGTGCTGCCAAAATCCCCGGATTATGAAACAGCGCTCAATTGTTTAGCATACTAAGGGGCGCCGATGTTTGTTTGATTACTTTGATACCAAATTAGGATTCAGTAGTACAGGAAACGAGGCAGGGCACAAAGGACGGAGGACCGAACGGAGCCGTCGGCTGCCTTCCTGGAGGCAACTACACGTTGTTCGTGGCTGTCTCTCCGACCTGCTAGTCCTCTTAGAGGGGCATTCGAAGGACATGACGCAGGAGGCTATCGACTATGAAATCGGGACAAGAAAGAGTGTGGGAAGGGAGTGAGATCAACCTTGTTTGATTAGTGAGTGGTTGACAGAAGAAGAGCAGCCCTGTCCTTACGCGTCATCCCTGAAGACAACAGTCAATACGAAGAAGTCAGAGCGACCACCTGTACCTAAAAAGGCGGTGGCACTTGCACTTCCGCTACAAACTCTTACAGTAGAATTTTCTGATTTGACGCTACTGCTATCTCCTAGGGAGCTCGTCAGAGCAAGAAAACTATCTTAGTGCACATTTGGATTCAACGAGGGCGAGAGTTGCGATCGCTCACAACAGCTACCACCCTGTCCGTGCAATGTGAGGCAAGGAATTTCCATAAGTGTTGTATAGCTCTAAGGGATATCATCTTCGAACAAGGCGGCTCATCTGCAAACTGCGGCCACCCCACAAAAGCGCGACACTCGTTCTGCTCTAGCGCCTTGGCAACGCTGATCAAGCTTATCCTTCGCTGCCGGCTTCCTCAAGCACGCTGCAAGCCTTCTTGGGAAACGCTTGGTCCTGGCCGTTTCTACACACCTCAACGTTCGCAGAGACCCCTATTCTTTCTTCGCACGAATCCGGTGCTGTGGAGCGAACGTGGTTCCTGTTGGCGCGCCAGTGCAAGCAGCCAGACGGCAGGACGCAGCCGGGAAGGATCTATGGCGCCCCTCCTTGCTGCCGCACTCCGGTCCTGTTCCTCGCCCTGCTCCAGTTCTTGCAGCGGGCCTCTCCACCATAAGACGCTGATCGCAGTTCCACATGCCTGGAAACATGACGGCGAACAATGCCCTGACGGAGAAGGCGAGGGCTGCAGCCAGTGGGAGCCGCCCCGGGTCCCCTTTCCTCGTCTATTACCTATGCACTTGCCCGTTCCGGCAGCATGTTGGAAGGATGCAGCATATTGATTTGCTGACACTATTGGGATACGAGGGGTGTCGCCCGTGTAGCCCAGCTGGCGCCGCAAATTAACGACCTGCACCGCCTCGCTGCACCAGGTCCGCATTCCTGTGGTCGGGTCCAAGTTTGCAGCGCGCGCGCGACCGTCTACTCAGCTTGGTTGCCCGCCGTCATTGCCATTCACATCACACGCTCGCTATCTGCTTCCTTCTTTCACTCACTTTCCGTTATCGTCGCCTGGCAGCCTTTGACTTCTTGCTTCGTTTGCCACCTTTTCCCCACCTTCAGCCCGGCGCATCTTGCGGGGTCCTGCACCGCACAACGCTCGCTCTGCATAGATTGGCGCGCATACACATGTCGCAATGAGGTTGTTCAGCCCTGCGCAAGCGCTAGCGGCGCTCAGTCTGCTGTCTGGAAATGTCGTGCGACAGCATGTCGATGCTCTACAACTAGATCCAAACTCCCCAGGTAACGCCTTGACCCTACTACCGTTTGTGGTAAGTTGCAACAGCTAACACGATGACGCAGACTCAATCAAAGATGTGTCGTCCAAGGTTGCGAAGCAACTTGTCGCCCAGTATGCGACTATCGACGACAAAGGTGTTCATGTTCTCGGAGGTTATCCTGGTATCCTGTACCCGCCGTACTACTGGTGGCAGGCCGGTGCTATGTTCGGCACTTTGTTAGACTACTGGCACTACACTGGCGATGATCAATACAACGACATGGTGCGCGAAGGCATGATCCACCAATTTGGTGAGCATCTTGACCTGGTATGTACCCGCCTAATCCCTTGAAGTTCGACACTGTTTCAATGGTCATTTCCTTCGCGAATTATGGAAGCTAATTAGCTTTAGATGCCGTCGAACCAGTCCAAGAATGAAGGAAACGATGACCAGGTCTTCTGGGCCTTCACCATGATCGCTGCAGCCGAGTACAACTTCCCTGACCCTCCGTCAGACCAGCCCGGCTGGTTGGCCATGACACAGTCCGTCTTCAACCAGTTCGTAGCGCGCTACAACAAGGAAGTTGCAGACGGCAATTGTGGCGGTGGTATGCGATGGCAGATCTATCAATGGCTCAATGGCTGGACCTACAAGAATACGGCTTCGAACGGCGGTCTTTTCCACCTGGGAGCAAGACTGGCCATGTATACGGGAAACGACACATATGCAAAGTGGGCAGAGAAGGCATTCGACTGGATGTCGGAGAGTCCTCTGTTGCCGGGTGATGGCCAGGTCTATGATGGAACGAGCATGACAACGAATCCACCGTGCAAGGACGCAGACCAGACTCCATGGACGTACAATTACGGTATTATGATTGCGGGAGCCGCATATGTATGTTATATCACCGGCCCCCGTACAAGGCCTCATTCTAACCACCACAGATGTACAACTACACGAATGGCGCAGAAAAGTGGCGCACCGCGTTAACTAATTTCATTAACAAAACGGACCGCTTCTACCCCGAACAATTCAACGGCGTAATGTACGAGATCTGTGAACCAAAAGAACTCTGCGATGCCGACCAGGAAAGTTTCAAAGCGTACCTCGCCCGCTGGCTAGCGGTCTCCATACAAATGGCCCCTTTTACACACGACATGATTCTGCCTCGATTAATAAAATCTGCCGTAGCAGCAGCTCAAACATGCGAGGGACCTTCGCAACACGGCGGCGGAGATCATCAATGTGGTATGCGGTGGTACCAGACCGGCTTTGACGGCAAAGGCGGTGTAGGTCCACAAATGACGGCCCTGAATGTCATCAGTGTGCTGAACGTGGATCGGGTGCCCCCACCATATTCAAGCAAAACTGGTGGAACTAGTCAAGGCAATCCTGGCCTGGGCTCGGGCAATGATGAGGACAGGTTACCCGTCTTCCAGAATGAGATCACGACGGCGGATAGGGCAGGTGCAGCTATTGTTACGATTATCATGGTAGTGCTCACGGTAGTTGGTGCGTGGTGGATAATTTCATAAGATGACTTAAAGAGCAGTTGGCATACCCATGATTTTGGGGCCTAGCATGATGGCGTTTTGGTGTCTTTAAGGAATATCAACACTGCATGCCTGGGCAATTCATGTACTAAATATTCAAATAAAACATGTTTCGTTTTGGTTGACGGTCCGTTGCGATTTTCACTAGATAGAATCTGTCAAGCCATGAACATAGTTTCTCATAAGGAGTGATATCGTGTATTTCCTCGTTTCCTCCTTCTAATAGCATCCCTCCATATCTATCAAAATTTACTTCTATGCTGTTATCTAATGTCATGCCGTTCGTTAAGTCCATATCTCGCCAATGCAAGTGCCTTACTGGTATCGACCACTCAAAGCCGTTCTCTCGTCCTCCTGCCATGTAGTCACTCCGTCACCACCAAATTCCTCCTCAATTTCTCCAACTCCTCATCACCAAGACCACACTGTTTCCTCATATACGCTTCGGCGCCACCAAACTCCCTATCCACCATCTCCAGCGCTCCCAACATACTCTCCTTCCGCGCACTAATCATCCTCAGCGCAGCCTGCCGCCCCTTCTCCAGAATCTCCGGTGGGATCTGCACGTCTGCCTCAGGTCCATCTTGTCCACCACCCTGCTGCCCACCACGCAAAGACTTGGCTACGTCCTCAGCGGAAAGAGCTTTCCCAGCCATCTGCGAGAGCGTGTACTTCTTGAACCCCGGGGACTGCATGAGTCTCGCAACGACTTCCTCGCGGATATGTCTGAGCCCCTGCTCAGTAAGATTATACTCTTCCGCAATGGTGTCTCTCGGCACGCCTAGAAAGTCAAACAAAATGCCAAAGAAGATCCCCGTTCGATCCTTCCCAGCCGTACAATGTACCAACGCACCAAGCGGCCCTTTCTCCTCTCCCTCTTGATCTTGCACTGATGACACTCCCGGCGACGGTAAATCAACAAGATACCGCAGCACAACCCCAAACGCACCCCCCGCATTCCTCAAAATGTCCTCATAAGCAGCAACAAACCCCTTCACCTCCTCATCCATATACTTAACATACCGCTCCGCCAACCGCTCAGGACTGTAATCGCTCTCTTCAAACACAGGCACCCAGCTCCTCTTCACGCCCGCCGCTTCCATCGCCTCGATCCAGCCCGGCCGCACATCAGCGCCGTTCACGCCCTTCTGCCCGACGAGGCCTTCCCAGCCTTTGTCGACTTCGGGCTTGCTGCGCAGATCGAAGACACGCGATATGCCTAGGGAGTGCAGCGTGGCCCAGCCTTGATGGTCGAGTTTTGAGACTTCCGCGCTGCGGAAGAGGATGCGGGGGCGGAGGGGGGAGCCGGATTTGGTGGTTAGGGGGTACAGGGCTGCGTCGCGGAGGTTGTTGATGTTGGGGACTGAGAAGAAGGGGGGAGTGGGGAGGGGAGGGTTGGTTTGGGTTGTCATGGTTGGTTGGTTGGTTGGATTGGATGGAGAGGGAGGGTAGGATAGGAGCCTGGGGGTGAGAGGTATATTGAAGATTGCCCCGAAGTACCACGTTTGAGATGTTGATTGTGTGTTTTCCAAGATGTTTGTTGATGTCGATTAAGATTCTGATGTCTGTGTGTGGTTGGCTGCTGGTTTTCAATCGGGTTGAAAGTCTCTTGCGAAATAAAGGTCAAGAGAAATTCTGGAATGAGCCCTGAAGAGTAATTTATACTTTCGGGTACGTATTCACAGGTCCCTGTGTTTCACTGCGGGTGAAACATACTTATCATTGTTCGCTTAGAGTCAATGTCCGAGGTCGGGTCACAGACGCGTTTTGATGCCCCGCGATCAGAAACTAGGAGCCGAGGATGCCGAACTAGGAAATTCACTTCAGTGTGTTGCATTTGTGACACACTATTGGATCAACCCAGAGTCAAGCGCACGAGATACTGCGTCGAAATTCGTCTCTTTGAATGGTGAGGGTTAGCGTCAGTGATTGGACCGGCAGTTTCAGGGTGATTCTTCAAAGACCCTGTCAAACAACGGCAAGAATTGAATTGGAAGTATTCCCTTTGTTGTATTAAATTCTCGTGATAATTAATCCTTGAATAAGTTACCTTAGCGGTTGAGAGTAAAGACCCTCATATACTCCATCCGCCCCTGATTTGAGAAGAATCACACCCTGAGGTGATTCATTTAGCCGTACATCCCTAAAGATAGCGCCTCGCTTTTCGCCCAAAATCACAAAAAGTCCGCCAGCTTACGACTTTTGAGAAATGATCCTAAAGTGCTTTCCGCAATGATGATAATAAGAACGGACTTTTCCTTTGCTGTACATGAAGAAGTGCATTATGTCGGACTACAAATGGGGGTTCATGCATGAGAAGAAATGAAAATTGCTATCAGTCAGATCCGCTAGACTTCAAGACAGGCGCCGAAGGCTTGGAGAGCACTTCTTTGTCCAAACCCACGGTGCTAGGCGTTGTAGGGTGGCTATACGCACTGGAGCAATTGTTGTCTGTCGATGGCGTGTATTCAGTCGTCTCACTGTATGTCTTCGGCTCCTTTTGTTCATGGCACGCTTCGACATCGACGACGGTTTCTTGTGAGTCGGATCTAGGGAGCTTCTTCGAGGGATGCTTAGCGATGTATTGGTCGTAGGTCATCCCAGCTTTCTTGGCTTCGCGGCGTATGTGTCGTACGCGCCATAGCCAGATAGCTTGTGAGAGGAATATTCCAGCTTCGAGGGCCATGCTAGGCAAGTCAGTGGGCTTGAACGAAGCGCTCGAATTCAGTATGCAGTTGCAGAATGGCAAGTGGACACAACGTACCATGCGATGTACAAGCTGGCCCCAAGAGCATCGAACCACTGCTGCGCAACTTTTTTCAATCAGTATTGTACTCGAACTTGTCTTGCGGCAAGACGTACCGACGGCCATCAAGGAGAAGAAAGCACCGGCGTAGTCGATTGTGAGGAACCAGAAGTCTATCCACGTTAATTGCCTAACCATTTTGTTGGGTATAGCATAACATACCGATGCCAATGACCCGTCCATTTCTTTTCGCAAGTTCGAAGTAGGGTGGGATCAGACCGATGACCTGGATGACTGAAGCTGATATCGCCATAAGCATCATCGGCCAGTCAACACCTTTACTGTAAGGGCCCTGAACATTTCTGTCAACCGTTGTCTATGCTACGAACGGTAGTCGTGTCGTACTCGTAGGGTGAGGATGAGTATCATCTCCATCAACGCGAAGCTCCCAGCAAGCGCAATAGTAGCAAGAGTGGCCGTCCATGCCTTCCATTTGCTGCCTTTTGTGAGTATATGCTCGGGTCTTAAGAGAACGTTGACCAACTTATGGTAGTAAAGTGTTTGACCCCATGCAATGAGCGTGAGTCCAGCGAAGGCTTGAGGCTGGAATTTGAGGGCGAAGTTGAAGTTCTATATGTGTTCAGCAATAGGTCATTGAGATCATATGGAGTCCTACCTGCACTATCGCATACACACCAAATGGTACACCACCTGTCTCCGTCAGTAGTCTTTCAAAAGAATCTTGGTTTTAGGCGAGTTACATATCGACCAAAGAATCAGCATGGTGCCTGGTAGACCCTCGGTGGACTTCCGTCGCCAATTGTGCCATATTCTTCACGAGGTCAGTCAAGGCTGAGGCGGAGGTAACGACGAAGCTTACTGTGGAATGATCTACCTGCTATTAACGAATGAGAAACATCCGGAGCTTGTTATAAGACTTACTTGAACGCACCAGCAGCTGAACGGAAGCCTTCGTCAGTATTCTACCTTCACTTGAGAGATTGGGGATGCGTACACTACGGGTATCATTAGCATACTGAAAAGACAGCAAGTCTAAGGCACTCACCAGTTCCGATGGTCTTTTCAATCGAACAGCCGTGTCAGTACCATGAATTACAATTGAATGGTGAACCTACACCAAGTACATTCGCAGCCTGGCATTAGAACGTTAGTATTTTGGAGTAGAGTGGTTAGACATTGAACTACTGACCGGCGGTATCGACACTTGTGGCCTGTCCATGATCTAGTCTTCGGGCTATTGCGAATGAAGTTGAAGAAGTAAAGGGTGCCAAAGGCGACAATGATATCCGGGAGTAGCGAGAAGATTGGAGGAAAGGTGATGACACAATGATGTTTAACCACAAGCCTTTAAGTGAAATGCGACGGCTTATGGATGCTGTGAACGGGCAAAATTACACGTCGCCGCGTACATATGGTTCCCCTAGGACAGCAGCTCGAAATAATATCGGGATCGAAAGTAGCCGTGTAACTTCTCTTAGGTAAAGTTGATAGGAAGCAAGAAGTCGTGTAACTGAGGGTTTCCACTAATGAGAGACGGCCGGGCAGAAACAGCATTCGGTGACAGAGAGGGGTACCCGTCACGGCTGCAGAAAGGCTGCATCTTGTGCAATGACGAGCTGTCAGAGGGTCTCATTTACTAGCTTTGCCGCCATAGTCGCGTGCAAGAAAGAACTAAAGAGAGTCTGAGTGAGCGGTAGCCTAAGCTAGAGAGCTTCAGCTTCGGGGAACGGCCTCCCCTGCATCCGCTGAGGCCAAACTGAAACCAAGAAGCGTTGGAACTTATTTTGTGGTGAGTGGCTGACATAGCGTGCAGGGACTCATTCACTTCCCCAGCCGATCTGCAACCCGATTGGCGAGTCTAGACTTATCTGTGAGCACGTCCATATTCGGTCCAAGAAACTGGACACCCTCCATCTCGAAGCAGATGCGACTGGTGATGATGACATCCCTGACCTTACTGGAAGATGCGGTAGGCGATGCGTCCCTGCGTTGGTCGCCTAGCAGACTCAAGGTGGAAGGCATCATTCGAACCGACGAGACGATCACAGCGACTGCAGCGAGTAATGCGTATTCGAAGTGGGTAAGGCGGGTCTGTACTCAACGAACCATCCTTGTAATGAGCACTTCGCAACCTGGCACGCGTTCGCGCTCCACGCGGACCTCGCGCAAGAGTTCAGAGGCGGTGGCGTTGAGAACGGCCCACATAGACCTCAACGAAAGCAGACTTCAGCTCTCCAACGACCGTGGTGAGCGCTTATCAACCCTTGGACCTGGAAATGTCTCCGCAAATTCTGAAGGTATACGGCTGACGTGCGATTTGAGCGGGTGCCTTGTGAGACCACATGCATCACCTGGCAGACCCGAACCACGCCGGTGGGCCCAAGCCTGCATATGATGGCGTCAAGGCACTGGATCGGAATTGTGATTCGATCCACTATCGTGACATACTGAAAGTGGACTAGAAGGAGGCTCTGCTTTCCCCATCCGAGCGCATACCTAGTCTTGTTGTTCCTGGCAAGTCGCAGAAGTGTGCATGGCGTGAGCAGCCCTCATATTGTGACTTGGCGAAAGTTCCTCTGGGGGTGAGGGGGTCAAAGGACATACAAGGATTGCACAGCTTGTGGAATCTAGGCTCTGCATAGCGAGGAAAGCCACCTTGGAGACATGATGGAGTTCCACTCTTCTGCTGCACCTGGTGGCATCCGACCGTTAGCTGATAGCTCGACTGGGATATGCTCAATATGACTGGACAATGGCGGAGGGATCAATTTGATCGTTAGCTCGCCATTATCTCCGCAGCAAGGTAGCCGCGCAGTGCGCGGTAGACCTATAGTTCGATGGGCCGGATTAGGACGAGATGTGGAGCCGTTGAGAAGAGGCGGGGTTAGAGTGTGCACTATGCAGCAAGGCAGGCACGACAGGAAACCGAGGCCTTGTCGATCGACGAACTTAGGTTCGTATGCACATCAACTCAACCACACAGCATCGGTTACATCTTTCGATCAAAGTAGTTTCGCTGCGCTGTCTTCCGTCATCACGTAGCCGTAAGCCTCTCGGCAACAATGACTTGCTGTGGCAACAAGAGTTTCCCGCCGCCGCAGCCGCGAACGACCGTTGTGTGTTCTCGTATCCTCAGCCACCGACAGCATCGCCGCACGAAAATGTATGATACTGTATGTATCAACAACGCGATATGCAGCACATCAGGAGATATCTGCCCGCATTGCGCATCTGCACGCAGTTTGGCCGAAAGATGGGGACATATACCGTGGCAAGCGCGGCCTCGGGAGGAGGGCCCAGTATCCTTGGCGCATCGCGATGATGGTCGTAGGGAAGAGCTAGATCTTGAGTGAAACGAGTCATTATTGCCAATCGAACAATCTCCAGAAGGAAGTCCATCCTCTGCGCATCTGCATTCGTCCTGAGAATTGGCAGGCCAATCTGCAATCGTGTTTGTGTTTCCAACAAAGTAATCCACAAGGACTGTAATGAGTTGACCAGACGCCAGAGCCTTAGGTCTTGGAGGGGGCTTGTAAAGCGTGAAACAGTTCATCGGCTCGATTTTTGCCTCCATACCCTCGGCATGCCGATACTGCATACAGGCCTTCAACAGCGGACCGAAAGGCTGCAGGTTGCCCCGTCCTGATTCGTGCTCGAGCAACCGGTACTGCAAGAAATCACTAATCTGGCATGTGTGGTGTGAGAAGGACAACCGGGGTGAACTGGATCTAGCCAATCTCATCACTTGGTCTGGCATTTCTGCCCTATGCTATCGAAAATCGCGGCAGACATTCGTTTATCCACTGGCTCATAGGTGTCTGGATATACCACGAGCGATGAGTGGATGGAGAGAGGCTAAGGCCAAAGCCATCGAACTGCGCTGGACGTTTGAAAAGCATAAGGGGAGGGATAAGAAAAGGTGAGATACACTCGGCCAAGACGTCACCACCATTGCGTTGCCTCCAGGTAAAACCAAGACTTCTCTGGTCATAACGGCCATGACCGGGGTAGCTTGCTGATTGAGAGTTGGGTCGCCATCTTCCAGGACCATGATGCCCTGGTTGTGTACTCTCGAGTGCTTCTTCACCAAAAGAACAGAGGCATTTCTGATTAGCTGTTGGACATCCTAGATAACTGTCATGTCGCTTCAAGGCGTCAAAGCGGGCCGCATGGCCGATACTGGAACACTCATAGTGAATGGCATTCTTCGGCCACACCACGTTTTGCAGGCATCGCTTCTAGCAAGATCACCCTGCTGGCGCAACTACATGTAGCAGCTCACCGATCAAGGCAAAGTGGAGGACGGCTTGCTAGCAGCCGAGCCCATGACGGGCAGTTATTTCACCGATGCGGAAAGCTCGCTATGGGTGAGTTCCTGGAGCCGGACCCTGAAGCTGACTGCAGCGCAGCTATCTGCGCTGATCTCCACGACTTTGTATCGGCAATCGCGGCGGCGAGCTAAGTTTGATCTGTCGGGTGCGCTACCCTCCCAATCATGCAGTCTTTCCAACTGAGGTCATACTTCGTTTAGGTCGGGCCCCGAGCCCCTCGAGTCGAGTCTTGGGCGACCGATGACCATGCAGCATGCCTGACGTGTTCTCTAGATATTCGTCTTGTCTGTAATCGGGCAGACTGGCCAAGGTAATCGTGATTCTGAACATCTAGTCGTCGATTAAGGAGAATATTATTCAGTCGCCATTAAGTGACTGTTGCAACACAACCGATTTTCTCGATGTTCCGCGGTCTTCGATTCGGTACTATACGCTGAGTAAGGAGGAAAGGACTTCACTGCGGCACTTGAAGAGTACGGTTCAAGTGGAGGTCTGTTTCCGCCGAGCTCGAGTGTGGTGAAAGCTCAAGTAACACCATGCGGTGATGGAATAGAGTCGAGTCAGTTGACTCCTTGCTCCACTGATGCCCGATGCATACCATCCAAACCCATGGGTCTAGAGTGAAGAGGCATTGCTATATCCGGTAGGCGATGGTGCCATGGAATCACTCAATAGACCGCCGAACGCTCCTTCCGAGCCGAAGTGTTCCCGAAGCAGTTTAGGTGCTTGAGGTTTGCATCACTGGCGGATGAAGAAAGACTTGCATAAGCGATGGGATGGAGAAGGATTGTGAAGTGTGTGTAGTGTAGGCTGGACTTCTGTGATTGGTGTTATCTTGGATCGCACGTCATTTTGC
Source organism: Phoma sp. ATCC 74077 (assembly GCA_033682645.1). Lineage (NCBI taxonomy): Eukaryota > Fungi > Ascomycota > Dothideomycetes > Pleosporales > Didymellaceae > Phoma > Phoma sp. ATCC 74077. The sequence goes on along the minus strand of JAWDJC010000005.1, from coordinate 297,213 downwards.
CGTGCACGTGTACGGGAAAGAGTACGTGGAGTAAGAGGAAGGAGCCCAGCTGTACTCTATAGGCAGTCAAAGTTAGCGCCAGACAATCATGAATACCTCTACCGGTAGTTGCATGACGAGAAGAGAAGCATGTTTAACCACCGGGGTAATATTAGAAAATGGATTACTACTTCCTACATGAAGACCAAGAGGCGGGGGAATAAGTATCGAAGTGTTAAGAAAACATACGAGAAACGGTGTCATGTCAAGACAGTGTAGCCGCAGACATGATCCAAAAGCTGACACTGTCCGGTTAGAAAATGGTCGGCCCCCTGGGGTGAGAAGAAACGAAGCCCAACATGCCATGCCTTATCCTTCAACATCTGCAATGCACAAGGCTTCCATCACAAACGCCCGCTATCGCAGTATACAGTTTTTGTTTATTCGGCCTTGAGAGATGGAGGCAAGCGCGCTACCCTCGTTTGCCCGGTACCCATGGCGAAATGATGGCCGGATCATTATTACTGGATGTTGGTCAAAGTCGCTTAGGCCTCGTCGGCGTCGTGGTCTTGCAGTTGGCCGCTCTGTTCCCTGTGCATGCGGGCTTCGATCTCTTTGAGCTGGCTTTCGCGGGCCAAGAGCTCCTGTCGCTTTTCGTTGATCTCTCGCTGCACCTTGACCTCGATCTCGCGCAACTTCTCCTCCTCGCGTCGCAGCTGCTCTTCCTTCAGGCGCACAGACTGACTGGCAAGATCTTCTGGGTTCATCGACGAGTCACTGTAAGACACGTTAGCGAACGGCATGCAGGGCCTAAGAGGAAATAACCTACGCAGCAGCACCACCCTCGACACTCTTGCTAAGCTTCTCGGTACGGTAATTCTCGTACAGGAAGTCGTGAGTGATTTCCTTGAGATCGGCAAGATGGCTGTGCAGGAGCGCACTTCGTACAGCCAAGAAATCTGAGTGGCGCGGGTTGTCGACCTCGACAATGCCCCACGGGTATTGTCGTGCCCGTACCCGGCGGCCATTGATCTCCACGATGTCTTCGGACCCAACAATGGCGAAGGGCATGAGACCACGGAGCTCAGCGTTCTCCTCAACGGTGTCTTCATCATCTTCCTCGATGTCATACGGGAAGTTGTACACGGGAATGCGGTAGTGCTCAATGTCTTCCATGACAAGCCTCTTCGATTCGGCCAGCTCGGCCGGTGTGAGGGAGTCAGCCTTGCCAATAACCGGGATGACGTTGCAGCGAGGAGACAAGCGCTTCATGAGCTCAATGTCGAGTTCTCGGAGACTACGAGAGTTAGCAAGGACTCTCAAAACAGGAGGACAGACTTGCCCATGGCCAGTTGGTGTGATGAAGTACAAGAGGACGTGCACACGATCATCTCGGAAACGAGGGTTACGCTTGATACGCGATTCCTCGGCGAGAATGCCATCATACTGTCGCTCGAGGTATCCGACGATCTCTGAGAAGCTGTGAGGTGTGAGCCAATGAAACTAATCATCACTGGAGATATTCTACCTGGCCTCGTTGTCGATCTGGTCACCAAAACCGGGCGTATCGACGATAGTAAGCGAAATGCGAGTGCCCTCCTCATCGAGCTCTACGAACAACGGTTAGCGGAGTCGCTCCAGCAAGGTATCATCTGGGGGCACAGAGGTGCATTGCGGCGACGTACCGACGGTGATGGGCTTGATCTTGACGCCTTCCTCGACGTGCGCAACAGTCGGATCGTCGACCTCCTTGTGTCCAAGGACCTGCTTGCCGCAGAGCGTGTTCACGAAAGTTGTCCGGCCAGTACCTGAGGCACCACATACCATCAGGCAGAACTGGATTCCTTTCTTGACATTCTTCTTTCTGCGCGTCTTGTTGAGCGTCTGCGAGGTGGTTAGCGGATAAGACCAATGGCTTGATGCAGGCGTGGTGGGCGAGGCAGCGGCATCGTGTGCCTGAGGGGGACGTGGTGTCGGGGATGGGCGTACCGAAGACATTTTGGCGCTGGAAGGGTGAGCGTGGCACGTATTGCGGAGGTAGAAGCCAGCAATTGAGGCAGCCAGGCGTGATGATGGGACTGGAGCGTGTGGTTAAGACAGGCGGGCTGTTTGTGATGGTGCGGAGTGTCGTCGTGGAAATTTGGGGACGTTGGCAGCTGCTCCCTGCGCGACGCAAAGGGGCTCGCTAGCGGCATGGACCCTGGTCGCTGCCTCTCAACTTGGCGCGACCACCTGGCGCGACCTCTTTGGGAAGGATGTACCAAGACAGAGGAGGAACAGCCGTTTTGTGCACCAGAGGTAAATTACAGCAAGATGCAGTGGCTGAATGTGCTACTGTGGGCTATGCAGAATCACTCCGTTGCTTGTGCTGCTGCTCAGCTGCGAGGAGAAGGGAAACTCCGCGTCGAGTGCGCGCCATGGAGCCAGAATATGGCCACTGATACTTTCAACCCTGGGCACGGAAACCGGTCCCAGAACAAGTCCTCCGATTAACAGTATTGTCTTTGCAAGCATAGCGAGATAGAAGCCAATGGCCCGTCGTCATAGCAAATACAACGCATCCAAATCCACGTGCAGACTTCACGCTTTCCATAGCAGGCTAGCTGCCGCTACGCGAGGAAGGAAGCTTGGACGGATGGCATGGTGAGCCATGGTCCGCGTCCCCCATATCCCAACTCCGCCTTTCACCATACCATCCGGCGCTTTCACTTCGTCGTTGCCTCAGTCGTCTCTGAGGGTATGGGCCTAGCATGCCGCAACCTTCCGTAATAACGCTTCCCACGCCGTTTACAAGGCCACTCCACACCACGCCATCTCCCGCCTCAACATCCCACTGCGCCTTCAGGTAGCCCCACCTACGCAGTTGAATCTCTCTAAACACATACGGCTATTCTTTGGCGACATTCAGGATGAACACCCGACCGATCCTCGACTCAGACTCGGGTCCCTTTGTCCTCTCTGCCTCGTTCAACGCGGACAACTCCTCTTTCTCAGTAGCGCTAGAATCTGGATTTCGCAGTAGGTTTGCATAAGTACTGCTATACGCTAGGCACTGACGGTTCCAGTATTCTCATCCAAATCATGCGATCAGAGAGTTGCAAGAGGTACTGTTCGCTCACTGCTATACCTGGTCTCGCTGTACTGACGTGAATACAGAAGTCGGCGGCGGAATAGGCTGCGCAGAAATGCTCGGCACCACTCAATACATCGCTCTAGTCGGAGGAGGGAAGCAGCCCAAGTTCCCACAAAACAAGGTCTGTCCCGAGGACCCCGGCTGGCGCTTGGTCAACGACACTGACATCATCTACGAGGTCCAAGTTTGGAATGACTCCACCCAAAAGGTGACCACGTCACTTGAGTTCAAGACGCCCGTACAGCGGGTCCGCATATCGCAGACACATTTGATTGTTGTACTGCTGAACAAGGTCGGAATATACAGGATGAAGATGCCACCAGAGAAGGTCGCAGACTACGAGACGGTCAACAACCCGTTCGGGCTGTGTGAGCTCGGGAAGAATATAGTTGCGTTCCCTGGGCGGACGGTAGGCCAGGTCAAGCTTTTTGACCTCACTACCAGCAACATCAGTATCATCCCAGCACATGAGTCTCCACTGCGCGCACTCGCCATCAGCAAGAATGGCGATTTGGTGGCCACTGCCAGCGAGCAAGGCACCATCGTCCGCCTTTGGTCTTTCCCATCTTGCACCAAGCTTGCCGAGCTCCGCCGTGGCATCGATCCCGCTGCCATCTTCTCCCTTGCTTTCTCGCCCGCAGGTTCGACACTAGCTGTGACTTCCGATAAATCCACTTTGCACATCTATGATCTTTCTGCAGCGACTCAGGGCAACCCCTCTCAAGCAGATCCGAAGCAGCACAAGTGGGGTATCCTGTCCAAGGTTCCGCTTCTTCCGCGCCAGTTCTCAGATACCTACTCCACAGCCTCGGCGAAATTCGAGCTGGGCGACGAGCCGCTGGCTTGGGGTCCGCATGGCAAGTCTGCCACACTTAACGCCGGTATACCGGGCGTGCCAGGCGGAAGACCGACGAAAGGTCTGGTAGGTTGGCTAGACGACACCACAATCTTGATCATCGGAGCGGGGCAGGATGCCCGATGGGATAGGTTCTTGATAGGCGTTGATGAAACAGGGCGGATGGTATTCTCGGATCACCAATGGAAGCGATATATCGATTAGGAACCGACATCACTATCAGACCATATAGAACGTCGAACCGAGGAAGGGTGGGTGTACATCGTTCGCCGCGGCGGAGTGTAACGCCATCGATGAGGCGGTGTTAAGACTCGACGATAGTATTCTAGCATAGCACGGCGTATTTCTAAGGCGTTGGGATACCCATAAGGACTAAGGCTTACAGATTTCTTTTGCGGGCCACGAAATGCTCATTTCTCTAAGGGAATCATTCAATACATGCAATCGACCGAGGACCGAGTAAAACTGTCTTTCCAACTCAACGCGAATCCGGTGTAGATCAATAAGTTGCGCCTAGATCGTTTCATCTACACGCTGTGACGCGATATGAAACTTAGTTTAAGGTGTGTCCTACCTTGACCTATGCCCGGGACAAACGTCACGGAGAGCATGCTCAACGACTCAACATTGTGCTCTCCTCCTGTGTGAATGTGATGAAAAAACTGACATGGGATTACAACGATCTATGCTCGCTTCTAGGGTATGCATAACCAGCGACCAACTCGAACAGCTCCGTGAAAAGAGGCTCCTTCCCGCCCGCACAATACGGCAGCAGAAGGTTCCTTACCACTTGGACGCCCGAGACGCTTTTCACTCACAAGAACAAAATGCTCGCCAGGAAAAAAAACTGAACTCCAGACTTTGTCTTGCATGAGCGGCTTCGGCTAGGTCTTGTCGCACCCAATGCGTCCCAGTAACTCCTTCCGGTCGCCGTGTCCGGGGATACTAATCCCGCTGGCTCTCGAACTCTCCCTCCGTGCTTGCCTGCGTTGACTCGCACCGTTCATTCGCGCAAAGGTGAGTGCATCGACACCGACCTCCTCTTCTTTCGGGGTCATCGGGGTCATGGCGCTCATGCCGGATTCACCGCAAGTAGTGGCTGCGTTGAAGATTGTGCGTGTCGGTTCATGCTGTTCTATTTCTTCGTCTTCACCTTCGTCGTCAGAGCGCAGGTCGTCGGCTGAGCTGCCGCTAAGAACCTTATATACGATTCGCATGATCGTGCCGAACCATATACAGCAGATCACCTGCAGCGTCAGAAGGAGAGCGAGGAAGTAGTATCGAATACTGGGGTTCCAGCAGATAGGCCCGTTGCGGTCGGTGTACGCTGTCATCAGGTTGCTCCAGATTTTATTTCCACCAAGCGCGTCGAAGGCTGCGGTATTGGACATGGGAATGAATTGGGTTTGGTTGGAGGACGAGTCGGCGAGATAACAGCCTGGTGCCATATCGACAGGCGCATAGGCGTAGATGGACCAGCAGACCATCATGAAGCAGATGTGGCGGGTGAGGAGCCAAGAAACGACGAAGACGCCGAAAGCGATATCACATACTGTCGTGTAGCCCAGGTACTTGAGGAGTTTGGCGGTCTATGTCCATTAGCTTTGGGATTCTGCACTTTCCAGCTGCTTGAACTTACCGGTAGGACAATGTCCACAAAGTCCATAATAGCCAGGATAACAATTCCGACGCGCATGTGATAGTATCCGTATGACAGGAACATGAGCGCGATTGTGAAAATATGATGTGTGAACATCTGCGCATAGTCCTTGCGCTTCTCCTCAATGTTGACCACGAGGATCTGCTGGATCCAGAAGCCCCATTGAACGAGGTAGTACCACTTGAACAAGCCGTCGACCTCGCGAAATGGCCAGCCTTCCCAGATGCCGTGGAGATTGAGCCAGAAATCTGAATGGTACATGATATACTATCCACAGATTAGCGCTCCGAACCGCCAGTGTTCCCGAAAATTTATGCTTACCATGCCCAATGACCATGATGCTGTGTAGTATACAATCAGCCAAGCCTGCTCCTTGAACCTGTCCAGGCCCTTCTTTGACCTTATTCCGCCGAGCCTGGCTAGTGGATCCAGAAGGTACTCCATGATTGCGACTCTGAGGCCGGTGAAGATTACTGACCACAGTATAACAAAAGGCAAGTCATCGGTACCACAGCCGTACATGTTTGTCTCCGGGTTGTAGTAGGACATTTGCAAGAACCTTGTAGTTCCGCTTCGCGCGCGAGGGAAGAACATATGCGTCAGGAGCAGGAGGGAGACGAGGTTTACGGAGATTCCTATACGGTCAGTTAGCTGGTGAGAGTCCTAGTATGTGACGCTTCCTGCTCCAAAGCCGTACCGATCTGATGGTCGCAGAGCAGCTTGCAAAGCGATGTCACAAGCCCCTCATCTTCCGCCTTCTTTGACTGCATTTTCCGCCTCTTCGGTGTGACTGCTACCTTTTGATCTTGTATATCTGCTGCGTGCGATCTGCTCAGAGTGCCATTGCCGTTCGGCAGCGCCGTCTTAGTCGCCATCCTGGGGCTACCTCCGCAATATGCGTGGTACCAAAAAGAGTATGCGGTCGAACGATGCTCTCGTAGGCGATTACCTCCGGTTATGCGTCCGGAAGGTCTGTAGTAGCGAAGGGTGCGCAAATGGCAATAGTAGCAGTTGTCGCCCGTTTTTTTTTGGTTCGCAAAGGTGCGCGTACAAGGGCAATATACGAGGCTTCCCAGTCGTCGTCTCAACAGTTTGCTTGGTAGCGAGCGTGGGCGGGCTTCGTTTCTCAGTAGGAAGAACCCATTGGAAGGGAGAGTAGGAAGAATGGGGATATCGACGTCTCTCCGTCTGCGGCGGGCTTCCTCGGCGGGGGTGGATGTGCAAGTGTTTCGAAGAGGAAGCGGTGTGGTACCCAGCAAGATGTTCAGGGATCGAGACGAAAAGGACCAGGGCGAATCACACCTCCTGAGCTGGCCGATCGCTCGATCGACTGATGTCCTAAAATGCTAGCCTTGAACAATTGCAGACGGCGAACACTTTGTTGTCTCGGGAATTCTGTACAGGTGTCGCAGGAACCAACAATCGCTGTCTCCGTAGACGACGCTACCTTTTGGGGTTCAAAATGGGTCTCGCGTAACTTTACTAGTTCGGGGCAGATATGAGAGCTGGCCTCGGGAAGCAACACACCTGCTGGCTGCAGAGGAGAAAAAGGAGTGGCAGTAGTTTTCTTGGGCAAGCATCGGAGCACTTCCCATTCCTGCTCATGGCTAAGCGAGCCCTCTGGCAGGCTGTTATCGTTCGTCTGCATGGTGCAAAGTTCGAAAATGAAGACGCCAAGATGTCCGACATGCAAAGCTTCGTTTCCGAGCGCTCAGGGTTCGCGCGTTTCACGTTCCTGGCCAATAGTGCGGCCACGCCTCTGCCGCTCCATATTACTACCCCGCCATTGTCAGCAGCATCATAGTGTCAAATTGCCGTGATCCTACTGGTAGGCAGATGAACTTCTGGTGTCTCTAAGTTGTATTCGAGATACGACACAATAAGGGACAGAAGAGATTTGATATAGACGCGCGACAATTGCTCTAAACTACAGAAACTTGAAAGGCGAAGACTACCAAAGCGCATCCTCCAGCTAAGAAATAAGAATGAACATCAAGGTCCCAAGGCCATCTTACATCTTTCATCCTCGCATAGAGCCAAACGGCAATACCAGCCAACGCTATTCAAATTCCCTTGTGTTTGGACCAACTCGACTTTTGGAAAGGCTCAAATCGTAGCTCAGTTGTTGTTCTGCGAGTTCAGGATCCTCAAGATAGCTAGGAACAGGTTGATAACATCAAGGTACAGCGAGATGGCCGCCGCGATCTCCTCCTCCACGTGGTAGTGGCGCATGATCATCTGAGTGTCGACCAATATGTAGGCTGAGAAGATCAAAGCCGCAATGATGCCATAACCAAGCTCAACCTTGCTGTTGTATGGGAAGAACATAGCCATGAAGCCGAACAATATCAGAACCCAAAGAGCTCCAAACAAGTATGGGATCCAGCTCGTGAAGTCGTACTTGGTCTGGCAGGCAAACAGACTCAATGCGACGAAGATGCCGAACGTGAAGACGACCGCCTCGAGCACGATCTTGGAGTCGGTAAACGATACGATGACGGAGATTGAGTAGGCTTCCATGGCGGTAAAACCTGCGAGGAAAAGTAGATTCGTGGGGTACGACTTGCGTTTCCAGAAGGTGAGGCCGAGGAAAGCAAAGGCGCCAAAGAGCGACACCCACATCATCCACTGGTTTGTCTGAATCCAGTGCTTGTATGTTACGGAGGTCATCGAGACGAAGCTTACGGCAGCAGTAGCGAGGAGCTGGACAGTCCTGGTGTAGTAGTCAGTGCATGTCGGGCAAGCCAGAGGATTGGAACTTGCTTCTTGGGCTACTTACAAGATGGCGTACACCTTCCTCACAAATGCCATCCGGATATCCAGCGTAGCCTCTGCTACCACACCACCAAACTTGAAGTCGTCCGGCAAGTTGTCATCTTCGCTTCGTGGTACACCACTAAGCAGTGCCTCTTGCGGATCGTTTGCCTGATAGCTGGGTGGCGCTTGCGAATATGAGGGCGCAGCCTCGTCGAGTGAGTCCCGCTGGGGAACATTCTGGTATTTCGGTCCGGCCATCGCGGAGTGTCTGTCGCGGATGCGTTCGATGGGCGATGTAGTAAGAGAGCGCACGCTGTGGATGGGAGGTGGTGGACGTTAAAGAGTCGAGGATGAGCTCGGCGGGCAGTGCAATGACGCCTAATGGGAAACTACCGCGGAACGTGACATAATCGCGTGAGCGTGGCACGAACCATGTGCTTTCTACACGTTTCCAACAACTTCTTCAGCTTTTTCTTGTAACTATTGAGATCAGACTCTGTGATACCCTCCTTTTGGATAGAGTCAATCAAAGGGCTTCTTCGGGGTCCTACCTCATTCAGACGATGCATCGTCCAACAATGCACGCAATAGACACAGCCGATAGTCTATAATTCTATTCTTGACCCAAGGTAAACCCAACCTGAGCTCATTTCTACCTGGCTTATTTGATACACATTCACTATTCAACAAGGAGATTTTGATGCAGAGTGCCTTCAGTAAGCGCGAGTCAAATTGACTTTGGCGCATGTAAGTAGCGTACACGTCTGGACATTACGCAGAAAAGACACTTCTTATCGGTTTTCAACCGTGTCCGAAGCCTCATTTCAGTAGGTAGAGAACCCTAAGCTTTTAGGCCGAGCACTAGGCCATTCATCTCCTTCCAAACAAGCGACCGCGAGCTCATTGACCAATTCTCCAGGCGACCCAGTCGTACTACAAAAAGCGATATAGACTCGTGGGCCCATAGATGGGAGAACAGGTTAATATACCAATTTATGATGCAATACACACGCGAATGATGTATAGCAATGGGTTCATAGCTTTGCCTGTCTCAGTCAGGTTCGGCAGTTGATCATGGCCAACCATATCGTAAGATGTATACCTGCCATTACTGACATGCCCTTACTGTTCCCAGGAGTTTTCTATTCGGCATTGATGTCGCACCTATGTCTGCAACCATATGCTTGACCAATCTCGTAAAAATGGTGCTCTACATCCGATTGTATGCTCTTCATCGGATCGCATCATGTTTGCTCGAACGCAACAGTTCGTTCATACATTTGGCTTAGTAGTATGCGGCCGGAATTATCCTGCGTGTGCTTACTTCGCCGCCAATCTCTGGCTGACAATCGCGGACCTAACGTATTCGTTCATGCGCCGGGAGAACACGCAGCCTCAGAGTGCAAGCGTTACCAATAGCTCTGGAGTTACGAGGTCTAGTTCGCGTCAGTGAGGCTCGTTATGCGGCTTGACGGGCCCTCTTGAGGCACATGCAGGCTTCCATTCAAGAGTTTCAGCATCCATAAGGCCACAGAACACAAATATAGCATCTTCCAGATGCCTCAAGCCAGCGCCGGGATTTCAGTCGTAATCACGTGCTCACGCGTCTCGCCGCCGTTTGCTCCTTCCTTAACTTTCACGTCGGATTCCGTGCCCCACTCTATATAAGGCACTCCTCCAGTTTGTGCTCTCAGCTGCCCTTCCCACTCATCCATATCGTCACCTCAACTTGCTTCCCTTCCACCTTCGGGCCCAGGATAACTCCGATGGCGAGCATGCATGAACAACCGTTTTGCGCTATGTGCGACCATCGCAGTACCAAGATCTGTAGCGGCTGCAAGTCGATCCGGTACTGCTCTAAGTCGTGTCAGAAGAATGACTGGCCTATCCACAAGCTCATCTGCAAGGACTACCAGGAATTTCTACCCACGCGACCCAGTTCAGACCATCACAGCGTCATCAACTTTCCCATCACCGAAGGCAAGCCACATTTCGCTTGGATTCGCTACGTAGACGGGTACAGCCGTCCTCACCCAGCAGACTTGGCGCAGTTAGGCTGTGAAGCTATAAAAGTTCACGGTGATGGTCACTGTGAAGTCGGCTGGAACAGAGTACTAGCTCGTCACATCGAACCGCACCATGTCAACTTATCGTTACCTGAAGCTAAACAGCTCTGCCCATGTTGTAATCCCGATCTCGCCCCGAATCGGAGTTTGGGCAATGTCGATCAGGAACTCGCCGACTTCTTTCGGGGTCCGGTCTTGGCTTGGGCGACGTACTGCAAGGCAGATCGGGTGAGGAAGCCGTCTGACATCGACCTTACGCCGATAGGCTTTCGCCATGCCGTCGATGAGCTGAGGTTCATCTACTCCACGTGCGAGGAGCAAGCTCGAGGGCTCATGCAGAACCAGGATGTGACGGCTGTTCGTATCAATTGTGTGGGCGACCAGCGTGTACTGGGCCGTCCTCCTTTCGAGGTCGTTCACGAGCCGACCTCTATCCTCCAAACCAAAACACAGATCCCCACCCCAGTCGCAGATAAGCTTGGTCTTCCCCTCATCATTCGTAAAGCACCGGCAGCACCTGTTTGGCGAGACCGTCACCTCCACGCGCGCAAGCAGAATCTCAAGGCCCCAATGCTCAATCCTGTTCGCCCATCCACAGATACTGGCTCGTTAATCATCTGCCGAAAGGATGGCAAGCCACTACATCCGACACATGTTACTGCACTGATGGGCTATACAGCTGTTGCGCTTGCTGATCCTGGTCGCTCTGGTAGCGAGTGCGTTACGGCCGATATGCTACGAGTGGACCGCATCGATAAAATCTCGCAGGAGGACTTCCAGCATTGGTATCCTACGCAGTGGGGCAAATGTCCTATTCCGCACGAGTGGATTCCCTCACCCTTCGACATCCCGGATGACTTCATGAGCCCTGTCAGCAAAACTGATGAGAAAAAAGATTGATCTAGGGTGGCATCCGGTGATACATGAGCTCGCAAGGACACTCTAGGGCCAAGTCAGATAGCGCTGCACGTGCTCGGATGTTTTTTATGGCTTACTGGTTGTTCTTCTTCCTCAGTCTTTACCTCCGGCCTTCGTCCTTCAATCTTCTACCCACTCAAGGCTATCAAAAAGGTACAATGTTTTTCATGTTTACCAGTACTGCAGCATTTAGACGACCAGAGAAGGTCAAGAAACCGGGATGTATGATAATCGGCAATTATCATCAAACATACATGCTGGATTTCAGATAGTTATTCCAACTTATGTATCAGTGAGCTCATATAGAGGAGTGCGCGATGCTGTGACGAGAGTATCAACGCTTTATGCAAGGCTTGAGCTGTTTGAGGGTATTGAAAAGGAAAACCTGAGATCATCTCTGTATAAATGTCCGCAAAGCCAGACCGAAAATCTCCATCCGAGAATATTTTGATTTCGTTCCATACGTATGTTGCTACAACATCCTTGTGGACAACACTTACCAATTTCCTAATCCTTAATGTGTTGATCTCAAAGAATACTACCATGCATGATCTCTCTCGTGATACCATCCTCCTCTTTTCCCCCTCCACTACCCGCCAGCCTTACCGCAATACGCGGTTTATGTACCAGTGTCTGCAGCACAACACAATACCTCTCCGTCAACTTCCCTAGCTTCTCAACCTCGTCCTCTGTGACCTCCCTTCCATCCTCCCTCTCACCAAACTTGATCTGGAATTCCAGTCGTATACTCGTCAACCCCACCGGCGCTGTGTTATCCACGCCCAGCGTTCCCCTGAAATCGAGGTCGCCTTCCGCAGATACAGTGCCAGAGACGATGGGTATACCAAGTGCAGTCGCAACAGCTTTGAGCGTGACACCTGAGCAGGCGACAAGGGCATCGAGAAGCATGTCGCCAGAGCACAGTTCTCCGGATATCGTGGGATCATCGCCCCCAGCTTTTGGGTGCAAGCCGGCGATGCGAGAGGCTTCCTTGACGGCGGCGCCGGTAGAGAGCTTGCATGTTATTGAGGAGGAGTCGAGGGAACCGGACGATTTAAGAGTTACGACGGCGGAGGAGGGATCTTGTTTATAGCCGTCCTTGATAGGAGCTTGTTTTTCGCGGAGGGCTTGGGCGGTGGTTGCGATGGGTGGTGCTGTGTGAGCATGGGAGTGCGAGGAGCCGCAATTGCATGAAGCCATAGTCTAGAGAGTTTGTTAAGCTTTTATAGGTATCGAATAACGGTTTATGTGAGCCTCAAGTGCTCTTTGGTTATGTCATGTCTTTTTATATGTGCTCCCTGTACCCCGCAAATGGAGGGGAGGCTCCGCAGCCCCGCTGTTCTTGCCTTTTGAGCGGACGGTGGAAAGGGAAGGTCATAAAGATCATCGCGGGTCTACTTCGGAGGAGGATGGCTTTAGCGGATGATACACTGTTACGCGTCTTACGAGCGGACATATGTTGGGACAGAGTAATGATGTTGCCTGGACAGACGTTACTCGACCGAGATGATCGGCAGGCACCACTCCAACGAGACGATTAGATAAGCTTCAAGTGCAGTGCAACATCTTCACCCTTTTGACCTCTCTATCTATCTGTTATGCATCAATCGCTTGCAGTGGCACCGATATATTGATACATCCTTAGCATCTTGCTTAGTATGGCCGTCACACTCAAGCTTTGTGCGCATAAGACCCTGCTAAACAGGCACCAACCGCCAAGGATTCATTGGTGCACTTACTACGATACTCCATGCACAGCAATCAATACCACGCGCTTTATACCCTGGATCAGGTAACAGTACCCTGTCGGACTCTCCGAGAGCAGGGCGGAGCCCTGAAGGGCACAAGGATGGATCATATGATCATACAGGGCTTGATTCTACATCATGTCTTCGCCTTCATTTCTAGTGAACTCAATTTCAGACTTCCCCGTGGCGCTGTAGAGCACTACTAGAAGGCAAAGGGTACTTTTGCACTTAGAGCATGGCTATGCTCCTACTATGGTTTTTTGGGGACCTGTTGCCTGCGAAACGAGGCTCATCGTCATCTTACGAGTCACGAAAAGTAAGCAAATACGCCTGCGTCCTTCATTCTTCAACCACCGACATCTCAGCAACAACTCCAAGGCTCCGCTTCACAGATATTCATGAAAGCCAAAGTCTGAGTCACAGAATATAAGTCTGACATTACGTCCCACAAGCAAGCAAGATTAGGCGCTTTGTTATCACTGCCGGAACGCCCGTCAGACGCCACCACGCGAGGTCTCGGATCTGGATTTCGCCTTTGTGCAAGGGGACATGGTGGGCGCTGACCACCGCCTGGCCATGAGACGCAGGTGAAAGTGAGATGGTGTGCAGCAGCCTTGACGTCGATCTCAGCCAGCCGCGATGATGTGCCTCGTATTAGAACGCCACACCTTATGAAGTCCACCTCGGGTACGCACCGAAGTCACAATGGACAACTCAGGCATGCAAGGCGACACACTAAGATCCAGTCACGATCATGAGGTCGAAAAGCCCCGAGTAAGCGTAGCCCAACGATCCATAGCGATACTCGGCACAACAGAGGCCCAGCATCACAAAGCGCTTTGGCAGTGAACTAATTATGCGAGCTTCTGATCAATTGAGAATGAGGACCTAATAGTACAGATAATGGAGTGTATGCATCATCGCCCGTGAGGACTATGACGCATTAGGGAATCAACATGACATGCAATGCTTGAACGCTCAGAAAGACGCCAACGCAACGCTTCATAAGACACGAGACTCCCCTGGCGATGAAGCCATAATAATCTTAAGAGAAAGTCGAAGCGAAAGGACCATCCAATGTAGATGTGTACGAAGGAAACGACAGAAAGCTAGTATACAGGCTAACGTGAGCTTGTAAACCCTACCCTAAAGCATAAAGGAGAAACTCCGAGACGCCACATCAACTTCAACACCTAGTTCATCAGCAAGATGCCATCTCAACAGGAGGAACAAGAACTTACACTAACCAGTCCATCCTCAAACCTCCGTTATCATGTCCACCCTCCATCCCTATTTGTTCCCACGATCAACCGGATAGACCGTACAGGTGCAGTGCCCATGGCCCCTCCAGTGATTGTTGCAGTACGAGCACCCTGCATCGGTTGCGTAACTGTTGTCTCCGCCGCACTTGCAGCATGTCCAGCGGTATTCGACCTCGCCGTCGGTGGGTGCTGCGTAACCGTAACTGTTTCCGTAGCCGTAGTTGACGGAGGAGTTGTATGCGTAGGACGGGTAGTCTTGAATTTCGGTTCGACAGTTGCCGCACTTGACGTGCTGGTGAGCGCAGTGGCACATCGAGATGTTGGAGGAGTTGTGTGGGCCGTCACCGCACATACAACAGTACCAGACTTCAGACATGGTGTGCTGTTGTGGAATTGGTAACTATGATTGAGGAGAAGGTGCGTGTCTCTCCGGACTATGAGTACTGTTTCAATGAAAGATCAGAGGTGTGTCTGGATACTCAAAGCGCTTGGAGGAGCTATTAGATTGTTTGCTGGGTGAGTCTCGTCATCGACGGGGCGGAAGGTCGTTTGTTATACTCGTTGAAAGTCCTTCAACGCACGGAGCGACGTCCTCTCTGCGATGCTTCATAAACCTACTTGCTTAGCCACCATGGTTGCCCTCTTTGCCCTTCACTAGGTGATCCCCCATGACGTGTGATGCTCGACATTTCATTTCCTTTGCGTCCCCCTCGAGGGAGCCTGTCCGCAGCTGTTTCGAGGTCCCTCAGTAGCCCTCCCGGGCTCAATTAAAGTAACAAGGGACCTTTGGTCGCCGTATCTCGCATTGTCGACCTGTTTCTACTCCGCGGGAGGAGGAAAGGGTGAAGAAGGTCCATTTGCGTTGCGACTTGCAATTTCCTGAGGAGCCCAGGTTTTGAGACCGGAAAGGCTAATGCTGTTAGCTCCTGCTGTGCCACAACTTGTGAACAAACGTGACTTTCATGAGGGCGACTGAGGCCGCCCACACCGGAGCCGCCCTGCATGTTTGGGGCATCTGGTCTTGGCACTGGTCCTCCAGGCATTCAGGGTGAAGATGACGCGGTGGCAAGGCTGTTCTTGATTTTGAGGGACTTTCATTCGCCTTCACGAGGAAAATGACGTGCGAAGGAGTGGTCCTTCAGCCAATGGACAGTTTTGAATCAGTTTCATGCGTCGGAAGATTGTTATTCAGCACTTAATCCCCCAGTTTACAGAAGACACGCAGCTCAAATCCTGATGGTGTGCTGGGCGTTTCATGTACCTGCATTTCCACGCGAAGTGATCTTGCAGATGAATGAAACCCGGTAAGTGGCTGCAGGAGGATCTCAGACCCTGCCGAATACTTTGCCTTTTGATGGATCTTTCAGTATCATGACGAAGGCGATCAGTAATGAAGCTACGAGTAGAAAGCATGGAGATAGGCTGTTTAAAGAATAGTGTTTCCAATATATGTGTGTACCAAAGAACGACTAAGATCTCCGTGAGGAGCTGACCTACTCTCGGCAGGCCGTATAGGAATCTAACAGCTAACAACAGCGCCAATCGATGTTCGGACTTGCTGAAATGCTGAGACTAGATCCGCCAAACCCACAAGTGTGGTAATAACTGGTAGCAAAATGAGGGCAACGAAGAGCACCAGGCTCACTGATCCCTGAGTTCCAAAATCAAACGCCGTATTCCAAAAGAGATAACAGAAAATTAAAAGGCCGGTGGGGTTGGGCAAGTTGCAACGAATACCGTGTACTGTTGGCATAACCCAGATTGAGATCTGGGTGGTAGTTGCGTCCCTCGGCATTGATAATGATGGACTTGGTTGCACTAAGTCGAAGACGCAATGGTAGTCTTGGTGAGTGTGCCGGGGGTACAGTGTCAATGCTCTTCTACAGTGCATGATCCGCATCTGACGTGATTACAAGATGCGCAGCAGTTTTGCCAGTCGCTTATCGGGCCGTCTCCACAAGCGCTACAGTACCAGACAGTATCTCCATCGGTGGGTGCGTTTCCGTGGTTGTGATCTGTCTTGAGTCCGAATTGTGCAGCAAGTAGAGGGTCTTGTTGAAGCAGATCTTGACCGAAGAGGTTGCCAATAGGTCGCGCGAAGTCTGCAATATGCAGTAGGGAAGGAACTGGCGCATCGCGGATTGCACTGTAAGCACTCGAGCTCAATGACGTGTGTAGAAGTTGATCGTGTGCCTGCTGAGTGGTGACTGGAGGCTGCAGATGGGCAGGCTCTGCGGAATGGAGTCGTAGGGTGGAGAGAGCGGCCATGATGATCTTGGCTGGTTGAGAAGTTGAGAAAGGATTTGACGAAATTTGCTTTAAGTAGCGCAAAGTACGAGTGTTGTAGTGAAGTGCAGTGCAGGATACTGAAGTGTAGACTGGCGGGGGAGTCGACATTGAATTTTATACTTACGCTGCTTGGGGGGACCGCAAGCTACGGTCACTTTACCTCTCCTTTACAGTGCCTGGCGTACAGCACTAAGAATGATACAGCGGGCCTTCAAGCTGAGTACGGGGCGCAGACCGTGAAGGCGACCACGATGAGGCATACAATACCTGATGAGGAAGTGAGGCATGGCCAGTCGGAGTTCAGAGACAGGTTGAAGGACTTAGAGGACCACCGAAGCATCGGCCAGGTCCGTCGACGCTTCTTGTGATCACACTTTGTGAGATTAGTGTGCGTTGTTGAGTCCCTTCGGTGTGAAGTTTATGGACAGATACAAAAAACCGTTGAGAATCCATGCCTCGTCTATTGGGGGCAATGAGAGCCCTATTCAGCCGATTGCGCTCAGTCCGGTAGACATCCTGGCTCCCGTGCCGTTGCTTGAGGTGAAGCCCGTGGCTAAAAGGCCATTATAGGAGGAAGGGCGAGGGCATCATCTCGTTTGGGCGCCAGACAGGGAATGTCAGCAGGTTGGCTAACTGTACGACAGACTAGGGCGGTTGGGCGCTGGAGTCGTTTGGTTGCCTGATTTGCCTGAATTTTCTATAAGGCGATGTTAGCATAGAACGTGACCCGGTCTGACAGAGTTAACAGCGTAAATGTGAATGATGTAACAGGTTAGCTGATAGACCGACAAAGAGCTTGGCTTTGCGCCTTAAAGATGTGGCTCACTCGACGCTCAAACTACTCAGGCCGAATTCTACCACAAGGAACAAACCAGGTTGCCGGAAGACCAATACAGTGGAAAGTTGACATTCTCTCCACATGTGCGAGTTATCAGCTGCAGATACCAGGCTAGAGGCGAAGAAGCCGCTTGTACTCAAATGAGTAAGGTAGAGGTGTACAAAAGAACGAAGCAAGGATCATCTGAGTTGTACACGGGTTACCACGAATGATTGGAGCGAGCAAACCATGAGAGTGATCTAGGGATGGGATTACGCACGGTGCTGTCGGTGAGTGCTCTGGGGCAGTGTTTTCTTGTTCAGCGGCGGTCCATTTCGAGGGATGTTGGCGCCTTTCTATGAGTCAAATGAAAAAGTGCTTGCCAATTCATCCAATGATCATGTTGGCATTCGCACTGAAGGTTTCTCGGGTGCAACTTAACTGCATGCATCTTGTGCAGGTCGAGCTCGGAGTTGAAGCTCACCAGCGGTGAATAGCTACCGAAGTGGGCTGTTTGTGGTCATGGAGTCCAGCCTATGACGCGTTGGCTTTGTCCATGATCCTTGACAACGCGCATCTATGGCAATATAAAGACAAACTTAGATGTGTAATCCGATCTCTGAAACGGAGAGCGCAAGGGCGACCAGTCAAGACCCTTACCTACACGTCAGAAGTCTGGTCAAAGACGCTGGGCAAAGGCTTACTCACTGGCTGTGCTTGCCAAAGGTTGCTCCGGCATTGGCCAGGCAACAGTCTTCTATAGCAGTGAGTGACGAGGCTGTCTGTATTTGCGCGCCCGCCGGTGTAAGTAGTAAAATGCGGTGTGGGCATCGGAAGCAAGCTTCACCACGAGCAGGCGCAGCAGTTATATACTCTTATGCGTTCCAGAGCCTTGCGAAGGTAATTGCCATGTCTTGACAGTGTTGAAATGCCTCACTCTGTCTCATGGCGCGTCCACGCGCTCAAAAACTGTTGGAGGTCTCGCCGAAGATGGAAAGCAGCATTCAGCTGGGGGCCAAAGAGCCTCCAAATCGGCTTACCTTGCACTTATAGGGCGATTATGAGGCTCTGGGAGGGTCGATACAAGGGTGGGGGACTTTCCGGTGAGGCGAAGTGGTTTAGCTCTGACGCAGTGTCCTGGTCGTGATGCTCGCCATCGAAAGGTGAGTGGCAGTACGAGCGGTGCTGAAGGGCGTAATCCCCACCGGGCTCATTGCCTTTTTAATTGACATTTGTGAGGGTAAGAAGAGACGAGAAGACAGAGAGAAGGCTATGGAGTTGGGTCGGGGTAGGACATGCGGGGTGCTGCAGGTCATGAATCAGTCGTACTTGCTTCGGCTTGGCTCAATTGCATTCAATTAAGCAGGAAGCGACGAAGCAAACAGTGATTGACTTCTTTCTCCCCTGCAGAAATACGATATGAAGCTATAGCTTTCGGCCCCAAGATTTGAGTGAGGAGCGATTTCGACGATGTGCTTGAAGCCAATCATTCTCTCGGAGGGATGACATCGAATGAGCATGCGCGGCGTGCTCAGCCAGATGCACAGCCACGCGGCTGCCAAGCATCACCAACTTCACTCGTGTAACATTCGGTCAAACCTCACCTCCTCGGCCTCTCGCCGGTGCGCGCTTTATCCCCTCGAACCTTCTTCGCCATGGCGCCGGCCGTAATAGGTTCGCAGAAGCCGAAAGCGCGCGGCAACACCACGGCGCTCGAGCAGCGGATAGGCCAGGCAGCCTCCGTCATCATGCCTCTGCTCGAGGGGGGAGCGATGGGGTTCGCGACGTGGGTCCTGGTCTATTTGATCTGTGTGCAGTATCTCGTCAGTCCCTCCGAAGACCTGCGCATCAACTTCAACGTCCAGCCTCGTCGAGCCACAGGCATCGCGCTCATCGTCGTATACGCTATACTCGTCCTCCTGCTTCTCATACCCTGGTCGCGCCTCCTCCAGGTGATATGGTCGAAACCCGATCTGATACCGCTTGGGAACCCTTCGCGCGAGAAGAAGGATACGAGTACGAAGACGTTTGATGCATACGACGCGTTCATATGCGACTATGAGGGCGTCCCCCTATGGTGCGATAAGTGCCATAATTTCAAGCCCGATAGGACACACCATTGTAAAGAGCTGGGTCGCTGTGTGAGGAAGATGGACCACTATTGTCCATGGGCTGGTGGCATTATTGGTGAATCTACGCATAAATTCTTCCTGCAGTTTGTGTTTTTCGCTGCATTGTATACTGCATACATATGGATTGTTATAGCGGTCTTCCTTGCCGAGCGTGGATCAAAGGTGAGCTTGAATCTGCAAGGTCCCAAGGAAACCGCACATGCTGACTTTAGCTCAGGTCGGCTCCCGGCCAGGAACATGGATCGGGGCGCTCGCTGTTGCAGTAGTCTTTTGCATTTTCACCTTCACTATGGCCTGCATGACAGGCTGGAATATCATGATAAATTTCACGTCTGTTGAGGGTATCCAACGCGGCGGCATCCACAATATTGCTTTCCTCGTCTCAAGATTGCCGCAAGGATCAACTTTACCTCCCACATCATCCACGCCTTCCAAGACGGATCCGAGCAATTCAGATTCTGAAGGAGACTGGCCCGTACTATGTACTTTTCAGAGAAGTTCAGGTCGCGCTTATGTCGTCATGCAGACGAAGCCGCTAGAGCATCCTTGGTATACAACTCTCATGATGGGGTGGAAGGACACCATGGGCAACAGCTTCATGGACTGGATTCTTCCGATCAAGCAGAGCCCATGTAAGCAGAGGAGTCGGAGGGGTGAATTTGAATGGGGCGAAGTGGTGTACGATATGGCGAGGAAATACGAGGCGGACAATCCGGGCACACGGTTGGCGCTACTTGAAGGAACTCGATGACTTTGTTGCATCTCTAGCATCGTTTTGGCGTTTGGAAATGATACCCATTTACGTACATAAACTCTGGTGAATGGAAGCATATGTACATTCTATTACTTACATGAACATATTTACCTCGCGTTAGTATGATGGCAAACTATTCATATCACTTGTTATAAACCTTTAGAACCCCGGCTCCACTCGCAACGACGAAGGTTGTGTTGTACCGATCATATTTGGTTATGAAAAGTCACCCAACACACAAAGGTCCCCCATTATTCCACAGTCTACCAAACAGCATCAAGTCCCTCTACTCAACCGCTGTCTCTCGAAACCGGTCCACAGCCGCGTCATCCCTGCACAGCCCCAGTACTCAACATTCAACGGTCAACAACTAAACAGCCATCATGATCCGAACTCTCTTCAGCCAATATCGTAGCGATCAGCCCTGGAAACCGTGGGCTTCAAGCCTAGATAGCGGTAGATATTGGTTGCCTCATGGCGAGACCTGTCTCAACTTGAAGATAAGCCGTCCACAAGTTGGAACTGGAAGGAGTCATGGATGCATTATGCGCCTCTCGACCATGGGTGCGACTATTCGTCACTGTTCCCGAATTCGGAGAATGTTTAGTTTGGGGTTACCCGAGCGGGTTATCCGGCGGAAATACATGTTTAGGCAGACTAGTGTTTTGGATATTGCATGAGTGTGGTTCGTTAGTTAGTAGCGTGAACGCAATTTTACCAGCCCGGCGCAAATCCAAGATGATACCATTTATTAAGAATGCCAGCTGTATTATCACTCCAAATACATAGTATTCAAGCCGTTTAGCAGGGTGTCCACATGCTTTCTTTCATATGGGTGCGTCCACATTCATGATGCTGAGAAAAGGTCCGGAGCTTATAATGATGTTTTCGAGCAATGACAGGGATTATCATCCCGCATGTAATCAGATTATTGTATTCCATGGTATTAATTAAGGACGCCGGCCCAAGCAGTATGTTGACTATGACCTATCGGGTTGATCTTATCTATTAATGACCGTATTGTGCGAAGAAAGATCGTGATCTCGATTTGCTTGTTGTAGAATCGAATATCCATGGTACTATTACTGGACGCTGTTCCATGAAAAGAAGGGCCATTGGACTCGGATTTCACATCATAGCGCGCACAGTCCGAAGCTTTTCAAACGCGCAACTCAGAATTTCCGCGCAGCGATCAAAGCAAATCACCCTACCTCAATTCAAACCCGGAAGTACAAGATACAATTAATTAATTGTCCCCTGCCGTGACTGCCATATCTTCCCTCCTCGCCTTTCCAGCCTTCTGACAATCAAGGTATCGTCATTATTTCCGCTGGTACACTTCGGCCCGCCCCACGCCCTACCTGGCTAATATAGCCAGGCCCCGAACCATATAACCTTAGCTTTCGCTACCACGAACGGTTTGCCGTGCTGATCCGGTGCGTAGCCCTCTCACGGACCATTTTTAATCTCAATCCCGGTCCGGCACAGTTGTAAGGGAAATTTATCCTAGAGCGGATCATAGGCATTATGCATGGGTCTATTGTGACTTCACCAAGCTGAACTAGGTAGAGGACATGGTATAGAAGGAGGTATTTATTGTAACTTTTTGGGAATCGTAATAGGGAGGAAAAAGCGGGGATGCCTGGTGAAAGGAAATGGGACATCGTTGGTGGCAATCAAGGTTTCGCACCACTTCTTTCATGTTGTGAAAGAAAGGTTGGTGGCCTATTGTGGAGACCAGTCGTGTCAAATTCAATATCTCGAAACCTTGAATGGATGGCAAGTCATGTCACTCGCGTCTCGGAAAGCCTGAGCACGGGTACTAAACGAAACTTTTGTGCATGTCCGTGCAGGGTATGCACATCAAACGCTGAAGCATGCCCGTTGTGCGTCATGTTTTAACTCTCACTAGTGAAACGCCGAAAAGGGTCGAGCAATGGATCGATTTAGACACGGCCCTTCGAAAATAGCATTAAGATTCAGTGCCTTTGACGGCCTCACCGCGAGTTGCAACTGCACAAACAGGATAAGATTCGGTTAGCCGTAGCATCCAAGTCATTTTGTGAATAAGAACATTTTGTGACGGATTGATGTGGCGTTGGCGTTTGTGCTTGCGCTTGTGCTTGTTTTGGTAAGGAAATCGATAGCTTGAGTGACCAGATCCAGGAAGAGGCATAATGCTATGCACGGATAATGTGTTTGATTACTATGGACCATGTAAATTTTCCTAAACTATGGCCGATTGAAGTGATTGTTCATGATGAAGTCAAATCCACTAAGTATGTTGTTGTGTTTGTCGATGATACGCAGATCGATTCGAAGACAAAGCTATGAGCAAACGTCAGATACGATTAATACTATGTTGTCTGCAAACAGAGCCAATGATGCAAATATGCGCCTATAGGCGTGGATACTCCCAAAAGACTCCTTTTCCCTTGATACTCATCTATGTATGCTCCGTTTTGTTACCCTGGGTATTAGATGAAAAACAGATCACAAAGTGGCAGAAGCACCCGTGAGGATCATGAGGATTCGGCTGGTGCGCAGCAAGTCGTGTGTAACCAGGTATCCAAGCGAATAGGCTTTCGTAAAGGCATTGAGTAAACAGTAATGCACCAAACAATGCGTTAACATCAACGTTTATCGAAGGAATAATGAGTTGGTCGATGCCCTAAAGCCGATGATCACGGATCCACCTAGGTGCAGAATTGGCAACAAAGTGGTACGGCCTTCCAGACGTTCGTGGTCGGTTCCTCTGATCGAACTATTGCTAAGGCCTTTGGTGCAAATGTTGTCAGGATCCGCATATCGACGAATGGAACGATACGGACAAAGCCAAGACGAGAAAAATTATGAACCGCGGGCGCGTGCATGGCGGTCTGATAGAATATGCGACAATCCGCGACCCACATCGACCCCGCTGTGAAGGCGATAGGCGTATAGGTCGAAACTCAACACCACACACAGGCTATGCCTCTGGGTTGTTAGCTTCGCGCTCACGCTGTTCCTTTTGTGGGGCTCGACGGCGGGCATTGATGAACCAGTTGGACACCTACTGTACGTTAGCATGCTATTGAGCTAAAATTGGTTGAGAGTAGGCTCGTATTCGCATGAGCTAGAGGTCGATGGACATTGACGGATGGGCGACAGCACGTTGTAACCAGAAGATAGTGACGTTGAAGAACACAAGTGGCAGCTATGGCAGATGTCACATCATATGAAGATAAAACAACATACCTGATTCAAGCTCAGCCCAGTCAGGTTGCAGAGCTCGATTTTCTGATCCTCTGTGGGATATGGTGATGATCTATTGGCGGCGAACCAGTCCTTCAGCAGATTGGTTGCTTCCTTGGGTAGGTTCCCTCGACGCTTCCTGTTAAATGCATTCTGGTCGAGGCCAACATGCTGTTGGAAGCGAATGTCACCATAAGAGTTATCGTAGCCTGAGTGGGGTGGACCAGGGTAAGACGGCTGAGGATAGTAAGAGTCGTGAGGCCTTTCATATCCGTAGACGGCGCTTTGAGGTTCCTGGTAATAGCCGGGTCGCTGCTCGTACATAGCGCCGTGTTGTACCAGTGGCTGAGGGTATGGGCTTTGAGCGACTATGCTTTGGCGCGGCGGTTGCTGCGTATAACCTACATTGCCTTGAGAAGCTGGAGGCGGTGATCGATGACGATATTGGGCAGATGATGGGACTGATGAATGTGGGGCCGGCGGATATGAGTGACTCGGACGGTGATGATGAATGGGTACTGCTGCTTGTACCCCCCTGGGTTGCGGGAATTGAGGTGAGCTGTGGTTGACAAGCGCGGGGTCAATAGCGCTGCTCATGCGTTGGGGAATCCCAGCCGGCTGTTCAGCGGCAGCGGATGGGCGCGCATATATGTCTCCAAGAGTGTCGACACGTCTACGCTTGCTGTCTATCCATGCTACGTCGTCAAAATGTGGCTTCGCTTGTGGGGAGCTGGTGGCCGAGCCGTTTCGGCGAGATGGCGTCCGCGGTGGTGTATTTGCTCTTGTAGTATTGAGGAACTATGGGATTAGCAGTGTATCTATAGTGGGGGCTTGATAAGAACCTACCTCGGAGAATGATGGTAGTTTGCCTGGGAAATTTTGTTCTCCGGGCTGAATAGGTGGAGAGCTGCGCATTTGATGGTTCTGGTCTGCTGTCAGAGTACTGTCCACAGATTTCAGGTAAGGCACTTCGCGATTGACATCTTGGGCGCGGGAATACGTGGAATCGAGTTCCTTGTTGGCGCGTCTCGCGGCACCTGGCAGATATGGACCGAGAGGCATTCTCGGCGAATCTACCGATGCTGGTCGTGTACGAGAGCGAAAATGATAGGGGTGAGAAGGCTCCGGCGTGCGGGATCGCCCTCGCGGATTCGCTGGATACACTTCGTTGACTGGAACCATGGAACGGAGTTGAATGTGTTGTAGTGGAGGCGCGCCTTCATGCTGCTGGGCAGTGCTTGCCCTCCAGGGCGGTTGCTCGTGGAGCCCAAAATGGAAGGAGGCAGAGGCGGAGATGGGGGGGTAGAGAGGAGGAAGTGTCTGAGAACAGAAAGAAGTGGAAGAAGAGCTGTGAACTTCACTTACCGCAGCAGCCATGCTAGCCAACGGCCTCTCAGAAGAGTGTGAGGAAGTCATTCGTCTTAGGTGCAGTGGGTCACAGTGGCGATGCGGGATATCATGAAGAGTGAGATATTCCATGAGGTGCAACGAAAGCACAGCTTAAGTAACCTGGTTTCAATTCTTGGTTAGCAATGCTGTTCGGAGGACTGTCTCCACGGTGAGTGGTTGCCGTCCCAAAGTTCTTGACAGCTGAGTCCCAGAGTTAGATGGCAGGCGACACGGAAACACTGATCATCGAATCCGCTCGTTCCACTAGCGAGGCTCTCTGCGTTGGCTGCAGGATCAGACGATTACTCACCTATGTATGGAGATGATGATGTAATAGGGAATTGTAGGGAAATCCCGAAAAGGTCGAGTGCTATGGCCGCTGAACCAAGGAATATATCGCAGATATACACTCAACGGTAAGCAGTGCTGACGCCGGATAGGGAAATTATGATACAGGAAAATATGTGTGCTAAACAATGTACAAATCGTTGTCGCAGCCTGAAGGCAAGAAGATAGGCTGGCGCAAGCACTCAGCAGTTCGTACAGAAGCAGTCAGGATCAGGATGACGGGCGTGAGGTGTTTAAGAAGTAGACAGCACCGTGAGCGAAGGAGGCGTTTCTGGGCAGAGCAGAGCTGCAACGGGCCGTCTTCAACCATGCACTGCGATCTTGCACCCAGCAGATACGCCAGGGGAGTGCCAGTAGGCGCCAATGGAGGACAGACAGGCGCGTCTAGCACGACGTCTGCACTTCTGACAGGTGAGCGTAAGGTTTGGTCTATTCTCCGAGCGTGCACAAAGCGGACTTTGGCTAGGTGAACGCTGGCCGAAGAGGGCCCTCGCACTACGCCGCAGACTCAAGGCACGAGCCGGTGGTAAAGCCGCACCATCTGCTGCAGGCCTCACGCCAGGCGCGCCATAGGACCGTCGCCGCTGTCCCCACTACTTGCTAGGCCAGTATCGATGCAGATCTCGGTGCTTCTGACTTGGGGCAGAAACAAACAGGGGTCCATCTGTCTCTCGCCCGTTTTGTCGCCTGCACCTCACTGGTTACTCATTGATTACCTCATCTGCGCTCCCACACTAGATGCCGCAGCAACCTGTCAACGTTCCATCACGGCGACAGCGGGCGATAGCCAAGCACCGGCCGGCATAGAAACGATCGTCTTGCGCCTCACTCGTCGCTAACTATCCGTACAAGGAAATCCATTCATGCCAGCCTCGTCTGGGCCCGTCACAAGTTGCCTTGACAAGTAGCTCTCACTTCATTACCTAGCATTGGTGGGAAATTGGTTCCCTTGTGTGGAAGCCGACGTCTCTATCTTTTTCGGTCGGATGGGCAATGGTCGCTGGACAGGACAAATGTACACAACCTCTACCAGGGACCGGTAGCACGGTACCAATATGACTGCTTATACATAGTACTAGGGAACCGAGGAACTATTGGAGGAACATGTGCACATTTCGAGTCGCCTGCGAATTCGGAGGGCCAAGGGTAGCGTGAACGACAATGTACACGAACTTAGCCAGGACCAGAGCGGAGGGCAATCCGACGAAAGTGACATGCTGTGCACCTCGGAGCCATGCTGACGGCGTGTCTATCGCCCAGTACAAGGTACCATGTCCGGCAGACAGCTGCCGCAGGCCAAAACCGGGCTGGTGGCTGGAGGGTGCGCATTTTGTGCAACAGGGCCTTTCCAGCATCCAGGAGCGGGATCCTTGGTGTCGTGTCGAGATATGAGATTTGGCTAGCGCTGCAAAAGAGAGTTTAGGGAGTGGAGAGGCGTCCAGCCAGTCGTACAGAAATAGCAATTAAGACGACGACGTGCTGCTCGACTGTCCATGGCCGTATCGAGCGGGTGAAGATCCACCGTGTACGATGCCCTGTCAGAGGACGGCCAACAACGCTGGGCAATACTGTACATTGACTCGCGCAGAGCCTCGTTCAAGAAGGGCGTATCCGCGGCGAAAGGATGGCCCCCGGATGGCACTAGACGACGATGCCGAACAAGAAGACTTGACGGATGAGCCCCTTTTCGGGTGACAGCTGACATGACCGCCGCAGCGGACTGCTGGTGGCAGGTTTGGGGAGGTGCGACGACACTTGCACGCCGTCCGTGATTGGCAGCAAGGATGATCGCACCTTCCTTGAAACGGGATCGCACCTGCCCGACATGATGATCCCATCCCGCAAGCCGGGCGATCAAACCTTGCACCAAACAACAGAGCCATCCTGATCCTAGAGTCCCGCCGCCTTTCTTTCGTGCCGGACGCTGCCGCTACTTCACCATTCAGACACGAGACACACGCCGGGCTGTCCATGTTTAGCTGTTGGGCCGGTCGCAGCGCCTGGTGAGGTGCAAAAAAAGCAAACTCTGTCGCGGACTCGACGTTGCAGCCAGCTACTGAGCGCTACGAAACTTTCAACACGCCCAGCATCCACCACGTTGTCGCGCTTCGTGTCTTGCGAGTCACGTCGAGACTCTATGGTCTCTCCCGCGCCGCCCCAGATCGATTCGGCAGGCGTGCCGGACTGGCAATGATGCGCGTCAGCGCCACAGTGGGAACAGTGGGCTGCAAGACCACTTCGATGCTGCCATCGCCGGCCGTCTCCTCAAATGTTCCTCACGTCCTCCGTTTTGACCGCCCCGGATCGTGTGTCCATGCAAGCCCCGCCCGTCTATCCCGGCATAAGGGGCTGTCGAACATGATCACCCTGGTCCGTGGAGGAACCCTTCGCTCGGTATCGTGCTGTTATCGACCCCCAGGAGCAGCAGCTGCGAGCCCAGCAAAACTTCTCGAGGACTCGCACAAACTGCGATACCACCGTGCGGAAGCAACGTGAACCACCACACCGTCACACAACAGCAGTTGACCGCCTGACAGTCCGTCACTCTGTTACTTAGGCGGCCGTCGTTCGCTAGAGACTGCCAAG
Source organism: Phoma sp. ATCC 74077 (assembly GCA_033682645.1). Taxonomy (NCBI): domain Eukaryota; kingdom Fungi; phylum Ascomycota; class Dothideomycetes; order Pleosporales; family Didymellaceae; genus Phoma; species Phoma sp. ATCC 74077. The sequence goes on along the minus strand of JAWDJC010000005.1, from coordinate 269,285 downwards.
CCCTCTTTGCGCCAGTATCTAGTGCCTGTCAAACCACTGTAGCGTCGCCAGCGTCGCCATCGCTCCTTGACTAGAGCTTAGCTTCAGGACCGGATTCTCCCTACAGGTCCGCTAAACGCCGCTTTCAATGCTGTAGACGGAAGCTTGTGCTTGCAGTCTTCGCAAACGGAGTCAACACCGTCTGGAGCAAGAAAGACACTGGTGCTGCTCCCTGCTGAAGATCACCTGCAGCGATGGAGCCCTTGCATGAGCAGACCGCGCATTCCCGTGCCGTGAGCAGTCCATCCACGGTTGCAGCAATCGTGACCGGCGCTGTCATACCGAAATGAAAAGCCACAAACGCCATCTTCTTCCCAAAGAAACCTTTGACCTGGTTTCGAAGGCTCGTCACACCCGCTCCTTCAACTTCAGAGTTCGGGTAGCGTCGAACACCCCCACCAGGAGTTGCGTTGGCATTTGGCTACTAATGTAGGGGACTATGATGAGCAGATATCGTATCTGTTCTTGATCCTCCACGCCGCCCAAACAACAAGGCATTGGTATCTGCAAGAGTGTGCACGTATGCTCCCAACCTTTTCTCTCCCTGCGCTTCCATAGTAGCTAGTCGTAGATCGCACCATCTGGTTGGTACATCAGTCACCGCCATGACTTCGAACGAGCCTCGATCTGTTCTCAGTCGGGTTAAACTCAAACCCTCGGGAGAAACGGACTGGTGGATAACAGCAAGACGAAAACGAAGAAGGCAAATAAGGTGACATCTGTGGCACCTGTACAAGCTTCGCAACATTACCATCGAAGCGGATCTGTGGCCCGTTACCGCGGAGAGCACTCATCTCTTCCCAGATGTACGAACACATACAGTGCAAGGCAGGGTATTTCTGGAGGCACGTTCGGACATGCAGAGATCTCGATGTGGATGAGGGGTCTGCGGGTTCAGTTGCACAATGCATGGGCGCTTGCAGGCATTACAGTCCCCACAGATCTTTCCCGATCACCCACCAGCTTCCTCCACTGAACTGGCTGAAGGTCTATCTGATGGTACACGGCAGCAACAAGACCCGGTATCTGGAACAAGCAACTGAGTTGACCTGGCCTTCGTCGCATGAAGGTAATACACCGCTCGGTAACGGCCGCAGTCGATGGAGTCCTAGTCATGATCGGCCTGATTCAGTCAAAGAACTCTATGTACGCCACGAAGCCAGCCTCCCAGATATGCCTATTGAGCTTCTCATAACAACGCCAGTCTACTTGCTTTCAACATACAAATACGAGAAAGAGAAAGTCAACCGCTACGCGAAGTCGTAATTTGTCAGTGTGCTATGCGTTTTGTCCGTTCGGCTTGCAACATCCGGCGTTGCGAAGGTCGCTTTCGCCATATAGTACTTTTAATCTCATTTCGACCCCCTTCCTCGACTGTCGGCTCGACCTCTATTGGAAGTTGAAACGACAGGACACGGCGTCTGCCGTCATTCAATACTTTCTTTGAAGCCAGGCAACTCTCACTTATACACCAATTTCCCTCTTCCCAAAGCGTCATAGTGGTATTGCACTTGAAGGTATCGCAGGCAACGTCATGTCGCGAACCTTTCTGTTTGCGTGTGACTACGGATAAGGCACATCATGTACAGAACAATTGCCCAGTTCCGCAAGATCAGTGAAAGACATCTTGGTGGCCCATGTCGATCACGCCCTAAATCACCTTCAGGAAATTTCGAAAATATGAGTAAACCGTATTCCGTCGGTTGATTCCAGTAAGCTGAATCGACTTGTTGCTAATTTCGATCGTCTAGCCCGCCGTCATACGATTTCAGAGTCTTCGTTGGACGACCTACCTCACGGCATGGTGAAAGCTACTTGATCAACCGGAGCACATGGTGCTACCAGCTTGAGTCATTTTTTGTGATGTGGTTGGCAACTCTCGCTGAGCAATGACGCTTATTTGTCTAGATCTATGGCCACGACTCAACCGGAATTAGACAGGGCATTTGACGTGCATTTGTCGCTGGCTGTTGTGCATGACTGACATGCATGCAGCTACTTCGATATAGCGACAATCAACACGCTGAACAATCTGAAGTGTATGCAGCAGCAGAACTAAGTTGTTTGATAAAGCATCGCGACGCTGCCGCTGGCACGACCTATCGTTCTAAGATCCAAATCTAAGTTCATGCCAGAATTTGCTAGAGCTGTGCAAGCTGACAACGAGGAACATAGAGTCATTGATATCACAGATACAGCAGCTTATTTTAGCACGTCAACGCACCCACCAGCAACTGATGGCGCCTGGAATCTGACTTTCCTAATCAGAAAGTAATTGATTCTGTGCCTGATCCTCAACAACTTGGAACGCCAAACGTGTCTAGATCATATTCTGTTTCTCCCAACGTTGGCCGTTCAAATCAACCCAACTTTCCTTTTGGTCAGGCACTAGTTCAGCCCAACCTCTCTCCTAGCTCCTCGCCTACTGGGCAATGGTTAATGCAAGGGACAGGCGTTGCAGTTACATTCGCTATGACGGATCGGAGTGATACACCAAGATTGACTCTCTATCCGCTACAGGTAGGAGGATGCACATGTTGTTTTTCCATTGAGCTCCATTCATCAGTAGCTAGATGACATCAACGCAACGAGCCCTTTCGCACCCTCACACTCAATCAAATCATTAATTCCATCTACCATGCGCTAGTCGTTCCGAATAATTTGTCTTCTAGGCATAAACTAAGGAAGCTCGTGGTCGCGTATGCCACGATGGATGCAGTAGAATTCGATCAAAGCAGCTCGAGCATGCAGCCAACGAGAGCAGATGTGCACACAGCCTTGCCACGTATCCATTGATCACATGCAGAGCAAGCTATTAGCTGTCAATCTTGATTGAGATGGTTTCAAAGTTGAGTGTGTATTGGTGTCAGTCATATTTCCATCGAACCCCGCCATGCTAGGAAACGAGCATTGCTGCATTGCAGATACTGGCTTGGATCGAATAGTAAAGCTGCTACTTCTTTGTAGGTCGATGGCCTCACTGGTATGCGACGCTATCAAGTATGCTCTATAAGTCGGAGGTGTGAATAGTCCAGACTTTCACATGAAAACATATCTGGATGTCAGCATGGCCCGTCATTCACATGTATGGGAATGAGTGCCACGATTCCCATGCACGAACAAACGCACTCAACATGACCAATTTTCTCATATACTTACTACTCCTAGCAAGATGCCATCAAGTGAACCTCAAATGTATGAGCTGGATGCCTTCGACGACGTTTGTAAGTTCTAGGCGCCTTGTAGTGTGGGTACAGTTTTTGGTAATGAATTTTGTTGCCTGACCAGACCTTACACCAATGGATTCCGAACCATGGTGCCATCCAACGACACGAATTTCTCGCAAAGGTCGACACCGTAATCTGAGCGGAAGGGATAGTTATATGCATCTATCATGCAAGTACCCGTGTCTACATTGTCACACAGAGAAACAGCGTATTTCTTCAAATTTCACAACATTCTTTCAACATATCAAAATGGTCGAGACACGAGCAAAAGCAGCTTTAGCTTCAGGCTCTGCTTTTCTCGAGCGCATAGCAAACCGACCTTACTTGAAGGAACTTCTTTGTCCCGTGAGAGTAGTACCTGCATGTCATTTTGTGGTTATATAACACGACAAACAAAATAACGCGCAGGTTGACAATCCACTGGACGATAGTACGAAGAGCATTAAGCCCAAAGTCACCAAAAACACCTTTCAAACCTCCAGCCAAAGTGCTTCCATCGACACGAAGCAGCAATCGAGTACAGTACTCTCCCGCGACCGTCCATCGTCCAACAACAACGCATCCCTACAGATGAAAGCTATTAGAGAAGTCTTCAGCACCGCACTAAAGTTTCTCCTCCCCATTACATTACCACATCTCAACGAGATTGTACTGGCCCTACAAACGCGAACGGAAGACTACATCTGCAACATGCAGGATCCCGAATGGCAGCCTTGGCCGTACACTCCGGCATATATACTAGAAGTAGTGCATCAGGTGTTTGAGCAACTTCACAGCGTAGCAGTTCACGCTACGACCTGCGGTGGGGATCAGAGCTGGAGTTTGAGGCATTTGTGTATGCGGTGCAATTGGGTATGAAGATGCTTGAGGGCAATGGAGGTTTTGGAGAATTTGGAAGAGAGGGGGTGACGGAGATTATGTGGCGGTGTACGTATTTGTTGAGCAGGTGCTTGCGGCAAATGGGAAGATGAAGTGAGTGTTAACAATTATGGGAGAAATAGTGTACTAGGTTGCAGTGATCCTGTGCGAGGATCCCCAACTATCATCCTTTAGCGCAAAGATAGCAAGGAAGTGATAAAAACTCTCTTTCTTGGGCAGTACCGACTGGCTTCTGCAAAAATAATCCCTGATTTGCGCACATGAGGTCATATCTGCTTGATCATTTGAAAGTCTACTACAATCGATCGTTTTCTGACGATGATTTAGCATCGTATCATCACCATATGATTGTCGAATAGAACAACTCGGCCGTCCCTTCACGCGGGCATGACCGCAATTAAGGTGATGACAAGATAGGGCACTGTAATCTTATATTTCTCGCGTATTAACCTTGAGATGGAGTCTTTGCCGGTTGTTGCAGCAAAGTTGAAGATAAGAAATTGTGCATGACGCTTGCCAAATCTAGCCTAGCTTACTTGACCTCGCCGCGTGCCCAGAACCTTTCAGCCTCTAACCGCCCTACTCGGTCTGCCGGCTTCGCCGCATTCGGCACCCTGAGACTTGCTACAATGATCATACGGCCATGGCGGATAACTATGAGGCATAGATCGCACCTCTTTTCACCGTCCTCTAGCCCTATCATCTACTCCGGGCTAGCTTGTACCATCAGTAGCATGCCCAACAACCTATCTACAAGGCTAACTTTATCATATGCTAACCGGCGGCCTTTCGCGTATCTCAGGCAACTCCGGCAGCAAGCCCGAGCGCTCTGCGATGTAAGCATTTTGGCATCCGTCAGCCAACACAAGCAGGTGACGCCGAAGCGGGGTATTGTTCCATGAGCCGATTCCAAGCCTTCTCTGCTTCGAGAAGGCGGCCGCGCACGACCTGCATATCATCCGGCGTTTCCACTTTCCACGCATAGCTTTTCATATTCCACAACGTCTCTTCTATCTTCATTCCGCACTTCCGCATAGTTCCCTGTAGTTTCTAGTCACCCTCTACATGGCCGCTACAGCAGCGGATCAACCATTATCTCGACCACAGCCTCGTCATCTTTACAGTTATGTAGCCCAGCCGCAACTCTATAGCGATCACTACCCCGATCATCAGAACACACCAGAAGGGCCGATCTCTATTGCTTTCACCAAATCGAGCCGTCGCAGCATCCACACGAATAATGATCTTGTGAAGGGTGTCGTCCATTGTAAAGCAAGAATTCAAATTCAACGCGTTAGGATTAAGTTTATTAGCCGAACGACGTGTCGCATATTCAACGAACGTAACCCTACGAACCAACATATTGCAGAGACCGACCTTTTCTGCCACGAGAAAACTCTTTCCAAGAGAGAGACCCCAAGTGCAACATGCCCTCCCGGGAGAGTAGAGTATCCTTTTGAATTTCGGTTCCCGGAAGCTGTGGAACAAGATCCCAAGATACAGAATGGTGCCGTGTTCAAGGCAGACGAATTATTTGAGCACGAGCGCGAACATATGCTTCCACCGTCTTTGTGGTGGAACGAGAGCACCATTCGAATTGAATACTTCCTAGAAGCCGAGTTCTACACTGAGCAGACCTCGTTCACGTTGAATCCCGTGGTCATCCACCAATTACGCTTTAGTCCTTCAGTACCTGAACAGAGTCTTCCAGCGTCAGTCCCACTACTGCCGGCGCCACCGATACGCTTCGAGCGCAAATCAAGACCTTCCACTCCAGAACCAACTCAAGAACGACGAGGCCCATTGAAGAAGATAAAGTCTGGCCTACGAGGCGGAGATAAAACGGAAGAAGCCTCTTCAACATCTTTGATAGTTCTTAGTACACCTTCGCACTACCGAGTCGGATCCTCAAGCACGCTCAAACTATCGCTGCAGGCAACGCTCAGTGAAGGTAACTCTCAGCCTGCCCCTGTCTTTCTCCGTGGCATCCGCGCCCAAGCCATTGCACATATCAATTACCGCATTCCAACATCCTCTGCATCGAATGGCGAACTCCGAAAAGACAGCATTGAGAGGTTCGATCTTTTCAATCAGCGTTATAGTAAACCCGGATTGGAGATAATTGAGAACACGACACTGGACGATTTCCAAATCAACAATATTGTGCCACCGACCTTTAAGACCTACGGTGTCGCGATCCACTATGATGTGCGGTATGATCTTTTGTTGAATTGTGCGGGCAAAGAGTCGGAGCATGAGGTTGAGATGAAGGACGTGGCAATCGAGCCGATGACAAGGCCGGGAGGTCATCTTGGGCCGCCAGCAGACCCACCGCCACCACGTGAGTCGGACGAGAGTTTCGTCTCGAGTGAGATGATGCGATCGGGAGGTGTCAGTGGGCCTGAAATGGAAGACCCGCCTGCGTACTCTCGTTGAGCAATGACGAGGTCTTTACAGATCAATAAGAAAAGCGTCGCTGAGATGCTCATTTAGCCTTGAGCTCGGAAGAGTATCAAGCTTGCATCATGTCAATTAGGTGTTACCTAACGTGTAGTGTCGAAAGCATACACATGCGTAGGCAGGTTGTTAGCTGTGTGGAAAAAGAAATTTGTGCTCCCACTTCACTGGCCCTTGAAAACAATGCTCCAAATAACGGCTTAGTATACACACAAACGTTAGTGTCCATCACATCGATCCAGAAGTACGTCTAAATTTCTGAAGTGTCTAAGGTATGGCCAATAGTTGAGTCCTAGAGCAGCACACTTCTTTCTCCTCTCCATTCTACGGCGCAGGCGACAACGACATTTCATTTCAATGACATTAAGTGTATAAAGAAGCCAACACAGTCGCCAACCTCCATGCGATACTTCCATATATCCCCGTCCTATAACTTTGCGATACTAGAGCGACACCAGAGTTCCAGCCAAGGCAAAATCTATGTTACATTACGTTTGATCTCGCGCAGCTTGCATCTCGCCGTCTCCCACTTTAGACATACCCGTCCCCAGATTTCCATAGCTTGTCATATCTATCGTTTCCCGAGACAACACATACTGCATCACAATGACTTACAATAAAAACCCGGGGATTTACACTTGCCCCTGCGGTAGGAACAACGGCGTGTGGCTCGTCGCTGGGTCTGCGGTCCCGTGTACTATGTGTCATTTGACGTGGGAGGAGTATCGAGCTGAGTGGGAGGCTAAAAAGCGGCGGGATAGAGCAGAGGACAAGAGACAACAAGATCGAGACAGGCGAAGTGGAGGGAATAATAGCGGTCTAGACAGGTAGATATGAGAAAAATACGATGAAATAATTCCCATCTTGAGCAAAGGACAAAGTGATGTGACAGACGTATGAACTTAGTCTCATATACACGTGAAAATTTATCTACTTGGTCAACTTGGATACAGTCTCTCTATCCCTTGTGCAACTATCCCTCCTATTCTGCACGTTGAGCTGAGCCCGGAAGAAATACCAAGGTATCACAGTATGAAGCATAGAAAAGTCCTGGTACCAGAAACACAGAGCCCACCCTAACCATACATGTCATCTAGCAATTTCTTAAGGCCTCACACAAGCGACTAGAAGCCTCTCATAGTCGCCTCGCGTCTCTCCTTCTATTCTTTTGACGAGATCCTTCTTGAAAAGCTTCTTGTACTCGGTGCTGACAGCGTTCATGAAGTTACGATCCCAGTGGCAACGAACGACACGCTGTACAAGCAGCTCGTCCTTGGTACCCATGCCGGCCATGGCCTCTTCCAGACGGACAGCCTCAGCCTCGGCGCGGTTCTTGCCACGGTGAACAAGCAGGCGGAGTGCATCTTCCATGTGGCCCGAGAAGCTGGACTTGATAACGCTGTCAAGAGACTTACGGAAGCGCTGCTCGTAGGATTGAGAGATAGCGCGGAGCTGGGCGTCGTTCTTGCTAGTCAGGATTTGGCAAACTTGCGCTGTATTCTTGCCAACAAAGCCACCCAACCCATTTTGGAGTTCAGTGACCGCTTGCTCGATTTCCTGGGGAATGACAGGGTGTGAGTCTTCGTTGCGCCGAGCTGCGACGATCATCATGTACATTTGCTCAGTGCCAGCGCTGAGATCACCTCGAAGGTCGCTTTCGAGGCTACGCTTGAACAGTTGCTGGTATCGCGCCTTGATGGCATTGATGTCGGCATTGCTTCGGCCAATCAAGATATCATCTAGAATGACCTCCTTCGTACCCAAACCTTTCATTGCTTCCATTAAGTTGTGGCAATCGGAATCTAGCGGCCCTCGAGCAATCTCGACTAGGCCCTTTTCGAAGTATCCACTGGTCTCCTTTTCAAGATCCCGAACCAAACTCTTCATTAGTCTCTGATCGTACTGGGTGCGAATAGAGTTGACCTGTAGAGGATCCTTCTTTGCCAACGTCGCGATGAGGGCCTTCTCATCCGTGCCGAAACCCTTCATGGCTTTATGGAGAGCCTCAACATCTCTGCTCACGTCGATGTTGGCGGTCTGCTGAGGACCATAGCCGAGCGATGGTTGTGTCGGCGGGCCTCCGTAGCCACCTTGCTGAGGTGGAGGTTGATACTGTCCAGGCGGCGGTGCCCCGTACTGGCCCTGTGGCGGAGGTGCACCATATTGTCCTTGTGGTGGAGGCGCACCGTACTGTCCTTGTGGAGGTGGAGCTCCATATTGGCCTTGAGGAGGTGCGCCGTACTGACCTGGAGGAGGCGCACCATATTGTCCTGGTGGCGGTTGCTGGTACTGCCCTGGAGGAGGTGCACCGTAACCTTGCTGAGGAGGAGGTGCTCCGTACTGGCCTTGAGGTGGACCACCGTACTGATTCGGTGGTGGCGCACCATACTGCCCTCCTTGTGGTGGCTGCTGGCCCCAGCCTTGCTGTGGCGGATAGCCGCCCTGCGGTGGAGGATACTGTTGATTCTGCATTGGTTGTTGATAGTAGCCCTGCTGTGGTGGTTGCTGGCCGTATCCTTGAGGCGGGGCTTCTGGAAGGTATTAGTAGCCGTTCAGCTCCGGCTGCCAAGTGATGACAGAGTGGAGGGTGCATGATCATCAGGCTGTGAAGCAAAGAGCTAACGACTTACGGCCCTGGTAGGGTGGTTGCTGATAGCCACCTGGTTGGTTGTAATTGTGCGACATGGACCTCGTATGTCGGTTCCTTGCAGTGGACTAGGATGTTATTGATATTGCTGCAGCCTCTGATTCGATGTGTGCTCGTTTCAGGCAACTGCTGTCGAGAAATGTGAGGAGAAGAGAGGCACGTTTGCCTTGCAAATGAGAGAGTTAAAAGATTGGTACGACCGAGAGATGAATGATGGCTGAGTGCGTGAGGCGCAGGGTAGCTACAGAAACACAGCCCCGCGCTTGGTGGGGCAGCTTTGGAGCAGGATGACGAATGACGCTGTAGAAAGCCAAGGCCCTTGTTGCTTGTCGACACGGCCTGCACTTGTGATTCGACAGTCTGAGTGGCGCTTTCCACGTTAGCAGGGAAAGAAGGTTTTGCCGTGTGCAACGAGCACTGTTAGGCAGCGATAACTTCAGTCGTGCCAAGGCTGAGGCTGTGGCTGTGATTGTGGCTTCAAATTGTGGCCATCAACCATGATCATCAGTACGACTCTGTTTACAAACAAACCTGTGTGAAGGAAATGTGGTTATAAGCGTAGCGCACTAACGTGAACCGGTTACCAGCAGGGAGCGAAAGGTCATAATCGCCAATTGAGCAGGCCAATTCCCTACATGAGTACAAAGGAATATAAATAGTCACCGAGAATTGTCACATTGTACTAAATCTAAAAGTACTGGAAAGTATTTCATTGTCTCTTGTGAAACACAATGCAGCTATGCTAACTATAGTAAAGCCGTCCTTGTCACCGAGATCCAAATCCGATTCACGTCATCCTCTTGTGTTGCAAAGTGTTCACCAGAGGACTTGTTTTCTATGCAGCAGTAAACAAACTAGCTAACTTTGTTCATAAAGTAAGCTTTCGTGGATTATAACCGCTTGTGTAATATAGGACACTAAGCCCGTAAATATCGCGGTCGGTAATGACTTGGATAGTATATTTTCAATGTACTGCTTCACATCCGTAATATAAATACTACAGGGTAGGCCATACACCCACCAACAGGCCTTTAGTACAACTATGCTAGATCGAAAGCATTCGCGCAGGGCTGCAACGCTCTGAATGGCGGAAGACGCTGACCGGTGCAGCTCAGAAATACTGAACACAAACATTGGAATTCGCCGCCTCTGGAGAGTTCAATGTAATCAGACGGACTGCAATATCGAGCTCGCAAATAGCATTGTATGAAGTTCATGCCTTGATTAGTTTCAGTACATACATTTGCGTCTTCACCCCTCCAGCCCAAACATATCGATGCAACGATATGGAGAGTAATGTCAGGATTGAAACACTCCTTGCCCTTTGGCCTCAAGTCTTGTAAGTTCCACAATAATAAGGATAGCCACACCTGGAACCTCCTCACGAAACAGCATCTCACGACGAAGATCAACTCACCGGAACCAGTGTGATGCTTCGCAAGGCTATGTATGTGGTCAGCATTCAGTATGTTTTGCAACCTTCATATCAGAGATCGCTGAGGTTTTAAGCCTAGCTTGTGCCACAGCCAGGATATCCCGGATCGATCGGCAAACCACCATCTCCCATCCACCAACAACATCTTCGCTCCCCACACCCATCAGTCTGCACTAACGCCAGGAACCTGCAAAGTTAATGCTTCCAAGAAAGCCCGCCGGTCTGCCCTTCCGCCAAGAACCTGACATCATTGTGTCCGCATCCATACGATGCCCCTCATGTTTTCGCCGCTGAATCCTCGATCGCGCATCACGAGAGAGCCTTGGCGGCCCGACTGCACCAAGGTAGATGGCTGATTGGTGAACAGCATCGTTCGCCGAGGCGATGCTGCATCAACGAGGCTTAGTACGGCCATGTGCACTTCAAAGTTTAGTCAAGATGCAGACCGGTGTGCTGCTTACGATGGCATATATATCTCTAGTGCTGAGACGCTAGTAGTCTTAATATGATCGCAAGACTTATTTACTGTGGCATTCGAGTCCAACATATCAAATACACTACCTGCCGTTCTTTAACAGCAAACGTTTCCGTTATCTACTACATCCTGCGAGAAGCTGCATATATCGGCAGCCGCATACGACATACGGCCCGTCGATCACCAAACCTTGAAACGGAGCAGCGCCAACGTTTAAACTTCAGCGCAAAGTCCCCCACAATACCTTTCGAGCCCCAGGCTGGCAACGTTCGTCTACGATAGTCGTCAGAGAATTAGTCCAGGCTCATACAACCTCAAGATGTCGTCCTACGACTCAACCAGGTCGGGATATCTGCACCCGCAATACCAACAACAAGCACCGCCGTACCCCACAACCCCCGCTCCAACATCGCAGCCTCAGCAAGCACCATTCTATCCACCGCCGCAGCAGCAACACACCTATTCCTCGTCGCCAACCTCTCAACCCAATGCAATGGCCATGATCCCCCCACAGCAACGAGACCGCCGCTCCTCCTCCAGCGCCTCAAGCAACCCGCGACCCAGCGCCCAACTCCAACCGATCCCGATCCCAATCCGCCAACCCAACCCCTCCGACTACCAACACACGCCTCCCTCCTCCTGGCCGGGCCCCCAACCCGTCTACGCACAACCCATGCCCGTGTACGCGCGCTCCGCGTCCAACGCATCGCATCACAGCTACCATGGCGCGCCCATGCACGACCCGCACACGTATGGTGATGGCGAGGATAAATATGAAAACCAGTATGGTGCGATTGATGAGGAGACGGAGCGGGAGTATGAGAGGAGGTATGCGAGGGAGAAGAAGGCGCAGAGGGAGTTGGAGAGTAGGCCTACGCTTGGCGGCAGTTTGATGAGTATGATGGGGAAGCTTGGACGGACGTTTTCGTCTGAGAGGCGGTAGGGTTGTATGGATTTTTGGGGATCTAGGGGAGGGAGAGCTAATGGGAGGGCGGAGGGCGGAGGGCGGTATATTGGCGCTGGACGCCTGGTGGTTATTATGGTTTTGGATAGTGTTTTGTGGAGTATGATACCCTGATATACATCGCTGTTAGCATAATACACTTATTTTCATGTTGTAACACCTTGCTCAGTATTTGAGGATTGATTTGGTGGTTTTGAGGGTTTCGCCTCTGCGATTTTTATATGTTCGCAAATACCTCTGTGTAGTTTCGTTGATCTATTACTTTTACAACAATCAAAAATGCCGCCAAATCGCTTTGAATGCCCACCCATTCGTGTGCGCCAATTGAAAGAAAAATGAATCCGATCCAGACTCAAACTTCAGCGCTTGAAGTTGAGTTCTGGAAGCCTGCCGTAGGAATGTACGCCGTGTACCCATACCCCGACTTTTGGTGTCTCACATGTCTCGACATCTCACTAGAGAGCTGTCTGAATCAATGTGAGTGTGCGTGTAGCGCGCTGATGTAGTGTTGGCTCTTCCCTAACGTTGGCGAGTAATGCTGGCTGTGTGCAACTGCAACGTTATCCAAAGTGTGAGCGACCGAGCCGGCGTGTCCCCTCACTGCGCTTCAGATGCGTCTAACCAGCACGACATGTGGTACCCAATTGGCCATTTGTATCTCTCGTGCACCCCCCCCCTCTGTCCAGCGTATGCGTCTCGCGCAGTCGAGCGATGATTATGTACGGAGTGGTTCGTCAAATCGTTGCGTCTGAGCTCAGGCAAAAATCTCGCCAATGTGGCGCTCGCTCTCGGGCTTCCAGGTGCCTGTTGCTAGTTAGTATTGAGATACATTTGGACTCGAAGCGGGTGTAATGCAGGAAGATGTGAGGCGCATCCCACCCAGCCGTCTGGTCCTGCAGAAGTGCAGCGTAACACGACACTAGCAATTCATGGACTTGATGGAAACGGAAGCTGATAGAGACTGCCAAAAAGAAGGGGAGTTTGCATACCTTCAAAGTTGTGCTTAACGAAAGCCATCGGGTCGTCCTCTTCCCCGGCGCCCATGGTCTTAATTCCTGGGCTGAAACTAGTAATAGGTAGCACGATGACGTCGCCAACCTTTTTCGGTGACTTCATGCCAGTAAAATTCTCCCAAGTGATGTTACCCCTGCTTGTGCTCATGTCGAAGTAGTCGGGGCTGTTGAAGTAAGAGAAGATACTGTCAGTCCAGACGGCAGGGCCAGTGAATTCAATGATGACCTTGTGATCCTTGTTGAGAGTGCCGGCCTTCTTGCGACTCAGCGTCTCTTGTGTGATGTTTGCAACGACATCGACAAGGATTGGATGACCTGGCTTAGATTGGATTGTCCATTGGCAGAATTGGATTCGGCGAGAGTACCATTCTGCCCAGTCTGGACGATCAGGGTCGGCCTCGATGCCAATGACCATACCGTACGAATTCGCAGGGACATCGTGGGGGATCCAGTCTGCCGCGCTCTTCAAAGCTGACGTGTCAATATCGGAATAGATGCCTCCACGAGCGAGCAAAATGAGATAGCGGAAGAAGTCGGCTTTGAGAACGGGGAGCGGTAGGGTGTTGTATGCTTCTAGAACCTCGGGGACGGACGCGTAGAGGTGCCTGATGAGGTGAACTGCGACATTGTCCGTGATGACCTCATGCACGAAGGAAGGGTGGTGGATAGACCAGCTTGCTTCTGGCTCGCGGAACATCTCAGCGAACTCGCCCTGTGCTGGTGTGTATTTCCACGTCTGCCAAATGTATGCCGGCGTCTTTGAGTCGACGTCGTAGGGGAATTGGTACTCTAGCTGCTCCCTGAGCGGCTTTTTCCTCAACTCGTCGGTGCTCATTTGCGTCTGCGACTTGGGCTTCTTCGGCGGGGCATCAGGGGTGTTGAATGCCTTGTCCGTCTTCTCTGCCTGCTTCGCAGTCTCTTTGACGGTTTCTTGTGAGCCTTTGGGCGTCTTTGGGTTCACCCATGTGGTCGGCCGGGGCAGATCGTTTGCATTGCGGAAGGTGGGCGCGGTGCTGCTCGAGTGATGCGACTTGAACATGAAGAACAGGGTGAGGCATGCGAGCGAAAGCACCAGGGCCTTCTTGAAGGTGAGCATCGTGGCCGGGCGCTGGCCAGGTGGCTGCGCGAGAAGAGGGCAGGACGAGGAACAAAAGAGAGCGAGGCGTCCCTGGCGGCGGCGGATCGAGGATACAGGTGGAACACGGCAACGGGCGTGGAGAGACAATATATCACGACAGACGCCCTTGCCGGCTGTCAGGGTACAGAACCGTATTCGCTCGTTCCGGCAAAGGTAGACCTTATCTTTTCACCCTGGCCAGCTAGCTGTTTCAGGCGAGGCGCAAGGTGGATGTTGAGGTGGAGATACGAAGGCTGGCACGCAATTCGAAAGACGGAGATATGCACAGAAAGAACGAGCGACGAGGGGAGGACAGGAAGGAGAGAGCAGCGGCTTGCTGGCGGGAAGAAGGGGAATGCTGGGCGCAGAGTTGGCTGCGCGTCTTTTTGAACGGCAAGCCGACCTCTTGCAGCGCAGGGATGCTTTGAGTTTCAAAAAGATGGGCCGCGCTAGAACTGCTAGCGTGCCTGTCTGCTTTCCCACGAATGTTCCACGGTCCTGGCGATGCTATGCGGGATGGATGGATGGATGGATACTCTCCCTCTCTCAGTCCAGCCCCAGCACAGTAACCAGAGGGAGTTTCGCTCTCCGGTGGCCCTCCCCTGCCTGCCTTGTTCTTACTACTACTGGATACCCCCGCCGCTCGCTCACTCTATCTACGACGAACCTCCGTGGCGCTGAGCACTGCAGATTGTCCTAATATGACAGGTCTCTCTCAGCGCAACGTAAGCATCCAGCGCTAGCTGAGAGGGGCCGCTCTGCAGAACCGCTGCGTATCCATGTCAACAACAGACGCCACCGATACAGATCTCGTAGCGCCGTTGATCGACTCGCAGCCTAGCCTCCTCTTGCTGCACTCTTGCAGTTTTCTCTGATTGCTGCGAGGAGTCCCCAATCAATGGCTACAAGTTCCTGGCCTCAACTGTTGCACCCAACGCCTCCTCCCTCGCCGACCGTTCACAGCGAGGCCAGATCAGCGACCTCGCCGCGCGGCTCTGGCTCGGAAGGCTGACATGAAACGACGTTCCCTGCTGCTTGCGGCATAGCCTTCCCGGACGCATGTCGCAATTTTAGCACCATTCGCACCTCTGCTCCGACTAAGTCGATGCTGCTCGCACGCCTGTTGGTTGGCCACCTGCACAGCTCGTGTAGCTGCGTGCTAAAATATACTTGAATAGATGTCGCCGCATCGCATACGTGGAGCTGACAACCAGTTGCAATGGCAACCGCCCGCCCTAGCAAAACGATTCGCTCACTTTGGTAGACCAAACTCGCCTCCACGTCATGAACTAGCAATCTCGGTCCCGCGTGCTCCGATTCCACGCGTTCTTTGTTGGCTCGGCTCCTGTTTCTGGAAAGCATGACGGTTACAGCCCTAGCCTACCGTTGGTTTCCCCGCCGGGTACCTCATACACAAGCTGTCGGAAGCAACCCACTCAAGTTTCCTCGACCTCAAGGACAAGTTGTGGCCTATCTGAAATACGGTAATACCCTTCTGGAAGGTCACGATCGACGGCCGCAAATTGCAATAGTGAAGATGCATGCAATCTATTCGGCCACTGATATCGCGGAGACCCCGCCACAGGTACGGGTTACCAGGCTTCGCGTCGCCTATCTGGCAGAAACGCCTGCTTATTCTGGCAGGCGGACCGCCGGCTCTATACAGTATCTTGCCAGATAAGCGTAAACTTATCTTGGTGCTGTACCTTATAGCACTTAAAGTAACCCTGTTAACATTGTCTGTGCTCGAACTCGACCGTGGGGGTGCCGTCAAAGATGTTTGGTACTCCAATGCGCCTGTGAGATACATACTAGGCTTGGCATACTCAAGTACATCCTTGCAAGTCAAGTCGCTTCCTGCAGCTTGCACAAGCAGTTGCACATTATCTCTCAGTCCTTTCAATATCAATTCAAGCCTCCACAGCATGCTATTCCCCATCTCACACTCATCGACCATGTCCGCATAGTCATACGCGTCATTCTTCTGCTGTTGAGGTCTTGTCATCAAGGACTGTCACAGCCCCAGCCATCTCAATGCAGCCTTCGTTTCAAGGTTCACCATGTCCGGGCACTGCCCGGTAGGAGCATTCGCATCTCTGCCGGAAGGATCCCGTCTCGAAACCCTGCCGCTTACCAAGATCTTGATGATTTTGTTTCTCATTTTTGGGGGCGCTGACGTCATGTTCGACTCGTACACCTCCGAAGCGGAGCTGTTATTGAGCGAACCTTCCACTCCACATTGCAGGTCCAATCTATACACAAGGCCAGACTCGCTTGTAGACCGCGAAGTCAACAACTTTTTCTTACTGTCGGGTAATGCGTGTCACCGCTCATGTGTCACATCTCGTCAGACGAACGGGTCATTCTGGAGTGCAAATTGACCATCTGAGTGTTCACAAATCTATGCGAACATTACACGACATCCCTTCCTCGACGCCAAATACAATCTACAAGGCCTAGAATCACACTTCACTTTACAAGGACTTGTATGCATGCACACTCCCTTTTAAACCAGCGCTTCCTCCCATATATACCACCCATTGCACAGTAGTAATTTCATATCTACCTCCCATATCCACAGCCTGTGTTATTACCTAGAAGTCATTTTCGCTGGAAATACGTGTGCAGGAACCTCGTAACATATTCGTATGGTACCCACACGTAAATCATTCCGATCCCCGGCTAGTCGAGTCAGTCGAGCTGCGAATACGAAGGCTCGCGTGTGCGTGCGCCTACTGATTTTATATTGTGGATTGATATAGCGTCTCAACAGTATTTCATAGATAGGGGCTTCGTATACGCTACTGGAATTTTGTTTCAGGTCGAGCTCGTTGGTGCTCGGCTTGGCACGGTTGGACGACATCGTGATGGGCGCTTCATTTCGTGTCGTGTGGATGTCTGTCGTCGTTATGTACACACACGCACTAAGGGCGGCCCCTGAGCGAATGCCTCGGCACATGTATACCTAAGTATCGATGACCACCGGATGAAATGGGTTGAAACGTCTCAAGGTCGGGATTCATGATAGGAGTCCGTCACTTTACTTCCGTGTACAAGACGGCTATCATCATAATACTATTCATGATGATACTCTTTCTCCAGTCGCAGAACCCCACCCATAGTCAACCTTACACCACAACCCCTCGCCACTCTTCCTAATCCCATGAATCTCCGTCCCTACAGCCCTTGCTACTTTCTCCCTCTGCACCCACTCCGCAACCGCATACCCCGTCTCATTCGCATTCAACCTCCACCTCACATCATCCTTGTCTTTATTCTCTCTCAACCACCGCATCAACTGCACCGGCACCACCCCCGCAGGCATAGATTGTAAACTCTGATTATCGCACGGTATCCATCCCTGGAAGACGTTTAAATATGTGATGCGCCGCCATGCGTCGTTCCAGTCCGGACTAGGGGAAGCAGAATGTATTTGCCAGGTCTCAGAGTCTTGACTTCCTGGCCTGGGAGATGTAGGAAGAGAGACTGAGCGCCAGGTCAGCGCTTTGAGCCAGTTGCAGCCCTCGAGGTCGAGCCATTGCAGCGAGTAGGTATTGATGGAGAAGCGGCGCAGGATGTTGGCCGCTTCGTGCCAGTCGTCGTCTAGGTCGGAGTAGAAGTTTGACCCGCCTAGTGATACGCTGGTGTGGTTCGAGACCATGGAGGTGGTTGTTGCGTTAGGCGTCATGGAGGGCCGTGGCCAGTATGCGAGGGAGAGGTGAGTGATTTTGCTAAGGTGGGGTGATATGCGAATGAGTTCAGGCCATGATGCCCATTTCCCTGGGTTCGCAAGGGATAGTCTGCTGAGATTGGTGAAATGTGGGATTTGAAGCTTTGCTGCTAGAACAGGCTGCATCGCCGATGTCTCTTCTGCTTCTTCCTCCCACGAGTCTGCTATTTCGACAGTCGCTGCTTCGCCTGTTGTATCCAGCTTGCTATCGCTTATACAAAGAGACCCTAGATCCAGCGCCGCTTGTGTAGTCACCGGGCGCTTAAGATATTTCCCTACATCATGGATTGTGAAATGGTCATTCAGAAGACCAGCGAGGTCCAAGAATCGCGTCTCTTCCCAGCTTGATGTGCCTGTACCTTTGTCGTTTTGGAACAGGATATTGAATGATTTGAAGTCCAGACACCCTTGTGCTCCAAATACTGTCAAGTAACTCAACAAAGCTTCTTTAAGCGATATTGGTAGCGCGGGTAGGTAATGTTGTTCGTACTCGCATAGCTCCTCCCAATGTATCGCGAATGTTCGTAGGCAGTAATGTACCAGGCTTCGGGGTGGCGGTAGGCGCTGCATCAAGAGTAAGAAGCCTGAATGAATACGGTTAAGCTTGGGGGACGAGAGGTTACCAACGAAAATCCTAGGGTAGCCATACCTTGAACTCGTCATTCGTGGCCTTGGCCAGTGAGGAAAACCTCGGAGCCGCATGCTCTACGCCAGATTGTTTCCTTTTCCGCATATACGCTGGTGCATGGCGACTATTCTGCAGCCAGCTGCTCGGTGCTGCTGGCCCAGGTGGTGGTCTCGCTGCTCCTAACACTCGCCGAGTCCGCGTGCCAGCCTTTGGTTTGGGAGCATTAACTTCCGGTATGTGCAATATGCGCCGTAGCTCTGGCGGGACGGTACGGCTTACTACCGATGTAATCTCATCGCGCTGTTCTAGAGTCGCCCGTGGCGCCTGTTCGCGACGAAGCTGTTGTATGCGCTGGTTCACGGATTGCGGTTCTGATGGCGCAGAAGATGACGTCGTGGCCCGCGAACTTTGTAGCGATGGGTGGACGTAGGACGGCTTTGTTTGAGTGTACAAAGGCGTGTGTTTTTTGGGCATATTAATGCTCCAACAAGAAGCGGATCAAGGGTCAAGCGGAGGACGGCCTTGTGTGCGTCCTGATATGCTATATGAGTGATTGCGACTGTGAGCGGGGTGATCGAGGCCTGTGAGTCAGCCCTCGAGAGACTAGAGACTGAAGAGGATTCTCCGGCTTCGAAGCGAGCATAAGTCTAGATGTAAAAGAGCGACGAGGCGTATATGTAACCCAATTCTTCAGAAGAGAGACGACGGTTGGGGCGAAATAAGCAGCGGTTTCTCTATTCAATATGACGCCACTTCCCGCGATCTAGCGCGTCTACACGCCTGCGCACGTGGTATGGTGTCCGCATTACCCCCGGATCGACTCCTTAGACAAGGTGATCCCATCATATCGTCAACGGCTAGTGTGGGGAGGCTGTCTCTGCACCTAGTGCCTGCTGGGTTTCAATGGTATGTTGCGATACTGTGCTATGGGCTCACAACGCAAGGGAGACTCAAACGCAGCTTTTGCAATACATACTGTCTTGGGAGGGTTCAGAAGCGGCATTTTCCATTCTTCACACCCTGCTGCCAAGTACTTGAATCCTTCTTGGGACGAAAGGATTCTTCTTCTCCATGCTTTCGGTATCGACTGTACGAAGAAGGACACTGCTGCCCCGAGAGCTGGCGAAACCCTTTTGCTTGGGCGAGTGGAACGTCAAGAGTTGCTCGCTATCACAGATGATAGCACCCTGCGCACTCTAGCGCCTCTCAACATGTGAAGACTTCATCAGGAAAGGGTCTTGGGCCATGTTCTTGGGAAACACAGCTTCAACCAACCACACCCTGGTCGCTAATTTATCTTCCTCAGCCACGACCCTCTTCAGGCCTGCCACCTGCCGCACCGCGTGGGCGCGTCTCCTGTCTTTCTTCACCCCTCAACTACGACCTTACGATGACATGACCTTCACTTCTCTGCGTTGCTTCTATTTTGAACCCCTTCACTTGGCGATGCGACCACAATACCCCTAAGATTATTACAGTTTTCGCCTTGCTCAACATGCACTTTTCCACGCGCCTCACCGCAGGCATCGCCGTGTTCATTGGCCTAACCTTCCTCTATACGATCACTTCCATATCCGCACGCGACCCGACGTCTGTCTTCTTCAATCCACATAAAGGCTATGCGCCGCGATACTCTACAATCAGACGTCAGCAAGCCGAAGCCTTTATATCGTCCTACAACCCCGCGAACGTCGTGAAAGCCGGCGATGAAAAGCAGAGGAAGCTATGTGTTGGGATACCATCTTTCAAGCGAGAAGATGCGCAATACTTGCCAGATGCGCTAGGCTCACTGCTGGAAGGCTTAACACCCGAGGAGAGGCAAGAGATATATCTCATGGTCTTTATTGCCCATTCGAAACCTGCAGTGCATCCAGCGTACAGCGAGGAATGGTTATCTGGGCTTGCGGACAAAGTCGTGACATACGAGTTTGGCGCAGACCGGTTGCAGTACATTGTAGATATGGAAGCAAAAGGAGGAAAGTTTGACGAAAAGGGATTATTTGACTACTCGTTACTTTTGACCAAGTGCGCTGAGCAGTTTACACCATACATTGCGATATTCGAGGACGACACAGTTGCTATGGATGGGTGGTACCACCGCACGATCGCCGCGATCGACGAAGCCGAACAACAAGCGGCCCTACGACGCGCAAAGCCAAATTTTCTCTACCTGCGACTCTTCTATACTGAAGAATTCCTCGGTTGGAACGCCGAAAACTGGAAAGGTTACCTCTTCAACTCCATCTGTATCGCATTGATACCCACGCTCGCCATCTTCCTCATGCGCTACACGAAACCCACCACAAAGTTGTCCCTCAGACTCAATACTCGCCGCACTTTCATCTACATCTATGCCACAGTCACCATCCTTATTCTACTGTTCTTCGCACTCGGCCGCATGACTATGCGCCCCCTCCCAAATGGCGTTCACGAAATGCCAAAATTCGGATGCTGTAGTCAAGCATTCGTGTTCCCAAACACCAAAGCAGTTGAGCTAGTCTCCTACTTTAAGGAACGGCATCTAGGGTACATGGATGTCTTGACCGAGGATTTCGCAAATGAACGAGGTGAGCTGAGATATGCGATTACGCCAAGTGTTGTACAACATGTGGGCAGGAAGAGTAGCAAGGGAGACGACTACGGGCCGATGAGTAAATGGGGGATGAGTGTGGCGGAGAAGATCTGGAGTTTTAAGTTTGAGAAGTTTGATTCGGAGGCGTTGAAAAGGGAGCATGAAGAAGTCACTAGGCTGAGGAAGGAGGGAGCACATAACGCAGAGGCATCATGAAGAGCTCGGGTTAGGAGAGCATACGCTAGACGAAGCATGCACATTTCGCCAAAACATTTCAACACCATGATTAACCATGGTAGAACGCCTCGACGTCAAGATACCGCAAGTATAGTACCCACACCAGATCTCACAGTAGTCTGTTCCAGCGGCCTAAGAACATAGGTCGAGGGTGGAAGGCATGTTGTTCTTGCACTCAAGCATCGAACCTTTGCCTTCTTCCTCCAAGAGTTCCGATGCCAGATACAGACACTACAATTATGCGATCGACTCAGCAAGCTGCTGGCCGGACACAGTCATTCCCCCGACACCAAATTGCAACTGCGAAGAATGAATCAAAAGATTTCATATCCTGAACCAGAGCACCCCCTGGCTGTCTACTCCACCCTTCAGTCGTAGGGTAAACCTGCCATATGATTTGCCAGCCTACAAAAGGCATGGCAAGTCCTTTTGCGCCAAAGGGAATACTCTGGTCATTTGAAGGATTCCACAGTAACCATTTGCAGTCATTAGACTGATTTCGAGGCCGTGTAATGGTCCTCGGTCACGGAGATTGACCTCGAGAAATGCAACTTGGACATGGAAGCGTATTAGAGTAAAGTCATAAATGCAGGCGTTATTGTCTTACATGCTCCCGCCTCCACTTCGTCGCTGAACCACTTCCCAAATGACTTGAACAATGTGGACCAATAATTTGTACGCCCTACGCGATGCACGGCTGGGGGAACGGTAAATATGGATTTCCTAGATATTTGCCTGGTCGAAGAATACATATGCAGCCAGTTGTCTTGAAAATACGTATAGTTTAGCATAGACTACATCAGTACAGCACGTCAAGAAACAACTGCGAAAGCACAAAGATTTATCGTGTATCAAATAGTTTCATCGTGCTTCGAGTCTGTAAATAAGTAACTCATAAGACACTAGAAACCCGAATTCGTCCATCAATGTCTTCAAGTGTTTCATGGGGTGGCTGAGAAGACTGTGACAACTGAATCTTAAGGAGATGAGCCTGGATCTTGTAACAAATTGTCCGAATCAATACACAACTTCCAAGTCGTAGCGCTATGTGAGCTCTCAAACCCTTTTTTTTTGCTATTTTTTACCGTTCACATAGCATCCATACTTGAGTATACTTCTCCTCGTTCTTGATCCTCCCCCTCATTGACTTTGACGGCGATCGGTTTCTGTACCATCTACAACGGGGGATGGTGCATGGGGATAGGTTGTATCGGAAAGCAGGAATGATTTCACTCCTCGATACCTTCTCATTGCATTAGGGAAATTTAATACCATTCAACTACCACAATTCGACTGAATAGAGTGGGAAAAGTTGCATTTGATATTGGAGCTTGGCTGGTCCGCGAGCACGTGCTCGATCATTCACTCGGCCCATGAGACCGTTCGCAATATGGATGCACAGCAATTATCAGTATACAAGTGCGTTGGTTTCAAAGTCTAGACACAGGGTCAATCTTAAAGGTCGCATCGAATTAATGCGAGTGTAGTGATCTCCATATTAGCCAATATTTCGGTATTGAGCTCTACTTCTGTGCCGCATTCATGCATCTTCTGACTAGGTGTGGTGTTAGCGTTAGAGTACGCGAGTAGATTGGGTCACGCAGGAAAATCGCGGCACACTTGCAGCATAGCAGTAGCATCAAGCATATCTCAAGAAGTAGGCCAAAACGAAGATTGTATTCAAATTTGACTTGCTCTGACGGGATTATTCGCCACGCACTCTTAAACACCTCAGTATTATTATTGCTTCCTCCACCATCTGTTAGAAGGAGAACTCAAAATGAAGGTAATGTGATAGCGCTCTAGACGCGAGTCTGCTCAATGCGCGGGTTCTTCTCATCACCAGCGATGCTGAGGCGCTCCTCATGAACATCCTTCTCGATTTGGTGGAGGTCGGGTTGCGCAACAGCGTCATGTCCGTCGAAGATACGGGAGATCTCCTCAAGGGTCGGGCCCTTGGTTTCAGGGTAGACGAAGTACACCCAGATAAGCTCGACACAGATCCACAGCTGTTATGTAGTTAGTACGAGCTCAATATGGTGGATTCAGGATATTCTTACAGTGTAGAAGAGCGCCAAGTTCCAGTGCTTGGGAAGGCGCTTCCACGCAACAGGGTTGGTCTGACCACCAACAGCCAAGATAGCCTGGACAGTGATGTTCATAATAGTCAAACCCTTAGCACGCAGGTTGTATGGCAGGATCTCGAGGGCGTAGGCAATGAGCAGACCAGACCAAGCGAGCGCGTAGCAGACACCGAAGATCCAGACGAAGGGAATCTGGGCGTAACCGGCTGCGCTGTTGGTCTCGTTCGAGTTCTCGTAGACGGCGCAAGTGATGGTCCAGCAGATGAACGATACGACCATACCAGAGGTAGCGGCCAAGAAGAACGGGCGACGACCGACCTTGTCGATCAAAGTGGCGGCGTAGACGGAGACGGCGAGGTACAAGATACGTTCACCTCCGGAGAGCTGAAAAGAAAGTCAGTCATACTCGGGTACTGTAGTGGTAGGCAAACTTACGGCCATCTTCTGGTTCTGGTCCTTGATTCCAGCACCCTCATACACGAGGTTGATGTAGTTAGAGAACAGAGCATTGCCAGAGTATTGCGAGATGATACCGAGAGAGATCAGGATAGCCAACCTCCAGCGGTTACCCCTCGTCTTGAGGAAATCCATGTAGCTAGAGTTCTTGTTCGCATCGGTCTCCATTCTGATGGTATCCCTCATCTCCTGGTATTCAAACTGGACAGTCGGGTTGGTTCGGTCGCCGTTGGCGTGGTAGTAAGCAAGCATGTTCAATGCCTCCTCATAGCGTTCCTTTGAGATCAACCAACGCGGTGATTCTGGGACCCAGAAGATGAAGACCAGTTGGATGGCGGATGGCAGACCCTGGAGAAGGGTGATGGACCTCCAGGACCACTCGCTGTTGGCCTGGGATGTGCCCCAGGCAACCCACGCGACGAAGAGAGCACCCAAGTTCCAGAGACAGTTGTACACGGCTGTGAAGGTAGCACGATGCTGGGGATGGCAGATCTCAGTGAGGAGAATTGGCGAGCACATCTGTGCAAAGGAGTTGCCGAAACCGAGCACAAGGCGGCCAGCCATGTAGACTTGCCAAGTGGTGGAAAAGGTCGAGACAAAGGCACCAGCAATCATGATAACACAGCCAACAGCGATTGGGATCTTACGGCCGACCCACTGGGTGAAGAAGGGACTGTGGAGCTCGTCAGGCCATTTTCACATTGAAAGACATCATAATTCAAAACTTACACGATGAAGAAACTGACAATGGAACCAATGTTGTACGCGTTGTTCATGATACCCAGGCGGTTGTCATCGGGCTTGTCGAAGTAGTTCTCCCATCGCTTCATTTGTTGCGACGAGTTCATCATCATACTATAAAATTGTCAGCAAGTTGTTCACGTGGTCATTAAACAATCAACTCACCCATCGTAACCGGTAGTAGCAGAGGCAATACAGAGAACACAGGCCCAAAAGTACAGCTTGCGCAGGTTGCGATCCTTATGCCAGACTACCTTCTCGAACTCAGGCGCGTCCTCGCGGGCCGCGGCGTCGCCCTTAGGCGCACCCATAGCGATAGCGACCATAATGGGCGAAGGGTATAGTGAAACCGATGTACTTGAGAGATTAACTTCGAGACCAACGAGTATGGAATCTGCAGCGGATGGGGGGCCAAGAGCCTTGCGATTGAATGAGACCCTCGTCGAGCGTCTGATACTTATACTCGATGCAGCATAAATGGAAGCGACACCAGAGCTCACACTAATTGAAACAAATGCCCTGTCCCTGATGGCTTGACCGACATGGATGCCGGGTTGCGCAGGACATCTGTCAGACAGACGCCGAAACCACCAATAGCATCCCATGATACCGTATCCTCCAAGCCATCCGCTGGCACGAGGCCCGACAACACCGGGGCGAGACCTGTATGTTCATCGGCTATATCTGGTAAGCGCTAGTTATTGGATGGCAATGCTGATGGTCCAACGTTCGCTACATATTGCTGTCCCCCATGGGGATTACGGAAAGCTTCCAGAAGCTGGAGGCGTTGAGGCGCTCGAACATGCAGGACCACGAGACAGAATAACCAGATACGAGTATCATTCGATCATTGGCTTGTGAAACTTGAAGTATTGAATTGAATGTCGAAATAGTCAAGTCAATGGTTCAGGTCAGTGCTGCAGAGCCAGAACCGACGATCTAGCTGTAGCAATCAAATGGTGTCTTGAACCCCAATCTTTCATGGCGGCATGATTGGCTCTACAATACACACTTGGGACGCAGACCCTAGAGAAGTCATGCGGGAGGAGCCTTTCTCCACTAACGGTACTTGTAGTGGCAAGTTTTCTCCATACCTCGCTTCTGGTGCTCATGGGCCACACGCAACCGCGAGGTTTAATTCCTCACGAGGTTCAAGATGGTGTCCTCCAGGCTCTCCAAGGTCTCAGCAGGCGACTCGTCCCGCGGGGAAATTCAATTTTGATTCCGGCCTGCTTCTCCAGATCTCACTTCCCAGCCCATGGTCGGACCAACCATAAGCAACAGAGGCGGTGGGGTAGGTTCCAATACGAGGCTGCCAACCGCCAAGATGGATAAATGGCCCTGCGCGCCGGATGCGGAACTTGAAAGCATTGCAGCACCAGTAGGGAAACACTTAGGCGAACCGATATCTGGGGTTGTCTGCATCGTCAAGCGCCTGCCAGGGAACAGCCCGCCAGCGATCCAGCCGAGTCTTCTCTGACGGGTCCAGAAGATCGCGAAGGCGGTATCGAAAAGTGCGAGTGTGCAATGAGAGGTTGAAATATGCGTATGCAGAGCATAGGGTGGCTGCGAAGCTTGAGCCGCGCCTTCAAGCCCATTCTCGGCGTGCATGTGATACGGAAACCATGGCCGGTCGCCCTTAACATGTCGACGCAAGCATCGCACCATGTTGCTCGCCACATAGCGTGACCGGAGGTCCAGTATTCGGGAGCGCCATATAGATGAAGTCTTAGTGATACCAAGCGCCGAGCTGTCGGGATAGCATTAATTGCTGCTAAAGGGGAAGCGAGTCGTTCGGTGGGGCAGAAGTACTTTGTACCATTCTCCCAGAACACCCTAAGGTACCCGCCACGTGCCAGCACCACCCCGCGCGCTCTCAGAGCATAGTGCTTATGGTAGTCGTCTCCACATCCTTATCTTGACGTCTACATGTTGCAGAAAACAGTATTCGGACTTCGCAGGTTTTGCTCAGGTGGCTAGTCTTAGGGTGCCGACACAACGGAGAGACTGCCTGGACCAGTCTCTTTCCGTCTCGCTGGCCTGGGTATATAGAAGAGATTGGTCGGGCGCCTGATTGTATGTAGGAGACTATTCTTGGGGAAGCGGGTCCAGGATGCAATGCCAATGCGCTGCGACTGGAGACGACTAATTTATCCGGAGAAATCGCAACAAGAAATAGCTCCGGTTCTATGTCGTTGGCCAGAGCCATAAGCCCGACCGCCTGGGATATGGTTGATCGCTGTCAGTCTGACATTCGCTGGCGCGATGCAAGCCTGTAGATTGTTAGCAGTCTTCACGGGGCCGTACCACTTCTTGAAGAGGTAGCGTGATGGTCTTCACTTGGCTTGTCCATTGTTTATCGCTCTTTGCGAAGTGCTAGAGTAATCCAGCCCGCTCTATACCAAACCAAATATCGATCATCGACTCCGCCGAGAAGCCCTTCAGCAACTGCTTCTCCGCCTTCACCAGATCTTAACGACGATCCCAATGTGGTCCAACTCCCCCTCCACGATGCTCCACTGGTCGAATATCACGCGAGCTGTCCCCGGGCATTTTGAAGTTAGTGAGGACGTTAGAGTTGAGCTCGATGAAAACCGTCCGGGCGTCGGCAAGCTCGGCGAGCAAGTCAAGTTCGAAGCTGAAAGTTGAGGTGATGGTGACGTCTTGCAAAGTTGTTGGGGATGCATAGCTGCCACAGTTCGTCAGACGAGAACGCAGTATCTCCAAGCCTATTGCCTAAGCCAAAAAGTGGAGCCAAAGACCATAACCAGAATGCGAGCGCGTCTGTCCTGATCATCAGACTTCAGCAGTGCGCAGGTAGCGCTACCAAAGTTATTGACCTTACCACACAGTCTAATCACCGTAGCAGGACCTTCCCGTCCAAACACTCGAAGTGGTGGACCAACACATCCAAGGCATGCAATCGATTTTCGACCAAGACAAGACACTGCAAGGTGATCTGTCCAATGATGCTCAATTTGAAGGCAGATCGTGTATGTCTCCGTACACCAAAAGCGCCTGCGTTTGGACGAGAGTCCTCGACATAATCATTGCTTAATGGTGTTGGTTGGAGCAAGGCGATGAAGGAACTCGACCCTCTCGTCCTCGAAGCTGATAGAGTGGTGCTCGCTCCTTCACTGACATGCCCAGGCACTTTCTAGACGCCAGTCCGAGGACAGCGATGAGCTCGACACCAGCAAACATTGACGCGGACAGATCGCGAGGGTACACTCACGTTCTGCGATGATCACCAGACCGTCGAGTCAATACAATAAGGAGCCTAGCTCGCGCTGCTGGCTTCCTCGAACTCTGAACGATACCCCCAAAACTCGACCTTAGACGAAGAAGACAGAAGTATCACCCAGTCCGTCTTCACCGCCATATTTTCACTTCAGTCAATCTGAAGATTAACAAAAGATTCGCATGCTCCTTATATATGAGTATCGAGGGACCTCACTTTTGTAGCCCAGTTCAAATGAGGAAGGAACACGAGTACTGTTTGCAGTAAAGGACATACTTTCCTGATTATAACACACTGACATGGCCGTTCTCGCGCGGGCTTTGTGAGGACGTTGGCAGTGACGAAGACAGTCTAGCCCGATCCTTTGCCACTGAACGCGACACGAGAGGATAACAAAAGGAAGCCTAAGGGTGGTAATCGTCTATCAGATGATGCTGAGGAGAAAGGTTCGTCGCCTGTAAATGGACGGAGAAAGAATCGGGCTAGTCGTCTGCCAGCAGTTGTCGAGGAGAATGCCGAGTCGCCTGTAATTAGAAAGGGAAGACACGTTGAAGAGGCACATAAGCATCGTATACACTGGTCATGTAGGCTCTTATAGGATAGTTGCTCAGCTTATCTACCAAGACACTGCCACTTAGGATCGTGGTGTTCAG
Organism: Phoma sp. ATCC 74077; assembly: GCA_033682645.1. NCBI lineage: Eukaryota > Fungi > Ascomycota > Dothideomycetes > Pleosporales > Didymellaceae > Phoma > Phoma sp. ATCC 74077. Next base: position 240,690 of record JAWDJC010000005.1, on the reverse strand, counting down.
GCAGCTGCTACGCTCAAATACACTAAGATTCGCGACGACGTGAAAAGTAGGTAATTGACGTTAACCAGCATTGTGTCCATCAAATTCTGATCCTTCTGTAGTAGCTCACTGAGCATAGCAACGGCAAAAGACGCATAGTCGACACGCAGGGTTGCCACATGTCACGTCTAAGGTGCTACTCGCTGGTGCTATTATTTGCATGTGAATCCTCCTCCGTTACGCTCTCGCCTCCCACATCATGGTTGCCGCAAAGGGAGCCCCCAATGACGCCGCGCCGCATCTGTATTGGCTCATTCGAACGAGGATCGAGGTTGAGGTTGGAGGCAAGCGTGCCTTGGTTGCTAGGATTGAGGATAATGAAGCTGATGTTGGCGAAGGGCGTACTTGGTAGACTTCGGGTACTGCGGCATGCTGAGCATGCAGACGCGGACCAGGTGGGATCTCGGGAAAGGTGGCTGCAGATGAGTGTCGTTAGCGTATAGTCAGGCGAGGAGCAGGGCAATCAGATCAGTCACTGGGAGCTATGAGCACGGAGAGGGACGCAAGGTCGGTAGTGAGGAATTTCAAGGCGAGCTCTGTTCATCTAAGCCATATTTGTGGTGTGGGTAAGAGGAGAGGATTGAAGGCAGATGTTTTGGGAAGACTTTGAGCTCACGCACAAGCTTGTCAAGCTAAGGTATCTAATCATTCGGCAAGCTAGCGTACCAACTCTGCCATATCAGCACTTGAGATAAAAAAATGCGGGCAAGCTCGAAGGCTTTCTGGACGAACTCTTGTTGAGCAATGTGACCATGTTGCTTTGCCACCAAACGCGTATGGCCAGAAGGTTCTTTTGATAGGTTAGTGGCAATGTTTAGGGCCACTGCGCTCATAGGCTTCATAGCTGAGGCCGGGATCCGGCCAAAACCGTGTCTAAAGATATGATGTTCGTAAATATGTCGGAGCACTTGACAGGAAATGGTTGAGGGTTGTGCATAAATAGATTTGATTGGTTGGTGAAGGAGCGTAGATCAGTGTTGCAAGCAACAAAGGATAGTGATTATAGAGATACTCGAGGATGAAGCTCTGTACATGGCTGTCGATACCTTTACCGCTAAGTTCAAATGCGTGAACTGCTGGTTGGCGTATTGGATCACCATCGTTTGAGAATGTGATGATTCTGTAAGCAGGTCACGCAAGAGTCTCCTTAGAAAGACATCCCCAGACAAATAGCAATTGTAGCCGCCATCAATCGCTCTTGGTGAGACACCCCCCTGTTGAAGTCTCTTCCAAACGCATGAAGGGCTGGTGTTCACTTATGTCGTACCTGAGATCTCCACCTTCGTCCAAGAAAGCGGCATGGTATTCCTCAAAATGTTTGCGCGATTCCTGGTATTCCTCCGAGTCTCCCGATGTGGCGTGGTCAAACGCTATCACCCAAGGAATATTTACTCCTAGGATCCGGGTGAGCTCTTTTCTCTCGGTAGTGTCATCATAGATGACTCGTCCGGAGAAGTCTGATTCGGTGTCGAGATTAGGGTAACCGAGTGCCCTGCCAGTGTTGAAGGGTGTAGATATCGACATCCAATCTGGGAATGCACCGAAATCACTATACGCCCCATCATTTTCAATGAACACCTTTTTAACCGAAGGCCATAGGCTCGATCTTGTATCAGCGAAGGTCCAAACACCCCACTGATCCTGATGCAGGGCGAACCCATATCTCCCGAGCTGGTATGCATTGAATAGCGGCTTAAAATGTGTCTCCACCAGTCTCGAAAAAATTGGTATGCATTCAAGGTCGACGGTGAACACAAAAAGCGTGCATGGTTTCACGCCCTTAAGAGTAAGGAGAACTTCGGCATAGGAGCGACAGTCGGTCACAGGCCACCAGGGCGGACGTTCTCCAAGGCAATGGAGAAGGCGAAGGTCGTTCTCAGGAAGATTCAGGAGGAAGTCGCGCTCAGAATACGTGAACTTTTCGAACACATGTTTCATCACCAGGCCAAACGACGCGTCACGGGGGAGTTCGGATGGTGATGCTGTGTTCGGATTCGCTTTGGATGATGTTTTGGCTCGATTCTGGGTTGTTCCATCTTGATCCTGTTGTGGTCTCTGTGCTGCCACAGGTCCTTTCTTGGTGGGTGCATAACGCCGATGTTGGACTTTGTCACCATTCGGTGTAGCCTTCGGGGCCAATTGCGAGGTGATACGAAGAGGTCGATGTAAGTTGTAGCCGGTACGACGCACAGATCTCAGGCCCATTCCAGTTCTACCGAATTTCAAATACTGTAAAGGCTTCATCGTTCGATATCAACGGTCAAATTGAACAAATGGTGTGTATGAAAGAAAAGAACCAAAGTCTGAATGAGGTCCGTAAACCAGGCGGTTGTTCAATTATAAGGCAAGAGATCAGTCATGTCAAAGATAACCATTCGCTCATGCGGGCGTAACTTGGATCGAAGCGTGGGGCTAGCTTGGCTGTACTTCTATACCCCTAGTCCAGTAGAACTTTAAAACCTCTCGGGTAGTACTTCTGCAAGGCTCGAAAGGTCTCATATGCTGCTTGCATGAATACGAAGGGAAAAGCCGCCCACTTAAGCTTTCGTCGTGTGTACTATGATGTATCAGTCGCCATGCAAGTTTCCGGTGCTACATTAAGGACTTTCAGTACAATGAACATCTAAGCTCTACAGAGATACTATCTTTCCACCATCCGTACTGTCTTGGCGTTGAGATGGCGGCACGATACTCGGTGTAACTAGAGATGCGCCTGCAAGCGCCATACTGCTTCTGACTTTCCCACAGCACAGCTCACGGTTACCCACCCCAGCCCCGTAGCCTAGGGATGGGGGGCGTTACTAATTGATCTCTCCTTGAAGGGCTTCTGTGCAGTAGTATGATAACAAAAGTCGACGGCTACTTTTAGCTCTATGTTTTGCGCAATTCGCGTTAACCATACTGTAATCGGGGGTACTTCACCACGACCGTCTTACTGGTCACTAGGAGCTGCCAACCTACACATGTTAACGTGCTTCATAAATCCGCGGCATACTGCAAGCCCAACCCACTCAGCTCGAAGCCTTGGGTTTCGATGAGCTGAGGCAGAGTGAGGCATTAACCAGGGGGCAAGCTCTTGCATCTCGTGCGACATTCATATAGTCTCGTGCAATAACGCTTTTGCCTTGTACTACCTCCCTAGCTTAGCGATGCATGATCCACTGGGCGAATCCGTTCATGGATAAGCAAGTAAGACAGGAAAAGATCAAATTCGAGCAAGCTCCTTTTGATTTCGTGGTCGGGTATGGTACCCTAAAAACGACTGGTCGATACTTCCCAATGATATCAGTAACACAGCATTGCCCAGCGTTTGACGAAAAGTGTGGCGACAGAACAGCCTTTCAGCTTTTGCCATTCTGAGAATGCCCTCGGAATCAACTTCACAGCATTTCGCAGCTATAGGACAATTCTGATGTGCAGGGACTGTGCTATCCTGTCAGCTTGCATGGTACTAACGACGCTAACAGATCAAACTTGCATTTGCCGATGCATGTGTGTCCACGGAGGGACAACCGCGTTTATCAAAGATTCAGCAATCGTACCGAGCATGCTTTGTTTTCTGAGAAGTGGACAATGACCGAGCTAGGGGGCGTAGCTTTTACCAAAAACCAAGGCAAACGGTGTCATCCATTCCAGTCCTTTGTGAAATGAAACAAGATTTTCCGGGGATTTTTAGTTGTAAAATGCCTCATGCAGATGAAAGATTAGCATTCCGATGCTGACGACCAAGAAGACCATGCGTTCATTTTATTCATTGAGATCCTATCTAGAAAGTCATGACCGCAGTTTCAAGGTTATCCTTAGCGCTATTGTCTTGTTAAGAGTTTGTAACCTATACTCTCATCCCACCACCCCTCATGCTCACCCGCTCCGTACCCCCACTCCCTTCCCATCCATCAGCCTTCCTTCTACCCAACGCCCTCCTTAGAATCCACTCTTTAGCAGTCACGTCCTCCTCTCCTTCTTCCCCATCTGCACCCTCCACTAGCCTCTTCAACAGGACATCATCTTCCGGCCGACAGAAGTAAACTAAGCTATACCTCGTCACACTACCTTGCTCACCTGGAGGTGCGACGACACGATGGATGTTACTCCTCAAAATACCGTTTGAAAATTTGACAAGTGCGTCGCCAAGATTGACGATACAGTGGCCTGGGAGGGGACGCACGTATGTCCATCCGTTCTCACAGAGTCGTTGCTCGATGTCAGAAGGCCTTGGGGAGGTTGAAGTTGGTGGAGTAGGAGATATAGACTCAGGTAGTCTGACTTGTAGCCCGCCCAGTCGGTTGAATAAGACCGTCACGCTGCCGAAGTCCGTATGTTCGCCTAGCGCTACACCTTTGAGGGATTGCTCCTGCGGCGGTGCTTTGACGAAGCGGATTTGGTCACCAGAAACAGAATTCAGTTTGTGCATAGCTGACAGACCGCCAGCTTCGCGGGCTTCATGTGTGAGTGGTAGGCGTGAAGAGACGAGTGATGTGACGAGCATGCAAATCGCGTGCGAGGAGTGTATGTAGGACTTATAAAGATCGCGGTACGGATTCAGAACAGCGGGCGAAGGGAGTGGTGAGCTTATTCCGAGGATATCGTCTTTGGAGATCTGAATTTTGCAGGTTAACATGCGGTTCTTGACATCCTACGCGAGCACCTACGTTGTAGAACTCATTCCGATCTCTTGTTCCCTGTTTATCAATGAACCCTTCCCCATAGCCCTTGTACCCAAAGTAGCTCCCCTGATCTTTGAAGTCGTATTTGACCTTTTCCTGTACATCCAACTCATAAAAGCCTTTCATCACCTCAAAAAGCTGATCCGCATCCTGAAGCAGGTTTTCACCGCGTAGTTTTACGTCTCCATCACGTAGTGTAGAGTTAGCGGTGTTGCTAATTGGGCTTGACGAGTTTAAGTCGAGGTAGAAGAACCCCAGGTCACAGCAAGCCTTCCAGCATCGCTGTTCTTCCTCTGGATCATGTTGGAGTAGCTTCTCGAGTGATATACGGAGGAGTGGTGCAGTAGGGATGTTGTCCGGAAAAGGTGGGAGGTCAAAGAAACCGCAATGTGGCGAGGAAGAGTGATCTGAGTGAGGCATTGTTAGCGGAGTTATGATCACTAGAGAGTACAAACAAAGATGAACTGAACTATACTTTGCAGCGATTAAAGTATGCGGGAATAAGGCTAAGAGCATATGTGGGCTCCCGAAGGAAGCTACCGAAGGAGAGGTAGTAAGTTAACGTCGAAAACGCGGGGTAGCCTCGGATAGCTTCACATGAAAGAAGGAAACTAAGACGAATGGAGCAGGACTTCGAAAACGAGCACAAAGAGGAGCGCACGACACGGAAGTATATCAAAGAGACACGATTCATTAACTATCCACAAGGCTTCGAAGTACCCATCACCTTGACCAGAGATGCCTACACCACATGGTTTCCGAAACAAATCGGAGCAGCGCTCGCCTCTGATACTGGAAGCGACGAACGCCATCCCATATGCCCGAGGCAAGTTGGCAGTGCAACTAGCCAAGCGACGAAGCAAAAGTTATGAACACAATTTAAGATAAAGTGGCCGTCCGGAAACAAACTCCCAATGCTGCATCGTACATAGAATGTTTGAATAAGACCTATTATGAATTAGATGAAGCTTGAGCGACGGTCGGAAAATTGGCGGGCGTACCATTGACTGGAAATATCTACAACCTGGAGCCGTGGACGACCTTGTAGTCGACAGCCATCTCAAGACCATCGTCGTTGATGACGAGGATGCGAACACTGCCCCGGCCGTTGTCGAAGGACTCGGTCAGACGCGAAAGCAGGCCGCTCTGGTCAAGGACGGGGAGACCCTGCTTAACATCGCCAGTCTCGGTCATGGCGACAACGCGGCCATCCTCACGGATGTCGAGAACACGGTACTGCTTGAAGACAGGACCAAGCATGTTCTGAACAACGACCGAGGGGGCCGGGTTGGAGATGAAGCTAGACTCCTCATGGAGCTGCTTGGTGAAGAGGTCAACACCGAGGTAGCGGTGCTGGCCAGTCTGAGAGGAGGTGGTGATGCGGATGACCTGGCAAGGGCGACCCTGAAGGATCAGGAGATCACCGATGCGGATGTGGTGGCAGGGGATAGTGATAGTGTTAGGGGAAGCCATCTTGCGGACAGGGGCACGAGCAGGTGCAGATGTAGGTGCGAGGGATGAGCTGCTGTGGACGCGAACGACCTTCTCAACGGGAGCTCCGGACTGGACGGGGCGGCTAGGGGCGATGGTTGGAGTGGTGGAGGTGTACTTCTCCTTAACGATTACCTCTTCGCGGCTGTCGTCGTACTTGGCACCGGGGAAGGAGTGCTCCTGGGAGTGGTGGTGGTGGCGGTGAGGGTGGATAGGGTGGGCGATGCGATCAGCAACCTTGTGGGCAGCCTTCTGGATACCGTGACGGAACGAGTGATAATGACCGTCGTCGTCGTAATATCCCATATCACGCTTGTACTTCTTGGGGGCGTCGACAGTGGAACGAGTAGTCTTTTCTACTCGAACCTCAGCTGGGTAGCGGCTGTCAACGTTCTGAGCTTGCCGCCTGTAGGGGTAGGTGTCGTGCTTGGCAGTGAAGGACTCCTTGGAGTAACCGGCCTCAGCGACGATGGGACGGGTGCGTTCGCGAAACTGACGCTCGGTGACGTCGATCTGTGAAGGGGCGTAGTCGGTGGCAGGGCCGTGGACAGTGTTGAAGTGTCTGTCGTAGGTCTGGTCCTGAACCTCGATGAGGGATTGGGAAGAGGTGGGCTGGTAGCTGGAGGAGGAAGGAAGGTCAGCTTGAGCAAGGAAGAGGAGGTGAGGGAAAAGTGGGGACTGCGTGTCGCTAGGACAACAACAGAAAGAAAGGGTTAGCGTTTGGCGTGTGGCTTGCTAGCCGCCAAGCTCAGGGGGTTGGGAGGGTCTGTTGTGATGATCCGTGCAAAGGTGCGCTGGCAAAAACAATGAACAATGGATCGGACTTACCGGTCGCGGGAAACTTGGAACTCGACGCGGTCAGATCGCTGAGGACGTTGCTGCTCGGGCTCTCTGAAGCGGGTTTGCTCGTGGATGTGGACTTCCTCGCGGTGCTGGGGACGGCGGAGGCGCTCTTCTTCGTAGACGCGGACCTCTTCTTTGACTTGGGTGTCGCGGCGGTTGGGAGCGTTGACGGTGGCAGAGAAGGTTGCGTGGGTTTCTTCGTGACCTTCCCGTCCGTGTGAAGCCTTTTCCGAGACCTTTGCTTCGCCTTCTACCTGGACTGTGGTAGATTCTTTAGATTCCGCGTTCCGATACGCAGACGGGAAGACACTGAAGGGGATCGGAACCTGCTGCGGTTAGCATAGTCGCGGAGAGAGGCAGGTGAGGGCGCGTACTCGTGCTTCAAAATCCAGTTTGCCGGAGTCTGGTCGCTCTTTCTCGAATACCCTTCGAACCGTTCGAAAACAATTCGAAAGGAATCAAGAAAGAACTTCTTGGCTCCTTTGAGGGTCTCACTTGGTGAGGGATAGAAGGTAGAAGGGCTACTGAAGAGTCGCCAGCTTTATGGTTTTGGGGTGCAGCAACGTGAAGATGTGCAATTGGATGCAGTAGCGGGGTGGTGAGTGGAGGAGAGATGGAGCAGTGAGGCGAGGAGGGGATCAAGTAGATTGGCGGTCAGCCGGGGGACTGTTGTGTCGGCCGTTTCGCTCGTTGCATGGATGGGCGAGGTTGGGAATAGCTCAAAGCGGCCTAGTCGTGTAGCTCTGGTAAACAAAGCTCCTTTAGCGCGTCTCAGCTTCCCCTTTTCGTTCGGCTTTTCAGCGAACAGACTCGCAGTCGCCCATGCCCCGACGGCGAGCTTCGCACCGAGGTAACTTCTGACGCGCAATTGAGCACTGCGCGGCTGTTGGCCTGGCGATGGCTATCAATTGGCGTCGCCAAAGCTGGCAAATTGACTTTGGGCTCCACAGACCTGTTGGGAGCTTCCCACGCGTTGCATGCAGCCGGACGACCCTCACCAGTGCGAGTGGGTCGAGTCTCACACTCGTGGAGTGCGTCAATTGGAGCAGGATATCCCTCTCATGCACCATGCGATAGTTCATGTGTGCATAGAGGCGTTTCTCAGCTGAGTGCATCCTTGCTTCGCAGCCAGCTGTTGATAGCTCCCAGCCCCCCTTCCCAGCCTTTCCATTTTCGGCGCGTCGTGATTGGCCAGAGCTTGATGATATCTGCAGGAGAAATGTCGATGGCTGGACGATCACGGATCTCCCGGACTATCACGTGCGGATACGTCCATCCGGGCTTCTCAGGTTCGATAGTTGGTGTTCCAGCATTCTAGCATTCTGCTGGGGCATCTATGTCTAATGCCGTGGATGTTCCATCGAAGAGCTACCAGAAGCTTGGAAACTATGGTTCTCAATGATTTTCCACAACCATCGACTATTGTGACTGAATCGACCCCCGCATCTGACGTGCATCGCATGCTGCAGCGGCGAACGCTTCGAGATCATGTTGGCGTTCGTGGATGATACTTCTGCGTTGAGAGGCACGTGAACCTGCAAGCTAGGTGAATTGGGCTTGTTGACATCCATCTCTTTTCTTGTAATCACTTGGCATTTGTAATCCTCATCTTTGAATCGCATTACCTCCTAAGGTGCCGTATGTAGTTAGGAATACCTACCAATGCCTCTAATGAAACCTCCTGCTCGTGGATGGTTGAAGGCTGTGGGCGGTGTATCGACCACAACCACATACAGGTGTCGCAAAGCGCACTGAAGGCCCACATGAGACCCCATCATGAACGTGCCTGGCATCCCAGAACTCGTCGAGACCCATCAGGACTAAATCTGCGACTAGGTCACTCGAGGCATCATGTCGACTTACCTTAGGGATGCTTTTCCTCGGGCAGGGCGTTGTAGGATGCAATAAGATGGAAGCGCCGGAGACCTGGAGGTAGAAGTTCTATAACTTTGTACCTCGAGCAACCAGACGGCAAAGAGATCGTTGCGATTGCGGTATCAGGTAGGAAGAGCCCTGGTCATGACGCCATTGTGGAAGAGTTGGGATGCTTGGACCTGGATGAATGGCACTGGAAGCGACGTGAAAGCTGAGAGGGGATGAATGGCCTCCCTGTATCATAACGAGGGAGCGGATGTGGTGCCCGTCGGACCTGCTCTTCATGGTCTCATCACTGAAGAGAGACCTCGTCTTAGGAAACAACCACCGACCCTTATCAGCATGAATACCATCCTGAATCCAACAACCACCAGTCAGCTCTACTTTCAACCATCTGTCAGCTGCCCGTCTCGATGCGATGATTCTAAGTAGTTGTCCGGCTCAGAGTAGCAGGGCCCCTTGGCGTTTGGCTGCTCCTTCCCCTTGGATAGGTTTATCGGCCCGGCAGGCAGGCTCCAAACAGACACAACGAACCTCACACGGCGAGACACTGTTATCTTGTACTCGTCTTCTAACACCCCCTCTCTCCCCCCCCCCCTTTTTTTTTTTAAAAAAAAATATCGCTTGCGAAAGATGTACGCGTCCAAGTCGACTGATGACCGCATCAATTGAGAGCACCCTGCGTCAAGCGGTTACACGAAGCCGTTCATGACATCGGGAAGAGATCCGGACGCCCACTTAGCTGCATTCTGCCGTATAACCTTGGACGCACAATATTGAAGATTGATTTGAGTTTTCAGAGGGTTCCCGCTGCGTCTTTGTACGCTGGCCTGCATTGATGTTGGCTCCTGGAGGACCACATTCCTATGACGACCATTGACGCATTCCAAGCAAGGATCGGCTCGTTGTCTCAACTTCACGCGAACGACAGGTGTCAGTTGAGAAATGTCTCCGCCTCAAAGTTTCAAACTCAGAACGAACGGCCACGCATCAATCCCATTATGGACATGAGTGGATGCCATGGAGGATCATTGTTCAAGAGTGACTTCTTGGACTAACTCTGGTATTTGCGGATGACATCCTAGCCTGTGTCTCCGCGTCCATTCCAGTCTTGCTGAATCTACGTCTTACAGGGATTCAGCACTCCCTCTAGAGAACAAATGCAAGGTATATCACTCAAGAAGGAGCCGCCACTACGATGAATCGAGACGAGAGCAACGCAGAGGTCGTTTGACTAGTTGTATCTTCTGATTGTGTGTCATCAAGTTCTTATATCGCTCCCTCGCTGATTCCCCTTCGCTTTCTGTAGGTCAGAAGCGGACGATTTGCATCGTGGAATGCTCCATATATTTTCCACGGCAACCCACATGTGCCCACCATCATAAATTGACCGCCCTTTCATCTCGTCCCTTCTCTCTCAGTCACTGCTCTCCTGGTGTTGAGTAGCTGCCCACAGTCGTTCACCAACAACATGCGTCTCCCGTCAGTGGCACTTCTGGCGCCCGCCCTACTCGCGGCACCAGCAAGTGCTCGTTTCTTAATCTATGCAGATGAGTGAGTTCTCTCCCTCTGAAGAGTTTATCAAATGCTCACTTAACTCAGATGGCATCCAACCCGTCCTACTAACCCCGAGGATCGAGCAGGCATCGATCATGTCGTTTTGGCTTTTGCTATGGCTAATGCCACAGCTGCATTCCAACCTAAGGTTCCAATCTCCACCATTCGCTCGGAGTTCCCCAATGCCAATGTGAGCATCGCAGTTGGAGGATGGGGCGATGATATTGGGTTCTTTGATGTCTCGAAGACAGATGCCACGATCCAGCAATTTGCCGCGGATATTGCCACGATGCTTACCAACACTGGTGCCGATGGCGTGGGTGAGTACAAGATACTTATTGATAAAGGATGCACATTTATTAACGATGAATGCAGATATCGATTGGGAGTACCCTGGAGGCAATGGTGCAGATTACAAGCAGGTTCCCAATTCCGAGAAGGTCTATCAGATCGATGCTTTCCCTAAGGTGTTGCAAGCGATTCGTGCTGCGATTGGAGATAAACTACTCTCGATTGCTGTTCCTGGCAAAAAGGGTGAGCCTCGAGGGTTGAATCCTCCACAATTACTTTTCTCTGACTAGGTATAGGCGATATGATTGCCTTTACGAAGCAGAATGGACCTAAGATCTGGCCATCTGTTGACTACATCAACGTGAGTACGTGGGGATCTCCGAAGCATTTTTTGCTGACTGTTTACAGGTGATGTCCTATGATTTGATGAACCGTCGAGACAACTTCACCAAGCATCACACCTCCGTTGCTGGTTCAGAAGACACAATCAAGAACTATCTCGCCATTGGCGCTCCGCCTGCGAAAATTAATCGTAAGCCTCACCGTAATGCACGTCAATTTTTCTCCTGCTCACTGTCCATCACAGTTGGTTTCGCGTACTATGCCAAATATTTCACTACACAAGGAGACTGTGGCCCTAATCCTCTAAATTGCCCTATTGTCCTAGCTGAAGACCCACTCACTGGCAAGGACCTCCTCACCTCTGGCGCTTGGACCTTCGAAAAAGCCCACATGGAGCCCATCAATGCGGCCGCCCTCGCAGTATCTTACGATGGTACTTGTGGTGCCGAGAAGGGAACCAAGTGTGCAACAGGCTGCTGCTCCCAGTACGGAAACTGCGGTACTTCCCCCGAGCACTGTAATGGAGCATGCCAGCACGCATTCGGCACAGGATGTACTGACGCCGACGTCGCTGGCTCCTGGCAAGTCGCTGCGCAGAACGGAGTCACGGACGAGGAGGCAGGTGGACAGTATTACTTCGATGCTCAAAACAAGCTATTCTGGACGTGGGATACTCCAGAGCTAATTACGAGGAAGTTCGACACGATTGTGAGCAAGTATAAGCTTGGAGGTGTCATGGCGTGGAGTCTCGGCGAGGACAGCTACGATTGGAGCCATATCAGGCAGATGTCTGCAGAGCTAGCGAAGCGTAGTTCTAGCAGTCTGGATTCTGATGCCACTTCAGGTGCTCAAACTTCTGAGGTCGAAGCACCTGCAGCGGAAGAGACATCAGCGCCGGCCAAAGCCACTACGACAGAAGAAACTCCAGTTGACATCGCATCTCCGGAGACCGAGGATGCTCCAGCCGTACAAGAAGCCCCTTCGAAATCGGGGCCTTCTCTTGATCCGTCAGTGTCCCCTTCAGAGGAGACTCCAGTTGACATCGCGTCTACGCAGGTCGAGGATGCTCCAGTCGTACAAGAAGCTCCTTCCAAATCAGAGCCTCCTCTTGACTCATCAGTCTCCCCTTCAGAAGAAGCCCCCGGACACCCTTCTCTCGAGTCCGATCCAAACCTTCCCTACGATGTCGTCTGGGTTGACGGCACCGAAGATGGTCCGGAGGGCGACTACTCCGACGAACCAGGATCGCCGCCTGACTATTATGTCTACTATGAGGGCGAAGGATCAGATGGGTTTGATCCTAGCGCGGACCCGGCTGAGGAATCTTTCGAGCCTGAAGCAGAGTCTGTTGATACGGGCGATGAGCCAGCTGTAGGTGCGGAGGATACTGTCCAGCCCAGTACAGAGACCACTGAGTCTGTTCAGTCCTTTCAAACCAGCACTGAAGTTGTCCAACCAGCAGATGCGCCTGTTCAACCTGCAGCAGAATCTGTTCAGTCTGCAGAAGAGCCTGCAGAGGAAGACACGGATGCAACATGGGCCAAACCTGCAGATCCCGTAGATGAGACCGCCCAAGAAGAAGGGGATGCTACGTGGGCCAAACCTTTCGATGAGGATAACATAGGAGCATCAGCGCGACAAGGCCAGTATGACACTGAGGATGTCGAGTCTTATGGTGCTTCTTGTCGCCTGCGGAGGCGAAGGCGGGCGAAGAAAGTCTAAGCACCTACAAGATAAGGCTGATAGAGCTTCAATGGCGCATGTAATGTCGTAGGGAAGTGCAAAAGTCTTTGAGGGCATTCGAGCCTTCACGTGCGGTTTGAAACATGGTCGGTCACAGCAGATCGAATGTATGCACGTAGTGCACAATTATCGAATTACAATTTTACTCAAACAGCCTACTTTCTTCCCAACCTGTAATTGGTTAACCAGCTTTCAATGCTATAAGATGTGACATTCAAAACCGCGAGTCGCAACCCAAACAACGTCGCGACCTAAACCAGACCTAACCTCACTGAATTTTGAAACGCTCCCAAAATCCGAGCATACCCGGCTTACGCCTTGATAGTACTCCTCTTCATCCCCTTCTTCGCATTCCTCTCTCTCTCCTTCTCTAAAAACTTCCTCTGCTCATCGGCGCTCAGTCTGCCAAGCTTAGCGTCACGTTGCTCTCGCTTGAGCTTGTCAGCGGCGAGTTTCCGCTCTTCTGCCTTCTCCTCATCATCCGCCTTGCGGATCTTCGCAATTTGTTCCTCACGCGTTTGACGGATGCGGCGCAGGGCTTCTGGGCGGAAGTGCGCTGAGGTGACGAGTTGGTCGGGCAAGCGGAGGAAGTAGGTGAATATCGGGAGCGTAGAAGTAAAGTCGTTAGCCAGTTTGAGCGAAAGGTTTATACGCTTGCGGGGCTTCGTGTCGTCGAGACTATGAGGCCATTAGTGGGGCTACTTGAATGTGGTGAGGAAGTATGAAGCAACTCGGGGACGTTTGCAGTCGCTGAAAGGAGGGTACAAATGGGTTTGAAGTGCTCCAGCCTCCACTATCAGATAAAACTTACGTCTTCGGCTGATCCATTGGCTGGTCGCTCACAACGAGCGCCTCGAAGTTATCGCCAGCCTCGTTAATAGCCTTGATGAGCTCCGGAGTGAGCAATGTATCCGTAACCTCGGCGCTCTCGCTCATAACAGTAGTCCAGACAGGAAGCTTAGCGTGATCGCGGGTGGTAGTGAGGGACAAATCGTAGCGCTCGTCGCGAAGGCGCTTCATGATGTCCTTGTGCACAACAGCAAAGACAAAGCCGTCGAAACTGCTGTTGGGGACCTTCTTCGCATCGCCCTTGCCGTACGCCGGCGCAACCTTGGTCTCCTGGCCGTCAAACACATATGCGGTGGCCTCTAGACGCTCCTGGGGGGCAGGAAAGCTCTCGAGGAATAGCGGGATGAGGTGCTCGCCGAGGCGCATGAACGGGTTGAATCGCTTAGCGAGGGTGAGCTTGAAGTCGACAAACGCAACGTTCTGGCGCCCAGTCGCATACGTCTGGTACTCATCGGCCTTCTTCTCACGGAGCATGTTATCTGGGTTGGCAGCCCTCTCGAGCGCCTGCTGAGCTGCCATATCCGCACCCATGCCAGTCACATCTTCTGCCGAAGCCTGCGGACGCGTGTAGCCGACCTGAACGAACTCCTGAGTCAAGACCGGCGCATGAGCTTTCATCCATGCCTTAGCCTTGGTGCGATTCCTCTTCGTGCCCCAGACGTGAACGACAACTAGCACGAGGAGGAAGGGCAGGATGTACATCTCAAGCTTGAAGTCCTCCATGGTTGTGCGCTCCCACACGCGATACCACGCTGTATACGGGCGCTGGCCGAGGGTTGAGGTAGGCGCGGCTTGCGCCGCGGCATCGGTGAAGGAGGAGATGGCTGCTGGCGTCGGCTCAGGAGCGCCTGCGTAGTCGGCGAAGTCTGCGATGTGTTAGCCATGCGGCGCAAACCAATTGTTTGTGCCCATCATCATGCGCAGTCCATTGCTCGCAAGCGCTTAGAGCTTCTCTACGTTCTCTTGCTGCTTTTCATGCGATGCACGTCCATGTAGGCTTCAATTGCTAGAGTTGTGTGCATGCCAGATTGCTGTGTGTTGGGATGCCGTGATAACATAGATGGAAACAATGCTTACCATCATCGCCTGCTACGGGAGCCTTCACCGGCTTCTGCCCGCCAAAAAGTCCCTTGACAAAGCCGTTAACAATGTCAGCCATAATGTATGTTTCCCAATGGACAGGTGGTTGAAGTTGGGGAGATGGCGCGGGAGGTCCTCATAGAAGGATCTCGGCACTGACGTTTTAGCTGGCGCTAGGTCCAATGAGGAGGGGCAGCCCGGGGGAGCTACCCTTGAGCTTGCTATTGCACCATCACTCTGCGGCAAAAGCTGTGACACTCAGATTATAGACGTGGTATATTGGAATCCGTCAGTTAGATAAATACAGTCTGGTACTCTCAGCTGTTATATCTTGCTTTGTCTGCAGAGGGCCATGAAATTGCCGGCGTACTAGTCTAACTTGTTCAGCAGCTGCCCAATTCCTCCCAATATTGGATGGTTCCTGTTGAGATCAGCTCAGTGGATTTGAACAATCCCATAGTTCACTATTAGTTGCCTTCGCAATGCTTTTTGGTATTGGCTAGAGGAAGTAAGCAGCCATCACAGTCCAGATAGTTTATTCGATAGCGTTCCACGAGTACTTTTGGCAATTGCCATTTATCAGTGTGGGCAAAAGAGACTTTATCATGATTTAAGAATTGCAGGTTTGCTGACTGTTTTTACATTTACTTGACGGAAGATCCTCCCATATCGCTCACAGTCGGATATCATCATCTTAGCACGCAACCTAGTTCTTTCCGAACCAAGTCTTGTGCCCCTAGATATGCCATCAGTCAAGATGCTCATCCAGCCGGAAAGGAAGACTTACCAGGACCATGCGACCCATCATGTACATGCTGGCGCCAAAGCTGGTGAAAAGGATGGCCTTGTACGCGGGAACCATATACTTGCCGCGGGCCTAGATGTGCAAAGTATCAGCACCCGTTGTTCGATAGCTTGCATGTGCATGAACCAGATTGCAACGGCTAAACACCCGTTGCTCGCATGCCACTTCATCGTCTCCCTCATGCCATCCCAAGCTCTTCCCTATCTAGAGAACGCACCTTTTCCCAGGTCCTCAGGCCATCGTGCTTCTGGAATTCGCGCTGATAATTCGGAACGCGGTTCTCGCGGTAAACCCAGCTGCAGAGTGTTAGTACCAAGCTGTGAGCGGGAAGCCGGAGGTGCGTAGAGGGAACTGTCGCGGCGCAGTCCGATGCTCATGACAGCCGCCACAGCTGTGGAATAGACGTACCCTGCCATTGTGAAGAGTGGAGAGGTGTATTGGCGGTGTTGCGGGGGCAATGGGTGGATTGGTGCGTGTGTCGGTTCGTTGAAGTTGAAGGTCGAATGATCCGTCGGAGGAAGTCATCGCACGCCAAGGCGCCTAGCTGTTTTTGGCGACATCAACTTTCGCAACCGCGCGTTCGAGCTTTATGCAACGTTGAAAGCGCGATTGCTACCGCCAATGGACCCATATTGCGCCTTTACTTCATCTTGTTGATGCCACCGGCCTTGGACAGGCTCCTTGCCAGCCCGTCTGCCTTGAGACTCCTAAGGTCCATCGTCAGTACCTCCGACCTCCCTGCGGCATGCTCGACAGCTGCCAAGTGCTGTACTCCAGCACCTTCTCGCCGCAACTACTCGAACGATCGAAAGCCTTCTTCCAAGCAGAAATGGAGACGATGGAAAGACACAACAGAAGAGCTCGCCAAACAAGACAATGCGCCGAGATTCCTCAAAGCAGAAGGCTCTACAGGCACGCTTGAGCCGAAGCTCGCCACTTCGGACCATGGTACATTTCGCCAAGGGCCTGAGAACGATCACGACGATGCAACATGGGCAGCTACTCTTGCACGGCGAGAGAGAATCTATCGACTGGCAGGCATCCGGGCTGTTTGGAGATCTCTTCGTCACCGAGGGCATCGTCTACCCACAAACGAGACACCGGAGGCGGATTTCTTATGGGGTACATTCATTAAAAATCCACAGCTTGTAGAGAATGTCATAGACCACGCCGCAGAATTGCTCCGAGAGACAGGCAATACCTACCCTCGCCTCTATGAATTAGTCATGAGCTACTGGCTGCAACGAGATCCCAGAACGGCGTTGGACTCCCACCACCAGATGGTTGTGAAGCTACATCTGAGAAAGCTTCCCTTGCGAGACTTGGCGCGTTCGGGGCGGACGACATTCAGGCCTGCAGCATGGGAAGCGCTGATGGACATCTACCGCAACAGCAATGAGCGCAACCTTTACGATGAGACAGTTATTCCGCTCATCGAGAAGGGAAAAATCACCATGGCACGCCGATGGCATGCTCTTTGCACGTTTCGAGGCGACACACCCTCCGATTCTGCCGCGTCCCATACCGTTGTTCAGATATTCACTGCTGAGGCATCGACTCTTTCCAACACTGAAGTGCACTTCGAGACGAATAGCACGTCAAAGAAACTTAAACCAGACGTTGGGAGGTACAATAAGGAGCTAATGCAACGGCTGTTGGGCCGCGACACTGCGCCCGTGCGCTTCGAAGACTCGTTCTGCGCAAGAATGTTTGCTACCAGAACCTTTCCACCGGCGTCAATCATACAAGGGCTTGCTCTAGTTGGAGTGAACGAGATTGGACCTCTGGCGGTGCTCGCCATGGCATCGCGGACACAACCTGTGGAAGAGTTGCCGAGACGATTTGAAGAGCTTAGAGCAGCAGGCATAGCATTGCAGGGCTGTGTTTTCTCCTTGGCCTTAGAGAAATTTGCTATGGAGCACAAGTGGCAACTGGTCTCCAGTATGCTCGACAGCGATCAGCATCCGGATGTCTTTGGTGACGCTGAGGTGCAACGGGGTCTCCTCGAATACTACCTCGACCAGGGAGATCTCGTGCAAGCCCAGCGCTCCCTCGCAATCCTGACACTTTTTCACAATGACTCTAGTGCAGAGTCGTGGAATCTTCTTCTACAGGTCTACATCAAACGCTCGGGTCCACAGCATGTTATGGAGGTGCTTCAGGACATGCGAAGTCGAAACGTTATGTTGTCTATTGAATCGATCGTTGCCATCAAAGGTCTGCTACGACGGCGACAGCGAGGACGTAAGCCAACAACGGCAAACCGAGACAAATTTGATGACTTGCGATTCGTCACTCGCGTCTTCATGTTCATTCTCGAGTCTGGTATGGGAGCCATCTCTCCGCCTGCGTGGCGCGAGATCATATGTCGATTTGGCATGACTGGGCGCTTTAGGGAGCTCAGACGACTATTGCTTTGGCTGCTATGTTGGTACGCCCCGAGGAGCAGTAGCCAATTCGCCAGCCTTCCAGAGTCACCATTCCTAAGCTCAGCAATCGGGAAGCTACGCACTGCGTACCCTGAACGCAATCAATATTTTCACTTCCCTACACACCTAACGCAACTCGAAAACCCAACCCATCCCATTCGCCTACTTTTCAAGCCTTCACTTCAACAAGCCTTGATTGTCTGGGGCTTCAGAGCCGGTCTCCTTCCGAACGCGCATCTCGAGCAATCCCTATTTGCTTCCACGCTCGAGAAGAAGCACTATCGCCGCCGACTTCTTGAAAGTCATGCTCTCAATCGGCTAGATTGGAGTATCGGTCTCCGCACCGTTGCTCAGCTCCGCGACCTCGGTGTACATGTACACAATCGTACCGTTATCAAGGCCTTGAAGATGCAGTTCATAGTCATGTTCGGTCCTGGACGATCTAAAAGTAAAGCGAATAGAATGGTGGAGAACGCGAACACCATGACATATGCGAAATATGTTCAAGAGGTTAATGAGATATGGGGTAGAACGCTTTTCAGTGAGCCGCAGCTTTTAGAGAAAGGCACGATGCGTAAGTACATGTGGCATCCAAGATTAGAGAGGAGAATCGGTCTCAGAATGTCAAATGAACCCCCTAAGATTCTGGAAACGGACAGGCGCGAGCGAAGCCATCAGACAGAAACCCAGAGTGGGAACGAGGCAGCTGAGAGTTCTCATTCCACGACTCTTGAAGAGATTCTGCATCATTTCTCGGCGCAGGCAAAAGGAATAGACCCAGGCTTCGATTTTCTTGACCATGGCAAGACGGATGTAGGTGCCTCACGAAACAATGAAGCGAGGAGCGCTGCGAAAGTTGGATAGTTGTAGTATGTAGGTTCTGATGTATACTCAGTGTATTATTCATCACCATCAGCCCAGATGGCCCTTTCCGAGTGTTTTGCGTACGTGCACTCTAGAGCTAGTGTCTAGTAGCGTCGATACTGTGTCCAACTCTCTACCGGAATTCAAAGTCAACCACGGCTAGTTAATTAGTAAATAACTGTGGCACATAAAGAGCAGGCTTAGGTCTACCCAGGTATGGAAAGCCCTGTACATAACAGGCACACGCACACGCGATATCACGAGATTTGAGTTAGTAGTATCTGAAGTCTTTTGCCTTCCATGATCATCTTCATTCTTCGTATTGTAAGCATTCAATTCGCAGCAGCTCCAGATTCGGCAGGCATCAATCTTCCAATCAAAAGCGCTCTCTATATATGCTATGAGGGTGCAGCACGCGTATGCAGAAGTATGTCATTGTACATTCAGTCTCTCCAAGGGAGGGGCTGAAAGGTGCAGTATCCACCACATGCGGTGTCTTGCATCTTGCGTACGGGTATTCGGTGTTGCATTGTCGATCATGGAGACGCCGGCATGCCATGTGGCGGACAGATACGATCAATGGTCGCAGGGTAGAAGATGTATACGTCAATCTTGTTGCGTTTGTGTAACACTTCGCATCAGCACGATGCAAGCCGCCGTAGGCGCTGTGCGGCTTCCGAGCTATCCTACATTGCATCCACCCTGCATATACCACCACAACAGCTGCGAACCTGCGGCACTGTGCTCGTCATTCTATAGTAGGGACCACGAACTTGTGATCAAAGCTCTAAGTGTCCGTGGACAGGTTCGCCGACTACAGTACCAAATCCTGTACGCGTTCTGAATCTTCACCTAGCCGCGTGTAGGACTTCGTAGTGATATTCGCCTCTCTTTCCTCCGCCGCGCACAACCAAGACAACAAGCAGTACCAAGATCATCGATGAACCGCGACTCTGTCGCATGTGAAGTTACACTCGGCTACGCCCCGCACTCGTAACAAGACCCACCGAAGTCTCCGTATAGTCTCCGTATCTTCCAACAATGCCGAGCTAATCATCACGCATTCCCTATCTTGGGGAAGGACAAGATCGTCCCTCAGGGTCCTTGTGCGACGCTGGCTGGCGGGACGATCCTGCGTCTTTCCCGCGCACATGATAAAGTCAAATCACACTACCTTAGCTTCCATACCATTCTCCCCAGACACGGCACTGGTCTTGAAACATGGGCTACTGATAAAGAAGTGAGGCGGGTCCGCAACCATACATGTACACGTTGTGTGCTAGTTGGAGTATCTTGCGGGACGATCGAAAGGTGGTGCGGTACCCGATTTGCACTTTGCGCGTGCAGACGCACGATGCCGAATCCCGCAGTTTCATGATGCCGCGATGCCGCCGTGCGGTATGTCTGGCAGCGGAGAATATGTAACAGCAGCGGTAAGCGCGGCGAAAATTGTTTGTGCACGAGATGGAATGGCGACTGAGAGATGCGGGGTGAGGTCACGGTACATGGACGCTTGGTTAGGATGCAGGTTTAGTGTTGCTAAGTGTGGGGGTTGGAGGTCGACCAGTTAAAAAAAAGTGTCTGGTGAACTAGGTGCTCAAGTTTTTGAAAGTCGTCGAAAGGGTGCAAGAGCTTGATGATGTTGTTTTAAGTGTGCTACCACTATCTTGATTCAATGCTATGTCAAATTCGCCCATCCAATCCTTCGCAGTGTATATAACAAAGTTGTAAATGCTCAATTCCAAACACCGCCCAATGCGAAGTTTCCCCTAGATATGCAAGATGAAGAGCCACAAAAACGCCATGTGATGCTTTGTAACCAGTGCGAAGAAAAACAACAACGCCGTAGAATGCAATAGAGTCCAACAACAGGTACGCCTCGACACCGCCCAATGCAAATGCGTTGATAGCCCAAGTTATCGAGTATCCACCCTCCCTTACCACGTAGGCAATCCAATGTTCCTGATGTGCGGATCCCTTTCTTACAATCTCGACTTCTCTGCCACGTCAAATCTCACTCTTGACCTCGATCGTGTCGATGATCTTCGGCGCTCTGCGCCGTCTTTGGTTTTCCTCGTCTTCGTGCGCCTAAGTACAGGGCTTTCTTCCTCTTCGGATTCATCCACGGTGAAAAGCTCAGGGCTTGGCTCTCGCCATGAGTGACGATGGCCAGATAGTGTCCTTGACATTCGGCGACGATTCTGCACCTTGCGAGCCACAAGCTCTTGAGCCCGGCCCCGGGTTGGCTCCGTGATCGTGATCCTCGGCGTGGTGATCTGTGTCACAATTGATGGTGTGTCAGTCAAGCGATCGTCATCGAGGCTCATGAAGGACTCTTCGTCGTCCTCATGGACGGTGGGCGTATGGTACTGGGCGTGAAGCTGAGCATGATTTGTTTTGACGTATCGAGTCCACTTGTCCGCTACATTGGACTTGAATTTGGAGGCTTTGGTGGTTCGTGGGCCATCTGGAACGATGATCCCAGCACTCAACGATAGCTCCCATGGGTCATCCTCTTCATTGACGGGAGTAATGAAGTGAGCGAAAGGATCCTCATCGATGTCTGGAAGATCGTTTACCTGTGGTTGCTCATCCTCGATAGTCTCGACGCAAGGCGGGAAGGAGTAGGACCTATAAGGGTTGCGGAGGTAGGAAGGCATGGCTGAGATAATATCCTTGAAAGCTCGAAGAGCAGAGGAGCGGCGGATATGTAGTGATCGTTTGGTACTTGACTCAACCTTAACGACGGTGACGTGGCCTTGGATATCTTTCTTCTTTCCCGGCTTCCGGCCGGTCGATCCGAGAAACAGCAGCGTGTGGGCACTGTTGGCGAAAGTATAAATGCAAAGGACAATGTCTGTTTGTTGTTTCCTCCACCGTAAAGTTGAGCACCCTGGGGTTTATATGCGTGACTAGAGAGTGTGGCCTCTCGTCGAGTCACAAGAGGGCGCAGTGCCAGAAAGGACTGAGATGAGACAAGAGATGTGTTGCCTAGAGGGTGTCTGCCTAGTAAAACAAGGCAAACAAAGAGAGGTTTCCAAAGGATAGGAAAAGCGTTGAAACCCAAATTCCTCCTTGAGGTCACCGAATCTCAAAAGCACATCTGGAAGGACTCGCGCAATACTTATGTGCAGAGGCAGGAAGTCCTCTAGGTAAGTGCCTGCATGAGCAGCACATAGGCCTACAGCTGCATTAGTGTGGGTGTGGACGAAAAGCTTAGTTCAGCGTGGACAGAAAGAGTAAGAAATTCAAGGCGCAGAGGAATGAATGACAGGCAGAGTGATCGCTGGCCATCCAGATGACAGACTCCTACACCATCTCGGGACAAGGTCATCTGCGGCTGCAAGTCCCATGCACGAACTGACCACCAGATGTTGCAGCAAGGGCGACAGGACGGCCGTTAATGCAGGACATGACGATCAACGCAGTCCCCACAGATGTGTTAGGCTATCGCTAGAGAACGACAGCGCGATTGTCCAAGTTGCAGCGAAAAGTGAAGTGTGAAGGACGCGAAGTGGAGAAAGAGGCCGAAACATGCCATGTCCATTGACTTCGCGCTAGCAGCGGGGCAGGTCACACCGATAGGAGCACATCACGACTGACCATCTTCCATATTCCCGCCCAGCCTCATTCTCACACGCACTTCTACGCCTAACCGGTTTGGTCAAGCAGCACACCACATTCGCTCACACACTTCTCGCTTGTACTCATGGAGGGCGCTGACCGATGGTGAGTTACCCCAAGCTTGCTCCATTGAGCCTGCGCCTCCAACACGGCGGCGACAGGCTGCTTGCGTGAACATTCGTTTGGCCCTTGCTGACGACACCCTCCAGTGACCGTCTTTGAGGGACTTTATCTTCAAATGGTCATGGACAAAATCTGAGCCCTGGATGTTCCAGATGATGCGGCTCCCAATACACCATCACACCAATCACTGACTCACGAACCTACCAAATCATTATATCGTTACGCGTTCTTCAAATGCTAGTCAAAAAGGTTTGCCATGCGGCATTGCCGTATGATATGGTGTCCCGGCGTCGCACGCCATTGTCCTTGGTACCCTCCGCTACTCAGCCAGCCAGCGATCAAACATATTCGCTAGCAAATGCCTATTTCTGACCACTGAGACTTCACAATGGGCAAGTCCTTACCACAATTTCGAATAAGTCGCCCCACTTGACCGTTTGTAGCGATAAATAATCCAGAGGCGGTCAATAGGTGATTTTCGGTATATTCAAAGAGGGTGTACTGACACCACCACCAGTGCCCTTACTCCAGCTTACCAAACTGTTTTGAGATCTCTCGCCTATGAGTTATATTTTGTATCTGACCGCGCCACCTTCGGTTCGCGGCTCTCTACATCTGACTAAGAACTCTATTGCATCCACGGCTGTGTCACCTGGACCACGATATATCCTTGCTTTTCGGAGTAGTCCGAAACTATGCGCCAACTTTCCATATCTTCCCTCAAATTTGAGAATGAATAGTGCGAAAGTTGGAATAACAGCTCCAGGATAGCTTCCTTCGAACTCATATGACTCTAATTACTCTTTGATTCCTAAGTGGAACAAGCGCTTCTCTATTCAATTCTCGGAGAACAGCGACAACAGTCGCCAAATGCAATAGGTTACAATTAGCGCGTCACCCGAAAGCGAGCAGAATGATTATCGAACACTCAGCTTACCTGCTCCGACCGAGTCTCAAGTTTGGATTTGAGGTCACAGACGATTGAAGTTAAACATAGCAACCTTTCCGGAAGTTCCGCTGTCAGAACGACAGTTTCTCGGGGATACTGATTCCATCACCAGAAGTCCTCCGAAATACTCTTAAGCGGTTCTCACTGTCGTTGACTCTGGCGAAGCGCTGCGAAACACACCGAGATTTGATATAGGTCATCGGCGACCGCTTATCTATGTAAGTGTACTGACCTTTCCTAGTATCCACGATTAATACTAGGTGTGTAGCATGTGAACAAGGTTTCATATTTCACTTAGTCAGTCCAGATTTCGTACTGAAATTCATAGTAAACACACTTACTTTCAATGGAGGTTTTCAACTCTCGGACCGATGCATCGGTACGCTACCCAAGGTGGTTTTCACCGCCATACACCGCTTTTTCAGCGCTACACTAGTAGCTAGCTTCACGACTATTCTACATTAGCTTACAAAGTTGTAACTAGGATCACCTTACCATCTCGCTTGTATCTTACGATGCCATAGCTGTGGGGCTTTTCACAATTGATATCGCTGCCAACTTTGTTCAACCATTCGGACCTACTTCGGCTCCGCACCGGATTGATTGGACTATCTTGATCAAGCTACTCTAAACCTTGGTCTTGGAGCGTAACTGATCATCTCCCAGCATGTGAGGCTCTCACCGCTTGCAAGATCCTTTCCAGTGCTGCCAATCTCTACCCTCATCCCGTACTGGGCGTGTACTCACTCAGCCTATCAGAACAAGTACGCCGACTAGAATATCACCATGTCAGGCGCCTCTACATACTCTCGGCCATACTACGATTCGTCATCCCGAGTACCTCCACAGTTCCACCGATGACGACTGCCCCTCTGCTATAGCTCGCTTGGAAATTCTACGAGGCCCTATCAATAATAACAAGCATAATGAGGCACTCACCGACTACGTCACTTAACTTCTCCCGAGCACGTGAATATCTAGGTTTGATCTCCAACAAGAGTTCACGGGGTGAATGTGTATGGACTAGATTGCACCTTTCGGAGCACTGGCACGTGTCGTAGGCTCTACGCAGATTAGCAAACTTATTCTCCGCAACTCAAACACAATGATGATGACTGCTTTCCTTCTTGACTGTGAGGAATGCATTAGACTTGCGGCCCCCTTTAATTCTACCCTTCTGGCAGCTTGGCGAGGAGAGCAAAGATATCAGAGAATTATCGGGCTTTGAGATTGTGAAGAGGAGCGAGTGTGAGCGTGAGTGAACATAGGCTTCAAAAGGTACAAATGCAAACGATGTTCTGAGCAGGGTCCCTGGCGATGATTAGATAGATAGTTAATTAAAAGGTATACATTCAGTAAAAGTACGTACTACATCGCCTGGAGATATTGAGACGGTGCGAATTGCATGCTTAGAAGACGAAGAAGGATAGTGGTGAGAGGGTCAATATTTCTCTCAGGTTTGACATAGAGCATAAAAGACTGAGATATAATCGACTCAATTTCTCGTGATTTCATATCATGCTTACTATGTAGATAGTCTTCCATACCTGGGAAGACCCAAACCTGCCTTCCGTATGCTAGAAGTATTTTCCGTCGACAAGCCACGCCGGGCTGCATCGTCAATCCAAATGTCCAAACGCCATCGCCATGCAAGAGTCCCAATATTAAATGCAAAACAGCAAGCTCGCATCATCCGAAAGTAACAGCTACGACCACCGCAACAACAACAGCCAACATACTCCCCTTCCTCTTCCCGACGCCACCGGTACTACTGCCGGCACCATCGGTCAAGGCCGCCGTACTGATATTCTTCCTCCCCGTCGCATCCGTAACGCCATTCGCCGCATCTACACTCGCAATTGCCGGACCCCTGTTGAAAAAGTCGACAAGCACAAAGGTTGGTGGCTTCCCATATACACCGGTACACTCCTCCACTGACTCTCCCAGGCTTCCGAAGCCTGTTTGCGCATTCGTGGTTCCCGCGTACGTCTCGTTGGGCGACTGGATGAACGACTGCGATTCATAGAGAAAGTGGTTCATGAGGAACATGCGGCCTGAGGAGAGGGCTGCAGATGCGGTGCCGAGGCTGGTGGGGCGGTCGGGATCGCAGGAGTAGTTGCTGGGGCTTGTGTTCTCGTAGTCATTCTCGAAGATGAAGGTAAACTCGTCCATCAAATATGGATAGTCAGAGGACGTCTGACTAAGGGAGGCAACGAACGTTATCAGGCGAGTGTTGTTGCCAATCAGAGTGTCTAACGTGGGCCATGTTTGTGGGAGAGTGGTGGTCGAAGGCGGAGTGTAAGCGTATTCGTCGATGCCTGCTGCACTGAATTGTGAACCAAGGTCGGCGGGAGAGGCGTTGTCAGAGTTTACAAGCAGGATTGTTACAACATCGTTGGTGTTGGCATCCATCCAGGTCTTGATTTCTGATAGCCAGCTTTCCAGGCTCCCGGCGTCTAGCAAGCTGCAGCTGCTGTGACAAAGATGCCACGCGTCCGCCCCACTATTCGAAGTCTTATGTACCTGTGCGGACAGCAACCGGACACCAGCATCGAGCTGTGTAGTTGTATCATAGTAATGATTTCCTGACGTCGAAAAAGATGTCTCCTCATTGCGAAGAAAAGGTGAATCGTGGGCACCGAGATGTGTGATGTTGTTGTACGCTCGACTGCATAATGACGGCGAGTTGTTGCAAGCGTTCTGTGCAGAGGCGGTCGAGTAGAGGAAGGGTAGTAAAGCCGAAGCTTGTAGCAGACTCCTTAGAAACATGGTGATGTATGTGTCTTCAGCGGTGAACGTCTTCAGTCCTTTCGTACTTCGTCCTCGTATCCGTCAAACGCGTGAGTCGTAAGTTTGTCCAACTAAAAAGTACGAACAATTAAAAATCCTGTCGTCAATATTCAAAGCTCACGAGCGAAACAGAAATATTCCGAAGCCACCAGGGCCGGGGTAACATCTTACTATTATACCATCAGCAGCGGACCTCGCTCGTCTCAGCCGCGCGCCCAAGCCTGGATGGTAATCATAGAAACAGCTGGGCAGTGTCACTCGTACGCGTGCGACTAGACTGCTGAGAGTGGAGAGTGGAGCCGCCATTACCATTCAGCAACGAATGCACAGCCTACAAAGCCGCGAAAGGGTTTCAGGCGTCGTCAGCCCGCCAGCCGAGCGCGCCGAGACGCCTCCGAAACAGGGTCGTCATGCCCTGTAAATAGCCGCAGGTTCGGATCTCAAGAAACCGTTGCTAGGAGCTCTGCGATTTGCCGCGCGAAAGAAAGAGTGTAGCGAGGTGGGTGTGGTTGGTAGGTGGTGGGATAGTGATGTCAACTTGTTGGACCCTGAGGCTGGTGTACTGTTTTTGGAGTGGCGGCTTGGCTTGTGCGGCGCCACCGCGTCGATCTCCAGCCCTACCATCATCCTGCTGTACGGAGAATTGCTGGTGGTCTTTGTTGACTTCCACAGAGCTCGCTAGGAGATCTTTGCGATATGCTTCCATACAAAAGTTATGAATCCTTTCTGAATGCCCTCGCGATCCTCGTACCTACCTTGATCTCTATTGCCATATGTAGCCCTGATCATCACTGACCAGCCACGTTCACCGCCTCGTCATTTTCAAGAGCCATAAGATGTTGAACCTCCTCTCCATCAACCTGCAACGCGCATAAGCAGTTCACACTACCCAAATCTCAGTTCCCCAATCGAGCACCCAATCGAGCACCCAATCGTCCAACATGGTGACACTCCGCGCCCCCTCCTCCCTCCCTGCGACCGAACCCTCACCCTCCATCCCTCCACCTGAGCTATCATGGCTCCTAGGCTCCTGGAACGTGACACACTCTACACTCCCAATGTGGAAGAAATCGCGCAACGTACAGATAAAATATACACCGGTAGCCGGTACCTCACCGCTGCAGATCGACGACATAGTCACCTACCAGAGTCTGAGCTCGACGCATATCAAGACTGTGCATGGAGTCGACAAGCCTTTTGAGGTACCCAACACCGCACCGGCATCTTCGAGCGGAGAGGCAGGTGATGCCCAAGTCTCGAGTATGGCATATCGCTGGCGTGGAAAGGGTTGGCTCGCCGTCGCATCGTCCAAGTGGGAGATACTCGGTCATGGTGACGAGCAGGGGACGGGTAATAGCTGGGTAGTCACATACTTTGCAAAGACACTGTTCACGCCTGCGGGTGTAGACTTCTACTCGAGAAAAGGCAATTTGACCCCTGAAACAGTGGAAAGCATTAAGGCGGGATTGGCTGGTCTAGGTGGAGATGTCGCGAAGCTGGCGGGCGAATTATTTGAGGTGAAGATGGATGGAGACAGGAAGGAGTGAGTCATGTGCTGAAACGATGTATGGTGGAAGAGAGGAAGACGAGAGGGAGAGCACGCTTGTTTTCTATCGCAGATACCCCGGGCGTAAGGCTTATGTTGGAGTCCCATTATTTCATCTGCGCTAATGTATCGACACATCTTGATGAGCTCAGCGAAGCATAGATGTTGCACCACGTGAAATGCCACCCAACACTCGCTATCCGTCAGAAATCCCGATCATATAGCTGACCCTGATAGACCTCTTCGCCAGCAACATCCAGGTTCCACAGTGCTCACCCTAGTCAAGCAGATTGAAATCCGCCTTGCCTTTTGTTTTCCCCTTGGATGAAGCCGCGTTCGCATACGAGATGGCTGCCATGTAATGACGACCTTGCGGAGGAGGAGCATCAGTAGCTACGTCAAGATCGAGAAGCAAGGCGGCGTGCATAGACCCAGCGACCTTCTCCGGAGATACTTCAATGAGTGTCGTAGAAGTCGGAGAAGGTCCAACAGGAGGTGGGGTGGCATTGCGAATGGTCTGAGCGAACTGCGCCTCTAACTCCCTCCTCTTCTGCAACACTTCAGCATCATCAGCCTGGGCACCTCCATTCGCATAAGCCTCCCACTGCTCTGTGGTACTATCGGATCCTTGTAGGATCATTGATGGTTGCATGAGGTTTGAAGAGACCTGAAAACTAGTGTCGAGCATAAGATTTCGCGTCGCAGAAGGATGTCTTGGAAACGATGTTGTTCCGTTAGGAACAGGCTTCAACATGGACTTCGTCCCGTTGTTGCGACGATCGCAAACCTGGCATTTGCATGGATCGCAACACATTGCTGGTGTCACAGTCAGCAGTGCCATTCGACGTTGTCGTATGTTTCGGGAGGGCACAGATGCTAAAGCAAGGATTACGTACCAATACATGGATGTCCGCAGGATTCTAAACGCTTGCTACACTTCTGGGTGCAATTGACTCTGTCATGATCGAATCTTGAACTCTGTCAGTTGTTGCAATGCAATTACAGTGAGCTAGGGGACTTACGGATGGCATCTATATGGGCAACGATGCCCGCAAGGAAGACTACCGTCACACTTCATATCGCAACCACCATGAATGCAGTCCCAATCATCCGGTTCCTCGATCCATATCTTGCGTGCGTGATTACTGCATTCGAGGGGGAACTGGTAGCCAAGACGTCGCTTCTGACCGGTCTTGACTTTGACCTTTTTGTCACCATGCATTATGTCGACAACCGCACCCCACGTACCACTTTCACATGCTAGAAGTTCTGCATTCCCAAAGATATAGAAGCCACGCTTTGCTCGCGAGAGAGCAACACACGCTCTGTTGTCGGAACTCAAAAATCCAATGGCGTGGTTTCGGTTTGAGCGAACTAAAGAAAGCAACACGATGCTATTCTCTTCACCTTGGTAGGAATCTACGGTCACGACCTTGATTCCAGGGTATGCTCGTAGATTAGGATGATCTCGGAGTCTCTTGAGGATGGTCTTCCGTTGACCATTGTAAAATGTCAGCACGGTAATATTTACCGGGTCGACGCCATTGAGCACTAGGTAATCGAAGAAGCCAACGATCATGTCAGCCTCTCGAAGATTGATAGATGACATGTTAGCATCGCGGGACTCAGACCACTCATGACAGAAGAAGAACGTGTTGTTTCCCCCCATACCCTCAACCGGCGGGCGGTTGCTCGGGTCTTTCACGCTGATATGATCCTTCAGAGTATCGTCGTAGATGGGGTATAGTAGTCTTCGTATCTCGGGTATCATTCGTCGCTGTCGGGTTAACGTATCGAATTCCACTTCATTCCAGACGAGTCGCTCGAACAATGACAGGTTGAGATAATATGGTTCGTCTTCAAAAGCTCGCACCTGGGTATGGGGACGCAATTGTTGATGATCACCGACCTTATCACGAATTGTACAGTCAGTGTGTATCCTGAAGGTAATTTTCCATATGGGTATCACTCACAAGAATCAAGTGTTCGAGACTTGGGAAGCAAGCTGCAGTGACAGGAGCTTCCAGCGTCTCAGCAGCCTCCTCCACAAGGCAAATTCTTGGTCGAAGGGCTGACAGTAGAGCGCGGTACTTCGACAGACCAGTTGTGGTACATCCAATGATACGTGCGTCGCGTAGGATGCGTACATCTTCTTCCCAGAGGCCGACCTTACGTTGCAGCACAGTTTCATTGTACTCTTTCGCAATCTTGCGGACTTCTGTCACGATCAACTTCTTCGCCTCGCGCATGAAGTAGTTGTAGATGGCGCCGCGATCGGCGACCCGGATCATAGTTAAATCATCTGTCCTCTGCAAAAGATCTTTGATCTCAGCGGTGGTCAACAGCGAACCTCCTTTGCCAGTATAGTTGTCACTCAGTAATGTGACAGGCCCGCGAAGAGCCTCCTTGTCGTCGTCATCTTGTGCGACAGCCTCTGCCTCGAGCTCTTTCAGCTGTTCAACTTCGAAATCTTCCTCTTCATATCCCCACTCATAGTCGTCGGGGAGGATCGGTCTAGTACACGGCGCAAGGCACTTACCGAGCCATTGTTCCATCAATATACCTGGGCTACCCGTGGGTGAGATACCCATGGCGTATTGTGATTCCATCTCCAGTGACTCTGCTTGCTCCTCGGTCAGAAGCTTGAGGCTCAAAAGTATCTTGTGGTCTAGCGGCGGCTTAGTTGCTTCCAAAGGTGCAAGAAGGATTTGGCATTTAGTAGTCAGCTTCCTCATCGCGATAGTGGCCTGCACTTTCTGACTTCCTGGCTGCTTCTGTTGAGGTGTATCTGACCTCACTTCCCAAAGCGTCCTCTTCTTTATTTCCTTGTCCTTACTCCTCCCTCCTAATCGGATATAATTAGGCTCGAAATGTGATGTGTGTCGAAGCAGTTGATCGACGGCGTGATTGGTCTGCGCCGTCACAATGATTGGTGAATCGTCTTTGCGCAGGTTATCCCGAGTGATCTGCATACCGACAACAGAAACGAAAGTCTTTCCGGTGCCAGGAGGGCCTTGAATGATAGCCAACTCGCTTGTGAGCATACGTTTGAGCGCCTTGCTTTGCGATTTGTCTAGCGAGTGGGACGAAGCAGAGGGCCATTCTTCCAGGACGTTGACGTTCTTGAAGTTTGCACTCTCCTCCATACTCACAAGAGAACTCAAATCCACATAAGGATTGTGTTTTATGTATGCAGGAGGTTCCACATTCTTCTGAGCATAGACGAGATATTTGGACATGGGGAATGGCTCTCGCATTAGATGCTGAAGTGCCAGGAGTGTGTGTCTACTCGCCTCGAAGAAGCTGGCTCGGCATTCTAACATGATCCACTTGCGCATTGGGTCAATCTCCTGATCTTCGGGACGCGCAAAGAAGAGATCGATTTCAGGCGGTGTTTGTTCTAGCGCAGAGAGAGGTCGTGCGGCTACTGTGGCGAGGACACATTGGGTTTGAAACGCATCGTCCGTAGGCGATAGTGCTACAAGCGTGCCGGTGATGAGTCTTTTGGACTGCTCCCATCTAACGCCGATTAGCAAATACCAATCAGCATGGTTCAGCTGCACGACTGCTTACCTGATACGCTTCTTGACACGAGCAAGAGAGAAAGCAACACGTGTTGCTAGTCCTCGAGGTGAGAAGACAAGAGAAGTAATGTACACCGGATCATAAATGCCGATGCTCTGGTTGTTGTATTCTGCTTCGTCTTTGAATGGATCGGCGCGAACCTCGTCGATGGCCTCCCGAAGCGGCCGAATGGCGTCCTCGCGCAGAAGCTCATACTTCGTGCGTAAGTAGTCTTCGTTATTCTCATATGCCCCTTCAACCATGTGCGGTCGAATGCTCTCGTCCATTTCAATGAGGGTCTTAGTCTCGGTACTGCTGAAGCCGGGGTTCTCTCGCAGGACCTCTGAGGAGTTCGGTATTTCGGGTTGATCCAGCCATGCGCCGCCTGTGACCGATTTCTTTGACAATTCATAGTACTCACGGATGTCATTGTTTACGCGTGATGACCCAGATGAAGGAACATTGTCGTCGGGTATCAAACTGTTGTTGAAGAAAGAAGCGCCACTGAATCGCTCCGAGAGGTGGGCATTGACCTCACCGTCTGTGATATGGTGAGCGAGGCTCATATAGATGATTGCGAGATTAGAAGACGTAAGTCAGAACTCGTATGATGACGAGACGATGAATGTGGGGAATAGCCAGCTAGGAGCAAGAAAAGGGAGTATCTCTCTCGCCCTGAACGCGAGACTTAAGTACTTACCATTCAGCTCTGCACTGGCCAAGCTTGCGAAAGGGTTGCTCAGCGATACGTTCTGTCTTTTACTGCTGCTGCGGCGTCCGCGTCGATTTGCTTTGTCTCTCACCATATTTTGTGTGACAAGTGTTTGCGTGATTGGAATTTGTTGCGAGAAACGAGGGAAATATAAATGAAATTGATGTATGTTATTATGCGTGGTATAAGCTCGTGGTGAAGCGCAAACAAGCAGTGATGTAACCACCAAATACGGAAGGCGCGCCCCAGGGATCAACAAACAGAGCAGGTGGACACGTGAAGCACGACAATGGCTAATCGTCGTATGGAGAGACCAATGTTAGATTATCATGAGATAATTTACGTCATTTAATG
The DNA here is from genome assembly GCA_033682645.1 of Phoma sp. ATCC 74077. Classification (NCBI taxonomy): domain Eukaryota; kingdom Fungi; phylum Ascomycota; class Dothideomycetes; order Pleosporales; family Didymellaceae; genus Phoma; species Phoma sp. ATCC 74077. Next base: position 208,153 of record JAWDJC010000005.1, on the reverse strand, counting down.
GGGAACTGATGGACCAGCAAACTACTACTCTATCGATATTACAGCTGAATTGATCTAGTCGTTCACTCTCGATAGACGGGGAAACAAAAGACCATGAGAGTGGGAAGGGGAAGAAAAAAGGTCTTACGATACAGTTTCGTGCAAAGTTGAAGAAATGGCTTCTAGATTTAAGGAAGAACAAGTGTTCCTCGAACTGCTCGTGACATTAGACAGCCTTTGGCTCTAGCATGCGAGCTGATAGGGCGCAACGGCGCCATGCAGGACCGAGTCAATGGCTCTTGTTTGTCATGTGGACGTTTGCTTGTCATGTGGACGTTTGCCTATGTGTAAAGGTTGACCGCGATGATTGATCGCAACGATTTACATTGGAAGGAAACCGGTTGTACGATGGCCGATTTTGAGGGGTCTGAGACATGTTTTGCTACTGCTGCTAGCGAGGAACAACATCTGAGAATTGAGTATCCATATGAGGTCCGTGGGAACCAGGCTGGATCTGCGGTGAAGGAAGCGAGAGAGTTGCACTTGAGGTATTCGCTGAAATGAAGTTAATTGATCAGTCATCGACATTCGAAGCAGGGCATTGGCTGTCCATACACCAATACCAGCAATGATTCGTCGCCAAACACCGTAATTGTAATAAAGGTATGGATTTTGGCCAACATGGCCAGGAGTCAAGCTGTTTAAAACATAAGACTGTGATGTTGATAATAATGCATGGAAGGAAGCCAATAGTATCAGAATGATACGAGCTCCTTCGTAAACCTTCTCGATCGTTCTCGGTGGGATCTTGATACCTACAGCTTTCAGAAGTTAAAAGCAGCGATATTCCTGGATTTGAGGATTATAGAACAATCCCTAACACAAGCCTGATGTTTGTCAAATTGCTGCTAGGTTGGCATTTCTCCACGAGTAACCGGCAAAATGGCAATCTTTTCCCAAAGCAGCAGCCCTCCCGCCTCCGACTTCAAATCTCGGTACAATCTCCGAGTCGACAATTCGATGAAGGTCTGCTCGGAAAGTATATTGAACCGACATCCCGGCGTAGCTACATCAAACCTGGATAGTACCGGTCGTGAATGCACCGTAATGGCGGATCGCTACCAGGCTCAGAGGACCCCGGGTTCCATATTGCGGTGCCCAGAGAGCTTCATATAGCGGAGATGGATCCCCAGCGCATTCTCTGTCCAATCTTTTGTGCGCTCGTCAGGATTTCAAGATGCTACGATCTTGTCTACTGCTCGCTACAGCCATTGCCAGCACCTTTGTGCAGGCAGAATACTCACCTGAGTCAGCAGTAGACCATGACTTCCGCTACAGCCTTCGTAAACGCGTTGAGAATAGCACATCATTCAATGGCCCGTACAGCACTCGCGGACGGGACATTGTCGATAGCCGTGGCGAGAAGGTGACATGGGCTGGTGTCAATTGGCCCATGAGCGGTACGTCATTGCAATGCTCTTTGTATCTGTCAGAACAGAAGCTGATCAAGTAGTGAAGGCGAGACTATGATACCGGAAGGTCTTGAATGGGCATCGGCTGAAGAAATCCTGGATGATATCGCAAGTGTTGGCTTCAATTACATCCGTATGGGATATGCGATTGAGATGATCGATCAAGTGTACGACAGGAATGGATCCGATGTTCCCCTCGAGGTGGCCCTAATTAACGCCTTGGGATACGTGAATGGCACAAAAATCACGAACGAGATTGTTGCAAAGAACCCTGGCTGGACAAGCCAGACCACTCGTTTCGACATTTGGACGGATATTACCCGTATTGCTGCCACGAAAGGCATCTTTATTAGCCCGGACGTGCACGTCGGAAAAGCAAAATGGTGCTGTTCACACATTGATGGCAACGCATGGTTTGACGACATTCTTTTTCCAGCCGACAATTGGCGGCGGGGCCTCGCATACGTAGCCAACTGGGCCAAAAGTCATCCAAATATTGTAAGCATGTCTCTTCGCAACGAACTGCGCGAGTCCTGGAACGACACTACGCTCTACTACAACTGGAACACGCTCGTTGGCAACATGACGCAGGGGGCCGACGCCATTCATGAAGCCAATCCCGATATTTTGATCCTGTGGTCTGGAATGCAATATGGACAAGATCTGTCGGCGCTGATCAGTGGGAAGAACTATCTTACCGCACCCTGCTATAAATGCACTGCTATCCGTGACGCAAATCGTCGGGAGCCGAAGGTTTTCAACGTCTCCGATCACGCATGGGCGGACAAGCTTGTCTGGGAGATCCATTTGTACAGCATGAGCGAGGACATCGACACTGGCACATGTCCTATTATCCAAGCCAATCTTTACAGGAATGGCTTCAACGCACTCGGAATCGATGCACCGCCAGCATGCAACATCACCAAAGACTGTCCGAAAGCTGTGCGTGAGACTCCTGTTATCTTTTCCGAGTTTGGCAGCGCTCAGGACGCGACGCTGTTTAACAATACGCTGCAGAATTGTTTGCGAGAATTCACTATCGACAACAACGTCAGCTGGATGATGTGGTCTGTTGCCGGTTCTTACAGGATTAGGTCGGGCGTGCAGGACTTCCACGACACATGGGCTTTGACGAATCCGAAGTGGGATGGGTGGGCCTATGAACGAGGAATTGAGGAATTTTGGAAGCCATGGGTGCAGGCCATGAATGCGACAAAGATTGTATAGGAGTTAAAGTCGACGGACTACAGTAATTGATGAGATGGAGTGACTAAGCTGCTCCTAGCCATCGTAGAATGGTTTATGAGAGCAGCGCAGCATCATCCATTATCGAAAAGCGCGACTTATTAAGTGCCATGCAATATAACTCCGCTGCCATCGAGTTAGCATAACTCTGCTGTCCATGTTTGTAAAGCATTGGCTCTATGTTGAAGATAGGTGAAATGCATGCCTGCGAGTGGACGAGATTTGGTGTTCGCCCTAGCCTGTGGTTCGCGGGAGGGATGACGCGCAGCCGAGCCTCATCCATAGTGGTCAATCCTAACGCGACCTCGTTGCAAGCGCTTCTTTCTTGTGAAGATGAAGAACGCCCCACTGTAGCTCCTCTGACTTTATCTCTTATGAGCTTTTAAGATCTGAGGCCGCAGCATGAATGAGGAGGACGAATACGAGAATGGCGCCAGTGAGTAACCCCACTACACTTGTGGGCAGCTGTCAAGTTAACCATGTTTAACAGGCTCCGCTGAGGAGGAAGATGAGGCAGAGGAAGCCGACGCTATGGACGTAGACGAGGAGGAGGAGGGCGATGATGCTGACGAAGGCGATAATGAGGATGACGATGCGGAAGGCGATAACGACGACGAGGACCAGGATCAAGATCAGGACGAACCAGAGAGTCCCTCGCAACGGCCCCGAAATAGTCTCCCCAACGGCGGAACGCCTGGTCCTTCAGATGCCAACCCTGCCGTTACTCTCACATCCCCGAGTCCTCGAGCGGCAGCGTCCAGTGTCTTGGGCAACTTGCCATTCCGTCCGAGCGTGCGACAAGAGGCTCTGAATGCGCCCGTCTACGACATCATACCCACGATAGCCGCTCCGCACAGCACGTCCATCAATGCCATCACATCAACGCCGGACATGAGATGGGTGTTTAGTGGAGGCGCAGACGGATATATAAGAAAGTTCAACTGGGTAGACACTGCCAATGGGAAGCTTGCTCTCACGGTGGCTCAAAGACACCCTTTTGTCGATTCGGTCACTAAGGCTGGAGTGCTTCTCTCTTACTGGGAGAACGAAGACAGCTCGGGTGGAGCAGAGATTTTGTCTCCCGTCTACTCGCTCGCGGTTCACCATCAGGCGCTATGGCTACTGTCAGGCCTGGACTCTGGAGGAATCAACCTACAGTCGGTGCGCCACGAAGAAGGAAAGCGGATACATACCTTGCGAAATCACACCTCGGCTGTCTCTGTCCTGACGCTATCCCAGGACGAGACGTCAGTACTCAGTGGTAGCTGGGACAAGACGATCAATGACTGGGATCTCAATACTGGTCAAGTGAAGAGAAAATTTGAAACCAGCGGTGGCCAGATATCCGCTATCGAGCAACGGCCACTATCTACCCTACCCATCCCCCAGGATACAGAAATCCTACCCTTATCGAACGGGACCTTCTCTTCCAACAACGCATCTCAACCACGGGCTAATGGTAGTCTGGCGAACGGTGTCGACTCATCTATACGGCCTACGCAGGTGAAAGAAGAGGGAAATGAGGATGCCCCTGGCTCACCAGATGACTCGTTGTTTGGCGACAAAGACTCTCTGTTTGGTGATGCACAAGAAAATAATCCATCGTCGGCTCTTCCTTCGTTCGGAGACGACGATGACGAGTTTTCGAGGGCAATCGCGAATGGGATCCAGCAAGCCAACGAAGACGCTAACGCCGATCTTGATATGATGGACATGGGCGGTCCTGTGCAGGCTCCACAAGAGCAAGCAGGTGAAACCCTAAAAGAAGCTCCTGCTGCCGCTCAGACACAATCTTCAGTCAACGGGGTCACGGACTCTCAATCAAGCGGCACTGCCAATGGCTTGCCGCATGCAGAGGAAGCTGGCCCTGTTGCAAACAGCTCGGTAGCACAAACTGAACAACCTGCCTCTTCTGAAACAACATTTGTCGATGCTTCCCATGATGGTACATTACGGATCTGGGATCGTCGACAACCAAACCCAGTCGCGCGCATTACGCCGCCGCGTAATACACCGCCTTGGTGTATGAATGCTTGCTGGTCGCCGGATGGGAACTTCATATATGCCGGTAGAAGAAATGGCACAGTGGACGAGTACAGCTTGCACAAAGGTCTTAGGGAACCAAGAAGAACTTTTAGATTTCCGAGCGTTAGTGGAGCGGTGAGCGCCGTACGGGCAATGCCAAACGGCAAGCATCTTATATGGTAACTCTTTCCCACCTTCTCAAGGTAACAAAGCACTAATCTTGTTCAGCGCGTCTTATGATATTCTCCGGCTTTACGATCTGACTCAACAAGAACCAGGCGCTAAGGGCGGCGCAGCTGTGCCATTCCTGATCGTACCAGGTCACCGTACTGGCGTCATCTCACAGTTGTACCTGGATCCTGCCTGCAATTTCATGATATCCACAGGCGGGAATAGAGGCTGGGAAGGAGCGTCGACGGAGGTGTTACTTGGTTATGAGATCGGTATCGGATCATGATGCTCTACTACTATACCCTGGATTGCGGCGTTGGTGGGCATTGTTGGTTTATAATGGAGTTCTGGCTCTCAAACCCATAGCCTTTGCATTAGGTCTAACCGTTGATCCTTCACATATCTTCATGAATTATTAAAATTGGGAGGACCTAATTATTGTTATGTCTTGCACGGGAGTCTCTAGAAATGCAATGATTGGCTGCAGCAACACGCGCTGGGATGACGTTGACGCGACAGCTCACGATAGCTTACTATGAATCTTGATTTATGCTTCACGCATGCAACGCCCTCAACCAGTCTGACTACCAGCGCACCAATATGCCTCGCCTAGATGAACATACAGAAGAGATTCTGCGAGACGCCGAGCAGGGTGTGCGCCACAAGACAACAAGCGCATGGGACAGCTTCAGCAACTTCGCGCTGCGCGACAACGTGCTCGAAGTCGCTGTGGGCCTAATGTTAGCAAACCTCTCGCCGGACCATGAAAGCATGGACAATACCTTTTCAGCATACTGACTCCATCCAGCCTCGCAGCCGCCTTCACAGCCTGCGCCAACTCCCTCGTCAGCGATATCATCCTCCCGATAATCTCCCTTCTCCCTTTCCTCTCGCGCAACCTCGACGAGAAATTCGCGATCCTTAAACACGGCCCTAATTACAACGGCACCATATCCAACGGCTACAACACCATCGAGCAAGCCCTGTCCGATGGCGCGGTAGTCTTTGCGTACGGCAGCTTTCTAGACAAGATTGTGCGGTTCATTGCTATTGCGTTGGCGTTGTGGTTTATTGCGTTGGGGTACAGTCGGGGGAGTGGGGACAATATTGTGAAGAAGCAGGTTAAGTGTAAGTTTTGTAGGAAGTATATTAGTGAGAAAGCGAAGAGGTGCGTTAACTGTACGAGTTGGTTGGACGGGAGGGACGAGAGGGGGTGAGGAGGGTATGATGGAGTGGCCGGCTTGTGGGCGATATTGGGGATACCCTTAATTGCATGGCATACACGTTAGGCGTTCAAGTTTGTTCGAAGTATTGATGGGAGTTACAAAACATGCATTTGCATTATGCCTCTGAACTAGCACTTCACTTGACCTGACCCGCAACTAGGATATCGATATTCTCTTCGACGCCCAGTTCGATGCGCTGTTTGACTAGCACGAAGTATGCCTGCGTGACTTCATATTCTGGAAGTACCACAAGGGCGGCCAACAATGTGGAATTTTGGATTAAGGAATTGCACGATTGGACTTCGAGACCAGGGAACACGGAGCATAAGTTTACCGACATGAATGTTTCAGCAGCAAGTTAATATATGAAAGCTGGTATCCATAATTTAGCGCAAATGCCGGAAAGAAACCGGTAGGCTTTGGTGGGGAAGTTTTCACATGGGTTGGGTATCTCCATGCAATGGCTCGGAGTAAACGTCATCCTACCATTTCCGGGCAATCCGCCGAAACAAGAAGTCTGACGAGAGCTCAACTCACAGGGCTTGGTGTTGGCCAGGGACGGCTTTGAAGACAGTCGGTGAATTGCCGGTAGTGCCGATGTGAACAAAGGGCAAGTCGAGGAAGAATGTGGTACAGGAACGGGTCGTCTCGCACTTCCCGCGACACGTTCTTAGGCACGAGGCAGGATCCGCAAAGCCGCCCATACTCAGTCAGCAAGCGGGAGAGCTACACCAAGGCAGATCCCCCAGGTGAATTAGACTTTCTGGGAAACCCTCGTAGCGTCGGGTGGCTGGTCGCTATTGCTGTGCCTGACAGCCCAGTGCCTAATGGAGCCTTGCCCTCAAGCTACTAACCTGCACGTTACTTAGGCTTCGAGACAATACATGACCCGTTTGGGTGCGCTTCTCGTATTGACACTGTGGAGCGGTCCTCTGCGACAGCTGACACACATGACAAGAATGGCAGACTGGAACACAGAGAGCCGCGACGGCCCTTGGTCAGCCAGGCAAGGCTCTTGACTGACCGGTGATCGGGGAGGACGGCGATGCAGTTGCTGCTGCGAGGTGGGAATGGAGGTGCGGCAGCTGGGCAGAAATTGGGCGAATGGGTGCGTGTGATGATGCTGGCGTGTGTGTATGCTAAGCGTCCAGCCTACGTCATGGTTGAAGCCGCGAATGCGAAGCCAACCAGTTTGACCCCACTAACACACACCAGGGAGTCAACCAGGGCCGTTCTGGTCTGATAACGTCAGGCCACGGCTGCAGTCTGTTCTTCTTCAACCTTGTTTATCCTTTTCCTCTCCTATTTCCTGCTCGTGCTCATAACCCGCTGCATCCGCTACCCCTCCACCGCAGCAGATCATCACAGCTCGACTCCCCGCCATCGCTCAAGCCTCTCCTGTCGCTTACCGGGCAACCATGTCGCGACGCTACCCGACTGCAGAGCTCTACGAGGAACGTGAGCGCGACTTCTATCGCAACGGCAACCGCAGTGACCGCAACTACGAGGAGCTGGATGGCGAGCTTCGTCGAGGTGCCGATCCTCGTCGCAGCGCTCCCGACTTCTTCCATGATGACTACAACCGCTCAGCAGCCGGCCCACTTGTCGTTCGATCTCGTGAGGACGAGTTCGCCAGAGGACCCCGCAGTGCCCGCACATTCGACGACGACACACGCTCGCTACGCAGCGCCCGGCCGCCCCCTCCCTCCAGCGTGAGAGAGGTGGGCCCTGAGCGCCGTCGTCCGCGCGAGGTCGATACAGATGAGACCGACATCTCAATCAGGCGCCGCGAGCAATCCAGACCAAGACAGCCTGAATTTCGAGAAGTCGAGCGAGAGGATATAGTGTTCCGCCGCGGTGACGGCCCCCCAGCTCCTCGCCCTCGCGGCGTAGATACAGAGCGAGACGATGTACGCTTCCGAGGCCGCACAGGAGGCGATGGCGTAGATTTTCGTGCCTCTCATAGTGAGGTCAACCGCAACGGCCGGGACGTTTCGGCGGAGAGGGGATCAATCCGCTTCCAAGAACGAGATGGTAACTTCGAACTGCGCGCAAATCGTCGAGAATTCAGTCGCGATGGCAGGGACACTAGCAGAGAAAGGAGCTCCTTGACGATTAGAGGCCGGGAAAGAAGCCTTCCACCCCCATCTCGCTCACGAGGCGACCTCGTTGCACGCGAGCGTGAGGAGTTCGTCATCCGCCGCCCTCGGGACGACTCACCACCACCAAACCCTCGTGAAGTGATCAGGGATGAGATCATTATTAGGCGTAAGGAAGAACGGGCACCTTCACCATCTCCCTCTCCACCTCCACCACCGCCGCCTCCAGCACCAGAGCCGGAGATTCGTCCTCCTATCATCCAGGAGATTATCACGCATCACCGACATATCGACCATGGTAAGCAATAAAAACCACAAGCATTTGAAGTTCGATATTAATGACTCTGTAGGTGTTATAAGGGTCCGTACGCCATCACCACCTCCACCACCAGCGCCACCGTCTCCTCCTCGTAATGAGACTCTGGAGATTGAGATCAATCGAAGGGAGTAAGTAAATCATTGACTTCCGGTGTATTTAGCTAACGAGCGTTCAGGAGCCGTAGTCGAGGACGAGGAAGGGATTTTGATGAGCTTGACATTGATATCAACCTCAACCGGGACAGGGGTGGCGAGCTTGAGGTACGTCAACGCGAGCGATCGTTCAGTCCACCAAGGCGGAGTCAGACTGCGCCTGTGCACGACTCCGAATTTGATTATGAAGCCGAATACTACAATCGCAAAGCGCTTGAGCGTGGGTACCCTGGCGAAGCGTGGAACGGAGCAACCAAAGATTGGACTATTGTCGACGTTCCCCCAGGTACCAACCGCGTGCGTATGGATGGTATTGGCGGCGGAGCACAAGAGATCACCTGGCAGCGTTATAATGGCGTTCGGCGATCGAAATTTATCAGCGGTGACGATGAACGCGCCACTGACTTCAGTAACCAGGTTAAGCAGAAGAAGAAAGATATGTGGACCGAGATCACTAAGGATCTCGTCATCAGGGAAGCCATCGACTCTATGGGCTATGCCTGCGAGGAGACCGATGACTTCTTCTACGTCATGGAGTATCTACGATACGTAAGTCCTCTGCATGCGCATGAACTGCGGAGCATACTAATCCGTTAACAGGAGGACGTTCTGCACCTTGTTGAGATTTCGGATGACATTCGCCGCAAGCGCAAGAGCCGCATTCGTGAGATTGAGATCGAGCGCAAGTCGATCCACGATTCACGACCCCCACCAAGCTACGATGATCGCTTCTACGAGCACGAAGTCTCCTTTGACAGCCGTCGCAGCCGATATCGTTAGACTTGCGACATTAAATGGTCACCCTCGAGAGGTTTCCCAGGTACTCTAGTTTAAAAAGCTTCGAGGGCTCTCGCAGCCGATCTCACGTCGACTTGATATCGGGCATGGGCGGATTCACTTGTCTCGGCGAGTGGACGATACACTTCGACCAGCGCTCAGCGAATGTCTCTAAACTTCAGACCCCCGACCACGTCCTGTCTCCCAGTGCGTTTGTTGGCAAAGTTTCAACATGATACCAGATGACAATCGCTATGACCTGATTGTTTGCGACGATGACACGGCCGACTTTTAGCGCTGCATGGCCTTATGAATTAATGACTATGACTAGCATATCCGGAGCGAGGAAGAGGTGGCTTGCACTTTCTGTTTCTCTTTGTCTTTTCTGCACACTCTGGTAGTTCTCGGGTTCTCAATAGCAACGGACTTACGGACCGCGTGATGGGGCCTACCTGAGGACTTGCGATGGGAGGGCCACGGTTCTCTTTCCTCTGGATGCATTTCTTTTGCGTAGATTCGTTAATTGGACATGAATATGAATAGTAACACTCAATAATTGTTCGTTGCCGATTTGGAAATAGCAGTGCATGCAGCCTCCCAAAGCAGCCAGCAGCCAGCAAAAGCAAAGCAAGGGCTCCCAAATCAGACCACAAGCCCAGCGAATTGCGGCTACCCCGCCCTTTTGTCCCCCACCAAGACTCTGAGAGGTTTCCCCCATCTCCGCAGTCTCCCTACAAACCCGACGAGGCTTACTGCTGCATCTGCCCACCCTTATTCACCCTCTGCGCCTACTAGCTAAAAATACCCAGCACACATTCCAGTACCCCACTGATCCCCATCAAAAGCGCTAAGAATCTGCCTTGGCACACATCCCAAGCTAAGCGACGCCGTGGTTGGCGCCTCGAACGCACACATTTGAAACCCCTGACCGACGATTAAGCGCTGACCTTTCTTGGATTTCGGATTGGACATGCGTGCTTATTGGTAGAAATGGAGGAACATGGTAGTCGCTGCGGTAAGACAATGCAAGGACGAAACGGTCTTCTGCCACAAGCGCTGGGCAGGCGGGTTCCCTGCGGCGACTGGATCGCTGGATCGGGGGTTTGTTTCATGCTGAAGGGAGGGTTCGGTGCGTTGGCTGTGAAGCGATGCGGTGGTGTGCAGTAGGTATAAGGTGTGGAAGCGCCGCTGGACGCGGCTGGTAAGCTGGTTGTACTACTGTCGTTGTTCGTTGACGTGTTGCTGTTGCTGTTGCTTTGTGTTGTTGCTCTTACCTTCTTTCGATATTTACTGAAGGTTGCTTGCACGCGCTGAAGTCGTCATGGTGGGTTTAAGCCGGTGCTTTGGCTCGCTGGTCGCGCTGGTTACTTGTAAGTGCTCACTATAGCAGCGGTCTTCACATATGAGAAAGTGTCCTTCTCACATTTGTCTATAGTCTTTCCAGCGCTCATCTCGGCACAAAATACTACCACTACGGCGGCATCAACGTTCTTTCTCTCCGAAACAGAAACGCAATTCTCAGTCAACATTGCAAATGACTCAAGTGATGTCTTCATCTACTTTACAAGCCCAGCGTATTCGTGGGTGGGCGTCGGATTTGGAGACAGGATGGAAAATAGTTTGATGTTCATCATGTATCCTAACAAGGACGGTGACAGTACGTATAAATCTCAACATCACCCTCCTAGAAAGTCGATATATGAGGACATATTCTAACACTCCTCAGATATGACTATAAGCCCACGTCTAGGCTCAAAGCACACTGAACCAACCTTCTCACCCGACATCGCCATCGATATCCTCCCTGGCACTCAGATCAACGACTCCATGCTCATCCTCCAAGCCCGATGCCGCAACTGCCGCGTCTGGCCTAAAGGCTTCCTCGACCCCAAAGCTGCGGCGCATCCTATGATCTACGCGTTCGGCCATGGAAGCAGACTCTACTCTGACTCACCTTCCGCTGGCCTCAAGCGGCACATTCGTTATGGCCACTTTACTATGGACATGTTGGCCGCGACAGGCAAAGGCGGAGTACCGAGCAAGAGTAGCGCTATGAGTGGCGTGACCATGGTGGGAAAGATGGTGAGGGATCACGATCGAGCGAATCTTGCGCATGCGATTGTGGGGTGTCTGGCGCTATTTGTGATATGGCCGATGAACGTCATCTTCGCCAGTTTCTTCAAGAACATTAAGATCCATATTGGCGTCTCGGCTCTAGTCATGGCACTCTTGGTTGTCGCATATGCGCTAGGAGGTGTAGTGAGTGCGCAATTCAACCGCGTAAGTTCCATCCTCACATCGTCCGAAACTATAGGAGAGAAATGAGGGCGTACTAACAAGATGAACAGTCCAAATCCTTTACCTCTGCCCACCAAATCCTCGCCTTCATCTCCCTCCTCCCCATCATCCTCCTAGCCATCCTTCCCCTCCCCTCCCTCTCAACCCTCCACGCCAAAATCCCACGCCTCCACACCCCCATCTCATCATTCACATTCCTCCTCCTCGTCCTAACTGGTGGCTTGGGCCTACATCTCTCGTCTCAAGCGCGCCCCGTAATCCTCGGCTACACCGCCGTGGCACTAATGGTCTTCGTCTTCAACACCACCCTCCAATCCTGCATCCGACGCCGCGGCTCCGCGTACGCACGATCCATGAATCGCCGCAGACCAGGTGGTGCAGAAGACGACGATGAAGACAGGGATATGATGCTAGGCAAGATGGAGGAGAGCAGGAGTAATAGTTCTGCGAGTTTGGGTGGTGCAGCGCCGCCTGCGTATGGTGCGCAGCCGTGGGGTGGGCAGAGTAGGGAGTTTGGCGCTGATGGGCAGCAACAGCAGGGTCAGCAGAGGAGTTCTCCAACGAGGACGAATGGGTTTTATGGCGGTGGCACTATGCCGGGCCCGCAGTACTTGCTTAATATGCATCCTGGGGTGCCGGTGCAGGTTAGTAGAATGTAAGAGGCTTGAGAGAGGTGGAAAGATGTGTGTGACTGGCTGGCACTGGCGTTGGGATCTTCTTCGAGATGTAATTTCTGGGTTGCTTCTTTTGGCGTTGGGGTTACGAGATACCAGGTCTTGCTGCATGCGTTGCATCTTTTTCGGCGTTTTCTTTGTGTAGTATTGTGATTGATTGAGTACCACAGGGACAGAAGAATCCACATATCATGAGATTGTTTCATTGTGCCGGTCTTCTTCAGTACTGTTACATGTCCAATTTGAAACCTCCAACTTTCCTGTAGCACTTCTCAACTCCTCTTTGATAGTCCTCATAATTTTACGTTTGTCATATGGTGTTGATGCCACCACTACCACCCATGTCTAGTTTGGCAGGTCTCAGGATACCTAACCAGGGTTCTCAGTATCGCTACCACTAACGCGGACTGTGATCGGTTTCGCAAGATGGTTGTATATGGGAAGGGGGCAAGGTGGGGAGCCGGCGGATGTCAATCTTCATGGTCGATAGCCTTATGACTTCAGATAGTCGTAATAACACGGTAGGAGCCATGGCTAAGCCATCGGATGTACGCTGATACCCTTGTGCATCAAAGCGTATGGTTCTCCACCTCGCAAGATCAGTCTCGAGGAAGTCGCAACCGACACTAAACCCCTCAAACATGTTGCACAATGGTAAATTGTGTTGTGGCGGAATCTCTCAAATAGCCATGGGGTTGTCTTCGCGTTAGCTCCACACCACGCAGCAATGTACAAGCGTTACCTTAGTGCAACTGAACGGCCCCGAATTTCTAGGGTTATGAAAGCAATATATATAATTCTAAAGATCTTGATCCAACATTCTACGTGACTACCTTACCACCCTAAGGCCGCACTAATAGCTGAAGCCAGCACCTTCGCCTCAGCAGCATTCGTAGCAGGAGTAGGATGATAATCGCACCCAACCTCCGAGCCCTGTGAAGGCCAATCAACAAGATAGACATCCGTGCCATTAAGCTGCGCAACCGCAGACTTGAGAGCGTTAGTCTGGGTAGTCTTTTGCGCGTCTTCTGTTGAGGGATAGCCATCGTTGAGCATGGGAGACGTCAGGAGGAAGAAAGTGGCATTTGGATAGTGGGTCTCGATGCTACGAACAAATTTCACCATGGCAGCCGTATACGTGGGAGCGTCGAGTCTCGGACGTAGAGCGACTGTGGATCCGTTTGGAGCAGAGCCTAGGTAGCTGAAGTCGTTGGTGCCGAGATTGATGACTACAGCATCCGGTGTCCAGGATGCAGGGAACGTGTAGCTGCCGTCGGCATCGTTTGCGCCAAAGCGACTGTATAGTTGAGGCGCAATGGGGCTGTCGTCAGGGGTCGCTTGGACGTAGTTGCGTATGATGCCTCTGCCGCTCCAAGCAATGATGCTGTAATCTGCCTTGAGAGAGTTCGCTGCAAGAACGCTGTAGGTTTTCGAGACGTCTTCCAGGGCGGCTGAGTTGACGCATGGTAGTAAGGCACCGATTCCGTAACCCACGGTGATGGAGTCGCCGATGACTTCGATCTTGCGATTTGAGGGAGGAACGTCCGGGCCGAGAACACCATCAGTAGTGATGTCGCCAATGAATATGGATCCGAAGAGAGCCTCGGAGAGTTTACGGAATACCACGGTGTGGTTCCCTGAAGCTAGTCCTGCCGGGGTGGAGACAGTGATGCCCGCAACATTCGAGATGACAGTTGGTTCGCCTCCATCGACGATCAATTCAGCACTATTGTTGCCGGTCACGGCCGCGAGTTCAATGGATGCTGTCGTCCCTGAGAAGGTGAACGATACACCGGTGCCTGACCAAGTCAACTCCTTGGTCGCTGGGTTGACACGTCCTAGAAAGCGAACGGCCCGGACAGACTCGAGAACCGCCAACACAGAAACGAGGGAACTGAGGGAGATCATTTTGGAAAGTTCGAACTGCGGCTACAGAAGAAATCGAGGTTTGCCGTCATCTTTTCAACAAAAGCATGTCGAACTGTGTTGACGAGCTCGAACTATGAAGTCCTCTTTCAAGTGCATCTGTATTTATCCGCATGGGTCTGTAGATGATTTGAGTATAAAATGTGGCTTTAGCACTGCGACTTACCAGTTTTCGACACGGAGATTAACCGCCCTTAATACGCTAACGTGAGCGACGAGCGTTCTAAGGTGTACTTGATCGGAAACGAATTGCCCATATGGAATTACTCTTCGCATTGACCGTCTACTAAAGCGAATTTGTTCCGCCGAGACAAGCCACACAAGCGCGATGTGAGCGTTCGCAAGATCCGTGGTGTAATTCTGAATTCCCGTGACCCATGATCACGAAGTTCCTACCTCATCATGGTAGATGAAATGGCGATGATATGTTTAGCTGTTCCAGTGCTGCTATTGAGTAGTCGTCTCATCCAAAATGTATGGACTGCTATGCTGTATTAGGTATCAGGTACTACACTTTCCTATACCGCCTTGGGAAGCTAAAAGCCAAACGCATATCGTTTCTAGCGGTAACTGCACCCACTTTCGTAGTTTTGTTAGTCAAAAACCATCTCCAGATGCAGTACGTATATGCCTAAACAAGGCAAGCCCAAACCCACACGGTAGCCCGACGCGCGTCCACGACTCTCTGGCAAGTCTGGTTGTTTTCTACATGTCCGTTTGCAACCGATCTTCGAACCCTTGACGTAGGTCGTCTTAGAGATTGCTGGGTATAAGGACACACCTTGGAAGTGTCAAAGTCCAGAGTACGGAAGTATTTGCGATTGAATGTGGAGGTCTGCCATGTATGAGAATACAGCGTCAAGGAGCCGCCATCTAGTGCAAGAATGATTGAAGCCTCTGTCGAGGATGTGTTATGTGAAGCCGGTTCGGTCGGTGAAACAAACCACTAAAACAGTGATGCAAAGCCAGAAGGCTGACGCTGTGTCCGGCTGCATCAATCATTGCGAAGGCGTCCGTTACCAAGATGGGCATGTAACTACTCCTTCTCGAACATCGCGCATTTGATGTACCTGGAAAGAGAGTCCTGAGCGTGCGCAAAACAGAGGCGACTAGCACGAGCATCTTTTCGTACAGTGTTATGGAATATACTCTTGCTGATTCGGGATAGTCAGTCACTGTCCTGCTTCGTGGCGTGTTTCAATGCGTGCGACACATTGACGACTTCAAGTTAGGGTTCGTGCCACTCACGTGATACATGACGCGGCAGCCATGCGCCAGGCCGAGCACTGCCTTCCTTTGTTTCCGGGCTCCCTCACGCTTCGATTCTGCAATATCCCTTGACCTTTTGATCATCCATTGCTCCCCTTTGACGTACCACACGATGCCCTTTAGCAAGCTGGGCATCTTCGCGAGCCTGGCGCTGGCCGCTAGCGCCGTGCTCATTCCTCCTACGATTACTACGGAAGACCTCGGAGACGACAGCGCTTTGGAAACGCTTGCGATCAACCCCTTTAAGCGATCCGTAACTCTTGAGTGCCCAGGATGCGCTTTTGCTACGCAGGAAGACAATGCGCTGAAGTGGAAGAACGATGTTGGAAGCGCCTTCGTAAGTACATCGATAACCTCCCCGCAGCCTTATCGCGATATAATCGGAGGTGGACGACGGCTCATCTGGGCCTCACTTGAACCCTGGGTCCGCAACTAGGAAGCTCAAAGAGCCCTACTGACCTCTAGTAGCTCATCGACTTCGAAGTAGGCCCTAGCGAAGACACACTCTACGTCGATGGTGTTCAGCTATATCCACCGTCCATCAACTCCTTCGCACAGACCTTCCGTGTTACTCAGATCGATCCCCACTCTGAGGATGGCCTGCGCCTCCGCGTTACCGGATATCATATGCGCTATAACGCCGCAGAGACGGTGTCTGAAGCGGGAACCGAGCTCATCCCTATGACGTTCCAAATCGCCGCTGTCGAGAGCACTACTGTCAATCCTCCGGAACTCACTATCAACTTGCTCAAGGACCCCGAAGGCCGCCTCATGATTGCATCATTCCAGGTCTCGCATGCTACTGATGCTGCTCCGGCTGACCAAGAGAAGGAATGCAAGGAATGGCCTCTATTTTGCAAGTGGAAGAGCATCGTAGCTGACAGGGTCGATAAGCTCAAGAAGATGGGCAAGGGTTGCAACAAACGACCGCATGGACATGGTCGACCTAATCCGATGGAGGAGGAGACTACCGAGGGCAAGCCTCCGCACCGCTTCCATCCTGGCAGGCCTCATCACCGCCCGCACAATCGTCCCCACCACATGAGCCATGACGGACACCGTCATCACGGAGGTCATCGCTTCCACATGTTCCTTCGCCGCGCTTTCTTTACGATCCTTATTCCGATCCTTATTGGTATCTTCGCTGGTACGCTCACCTATCTTATTGGCATGGCTTTGGGCTGTCTCATCGCCATTACCATCGCCAAGGTCAGAGGTCAAGGCTACCAGAGGATCGCTTTGAATGAGGATGTTGAAGAGCCCGAAGTTCGTGATGAGAAAGAAGAGTACGCGGAGCTTCCTGCATACGACGACCCGCCGGTCTATGAGGAGGCTGCTGAGAAGGAAGTCAATGAGGAGGCAAAGTAAATCATGATGTTTACTGGCGCATAGTGGGCTGAATAGTCTCACCGCAATTGAATCGAGATTGGGAAGATACCTTTTGTTACAGTCCTTAGTAAGCGTTTGGTTAATCATTATGCGGAATGAGTTGTTTGTATGATTAGCATTACTATCCTTTATCACCAACATTACTGCCGTTCCTTCTTTCCGGCGTAACACGGTGCCAAATGATCTCTAGGCAGCAGTGCCATATCATGAGTCATCTATACCCACAGTGTCGAGCGCCGGAGACTCACAGGTCGCTACCAGGAAGCCACCTAATACTAGGAGATCCTCGTGGGGAATCGTGATATACTTTGAGATAGCAATAGAGATGCAAGTATGTTCTACTTGTTACTCCTAGCTTTAGATGTATCGAACATGATTGATGTGGTGAAAAGCCCCAGTCACAAGCCCAACACGGCGCGATAGAAATATCCGGATGCAGGCTGTGTGATGCACCCATACAGACTTAGCTGCAAATATCTTCACGATAACCCGACAGGTGCGGGGCCCTGGAGATGCGCTGTTCTGAAGATAGCTTGTCAAGGCTGCATCACAGCTGGGAGACTGCAGAGAAGCGTCTATGAAACCTTCTCGACGACGCATTGCATGATGGTCCTAGTGTTGAGTAAATACTCGGTCATGATTCCTGTGTGCGCGGCGATGATAGAGGATAGGACCAGGCGACCACAGTCCATGAGACAAGAAGTGATAGGTCGCGGGCTTGTAAGCCTAGAGCTGGAGCGTGGAGCTTGACGAAAGAGCGAGTTTCATAGGCCGCCCTTCTTCTTTGGAATGAAGATCTTGAGAGAAAATATGGAGACAAAAACATGTATCATGGAAGTCTTCCTTTTGAGTATACACTCGCACCGTTCATAAGCATGTGCACTGAGAATTGTCGGGCAGCGCGCGTTGGGAAGCTGTAGGAGAGGACGCGCCGCAGCACCACTTATAGCGCGATCTTCATCGCACTGCAGGAGATGTGGGATACTGGAGGTCTCTAGACGACATGAGAAAATACTGTGAGTATTATTAGACACGTTCAAGGTTCCTGCGACAGTAATGGCGAGAGTTAACTGAGCAGTCGTGGTTGGCGTTCTGGTCGCGGCTGCGGGTCGCGGTTGATGTTCGCCGCGCACAGACCACGGGCGCTGCCATTTGCAACAGCCAGGCCGGCCCGCCCGCAAAGCACAACGCTCTTTCGAAGTGCTGCTTTCCAGCACGTTTGATTTTGGTTTTCTGAAGGGGCAACCTTTTGATTTTCGGGATCCTGCCTGTCCCAACCCAGCTTAGCGCCCTGGTGTGATCTTGAGGCAGCCGCAGCGCCCGCCCGCCTATTTAACTCGCCCCCCCGCCTTATTGCGAGTTCTTTTCTCTTCTTTTCTCCCTCCGTCTATCCTCAACCCCAACGCACCACTACAGCTGCAGCCACGCCCAACCGCGTCTACATACAAATCCATCAAGTTTCCATCCACACTAACACTCTAGCAACATGACTGGACGTAAGTGCATCTTTTATTTACCTCATCGTCGCCGTTTGCATTGCAAGGTGGTTGTCATCCTCGTCGTTGTCGCCGCCGCGGCGCCCGCGCGATCACGACCCTCGCGCTTGGTGTTGAGCCTCAACGCGTCGCCCCACCACACCGCGCGCATGGCGACAACGCCTCGCACCTGCACAACACCACGATGCCTTCGCTGCACCACATCTTCTATCCTTCTCGACACGGTATACTAACGTCTTCTCTCAGGCGGCAAAGGCGGCAAGGGCCTCGGAAAGGGCGGTGCCAAGCGCCATCGCAAGATTCTCCGTGACAACATCCAGGGTATCACCAAGCCCGCTATCCGACGTCTCGCTCGTCGTGGTGGTGTCAAGCGTATTTCTGCCAGTAAGTCTCCTTCGCCCTACCGTCGTACGGGATCAGCACTAACATGGCCGCAGTGATCTACGAAGAGACCCGTGGTGTCCTCAAGACCTTCCTCGAGAGCGTCATCCGTGATGCCGTCACCTACACCGAGCACGCCAAGCGCAAGACCGTCACCTCCCTCGATGTCGTCTACGCGCTCAAGCGCCAGGGCCGTACCCTCTACGGTTTCGGTGGTTAAGCACTTCGTCTTCTCTGTTAGGATACACTCCGCTCTTCACCGATTTCCTCACGGCTCTCGGTCAAGGATGGTTGCGTGGTCACGAAACTTTGTTCATGGATATGATTTGGGCACGGCTATCGGTCTTCACGGCGTTATGTTCATGGGTGGTCTGGGATATTCAATGATATGAGACAATGCGTTCTCACTGGCTAGTATATAGTCAATGCATGCATGTTCTACAAATATCACCATACCGCGCTCTTGCTTTGTGATGCACCCCTCTTTCGTCACCATGCCTCATCGTTGTTTGGTTTGCTCGTAGTACCATCGTGAATCATACCCTTCCGTGCCTTCTTTGGGAGTCGCACTGCCGTTACTATTACCACTACTCATCCAGCTCTCGACTGCCTCCTTGACAGCTTTAGCATCCCCCGTGACCCCAAATAACCCTCCTTCAACCTTGATAGCCTCCAAACTCCACTTCTTCAACTCGTCACTGACACTCTCCACCCCATCCTCCACAACAAGCACATCAAAGCCCCGATCGCTCGCCTCCCTCACCGTACTACTAACACACGCATCCGCCGTAACCCCACAAACAACAAGGTTACGTATCCGCCTGGCCCTCAACGACAATTCCAACTCTGTATTCGCAAACGCTCCTCGCCCAGGTTTATCGATAACAGGCTCATTAGGCAGCGGCTGCAACTCCGAGATAATATCATGCCCCCTCTCCCCCCTAATCAACAGTTTCCCCAACGGCCCTTGGCTACCTATCTGCGCGCCGTTCACCGAACTCCTATGCGCCTCTCTACTGCTCACCGTCGCCAGGTGTGAAGCGTGTCCTTCGCGCGTGTGGTAGATGGGGAAGCCCGCGCGCCGGAATGTAGATAGCAGGGAGACGAGGCGCGGGATGAGCGGCTGGAAGCGAGATACTGAGTAGCCTTGGGAGTCGAGGTAGCCGCCGATGGAGAGGAAGTCGCGTTGCATGTCGATTATTAGGAGGGCGGTTGTGGTGGGGTGGAGGGAGGAGTCGTGCGGCCAGGGGTAGGGGAGGGAGGTGGGGATTTGGGATGTCATTTTTTAAGAGGGGATATTGAGAGCGGGAGAGAGTGTGGATGCTATGAGAGGTTTTGGAGATGATGGGTGGCTATGAGTCGAGCGAAAGATGGGGACTTGTATTGAGTATGGTTTAAGCTAGACGCAAGACGAGGCGGTGAGTAGGGGAAACGTAAAAGAAGGTGCTGGCATGTGTAATGCATTGATACTAGTACATGTTTGTCTACAGTTAATCGAACTAGGTGGACTGACAGCTGTCACTTGGAAGCGCGTTGAAGGATGTGAAAGGACCATAAGTTGGTATGAGTCGGCTCTGCGGGGTACAATAGTGATGTGTGGCGCATACGAGAAAGGTTGCCATTTATAGCAATGCCTCGAGCCTATACTTACATGGATGAGTTTTACTTTCGACTGAAAGTGATATCTCTCGAGCTCACGAGGTTTTCGAAGCATTGTGGCGTTGAATTGTGCAGGTACATTATGCGGCTCTTTATCAAATTAGGCGCGCCGTGTCCTTGCACACCAATGGTCTCCACGAACGCGTCCATCCGCGACCCAGCAAACGTAAAAGTCTGTATATGCAGGTCCAGCAGGAGCACGTCCATACACCTTATCTCCGGCCCGGCATGTATCTCGGAAGGCCTCTTCTAATGCACCCCACTTCTATCTGCCGGATCGCTGGTTCCTATCTTGACCAATGGCCTCTACACAACCGACTTCCGATAAGACATGCGAGACATGCCAGACTACAACCCGAAAGGGCACGACTTCAAGCTTTCGTACCCCGGACGATTGCTGATGCTTGGTCGCTATCAGTCGCCATGCCGCGGATCGGGCCTTCTCATCGGTGCATGTCATCTCAACGGCTGCGAGCGATAGATCGACATCGTCATATAGATATGCAGCTGTGGTACATCACTCGGCCTTCTTCTTGACATTGCGAAGGCGTTCATGCTTCTGGGTGCTACAGATCCATCTTCAAATCGATCCTACGAGTACCAGCTGGTCGCCATGGCACCCAATCTCGTGTCCGATCCGGAGAAGAAAGTGTTAGAGGACAGTAATAGCGATGATGAGGTACTTGCACAGCTGGGATATACCCAAGGTAGGCAGATTGAATTGTTCTTTATATGTCTACTAATGGCATCTCAGAGCTCAAGCGTAGCTTCGGATTGCTAGGCATGGTTGGCTTCTCCTTCAGTATCGTTACTAGTTGGACTGCCCTCAGTGGTGTATTAATCATCGGTGTCGAATCTGGAGGTCCGCCGGTCATGATCTGGGGTTGGCTTGCTGTTTGCTTGGTCACCTTGGCCGTTGCGTATTCTATGGCCGAGATGTGTAGCGCGTAAGTCTGCTGCCCATTTTCCAGCATTCCCGTTGACATTCAAAGATACCCTGTTGCCGGTGGACAGTATAGCTGGGTGGCTATCCTTGCACCAACACGCTGGGCTAGAGGACTTAGCTACCTCTGCGGATGGTTCATGTTGATCGGAATCCTCTGCATGGGTGCGGTCAACAACTTCGTCGCAACCAACTTCATCCTCGGAATAGCACAGCTCAACTACGGATTCACAATCGAGCGCTGGCACACGGTCTTGGTCGCCTACCTCATTACGATCATCGCTGCCTTATCCAACACGTTCCTCCCGCATATTCTGAACAAACTTTCTAAGGCCATCTTCGCCTGGAACCTACTGTCCTTTGTTGTGTGTCTGGTTACCATCCTGGCCAAGAATGACCATAAACAATCAGCGAGCTATGTGTTCGCTGAGTTCCAGAACTTCACTGGGTGGAACGCCTCGTTTGCAACTTGCTTGGGCCTGCTACAGAGCGCGTTCGGTAAGTGGGTGTACGGACTACATGAGAGACCCAGGCTCACGACGTACATTTAGGTATGTGTTGTTATGATGCACCATCGCACATGACCGAAGAGATCAAGAATGCTCGAAAGGAAGCTCCACGAGCGATCGTCATGTCAGTCTACATTGGATTTTTCACGGGATTTATCTGGCTTATCGCGCTGTGTTTCTGCATCGGTGATCTCGAAACCACCGGATCTACAGCGACTGGAGTACCGGTCATCGAGATTATCTACAACTCAACGGGCAATGTAGCCGGCGCATCGACACTAGCTTCTATGATCGCAATTATCGCTCTGGTCGCCGCCAACTCACTCATGGCTGAAGGATCGCGCGCTGTATATGCGTTCTCTCGCGACAATGGACTTCCTTTCTCCGACATCCTTAGCAAAGTCTCGTCAAGAAAAGTACCAGTATTTGCGATCGTCCTGACTGCAGTCGTTCAGATGGCGTTCAACTCCATTTATTTCGGGACGACAACGGGCTTCAACACAATCATTGCCATCGCTACGCAAGGATTTTGTAAGCATACCCTACCCTAGAGAGTTTCAGCACTCCGCTAACGCAAACAGACCTTTCCTACCTAATGCCTCTTCTCTCCCGCATCCTAGCCCACTTCTCAGGCAAGAAAACCCGCCTCGAAGGCCCATATTCGCTTGGCCGATGGGGCATCGTCTTGAACATCATCGGCTTCCTGTATCTAGCTTTTGTCTGCGTCATCGCCAATCTTCCTAGCGTTACTCCCGTGGATAGCGAGAACATGAACTACACATCAGCAGCGACGGGCGCGGTAATGCTGGTAAGCTTGATTTTCTGGATCACGACAGGGCGGAAGAAGTTCACTGGGCCTGATGATGGGAACTTGTTGAGTGTTGGAAGGCAGGTGGGGTAGGGGCTGTGGAAGCTGCATTTGGCGTGGAGAGGTTCTAGAGGTAGGACAGTATATACTGATAGTTACGTGGACATAGAATTCGAGATCATGTCCATTCGTGTCGAATCAAGCGTAGAGCAGAGTGCCTACGGAGTAGTCGACCGAACACTATTTGCTTGTAAAAAAAACTAGACTGACGCTGAAAGAGACATGTCCACACGCAATTCATAACAACCAGCGCACTATAGTCACAGCTTATGCAGTAGCTTGGTATCAAACTTTCATCTATCCACACTCATCAACTCCCCCGTCCAAAGGCCAACCTCGCCTGCCCCTTCTCCACTCCAGCTCCTGATCCTCCTCCCCTCCCTGGCCCACTACCCGGCGGCCGTCCTCTCCCCCTAATCGGCTTTTGACCGACAGGCATCTTGCCACCCATTGGTACAGCGGGAGGTGCTGTGTTCCTCTCCTCGTGCCGCATTTCCTTCGACAGGTCAAGTGCGAAGTGGTAGTCTTCATGTTCAGCTTTCTCGGTGGAGGGTAAGTGGACATTGCAACGTGCACAGAAGTATGTGTCTAGCGATTGTTGGTGGGAAGGAGGCTTTGGGCGTGGGACCGGCGTGTCAAGGTCATCTGGATTATGCTGGTGAAATGGTTGGGAGTGGATGTGGGGCTGTGGTTGTGCGGAGGGAGGGGTGCTGGAGCTGTAGAGGTCGTTGTTCGAGTCGTGGCGATCTGGTGGAGGCGTAGAAGGTCTTTCGACTTCATCGTCACGCGGATCTTCGGATGGATTGTCTTCTTCGTGCTCATCAAAGTCATCCTCCGTCTCTTCCCGTGTCGATTCGCTGTGCGCTTTCATCAGCACTGCTCTTGCGGCATTAAAGTCTTTCTTCTTGTCATCGCGTGGACCGAAGAAGTTGGCAATGTTGCCTTTTGTTCTTCTGCGCTTTGCAGGTGGTTCGCCGCCACTTGTTGATCTGCCTGTGGACATCATGGACTTCGCTTCTTCACCTCGCACGAGAAAGCCGCCAATGCCTTTGTTGTTTGTGATGCCGTCTTCGAAACCGCCTACGCTTAGGGACAAATTGGCGCAAGGCCAGGCTCGTCCATCAACTACCACTTGTGCAAGGAGGTTCTTTGCCAACTCGAACAATATAGCTTCAGAGAGCGGCTTGCCTTGAGGTATGGGCGCTTGACGACTCCTCGTTTGCGAACCTTGCCGGTGGTGCAGGTTAATGGTTTTCGGCCTCCTCTTGTTCTCCAATACGCCCTCTTCGACGCATCGCGAAAAGATATCAGCTGCGAAGATCCGCAGCCACCTAACACCTTGCTCGAACGAGTTGATGGCAGGCCGGAAAGACTTCGCTGAGAGCATGCTTTTGATTTGCGTTCGCGGATTGACTTCACTATTGTCTTCGCCTCGTATGGTAGAATACAGCCAGTTCCCGGTATCGTCACCCAACTTCTTCAGCTGATCCAACGGCTGTTCTAGGAGGTCCTTCACCTTATCTGTGCCAAACATAGCAACCGCCTCGTCGCCTAGCTTCCCTCCCAGCATCCTGATCTTCGTAAACTTCATGTCTGAGAGGAAGTGCTTGACCGCCCTGTTACGGATCACGGTCTGCTGATTCGGCTTCTTATACCCTGAACCTAACTTCGCCAGCATTTTGTTCCTTGCTACACCTCCCGAGCACGTATATCCAAGCTTTTCCTTGACTTCCTTCCTCACATCACGAACAATCTCGGACGCAATCACCATACACACATCATCCCAGTCCGGATCCAGGTCCTCTCCGTCCTCCTCGCCAGTCTCCACAAGCGCATCAACCGCCCAGTCCAGCACCGTGGTCGGTACCTTGGGCAGCCGCTCTGTCGGATCCTCATATGGCGTCGGCCCTCTCAACTCAGGATATCTCTGCAAAAGCACAGTATGCACCTGGGCGCTCAAATCTAAGAACACCTCATCAATCCCTGCTTTCTCCACGCGCTGCTCTTTCTCTGGCAGCGCTTCCTTTATACATTTTAAGATCTTCCGACTCTCCATGCGATATGGATCCAAGCTCACTTTGTGCGTCGCCATCTCCTTAAACGAATTCTCATGGTACGCCCACTTCTCGTCGCCTTCTTTCCACGTCGCTACGTGCTGCAGTATAAGGCCTGGACATTGCTTCAGTGCTTCGGTAGACGTGACGTGCCGGCTAAGCCCAAATGCGCGTGCGGGATAGTTAATCGCTATTAGGCCCTGCCATTGTTGTACAGCGAGAGGCTTCGACGGGTCGATGCCGCGGCGCACAGTCTCGCATTGCGCGTAGAATGCATCGAGATCGACGTGTGCGATTACGCGGAGGGGTGTTTGCGGGCTGTAGGACTTCAGCTGGTGTAGCTGTTTGTATGTGAATTTCGACTTGGGGATGCGGCGCGGGGAGGTGATGGAGAATGGGGAGGAGGCGAAAATCGGCGCCGGCGAGGACATGTTGCGTTCTCAGGCCATAATGGGATAAATATATGTTTTCAAAGGGCGTAGCTGCTCGATCGTATAGTTTACAGCTGTAAAATGTAAATGTTGTGGTTATGACGGTGATCGTCAAGCGCGAGGCGCGTGTTCCCGCGATCCCGTGTATGCGCGTCATTCATCAATGAGATCGCACTAACCTCTTCGAGCGCTCTATCAGACTGTCCACCATTCACGCATCGTGCACTGACCCTTCGCCCCCTTTCTGGTTGGTATGCCAACTCGATCTCAAACAAATCTGTTCTACACGTGCCATGTGAAAACACATCGTTCCGAGTTCAGCTCAAGCTCTCGAAGTCAATGTCGTCATGATTCTACTAACTGTCGAAAAAGATCGTCCAATCTCTAACCTACAATATACGCCTGACTCTGAAATACTTCATTACTACCCATATTGTCTTGCATATCATATCTGCTCATCACTACCCTGACTCATCATGTGGTACACCAAGCCCACACACCTGATCCCCACCGCTCTCAACCTCCTCGCGATAGGCTCTTCAACCTACTATCTCCGTTCCAGGATAAATTACAACCTCGAAGAGCAGGAGGCCCGGCTAGATGAAATCGAAGGGACGTTAAGAGGACATATTGGTTTGATCGAGGACGCGCTAGATCGCGTTGAAGGGAAGAGTAATCAGAATAGACAGCAGGAGTTATATAGGAAACGAGCACGAGATGAGGAGCAATAATGAGGTATTAGATTGATATATTTCATGGTCTGAGTTTTGATTGATCTAATTGTTGACTGTAGGAATGACTGAGTAATGTTGCGGCGTTAGAGGAGCTGAGAAGTCCTATGTCTCTTTGTATCTGTTCTTGCATATATGTCTGAGAGGTATGGCAAATATTCGAGCTGCCACTTGCATAGTTGACTATAGCATACTTCTTTCCTAAGCGAGCTCAAACTGCAGTCGCACTCGCGGTATCTCTTGACTACCCTTCGGCATAGTGTACGTGAAGTTCCAGAACTCAAAGTCACTGCACCATATCGTCAGCATCCAGCTCTCATCACACTCCCACAGTACTCACTTGATCGTTTCCCCCGCCCCACCTCGCATGCCATTGAATGCCACCGTATAATTCGTGTCCACAGTACCAGTAACATTAACTTTCACGCCCTCAACATCCTCCCATCCACGAACGTCTCTCTTCCCATTCCAGCCGTTCGTTCCCACCAAGAAGGAAAATTCACTACTCGAGTTTCCCTTCGGATAAGCCAATTCCAGTGTCCCCTCATCCACTTTGACATCCAGCTCCTTCACCTGAGCGTACAGACTCAACCACCCCACAGTTCCATCTTGCCTCGCCCACTGTGCAACAGCGGGATTGAAACTACTCGGGTTCTGCGCAGGCCCGCCAACCACATTCTCAGCAAACGACTCGGCACCGATGGTGAGATTGGGCGAGAGCCATGCGGTGATGTTACGTGGGTAGGTGTCGAATGGTGGGGAGAAGGCAGAGGTAGTTACTGTGTGGGTGCCGGGGAAGACGAGTAGGGAGGAGAGCGTTGTGTTAGGGACGAACGTGTTGTGGAACGGCGCGAGAATCGCAATGAGTGGTGAGATGGCGAAATCGTTCTTATGGCCCATTGCATATGGCTAGGGGAGTGTTAGTGGAGTTTGTCAGCTGTGTGGGCTGGATTTCTTCAATAGGTCGAAGTTCTACTGCTCTGACATTTAGCTTGAAGGTTTAAGCTCAACTTGACTCACCTTTGCATCTACCGGGGCGTTTTCCTTCCCAATTAGCGTCCACATCTGCAGGGCTAAGATACTCAGATACTTGTCCATATCGAAGCCGTAGCTTCGATCCCAAGGGCCCGCAACATTCTTCAGATTCGCGTTATACAGTTCACCTAACGAAGTCCATGTATGGCGGATCATCTCTCCTCCATACTGACCCATCAAGCTATCTTCGGGCATATACTTCGCCCAAAGTGTCAGTGCAAACAGTGATACTCCAGCATAAGTCCCGGAGTTGAACTCCGAAAGCGTGTTGTCGCGCGTAAAAAGATCGATTATCTCTTTGGCGTAGGTCTCGCCAGCAGTCGTCATGTTCGAGTCGTTGACTTTCCGGCCCACCCATCCCGACACGAAAGCTCGCATGATCGAAGGGTTGCTATACGCAGGATAAAGATTATCGTCGTCGACGCCACCGACGCGGTAGCTATCGCCAATTGTGGTGTTGTATAGGCTTTCTAGCATGTATTCTTGGACGTCTTGCGATATCAGATGCGGGAATTCTTCGAGTATAACGACGAAGGTAGTACCAATAAACCCTCGCCAATTTGGATCCCATGAGTTGTACATGACGGGTGGGTATTGCTCGGTGCCTACTGTGGGTTCTTCCGGATAGATCTGATAGTCGCCGAACCTGATGATATTAGTCGTTCAGGCTGAAAATATCCTTCGTAGTGAGTCCGATGTCTATACCGACTTGCAGACTTGCGATTCAACTACCTAATATGTATAAACTTACCATTGCTCATTTTCATTCTTGAATTGCGCACCAATGACATTGCTTACGATTCGCACCGCCTGCTCAACATCATCCACCTCATTTCGCGCCAGCAAACCCGCAGCATACCAAACGCTCGCTCTCGTTTCGTGTGTCAGTGCCGCTGCATCTAAGCTGAACAAATAGCCCCGTTCGTTGTCGTAGTACCTATCCAGCCAGTCCAGAGATTCATGCAATAGATTGGCTGCGAAACCCCGAGTATCGTTGCGTGTTACCACTTTGTGCCCTGCGAGCGCACATTGACTATACAGCGCATAAAGCGCTAGGGCAGCATAAATTCGCGAGAAATGCATGACAAGTCTCGATGGAAATGAGCACGGGACAGTGAGCTTCACACGGAGCGCGACGACATGATGTATTTGGGCATCTCTAGGCAACACCGAACCAAGGCCGACTAGTCAAGAAAGATCAAGCTTAGGAAAGGAATTCGCGGGGCAAGCAAGTAGTTTTGGGATGGCCTCGGAAATATTTGAATGTAAAATGTGGGGGCTCGGTAGAAAGAGTTGCGAAGGTTTAGGTGTAGCATCGGATCTGATGTCGAGCATGGAAGTATGCCCGGAATTCTGCCTTTACTAAGGAAGGAGCTACCACCGTCCCTTGTGCACTCGCAGAACATATGAACATTATATAGAGTTATTACGGTCAGCTTCGGGACTAAGGGGGTTTGGGGACTTAAAGACGACGTCTTCCGGTAGCTTTCAGGTGCGTTCTGACCAGGTGCGTTCTGACTTGGGTCGTAGGTATTTGTATAGATCGATGGTAGGGTACCTGCATGCCCTGCTCTGCGATGTATACAGCTTGTTGAATGTATACTAAAATACGTGCCAAACAGAACCCAATTATCGCAATCATTCTTTCAATTCTGAAGAAAGGAGTCTATGACATCGTCCCCCGACCGTCTGGTCACAAAAGGCCCGATCCAACCAGGCGCGCCCTCGCCGCATCCCTAGCTAGCCCGTTGCAGTCCAACCTAGCCGCTGCAAAGCTGCCCATGTGCGTCGAGCAAGCATCGTCACTCGCGTCGTCATCACCCTCTTCTGAAATCCTCATGTTTCCCTGGTGGTGCCGCGGTACCCTGCATCTCAACATCATATCACATACTGCGCATGCAGCCCAGACCACGACATGAATGGCATCAGCTAGACGCAGTACAGCTGACGGGAAACGCCCGAGTCAATAGCCTCAGGCACGATCTATGATGCATATATACTTCTTATACGTGTTTATAGATGAGGTACACGTGGCACTGAGGGTAGCGAGCTATAGGCTCAATCACGCTTCGTCTTTCGGTAGGGCCTCTGCGCTCGTAAAAGCACATGCCATACGGTCCGATTACTTGGGGAACGGACGGAAGGCGTTGATCGCCATAGCCATGAATGGTGGCCGTGCCGATCAACGGGTAGAGCCAAAGCTTGAAGGGACGATAAATTATGGCGATTCATTTGGGTCGAGCGTTGTTGCATCTGGTCCTTGGTGTTGGAGTGCGCTGCATTGGGCGAACCGGGCGGAGATTGCAATGCGACGTAGATGTATAGCAAGGAAAGTACGTTAAATTTGATCAAAGCCAGTGCTCAAGCGATATCAGGTCAGTCATCGTGGTGCTGTAAGGCCCGAGATGAACAGGAGTATCAGGAGATGAGCTGCTCCTTGTATATTGATATGAATCTCTTCCTAAAGGAGTAAACTCGAACTGTACTGTACTTTGTTCGTAGCGAGATCGATTCTGAGCAATGTCGTGGATGAAGTCGAGCAGTGAACGACATTCACAGACATTCGGTCACTTGCAGATTCGCCGCGTGGGGGTTAGCATGCGTGGGGCGAATTGGGCAATTGGTACGGGGTGAATCGGAGAAGCGGGTGCAAACTTTGGTTCATATCAGATTTTGAGGTAATATATTGACGGAGATCGCTTGGGCTGCAGGATCCCTTTTCGGGAGCGGAGATGTAGATTGCGTTGACTACCCGGTTGCGTGAAAGCGACGAAGGTGATGGGAGGCATTTTCGCACGAGATCATGGTGCGAAGATGGGATCGTGGAGCGTGGAGCAAATTGAATAGCTGTTTCAATTTTCCATGCC
Source organism: Phoma sp. ATCC 74077 (assembly GCA_033682645.1). Lineage (NCBI taxonomy): Eukaryota > Fungi > Ascomycota > Dothideomycetes > Pleosporales > Didymellaceae > Phoma > Phoma sp. ATCC 74077. Next base: position 178,158 of record JAWDJC010000005.1, on the reverse strand, counting down.
CACGCAAGCTATGCAGAACATGCAGATGATCATCCTATCGTGAAGCATCCATATCATGGGAGAGCATCCTTGTCTCATAGGTATATACATTCGAACGAAAAGGAAAAGTTGGTTGCCCGATGAATTGACTGCAAAGGACGCCTCAGTCAGTTGTAATGCTGCCTAAGCAGAGATCCGTTTGTTCTGTAATATTGCGTGCCCGCAGCCTGGGAGCTAAGAGGGTACAGGGAATTAATCCATGGTGAGCCAGTTATCCCCGCGGCAATATTGATACCCGCAGACTAGGAATTCGAGATCCATGGAAAAGGAGAAACAAAAGAAAACCGACCCAGGCAACGTACATTAGCACTATGGCATTATCCATGCGAATGGAAGGTAACGGGATGACCACGGCTCTGAGGACTGACTGAATGCTGTTGATGCCACCGTTCAGGTTCTGAAGAGATGACGCAACCATCCGGAATCTTTTCGCTCGTAAACGCCTGAAAGCCCAAAAGGTCATAAACATGTTCCATTAAAGTAGTAAGATGGCCAGACTCCAGTGCCGGCTCCGGACATTTAGAAAAAGGGTATCTCCGGGTTCCATACAATGACGCATGAAGAACAACAAGGCCAGGCATTCACACTAACTTTACCTCTGACTTGAGTATCTCGAGGCGCCGGATTGAGGATTTCGCGAGGATTGGGGCTGTTGCGACAGAGGATATTCTGCGCAATCCGCTGTTAGTAAAGTAAAGGGGGCGTGAACTACAAGACTCTACTTACGACGACCATCCGAGGCAATGTAGTAGCCGGGAGCGGCGGTTGCACTACTGGGGCTTAGCGATAGACCAAAAAGCGTTCGTCGAAGTATCCAAAATACCTTGGAGCAGTATATTGACTTGTGGGTGGTGCTGTTTGTCGCCCGTACGGATCCGTGGTTGTCTGCACTGGGTAAGAATATGACTGCTGTGTTGCATAATCCCTGGCATCCCTAGCGCTAGGCTGCTGGTAAGCTGAATACGGATCCGCTGGTTGGGTCCTGGGTGCAGCAGATGCGGGTACAGCCTGGTAACTGGAAGTTCCATACGGGGCCGTCGGGGTAGTAGTGTAATGGGCCTCACTGGTAGCATAACCTGTGGAAGACGCATATGGAGTCCTAGACGACGCGGGCTGGCGAGGCGGCTGTTCATATGGATCCGCCGCTGCATGTTGGTCGTACGGTTTTGTGGGACCCCAATGCTGGCGGGCAGCATGTGTTCGGGAGTCCTGATAAGCCACTAAAGAAGCGTCAGGGCCTCTTGATACCTTAGTATCTCGAACGTAAGGACTTTGACTACCTCCACGTCCTGCCTCGCCTGGTTGCCGCTCCTGCTGCCACCGTTGTGAATCCATCTTCAGATCCTGTATCATTTGCTATTGAGGCTACGTCAGCACTCGATTCAATATCGATAGCTAGACCGCGTCGACGTACCGATGTGAGTGTTCGGTATGCGGTTATCCAGTAGCCTGTTTGGCCCTATGTGCCTGTCAGTCTTCCATGATGCATGGGTGAATGGGGAAAGATCCGGACCTGAAATTCTCCGTTGCCTACACCTGGCCTGACCAGCGCATCTGGGCCCAAATAACGCTGTATGTCGGCCGTGATGACTTCTCTGGCGATGCCATCACCAGGCACAAACCACTGATTTGCGCGCGACATGGCGAGTGAGAGTTGTGGAAGGAGAAGAGAAAGGAGAAAGGAAAGAAGACACTGATGTCAGAGTCAGGGAAAGGGCCAAGCTATACGAGCTGAAAGGGGACAAGAGGGGCTCAAGGCTCCAAGATAAGGCTCCAGGGTCAGAACCGTCAGCTCGGATGGCAATACAGGCTCCTGTGGTGTCCGAGGACTGTGGTGTCCAAAGGGTTTCCAGAAGAGCGCAGGAGGCAGCACCAGCAAGCAGAAGCGGGGTTTGGACCAATATACCGGCACTTGGGCGTTTGGCCTGTGACAGAGAGTGGACCTTGACGGCGTGGCTGCGGCGACCCTCTTTGGGAGGCCGAAGAGCAGGGTAGTCTCTGGGTTGCAGCTCCGCGGTGGGGGGCAATCACAGCTGTCGTGGATAAGACAGGTATCTAGAAGTACACGGGACCGTGTGGGATGCAATTTGCGCACTATGAGAGGCAAGTCTCGGCGTACGGACGACAGGAAAGATACCTGTTGGGCGCTGAAGCGTGCGGCTCTTTGGAGACGCAAATCGAGGTCAGCGGGGAGCTTGGAGGCCGGTTGCAGCAACGGCGGGTCACAATTGGCTGCGCGGGCAGTAGGCAGCGGCGGGCGTCTGCACGTCAACCGGTCGGGCAGCAAGTCGACGACGCACGAGAGTGCTGTGACGAAGAAGCACACGGTCGAGGTGAAGCTGTGTCTGGGTGGTGGGCCTGGGTTGTGTGGGAGCAGCCGCAGAGCGAGAGGAAGAAGGACGAAAAGAGCGGCCAAGTTGCCGGAGGCGCCCGATCTACTTATTCAGACGTGCAAGGCGAGCAACGGGCCTCAGGTACCCATAGAATCGACTGCTCGAGCTGGCTTCGCGCGGTTTGGGTACCACCGCACCGCGCCTTGCAGCTCGGGCGGGCGACAAACTGTGGGGACAGCCTTCGGAGGTGGCGCGGTTGGGCAGCAACCTGTAAAGATGCCCAGCTGAAGCCATGCTGCACGCCTGTATGGTGGATGCGCGTATTGAACGGTTCACTGGCGCTGTCAGCACGTTATTTACCACCTGGAGCGTCACGCAAACCTGTCCAAAGTGAGCGACATGGGCTTTTCGCCGCGGGCAGCAAGCGTGGTGCCGGCCCAAACAGGAAGCCAGCTGACTGAGCGGCTGCTTGGCATTACCAAAATTTCCCCGTCTCAATACGCACCGCGAATACATACATTGAAAACACCGAGGCATTGTCGACCCTGCATCAACCCAACTACCACCACACCTTTTCCTCGAGGGCTGGTCCGACCAACAGTGACGTTGTCTTGTTGCCATGGCCGCTCGACTGGTCCAGATGTTGGCCTTCTTATGTCAGACATCTTCTCACCGACTCTCCCTCTTCAACCACAGCCAGCCAGCCATGACGGCGAAGCGAAAATCTTTTGCCAAATGTTGAGCGACGTTTAGCGTGGCTACCCGGGCACATCTGCATGCTCTGGATCATCGAGAACATATCGAGTCACTCGGCATGTTCATGTACATAATAGGCGGGAGCAGGTCGTCATTGGCCTCACCGGAACAAGCTCTTCCTGGTATCCCCCATCTTGCTACCTATAGGAACGGTCCCTATTGCCGCGGTGTCGACGTCCACTTCTCATCCTCCTCGTCGTGGATGATTCCCATTAGTTGGATTATGACTTGCCGCGGGAAGACTAGACCACACAGCACTTCGAACGCAATTTTCGTTCAGGCAGTCAGGCAGTCAGGCTATGAGCACGTGTTGTCGTGGTACAAAGTCTGCAAGAAATATCCCGTTGATCCTCAGGAGTACATTATGCGCAGTACCTGCGGTGCCCAAGTCTGCAAAACGACTCCTTTTTCGCACCACCACGCGATGCCGCGCCTGGCCAGACCTGCAGCACATATTGCGTCGTAGTGATCATCGCCCACGACTCAGTTTTTGCCAATCTCTTTGACTTTGAACCCAGTCCGCGGAGCATGTACATGGAAATCAGCCCTCCCTTTGCTCTTGACTGCTATTGTCACCCCGTCTGGGGTCAATCCTACCACCTGGCCGCGATCTAAATGCTCGGTTTCCAGTCAGCTGGGTAGACTTCTACTTGGATTCCCTCCTTCAACCTTATGGGGATCATTTTCATCTACGGAGCCTCCCGATTCGGCAAACTCGGACCTAAGGATGTGGTCTGCAGCAGCTTGGCTTTCGAAATATTGTTGGTTTGGGCGCGGATGCCTTCGCTTCTTCACAAACTGTCCGATACCATGCGAGCCAGGCAAACGCTTTAGGATACTGCTTCTCAAGATGAGTTCACAGGTAATTGCATACTGACGAGAAAATTGAACGCCCAGACAGCTAGTTTGTGTTAGCTCTGACCTACTAAAGATTCCAAGTAGCACAGTGAGACCCAAACAGTGGGAACAGTCGAAGTAACATCACGGGACGAATTGTTGGTGGCCCGTTGCGTTACCTTGCCGTTGACGCCGAGAACCCGGTGACAGACGACGATCTCCACATCCTTTGGGTCGCCGGCCCTTGAGCCTAACTCAATGAACAGCAAGAGCAACACAACAATCGGGCTGTGCCACCATTACCACAATAAACGCAAAAGAAGAAACTGCTCAATAATGGACAGTGTCACTCACCTTCCAATATCGGCCAACTTAGACCCCTCCCTCCCCGCTACCCACTCCCTCTGATGCCTCAGAACCGTCTCCCCAAAGAACCCAAAGAGATTTCTAGCACAATTCAAACAATCGCCCTAACGTCATCCAATTTCTCCTTACTCCATGTCTTAAAAATGAAACCCCGCCTATCTTGATTAAATGTCGGCTCCCGAGCAACTTCAACCGGCACAAGGCTAGCCGCCATACCGAAGACCGGGCCCTCGACCATGTATCGTTCGAAAAGTTTTTCGATGAAGAGATCTTGGGGATTCGTTGCGCCGAGCGTCTTAGTGGGAAGGGGGTCTTGAGTTTACGCAGGATGAAGCGCGTGTCGAGGTAATGTCCCGGCCCAATGGCGAAGATGGGGATGCGCCGGTAGAAGAGGGGTGGGAGGGTAAGGTCTGGGCGCGGCATGGTGAATCGTGGTTCCTGTCATTTTGGTGAGTAGAGAGCTTGGTGGTTTGTACGTTAGGTGAGTTGGAGGAGAAGGTACACATAATGCATTGTCGATGCCTGCCAACGCGAGATACGACCATGTCCGTTTCCCAAACGGAGAAGAATCATAAATATATGGATACAATATTATTTGGAGCACTTTGTTGAGCCTTGATGACGATACTGCACGATCGAATGCCCTACTCTATGGCCCTCCTACATTTCACATATGCAACAAAGCATCAAAGTCGCAAGATATACAGCTCCAGCTTTCAGTTCCAGCTCCGTACCCGACAAGGGGCCCAGCGAAAGTAGGCGAAAGTAGCCAAAACACCTCACATCATAACAGTGCCGACTAAACACAAATCGAGCGCAGAGAAACTGCATTGCCCCTCCACAAAAGAAACACAAAAAAAATTTCAGAGCCAACGAACTTTATCCGGGGTTACGTGATTCCAGAGTGAACGGACGTCGTGTTACTGTCATTGTTCAAGGGAGAAAAGGCACTGGAGTAAAGATATAGATGCAAGGCTCTGTACTTAGTCATGTAGGGAGTAAAAAAATACGTGGTGATGAAAAGTCTATAATCAGTCTTCTGGTCGCAGCCACGATTGTGATCTCGTGATAGAGATACCGTGCTTAAGCTACTTCGAAGACAAAGAAATGGACAAAGGCGTCCAGTATCCATCTAGTTACATACACATCGTAGCTCGGAAAGAGAAAGGAAAAGGGGGTATCTGGGGGTATCATCGTCCAATCATCGCTCGCAAACATGTCCAAGTCGACCGAAACGCCGTAGTAGAAAACACGTCGAGACCGCAGCATGTGTATCATCGAGAAAGACATAAAGGGGCTTGAGTTCCAGTCCATACATCGCCCGAGAAAAGAAAACAAATTGGTAGGCGCCGTTTTATGCTAATTGTGGACATCCAGAAGGCCGAATGTGGGAGAGCGCAGAGTAAATCGCTGCCATTGGGAGCGGATGAAGAGAATATTCAAGACCTTGAAGCCCAAGCTGTTCTCCAGGCCAAAGATGTTGTGAATGTGATTGTCGAAACTCAAATCGTACCACGGAGCTCAGTATAGTGGTGTGGGGGTGATACCAGCCCAAGATTCGAAGCTGGTAATAGCCATAGACATTGTGCGAGCAACCGGCTCTGACCACCAAGAGTTGCCGACGTCCATAGCGATGGGAATAAAGCCGAAGAGGTAGCGACCATTGCCGTAAGCACCCGTGCGATCGTACATGTTGCCGTATCCATGGCGGTAACCAACGCCGTTTGCGGTTTTCCAGGCCTGGAGCTCGGTGTATAGCATGAGGCAGAAGAATGCGAGAAGAGTGACAAGAAGTGGAAGGACGGTATCAAAGAGGCCAATAATTTTCGATTTGCGTGAGAGGACGACAGGAGTAGTTGCCTCAGTTGCCTGTTCAAGCTCGGTGGTCTGAGCAGCGGCACTGGCGGTTGAACGCTTGGGAACAAGCTCTTCGAGAGGCCACTCTTCGTGGGTGACCATGATGGGTGTGACGGTAATCTTAGGATTCGAGATTGAGGTTTGCGCGGCAGTAGTTGCCGTAGACTTGCGCTCGGTCTCTTTGGCGTGGATTGGAGAAACGTCGATGGTCGCGGGACCGATGATGCCAAGCGTGAGCTTTGGTGGAAAAGTCTGCGTGGAGGTAGTGGCGGAGGTAATCTCGATGGGCGCGATCGGAGCTGTGTCAAGGGCTGCATGCTGGGGGATCTCGGTAGTGAGCACGTGAGGGTCGGTCTGGGTGGAAGAGGCCGTAGTCGTGATCTGACGGTCGACGGGAGTGACGCTTGCAGCTTCATCGACATTCACAGTGAGTGCAGGGATGGCAGCTCTGACGGGCACGACGCTGGCAGCTTCGATAAAGTTGAACGTGAAAGCGGGACCTGAAGCAGGCTCGGTGGGTTCGAAGTCGGCAATCTCAATGATGTTGGAGTACTCGCACTCCGGTGGCTCGTAGACAGACTCATCATAGTCAGACGCAGCAGCGAGCTCGTCTTCAAGCGAGTCAGCAAGGGAGTTCAAGGGCTGAGGAGGCTCGTCGATGGGAGAGGTGGAGGCGGCGGCAGCAGCAGCAGCGTCGGCGGCGTTGAGGTTGCGCTGGCGCTCCTTCTGGAACTGCGTCTCGAGGTGGCTGATGCGCTCGTCCTTGACAATGAGGGTGCGCTCATGATCTCCTAGCAACCTGCGGAGGTTGTCCATGTCGTCCATGAGTCCTGCGTTCTCTTTCTCGAGGTCCTGAATCGCTTCCAGCTGGCTCTCAAGCTCTTCGATCCTGTCCTGCGAACTCTCCCACTGCTTACGCAGGTCATCGAACTGCAGCTGCGTGTCGTGCTGGCGTGCCTCGGCGTCATCTCGTGCTTTGATAGCGGCTTTGCGGGCGTTGCTGGTGTGGGTGAGGTCGGCATAGGCTTTTTCGAGCGAGGACGCGACATTGGCCGTGGCAGCCTTCTCGTCATCGATGTCCTTCTTGAGCTTCTCGACCGAGTCCCGGAGGTTGGCGAGCTGTGAGTCTTTTTCAGTCACCTGCTGCTCCTGTGACTGGAGGTTGGCCGTCGTGTCCTTGTTGATGCCCTGGAGCTTGATGAACTCCTTGCGCAGGTCGTCGCGCTCCTTGGTGAGCGCTTCCAGGTCGTTCTGGAGCTTGGTGACGCGCTCGTAGTCCTCCATGGCGCGCTGCTGCTTCTCGGTCTGGTAGTTGTTGCGGAGACCATTGAGAGCCTCCCGGGCGACCTTTTCTGCGCTTTGAGCAACGGTTGCTGCTCTTTCAGCACGCGCTAGCGCGACGCCAAGATCGTCTAGCTGCGCCATCCGCTCGGCGAGCTCCTCCCGAAGGACATCCTCGATACTCGCAGGCTCTGCCTGCTCCGCCGTGCTGCCAGGGGCACTGCCCACTGGCAACGAGAATCCGGTGCTGATACCGGCAAAAGAGTGGGTGGCGCCAGCGCCAAACGTGAAGGGAGGGTTGGTCATGTTGTTGAATTTTAAGAAAGAAGTGTGGTGGTAGAATTGGTTCAACAACAAATGATCTGAAGAAGAAATAGAAGGAAAGAAAGGAAGTGGAAATACTAGCTTAAGTATCTGGAGACAGCCAGTCAATCCGTATTGTGCGGTGAAAACAATAGCTTCACGCCGCCATCTGTTATTGTCCCGAGTCACAATAGCAACGCCTTCTATCGTCACGAATAGGTGAAGGCAGATAAGCATGTCAGTAAGTGAAAGAGAATATGATTGGACATCCATTTACGCTTCATAATTCGCTATTCTGCACCTCAGTATTGTCCTTACTCTCTTTCATTTTTCGCTTCTTCTCCTTTACCTCAGCTTCAATAGCGCTGAGCTCCTTCTCTTCGCTGGGAAAGAGACCGCCAGGAAAGAATGTGCCCACCAGTGCGCGGCCAACCTTTGGACAAGTCTTTTCCGCCTCGATCAGTGCTGCACTGACCTTGGGACTTCCCACCATTGTTTTGAACTTTAGAGGCAACCCAAGAGCCTCAGGTTTCCTGCTCCAACCCGCCACAAATATGTTCTGTAGCATTCCAATGCCTCCAACAGCGATGAGGAACCAGGATTGATCGGTTAAGGCAGAGCTGGTAATGAGCAAGACGACCCATGCGATGCCAAGGGCAACCATAAAGAGCCGGCACGTCAAGGAGATGGCTGGTGAATCAAGGTTATCAAACCCAGTACATAAGTCTTCAAGGTTCAGACCAACCCCATCACACTCGATAACAATGGCATGCTGCGCTCCATTTCCACGCGTCATAATATACGTCCTCTTTTGTCCTGGTTCGATCTGCCGACATGCCCACTTCTCGCGCCGCCACTGCGCCTGAAAGCCTGTAAGAAAGCAGAGGAGTATTGCAGAAGCGGTCACTAGAAGCACACCCCAGTTCCCGTAGACAGCTAAAGGTATGGCGGATATACCGAGTTGCAGAATTGCAACAATAACGCCGGACCAAAACAACAAGTCCCGTCCCGGCTTCTGCAGCCGTTCTTTCTTGTCAGGATCGAACGTCCAGAAGCTTACAACGAGGCCCGCATGTGCTGGGAATCCAATCTTGTTCGCGTCTTTCCCCTGCTTCAAAGCCTGCTCCTTGTCATATGCCCACTTGGCATTCTTAAGGTCGTGGACTTTAGACTTTACTGGAGCACCCATCCAATACTCGAAATCCCGCATCGCTCGCCCGAGAACCCAGGAACCATTACCGCGAGACTGGCCGTTCGAAGCATTAATGACAGTACAAGGCGTATCCGCGGGCGGCATCAACTTGTTCTCGCCGATGGCCGAGTTTATGGCGGTGGTCGCGTAGGATACCCATCCTGCAGACTGGTTATTAGAGGGGCATATGCATGGCATCGCAAGGCGCATTTGACTAGTAGGGGGTCACATTATTGTAGAAAGGGACATACCAAATGAGAACGCTACAGGCGTAATACGTGACCCGGCTAGCTGCGCGAGAGCTCGAGAGACGACATCGCCTCCGAGAAGTAGCAGAATAGTGAATGCATAGTTGCTGGGGCTTGCCCATACGGATTCAAATGCTGCTGCCGGTGCATTGAGGTCGAAGTCTCGATTTTGGAGATAATGCTTGAGGAATGGCGCCATTGTATGCTGAGGGTTAGGCACTGCAAATGTAAAAAGTGATGGTGAATGAGAGGCGGCAGAATTCGTTGACATGAACCATCGTGCTTATGCTGTAGAGACGGAACCAAAAAGAGTTATTGGGCATGTTAACCACCTAGGGATCAGCGATGCATTGCAGCTTTTGCGAGCGTTCAGCTATGATTTTGCAAGCCACCCGAGTATCCGACACGGACAGGCATGGGCAAGCGAGCCTATTCCCCAATTCAGCTGTCCAGCTGCTTCGTGATCTTCGCCCCTGCACGTACAGAACCAATGCTCTCTCGCCACACGAATGTCTGTACAGTCGCACTCGGCGCATGTGTGCGTATACTTCTCCTTTCAGACGGGTTGCAGTCGCTCAGTCATTTTGTTATGCTGCTGATAGGTACAGATGCCAGCTGGGGTATGATGAATCGGCGAATTGCTATGCATATGCTGCAGATCTCTGGCACAACTGAGCTGAGTTCGTGCATCTCTCGTCCTGAGCATTGATTGTAGCCGTCCTGAGCAATTTGAACTAGCAAGATGCCTTGTTCGCCAGCTTCTTCTTATCTGTTTTTATGCGGTCTTCACATTCCCCTCTCAATAATCTAGATACTTTTGGCCTGCCCGCAATCTTGTTCAATTAGTATGGATCATCTCATCCTCCCAGAAGGCGCGAAACCATGGATGAAACTGGCGTACGACTGTCCAGAAGTCGAGCACTACGAGAACATACCTACCAATGGCTTCGAGTACATTGACTTCTATAGAAGATTGGGCTGGTCCCATGACGAAGTATGGGCTCAACCCAAGCAAAATGAAGACCTCCTTGGAGGCGTCGAGGAAGGTGCAGAAGACAAGATTCGTGAGCCGTGGGAAGTAGAGCGATTCTTCCAAACGTGGATTCTCTTCGGCCTCATCATAGAGGTCTTCGCCTTGAGTGGAATAAAGGTCGCAACACGCGACTTTCTTGCCCCAACCATAAGGCAGACGTTGCATAAGCCGCAAACAGCACGACTTGTTACGACGGTCCGGCTGCCGGACCTTATCAAGCAGTGGCGGCAACAACACCAAATCTCTAAAGACGATACGGTTTTCGAGAAAGTCCTTGCTCTCACTGACTTTGTAGGAAAAATCGTGGATTACCATTGCGCGAACGGTAAAGACCACCGCTCCATCCATCAGTACGGGAAAGTCCTGTGGCCTTTGTCCGATGAGACCACTACAGCCAGCATTGCAGTCGCTTTCACACTTCGCAAGGCTGCATTTTCCATCTATAATAAGCCAGGTATCGGGGGTAGATGGCCGGTAACAAATTCTCGCCTCTTGTATCAGCGCATTCAGCGGAAGTGGTGCAAGTCCGATGCTGCGATGATAATGGAAGATTTCGACATTGATGGCCAGAACTACATTGCGGCAGCCAAAGGCCGGACACTAGAAGAGTTGGATGGGCATCATGCTTGTACAGATCATTCATGCGAAGCAAAGATTGCGGATGGAACCTACGAAACTCAACATGATCCGGAGTGCCAGGAAGATGATTATGAGCCTGAGCCTAGCTTTCTTGGACATGTTTACCCGGAATATGGCAAGAGTCCTGCGACATTGAGAGATGCGATCAAGCATACAATGGATGCTGGTCACCTGCCAGTTCTGCGATGGGATGCCGAAAGGGAAGGGCTTGTGACATATGGGCATGATATGGATACCTATTCAGAGAATGACTCTCAGTGTCCACCTTTCGTTGCTATCTCGCATGTGTTAGTACACATAACCTTATATACCGAAGCCTCAACTTACCCGTAGCAGATGGGCAGACGGCAAAGGCAACCCCTTCGATAACTCCCTCCCTTACTGCCAGCTCTCAAAACTACAACTCCTAGTTGATGATCTCTGTGCCAACCACCTTCCCGAGAAGCGAGCACACTCTGCTCCAGGATTCTGGATGGATACACTCTGCTGTATCGTCGGCACCTCCCCAGAAGACAGATCCTACAAAAAGAAAAGCATACAATCCATGCGCAACATATATGGCGAAAGCGTCGCCGTCCTGATCGTCGATCCCTGGTTGATGTCAATCCCATCAACAGCCTCAGTGAGTGAGATATGCTATCGAATTTATGCCTCAGGCTGGTCTCGTCGCCTCTGGACACATCAAGAAGGCTTCCTTGCAAGAGAAGTGTACTATCAATTTCAAGACAAACCTCTCAAACTCCCCGATGTCGATGAGTTGGCCACGGAGTTCCAGAAGAAAATGGCATACCAAGGCTATCCTATCAGCTTTCCCTTGCAAGCATCGGGGAAAACGAGCTTCTACTATACGACTGTGAAGACCATCGTCAATGGTATCAGAGAAGGGCGCATACCCCAGGATAACAAATGGATCATATACAGCCACCTTGCTTCATCCCTCGGCTACCGCTCAACAACAAATATCGATGACGAACTCCTCTGTGTGGCCTCCGTGATTGGATCCAGCGTCGCTACATATGCCAATCTCTCCGTCGAAAGATCCCGCCAACGTACCGCAGAGCTTCGCATGAAAGCCTTCCTCGAAGAGATTGGTCGTTTCAGGCAAAGCATCATATTCAACAACTACCAGCGCTTAACCATTCCAGGCTTCCGATGGGCTCCAGCGTCCCTGCTCGGCCACCGAGCGTCTGGTCTCGGGGGTCTAGACGGCGACGATAAGGACAGCAAGATCGAAGATTATAGCAACCTCAACCTGAACGACATACACTTCGAAGTCAGCGCGCTGAACATGAAAGTCAATATCAACAAGTACATCCCGCGCAGCCTCGGTATCGACCGCCGTTTCATGTCCGTCATACTAAACGACAAGACAATCTTACTCCCAACAGTAGGATTACCAGTAGACTATCCAGGCTACATCATCAAATTCTCCTCCAAGACACACGGGCTAACAGTAGACATGGCGGAACGAAGATTCGGGGTGAATTACTCCCCAATTCCAGTTGCGGGTGCGCTATTCCGTCCTCCAACCATGCCCAAAACACCTTCCTTCAACAAAGTTTCCACGCTCGGCAAAACAAAGCTAGGGTCATTCGGTAAATCCGCGCCTACTAAATCAGTCGAGAAAGTCGTGGAGTCGCCCGTCGTAAGCCCCACTATCGAACAAGCTACAGAGTTTTTGACGTACAAGTACATCGTCTTTGTAGCTGAGAACGACGTTGAATGGGCTTATGATCGTGAGTATGTGCTTATTTTGCAACGGCCGTTGGGAGAGCATGGTAGTCCTCAGGAGAGTAGTCCTCAGGAGTTTCTGGCTATGGTTGGGAGGAAGTCTGTGGGGCCAGGGAAGAGATATTGGGTGCAGTCGCTGTGTTCTGCGGTTGTGAGGGTGAAGCGAGCGAGAGATGATCGGAAGGTGGATACGGGAATTGATTATGTGGATGTGTCGCAGGCTAATACGAATTGGGTTATTACCTGATTTTGTTGGTGAATGAAATGGTAGAGGACGGGCAGTCAGAAGAGAGGAGTTAATCGCAGACAATCGGAGCGTGCTATGTCGTTCTTTGCCATGAAAGCTGGCTGAATAGTTCATCTTGCGATATTCTAAATGACATATAATGAAGTCTTGATTTTGCATTGTACGCGAAACCAGGTGGCAATGAGCGCTCCGCCTTCCATATCGAGTCTAAATCAGGGTAGTGAATGAAAGCTGTGGAGTCGCAAAGCGATCCCAAGTGGAGCCCATGCATATGAGATCGTCCTCTAGCGTCATGCCTGTGTTTAACTTACCTTTGAGAGCTCCAAATCTTGGCAATGTCGACTTCCAAAAGATCATCGCCTTCTAACTCAGTTTTTCATACGTACGTCCGAAACACTACTCACTCGGTGCCCAGCTAAGGGTCTTCACCACCGTCAGATCGCTGTTTCAGGACCTCACATGCCCACCTCTCAATGACGAATAAAAAGAATGACCGCGCGAAGAAAGTCCAGAAGCGACGCTGGGACCGAAGGACGTGGGGTCTCCAGATCGACACCCGGCCTCAGCTACGAACTCTCAAGGCCTCAGCCAGGAAACAAATCGAACGAGCACGTGCGATACGACTATGGATTCGCCCGTGGGTTCGCGACCCAGCATGGCGAACAGAAGGGCGAATGTATCCCCGAGCTACGCTACTTGGTCTCCCGAATGAACTGCGACAACAAATCATGTATCAAACTTGTAGTATGGCTAGCCTAGAGGCTGACGTTGAGGCTGAACCCGGGGAGCAAGGAGATTCTATTGAAAAACAATCATTCAGGAGCAGCACAAAGAGCATGATAAGAGACCATTTGAGCATGCCTAGAATGGGTAAATTGGGTTTTAGCCAACGCGAAGAAGCCCTGGTCACACTGCTAAGCCAAACGATCGGGAATCTGTGTGCTGTAGCTCCACAAGTTCGTCTTGACATGCAGTATGTGAGTAAGCTATGGCAAAGGGATCTCGAACGACACATCGGAAGAGAGATTCATCGCAAGCTGAACCAGCCGGCTGCAAGGCTCCCTATCGCCCCCGAGGGATATCAATTGATGCTCCTTGGCATGAGGACGGAGCGAGAACAGAAACTCCAGCGAGGTCAAACGATCAAAGCAAAAGATCCCAAGGTCCCTGGAATGAGATTTCGGCCACAGAAGTGTTGGTATTGTATGAACAGGCACCGAGACGGAGATCCAGTATGTCCTCCAGAAAGAAGATTTCCGGCACATTGGCAGAAAATGACGAAGAAGGTTGGAGGCTGGAGGAGTTCAGTAATGCCAAGCCCAATGTTAAAGGGGAAAAAGGTCGTGTTTGACGACGACTAGATGGGCTACGTAAATAAGCAAAATTTGTGGAGATGCCAGAGAATGCACAAGAACTGGAGATGGCATCCCTAATTCTTAACCTACTAGCACAGCAACCTTCAAATTACGCTTTACCAGCACTCTTTTTCTCTCCCCGCTCCCTTACAACCTCAGCCATCTTTTCTCCTACTTCACCCCCCATCATCCCAAACCCCTTCACAACACCCTCTCGATCACCGTCCCTCAGCTCCTGACTCATCTTAAACTTCCCCTCAAGTCTATCAATCTCAATCTCAATCCCAATAATACCCTTTTGCATTATCTCAACATACTTCTCCGGCGCATCTTCCACCTTCCACGCACTTTTCCTCCCGTCCTTCCCATCATACCCCATAACGTTCTCTTCGGCATACCGCGACAGATCCCGTATTTGCTTCGATAAGAAGGCCCCAGATTCAGGATCCTTGGAGTCGAAGAACACACGAGCGCGGCCATACGCTTGTGCAGCGGCGTAATTCCACGTTGGGACTACTTTCCCTGTATCAGGCTTTGTCTCAGAATAGAACTTTGGCGTAACGTAATGCTGCACTGGGGACGTGAAAAGCACCATGATTTCTTCCTCTAGGAATGAGCCGTTGAGTTTTTGTTGGGACTCTAATGCTTCGATTATGGTTTTGCTCTGTGGGTTTGCGCGCGCGAGGTGGCCGCGTAGAGTGCCGAGTTCCGTTGTGCTGGTTTCATCGTGGACGTCTAGGACGAAGGGGACGTGGCTAGAGAGGATTGTGGGGTGGTGTTTTGATGGTATGGCTGTTGTAAGGATTCCAAGGGGATAATCTCTTATCAATTGTCGGAGGATGGGGATTGAGGTTTCTGCGTGGACGGTACGAAGATACATCGCGGTCGCTCGACGGTGGTTGTTTCACGTTGCGACTCGGATTTGTTTTGGGTATTGACGACGCTTGATGGGCGATGTGACGAGGAGGTTCTACAATAGATATCGATATCGGAGCCGAGCCAGACTTCACGCTCTCGACAATTTCCAGACAGAAGATCTCAACAGCTGCAGGACGTATTCTGACACATAATACCACAAGACACAGAAGTCTTAACAGTTGCAAAGGTTTGAGGGTTTATATGATGTGAAGCTACTACGAACTAGCTCTCGATTACATCTGCGCGCTACATTTTACACGCCTAACACGCCGTATGCGCCAAGGCGTGACAACTGCGGCACCCGCGTGTGGATGTGAACGGGTAACTGAGGATGCTAGCGGATGATTCCAAATCGCATATCGTGCAGCGTTCTAATCAAGATTCTGTAATAATCCAATATTTTTTATCTTACAGGCCTACCATTTAGTACTGCTCTTAGGTTACCCATTCGATTAGTTTAATCAGGATATCTGATTGTAGCTACAAGCGCGAGGGCTTGCCTTTTAGTTAGGTCGTTCTCTGAGCAATTCTTGCAAGTACTGTGGTGTGTGCTACACCTGGTGATTCAGGGATGGACCTACAGTTACCTTGTATAATTACACCAGAGATCAGATTATCAGCGGTTTTCAACCCCATCAAGCCGCATCGTTGCGTCGTTCGACTACCCTTGACCTAGAACACAGTAAATAGGATCATATCGTCGAGATGTACGATGCATAGGTTCAGTCTGCCACCACGAAGCTGCAGCGATCCAAAACTTTTGTTCAAGACTGCTGCCATAGATGAATTCCAGTTAGCGGATAGCCATATAGACGGCTGGACCCTCTAAGAGGCGAGTTTGCTGATTGTGGGTAATCGATGTCAGAGTGTGGCGGATGCGTCATTGCTGAGACTCCCCTTCTGGGTGGCGTAGCCAGACCTGTTGTCTGCTAATCAATCGCGCTCGCGACGAAACAAGACGTTGGCTAAAATGCGACGGAGTGAAGGCGACACTTTCAGCTCTTTAAGTGTCGTGCCTTATCCACATCATGTTCTGCGATGAGAATTTAGGCAGCGCACCCCCCATTGGCTGGGGGTGGTTGGAAGCAATCCGTCCACAGCACACGCGCCACTCGTTCATCGCAGATCTGCTTCTATCGAAGGGCTCCGCAACCTTATTAGACACTCACTGCGCTTCATCTTTTCATCGCATGTACAATTCTGTCATCATACCCAATCAAGCGCACCCAAGCCTCTGCGTTCTTTCAACCCCGCGCTTACGCCACCTAGGAGGAACTGCGCGCCCCACCGCGTCACCACCTCGTTTGGCTTACCCATTGAGCACCACCATCTGGTATATCAGCACGTGATTACAGCCGCTGTTGTGAAGCGTACACGTGAGCTTGCCTTTGCCTGAACAGGCGTCGCGAGGCTTTTGGACACTTCCATTCAGCAACCATCTTCTCCATGCAGGGCAGTCCCCCGGGATCGTCTGTCAAAGAACGGCGAGGAAAGGTCGCGATTCCAAAGCTCGACCGAGCACCGCCGCCACCGACCAGAGCAGGCGACAAAAGCGTAGAGGACCGGATGCAAGTCTCCCGTCTTCATTTTCTACATCTGTTATGATACTAACAGAGGATGATTAGAGCGAGAGCCTGCAAAACTTGCCGCAAGAGAAGTAGTGCCCCCCATCTCCCTTTTTTGAGCGCTTTCGCTGACATTGTTACAGAGGTCAAGTGTTCGGGTGACCTACCAAGCTGCACAAACTGCCAGGCGAATAAAGCAACCTGTGTGTACGAGCAAGCTCGACGAGATCGTCTGAGAGAGTCAGTTCAACCACCATGTTCGTCACGCGAATCCCGACTGATATTAAAGGGCAACGCAACTGAACCTCACCTTTGTCTCGCTGCTCAAGGACCTCAGCGAGCGCGTGGACGAAGATGACCAGAAGAGAATTAATGAAGCACTAGAAGACGTATGTTTCGCAACCATGCACGGCTCTTGGCGCGGTTAGATGGATGTGTATTGACGTACTCTTTTTCGTAGGCTGATGACGACATTGTTGCCCATGCCCCGGTTGCGTCCATTAAATCCTTAGGAAAGAGATCCCGGAAGAAATCTTTTCGTGGGGAAGAAGACGCAGAAGAAAGCGGACCGCATGGCGAAGCCCATGTAACCGCTTCAGCGGGGTCTAATGAAGACCTTGACAACCTTAACGAGAATCTTTTACGAACCCGCGAGTCTAGGGAGACGGGATATATAGGCCAGAACTCTGAAGTCCAATGGCTACGAAGTGTTCAACGTCAAGCAGAAAACGGTGATACCGACCAGACTGACCAGCGATACGGACCCCCAGGGGCAGGTCAGGGCGCTGCGAATCAACGATCTGACGCCCTCCACGAGCGAAGGCAGTATGAAAACCAAGGATCTATGCGACACATCACAGATGCGACATTTTACCTTGATAGTGATAGTATCGAAGTCGATGTTGTGGTAGACCCCTATGAAATCCCAGACACCGAAATCGCAGAACAGCTTTTCAATTGCTACATACGCACGGTTCACAGCTCGTTTCCTATTCTACCACCGAATTACGAGGACCAATTTCGGAGATACCTCAACTCTGTGAGGCACGCTCGGCCATTTCAAATACCCGACAAGTGGCGCGCAATCATGAACCTTGTATTTGCAATTGGTGCAAAATACTCCCATCTCATAGGCGCTGGATGGAGAGGAGATGACCGCGATCACTTGATCTATATGACGAGAGCAGTTCATCTACTAGGTTTGAAGAACACCATCATGATTATCTCAGGACCAGACCTGAGCCTTGTTGAAGCAGTAAGTACCCACTTAAAGACACAGTAAGTTACACTGACTGACCCACAATGTCAAGACTGGCCTGCTCTCATTCTATTTTCTGGCTATTGGACATGTCAGCAGAGCTTGGGTCATGATAGGTGTTTCCATGCGACTTGCCCTCGCACTAGGACTCCATCTGCGGAATGAGGATCGTACAATGGATGTTGTGAGGAAGGAATCGCTGCGCAACACTTGGTGGAGCTTACACGCGATCGAGTGCCTTGTGAGCTCAATAACCGGACGACCTCCCGTTGTTGCAATCGAAGATTGCACAGTGTGTTTCCCGCACACTTCATATATTGGGCGATCCTCTGACAGTAGCAATCCTAAAGGCGCAACGCGTATACGAACAAGTTACAATTCCCCGCCGACGCCTACACCCAGCAGTGCTTCGACATCGGGCAAGCGAGAACCCACTCACTCTCGATACTTTGTCACTCATCTTAATATCACATTTATTTCGCAGAAAGTGCTTTTGAGTTTGTATTCACCCCGGACTGCAGCTCATTCTTGGCAGGTAGGTTTATGCTCAAGCAACTCACATTTGACGCAAGTATTGAACTTTCTCGCTTATAGCACATACTAATTTACGCCCTGTAGTTCATCCAGAATAAGATCACAGAGCTGCTTGATGAGGTAGAGGAGTGGCTTAAGGCATCTTTACCTCAGGATCCTGGATCCGAGGATCCAACTCTACATCAAGACGAACGCGAGCGATTCATGCTCAGAATGTACTATTGGAGCACCAAAATACTTATTACGCGACCCTGCCTCTGTCGGCTCGAACGTCGTATAGCGAATGAAAGTGACAGCTCTGTGAATTTCAATTCCCAGACGGCTGAAGCTTGCGTTGAGGCTGCGCGAGAATTGGCGAACTTGTTTCCTGACCAACCGGACCCGAACTTCATGTATGCATCAGGACCGTGGTGGACAGTAACACACATAAGTGAGTATTGCCATTATTTAAAAGTAAGTTCTTAGCACTGACCTTCGCCACAATAGTTATGCAGTCCATGGCCGTATTACTTTTAGAAATGGCCTACGAAGGCAAGCACCTTAAAAAGGAGAGAACGGGGTTAGGAGCATGCATTAAAAAGCTCATTCGCTGGCTTCGTGCCATGCAGGTCAATGATCCTGTTGCCGCACGCGCGTACCAGGTGGTATGGAGGATCCTAAAAACGTGTGCTCCTTCCCTACAATCTCAAGCGAGCGAGCTCCTTGCCGAAGAAACGGAGGCCCCCACCCAAAACTTACCTACTCAGCCCTCCCACGGCTCGATGAAACAGCCGTATTCTGCTAATATTCAAAAGGAGAATCCGGTAGTACTCGATCCCCGCCTCTTGCAACAGCAGCCACTCGATCCACCTTCAGGCTATCAACATGATACATTTCCATTTTCTACGACGGATCAAGTACAGCTGCCCCAGGCCTTCGGTAATCCTTTCGTTACGAGCTTCGATCAAGATGCGCCGATTGTCAACATGCAGGACTTGTGGGCTAGTCAGTGGTCCGAGGGTCAGTACAACATGCCATTCTTTGACATGAGTCTGTACCAAAGTCAGGAATCTATGCAATACATGCAGAACCCGGACAATATCGACATGCAGAACCCATCGGCGCAACAATATCCACAGTCGCCACAATAGTCCAGACCTTAGTCCTCCTAGGCACAGCTCGAAGAGTATGATTGGTACAATTGGCAGTCCTGTTATAAACGAACTAATCTGGTAATGTTTTGGGAGCTGGTTTTTATGCCCGTTATGTATGTCCGAGCCGTCGGGGCTAGAACAGGCACAACTAAAGGATGACGGTATGGATATAATAAATAACATCCACAAGACTGTATGATACAATTCTTGCTAGTAGTTTCAGAAGTGTCCATCATGCACCATAAATCGAAATGAACATTTTCTCGTCATTCCATGACGGCATAAGTTGACGTGAAGTCAAGAACAGTCTATTCAGGTGGCCACGCTCTCATACGAGGGTCGGCTGAAGCTCGACAGTGACTGTCCCACTCGCATCAGCATCACTGCCGGCTGGGCTACGCAGTAACGTCACCTACCTCGTTTGGCGTCATGGTCCGATAGAATATAAAGTTTGAAAATGCCGGATCTGATTTATCCTTCGTCAAGCTTAGTACAGTTCGAGTAGCCGGACATGCAATAGACAGCAGGCTACATACCTCATTGAAATAGCGGAACGTGAATATGCGCTCGAGCAGCCGGTAGAGCTTCAATACCCGTGATAATGATGCCATGGCGCATAGGGCCTGAGGAACTGTAAAACATGTGCTAGTCTTTCGCTGTTGTCTATCCACATCTTCCGTGCTTTCCTGAAAGCTACGTAAGGAAGCGTGGTTTGTGCGCAGTCGATACGGATTTCCTGAAGGGATTGGTTTGCGTGATGCGGCTTGATCGACGATCAACGAAGGTGCAGATGTCTTGCCTCCGCGGAGCAGTGTGCCACGAGGATACGGTACCGGAAGCGCGAGGTTACAGCCGGCTCGCATTGTTAGTCATGCAACCATTGTTCACCAATAGAGGGAAGAAGCAGTGGGGCTTGCATAGTCAATAGAAAGTCGTGCGGGAGTGATTTTGCTCGACATGGTGCTCATCTGACAGCTACAATGTACGATTGGTCAAGTTATTTTCCTACTATTTCATCCGGTTCCAGTCTCCTCGATATATCTAGATCATAAATATGTGGGGCACTCCTGATGGTTGAGGCTTGTGAGTCCTCTGGCAAAGCGATACAGCAAGAGATGTAGCCACTGTGCTGATATATCGCTCGCAGATCATCCTTTAACCGTCATGTTTTCTTTCTATGACTCACGACTTCTCAGCCGGCACCTGTTTATTTCAACTTCAACTTCCTTTCCATCCTCTCTGCCTACTGAAACTTTCCTTGCTCCCACATCGTCACCTGCTCTTTTCCAACACCTTATGATTGACGGACGGTAGACCGTTGTCTGACTAAAGGGCGAATGTATCATGATCGATACTGAGGCCCTCGAGATTCGGAATGTTTCAGCCGTTGATGTTCGAGTACACGACTCTGCAGTCTTACAGCCTTCCATTTCTTAGCCAAGTTGAAGCGTAGATATATCAACCGTCCCACCAGGGTTTTTCCGCGTGCGAAACATGTGGAATGATGCTGTCTGGACAGCGCAATGGATCAGATTGGTTCCACGAAAATGCCTTGTGCCTATAGGAACACACAGAAGGTATAACGGCCAAGACCACAAGATTTCGTGCTAGCGTTATGATCGCCGTCACAATATTGGGTTCTCCCATTGCAAAATTGAAGCCCGGGTTGCACTCGGCCAGGAATTTTTGACCTTCGGGGTCGAAAGATACCTTAACATCGACATCGACGTAGCGTGCGCTAAATGACAGATGGAGTTCTCGGACAAGTCTCGCGAGATCGGGTCACTGTAGGAGAGTTTGAAGGAGGCAGGCAAGATTCCATTTCACCAGAACGCAGCCTTCACCGTACTAGTTGCTTCAGGAACCTAGGATACGATCAGAACTGGATGTTGAACAGACCTTATGATGCGAACGGTTGTGCTCCGGTTGTCAATCGCAATGCTATCACCCACTGTCGTAGATTTTCTTGTTCACGGTGTAGGTTCAAGAAGTACTCATTGCCCTGATACACGATATTTGTCTTATCTCTTCCTTGCCTCTTTACTTTTCAACCCCCTATGGCTCTAGGACAAGGAATGCGTTCTACACCATCCAACCACCAATTGACTAATAAGAGACTGACGCTTTTCAAAATCCACACTCGTACTTGGAACTCATGCCATTAGTAGTGTCTTCACAACTTTGCCTAAAGCCATAGTCACAGCAACCAGCCGATCCAGTCTTGCCGTTGAGTTGATAGACGTGCGTGAGGTCCCAGTTGCCTCTGACTTGGGGGCAGTAACCGCAGTATTTCCCAGCCTTCACACCGCTCTGGGACTCGCAACCTTTCTCATAGCTGCAACCGCGCTTCTCGAGGGCTAACGGCTCCACTTCGGGGTTGGAATCGGCATTGGGGAAAGCTATAGCGGCGGTAAGGAAGAGGGCGAGGACTGTGAGCTTCATGGTGATGGTCTTTGGTGGTTGTGCTAGTGAGCCAATGGGAGTAGAGTAGGTAGGACATTTGCATACCTGGAAGTGTCTATTGTTCGACAGCTCAACTCTAGAGGTGTATAAGCGTTGAGGAAGTTAAATACGATCAGATATTTTGTATCGACTTATACTTCTGACCTCTCTAATCAGCCGTCGACTTTGAGGGGCACCTACTCTACCGATCATGCATCACCGACTCATTCCATATTAGTCATATGAACCTGGGGAGGTGGCACAAGTCCTTGCAGGGCAATAGTTCGTTACACGCTCGTTCGTAGTGAGGAGGCCGAAGCAATCGTCGGGACTGCGGAGAAACAAACAACTCATACGTGTTCGAGTAAAGGAGTGTGACACATATATACCAGCTTTGTTGGTGGAGTTTTGAAGGTAACAACGCAATAGGATAGTCTGAACAAGAAAGTAAGTGGATAGTATAGTGTGCGATTAGACGAGTCCATGTGGAAAGCTCATCAATGATAGGCGAGTGACTAACTTGGAGTGTGCTTCGCAGAGCTGGAGTGCAGAGAGAGCGAAAGATCGAGTGAATTGACGCAGCCGGGAAACCAAAGGGTCCAGTGCACATCTCAGATTTGTACGAGGGAGGGGTTGAAAGTGGGTGAACCAAAGCGGAAACACCTAGTTTGTGCATAAATCCTTCGTTATATTGACGTATACCAAATATTCAGTAGGTCAAAAAATGCTAGATCTTCAATAATGCTTCAAGCCATAAATTGTACAGTGTAGTCAAGGGAACGGTTGGGGTGTTACCTAGCGACCATCATTGGTTGCTCTTCCTTGGCAGCTGAAAATGAAATGAAGCTGTGCAACTCACATCGAGCCATATCGATCTAGGTAAATACAGGCTTAAACTCGTACAACCTGACTGTGTCTACAGAACTCAGTTCCATGCATATGTCTATGTTGACCTCCTCCATCTTTCGCGTGTTAGCGTATATCAAAGAATATGCGCAGCTGTCTTAAGATGAAACATCAAGGTAGCGCTACAAATTACTCCATACTCAACACCGCAGCTTAGATTATCTTGCTCCAAGAACGCATTGAAACCGCCTAGATCATTCCCATCTATGCACCGATCTATCAATTCCCTACGCAGCATCCCTATACATAGTCCCAACACTAGTCTCCTGCCTCAACGCCTCCTCATGATAATGACCCGCAGTAACCCCGACCCCCGTATCCAACTCCTCAAACCTCCTCAAATCCATCGGCGCAGCCAGCAGAGGATTAACATACGGATCAAAAGTCTTCCAATACGGATTTTCTAAATGGTATTTTTGACTCTACACCCATCCCAAACAAGTATGTATTAGCATATTAATAAAAATTATAATAACGAGGAGGACAACAATACTGGGAAGATGGATGGGAAAGGGGGGTTAAACAGAACGTACCGATTCCTGCAAATACCGCTCTACAATGGTGAATTTGCGCTTATCGCTCACATCTTGCATTACGAACCAACTTAGTGTCTCGCGGTCTTTGCTGTACACTTGGCTTGCTTCGACGAGTTTCGCCTTCAGCTTCTCAATACTCTCTGCGTCGTCTTTGGCGTACAGGTGGACGACGATTGTATAGACCATTTCGTAGAAGGGTGACTTTCTTCTGGGACGTTGTTTGTTTGGGGTGTTGGGGATCGTGTGTTGTATGTGTAGGAGGATTGCTCTGTGTATGTTTGAATGTTGGGAAGGGAGAGAACACTTTTGTTTATGGAATTGGTGGGTGTATAGTGAAGCTTTAGTTTTTTTACGATGATGGTGCGTGCGTGTAGGTGACGTAAGTTGAAGCTATCCAGGACCCCGCAACACTCTCCACAGGCGAGGCGGGCATCCGCAGATCCGCAAGCTTGTCTCCTGTATCGGAAAGAGGAACCTGAGTATCGGAGCATTACAAGGAGTTTGTCATCGGAAGGTACCTGTAGGCTCGGCAACCCCTGCGTATGTATTTGCCGCATCACCGAGCTTTCAAAGGTGTGACGTGTAGCATTCAGAATTTTATTCGATATACGGAGCAGAAGATGAAGGTACCTCCCAATACCTCCACCATCACCCATGTACACTATTCTTCTACAAAATGTTAAAAGGATTACAAGACTGTGCGATAGCAACGCTAAGTAGAACAACACGCCTACCTGCCCATAAACACCCACGAATGCCATGACCATGAAGTGAATGAAATCGTCAAGCACCCAGCTATATTCTTACATCTAGGCCCGGCTCAGCATTTTAAGCACTTGCTCCTTATCAGCCGTCTCTAGGGTGCTAAGCACATTCATCACACCCTTGAGGCCACCTTCCTTGTCCTTCCTCATGAGGGTTGCAATTTCTTGCGCGATACCCTCGGTCTTGAGCTTCTCGACGCGCTCACTGATGAGTGACCTGTTCTCCTCGTACCACTCTGCGGCACTCTTGTCATCGTTCTCCCAGTTCGGGATGTTCGATACATGCTTCAGGTCTTCGAGACCGCGGGCGCGTACAATAGGATCGACCTTGGCTGTATCTCGAGAGGACGGGGCGGCAGCAGCAGCGAAACGCTTGAGAATGTACTCTTCATTGAGGCGGCGGCGGAGGCGCCAGTAGAAGAAGCGACGAGCGTTTTGCCAGCGGAGTGCTTGTCGGATGACGCCTTTGGCTTTCATGCGGCCAGCGCGATCGTGGAGGTCGGCGAACTGAATGGCGATCTGACCGTAGATGGGAAGAAGGTGCTTCTCGCGCTCGGTCATCTCAGCCTTAATACTCTGAAGCTGGTCTTTTGGTGTCGCTGGGTCGTTCAGCTTGCGCTTGAGAGCACCGTACTTAGGATCATTGCGGGCCATAGTGTCGAGTTGGCGTTCCTTGCGGTACTTGATGCCGACAATACCTTCAGGCTCCAAGACACCACCACGCGAGTCCTCATCAGCGTACATCTCCATGAATTGAGGGTTGATTGTGGGGTCAACGACGACCCACGATCCACCACGGAGCTCGCCATACGGAGGAATGTACACGAAGATAGGCTGTTCGAACTTCACAAGAGCGTCGACTATGTACGAACCGTACTTGAGAACTTCGTTGTACATGTCGCGCTGGCCACCAGAGAAACCACGCCAATTGGCAAGGATCATCAGCGGCAGTTGCTCACCCTTGTTGAAGTCGTTGATGGCCTGAGCAGTTTTGAACGCGGAGTTGGGATACCAAACACCTCCTGCTTCTGAGGTAACCTGCTCGATGGAGTCGGGGTTGGCAGGATCAGCAGGTGTGACGTTCTCTACCGAGCGAGTTTCAACACCGATGACACCAATGGGGATACCACCAAGGCGCGCGCGACCAACGACGACGGTCTTGGCCCATCCACCAAGAGACTCCTCGAACGATCCGCGGTCGAAGAGACCAGACTGCCAGCCGTCCTCATCCTCCATTCCACCAATGAGATGCCTGACATCATACGCAGACTTGCCAGGAGGGTAGTAAGTAACATCGCGGTCCCATGAATCGGCGGTCGGCGAGATAGGAACTGGGCTGTTCTTCTTATCTGGCACATACGACATCCACTTAACAATCTTGGAGACACCCTCGAAGTCGTCTTCGGCAGTCATATGCGAGACTCCGTTCCTGTACATGATCTGGGTACCACCAAGCTGAAGGTTGGAAGTGTACACTTCGCGACCAAGCAACTTGTTGATAGCCTGGGCACCCGTAAGGATGATTGGCTGGCCTTCGATTTGAATAGCACGCTGACCAAGGCGGACCAAGTAGGCACCAATACCTGTGCATAGTTAGCAACGGGATATACTGTCATACTGATCAAATACATACCAACTGAACGGCAAGTGACTAAGGTGATGGTGAAAATGTCCTCATAAGCTCGTGATGTCTCACCAGCGATCAGGCCAGAGCCACGCAATGACTCTACACCAAGGCCATCCTCGGCACCAATAATTGTAGTGATCTTGAAGCGCTTCTCGCCATCCGTCTCAACCTTTTCGCAGATGACATCGTTGCGCTTTCCATCGACGAAGTGCTCGTACTTCTCGGGCGTAAGGTAGAGATAGTCAAAGCCAGCCTCAGGCTTATTGGCATCCTTCCACGCAACAGAGAAGTGAGGAATGAGCTCCTCAGCCAGACCGATACGAGCACCAGAGTTGGCAGAGAGGTAGATTCGCGGGATGCCCAGCTTACGTGCAAGCTCAGAGCACTTGTGGAAGAAGTTGTCTTCCTGCGGACCGAATGACCCAATTTTATAGGTAATGTCGTTCGCAATGATGATGAAACGACGGCCACGAGGGTACTCAGGCGTGCGGGCCGTGAGAATCCAGCCGACCATACCAATATTGTTGTGTCCAGGGTCACGGTTGACCTCAGCCAGATTGTCAGTGTCATCGAGCACCAATTCATAGGATTCGACGCATTCTCCCTTTGCCGGCTGTCTATCCCGGAGGAAGGGGTGCTTTGCGATAGCCGCAACCCAGCTGTTCTCAGTAGCTTGGCGGAAGAGCTCTGGGAAGTCGTAGACGTATTGAGTTCCCATAAGATGGGCCTTGTACCTCTTCGGCTGGAGAGCTCCCTTGGTCGGGTAGGGGGTTGAGACGGGTTGGAGGTGAAGGGCGCCGATCTTGGTGGTTCCACCAATGCTATGGAAGAGCCACTTGCCAGCCTTCTCAGACTTGCGCTCCGCATACATCTCGACTTGGATGACATATCCAGAAGTATTGGTGATGATAACACGCAGAGGGTAAGGAATGCCAGTCTGAGGGTCGGTGACGATAATCCGAATCTCGGCGCCCGTAACACGCAGACGCCAAAGTCGTCGACCAAAACGCTCCAAGAAGCCGCCAATGGCCTCTTCTACTTCGGCAGGGTCAAGCGGGAAGACATGAGAGAAGTTGATGAAGATGTGGTTCATGTCAGCCTGGGAAGTGCCAACAATCTCGAGAGCATCGAGGATGTCAGTCATCAACCGATCTGTCTCAGACACCATGTATTCTGCAGTGGGGATCTCCTCCCGAAGGCGGCCAGACCGGACCACAGCCCTCAAGAAGTAGCGCTTGTCGCTCTCAGCACCCTTGCCAACTGCCTCATAGATGTGAATGTTGCGGTTCTCTGTAAAGACAGGCTTGATATCAAACTTGGAAAGACGCCCAAGTTCAAGTTGGAAGGCAAGAGCGGGCTCTACGTGACGAATGCTGGCATCTTCGTCGTAGGTGGGTCCGCGGAAAGTGTAGTAGCCAGGATAGGTTCCATCCTTGTGACCACAAATGAAAGAGATGCGGCGGATGCGACGAACGAGAAGCTCGTCCTTGTACTCTTGGACGATAGGCAAGATGCGCTCCAAGATCTCTGCATCATCAACGCTCTCAATGTCACGGACGGCAACGTTGAGTACACCAGTGAGTTCATCGGAGTGCTTGAACTCGCTGGTACCGGAGGTTGGTGTACGTTTCAAGGTAAGGCCCTCCTTGAGGCTAATGCCGCTCTTCTTAGAAGCGCCAATGGCAGGGAAGAGATCGAGAGCCTTGCCGATCAGCTCGTCTGCATCGTCAAGATACTCGACCGGAACGACTACACCCTTCCTGGAAGGCTCACCCTCGAAGCGATTTTGCCAGGCGGTCATGTCGCTGAGTGACTGGATGCGAGGAGGTCGCTCGAAACCAGGAGTGCTGGGCGTACCCGGCTCTGAGGGTTCCACTGCAAGACCATACTCTGCCTCACCAACCTTGCGGAGGATGAAGTCCCAGGAAAGAAGACATTGCTGATCGCCTTCGTTGTGGTAGTCAATGTTCTGGAGCTGATACGCGCGGTAAGCTCGGCGCGTGTACACCTCCAGAGCAGCAAGGGCGACCCATGGGTCCTGGTGGACGAAGAACTGGGTCAGGACATCGAACACGGTGTATCTTGAGTCGACGACTTCCTTGATGACTTCAAAGTTGGGCTCACGGTGGTCCCATCCGCTCTCACCGTAGCGAGATTCCACAACAGCGGAACGCAAGATGTGCTCCATCTGAGCTGTGCGCTCCTCCAGAGATGGCATAGCACACTGAATGAGGACCTCACGAGCCTTGAGAGACACCTTAGCAGTCTGTCTTGACTCGAGCTCAGTGAGCTTCTTGAGAGTACCCTTGAAGTACTTTGCAATGTTACCGACACCAGGCTTGTTGGGTCGGTAAAGATCAAGAATGGCGATTACGAGGTTATTCTTCGCACTGACCCTGGTGTGAGAAAGGACAGTGTGCACAACACTTGTGATGTTGTCGCGATTCTCATCACGGAGCTTGAGGATAACTTCCTCGTCCCGCGATGTGCGGGATGAGAAGAGTTGCTCTACAGACCAGTACATCTCCAAGAACTTGAGCATGACACCGTACTCGTGAGCCTTCAGGCCCTCAGAGTAACGAGTAATGACGTCGGAAAGGGGCTCCAGTGAAGACCTCAACAACTCAGCATCGCCCTTGGCAACGTTCTCATCAAGGAACTTCTGGAAAGCCTTGCTGAGTGCCTTGCTGGGGAATTCAAGGTTGCGGCTGTGAGCCTTGTCGACAATTTGGGAAAAGGTGGTGTCTAGCTTCTGTGGCATGCGCGCGTGAAGAGCAGAGGCTTGAGCGTTCCACTCGCCGTACGGCAGTTCGGGATCCCGGAGGACTTCAACCAGTTCCTTGAGTGTGCTTTGCATAATGACCTGGTTGTCGAAACCTTGGAGGATGTTCTGAAGGATGCTGAAGAGATAGACGAATCTCTGTGGAGGTTTGCCTCCCATAATTTGAGGAGCACCAAGATCAGGGAGCAAGCCCAGATAGTTCTGAGCAGACTTGACCTTGGACGGGTCGTCGAGAGCCAGGACACCAAGGATGTCGCCGGCTTCAAGAGTAGCTCCTGGCTGCTTGATCAGGTTGACCATACCAGCCTCCTGTGCGATCAAGGGCATGTACATCTTCATGACCTCCACCTCGGCGAAGGGCTGACCCTTGCCCACGTGGTCACCGTTCTCGACCAGGAATCTGACGAGCTTGCCGGGAGACGGCGTTCGTAGCTGAGTCGGGTCGTTCTCCTGTTCTAGAAGGCACGTCTTGCCGTCGACGGAGAGGCGGGTAGCGCCAACCTCTTCCTTCCAGTAGACATTGTGTGACTTGCCGCTAAGCAGAATAAGAAGACCACCATCAGCAAGCGCCCTGACACCAACGGCGCACTTTGAACCGTTGATGAAAAGTGTGAAGCTGTCGATCGTTGACCTTGTCGCAGTGAACTTGTATCGGTAGCCCTCGTAGATGAAGTCGATGGGAAAGACGGTCTTGAGAACGTCCTTGGAAGGAACTTGTCCCTTCTCCAAGCTAGTCTTGTATTCGCTGATGCAGGCTTCGCTTGCAGCGTGGGCCTTGGTGACAGCACCGCAAACCACTGCAATCAAAGGATCTGGCCGCTCTGCAGTCAACTTTTTAGAGATCAGTTCGTCAAGCCAGCCAGTTGTGATCGTATTGTCTTCAAAGGCAGGCGTCTCGAGCAGCTTGATGAGGTATTCGACAGTGGTTCGGAAATCACCGCGAATACTCAGTTCCTTGAGCGCAACCACCATATGTTTACGCGACGCTTGTCGATTCTCGCCGTAAGCGAAGATGTGGCCGAATTGTGAGTCGGAGAAGCTGTGAATACCACCAGCGGAACTAACGGAGAAGTAACCCCAGACGTTTGAGCTACTCCTGAAGTTCAGATCGTGAATAGTACCACCGGACGGTTTGAAGCCCTCGTCGGGATCTTCGGAGGTGATACGGCACGCCGTGCAGTGGCCTTTGGGAGTCGGTCGTCGCTGCTTCTTGTCACTACCCTCGGTGGAGAAGTCAAAGTCGATAGTGGAGCTGGTGTGCGGGTCTGCACCATATAGCAACCGAATATCCTTAACACGGTGCAATGGGAGACCCATGGCAATCTGGAGCTGGGCGGCTGGGAGGTTGACGCCCGTCACCATTTCGGTAGTAGGGTGCTCGACCTGCAGACGAGGGTTCAATTCGAGGAAGTAGAACTTGTCGTCGGCATGGGAGTAAAGGTATTCGACGGTACCCGCTGAGACATATCCGACGAGCCTGCCGAGCGAGACGGCTGCTTTCTCCATCTCTTGGAATGTCTTAGAGCCAGCAACTGTTACCGGCGCCTCCTCAATGATCTTTTGATGCCGTCGCTGCACCGAACAGTCACGTCCGAACAGGGAAATGTTGTTGCCATACTGATCAGCCAGCAGCTGAACTTCTAAATGCCGCGCGCTGCCCGCGAGCTTCATAATGAAGATGGGTGAGCCAGGAATTTCTGATGCAGCCGCCTTGTACAGCTGCTCGAAGTCCTCCTTGCGGTCGACCTTTCGGATACCCTTGCCACCACCACCTTCTGATGCCTTGACCATGACAGGGAAGCCAATCTGTTCGGCGGCCTTCAAGCCCTCTTCCCATGACTTGGTGCAGCCCTTTTCGTAGACTTGGTCCTCAACCGTGACAATGCCATTATCGTCGACTATGACCTCGTCGACGCCAGTTCCTGACCACGGGATACAGGGCACTTTGGCGTGTTGTGCAACGATTGTGGAGGAGATTTTGTCACCGAGCGAGCGCATGGCAGATCCCGGGGGACCAATGAAGACTATCTTCTTGGGCGAGGCGGCGAGCGATTCGGGGAGTTTGGGGTTTTCTGAGGCGTGGCCCCATCCTGCCCACACAGCGTGGACATTCATACGCTCCGCGACATCGACAATAAGCTCGACGTTGGCGTAGTTGTTGTTGTTCGTGCCTCCAGGTACCTGCATGTCGAATTAGCCGTCCCGTCTCCCACGGCAGTCTCTCAGGATTGTCACCCACCTCAACGTACTGGTCCGCCATGCGGATGTATTCAGCGTTGGCCTGCAGATCCTCAGGCGTAGCCATGACGGTGAACTGAATCGCCCGCTCATCGCCAAAAGTTTCGTATGCCCACTTCCGCACCGAGCGGATCTCCTTGACTGCTGCGATACCATTGTTCGCGATGAGCACCTGTAGAGGAGCACCAAGTTAGCCATATGGACCCCTCGCACTCTCCAATTGCGTCTGCAAAGGGTATACCAACATTTGTAATGACAGTGTGTCCATCGTGCGCCGCTACAAAGTCCTTGACCTTGCCCGGCGCCGCAGCGGCGAGATGGTTCCCGCCGATGAAGTGCGGAGCAAGATTGTGCTTGGCTGCGTAGGAGCTTGGGGCGCCATTAGCAGGCCCATTGACTCCGTTCTGTGCAGCTCCAGCCATGTTGTCTGTGGGAATTCCCATGCAATGCAGGGGAATGATCGGGTGTGGGGAGGAAGAGGGGAATTTCGGTGAGGAGTCGGGCAATTTTCTGCTGGCCAGGAAGCTGGAGCTCGGCCTCTAGTGTGTCGTGTAGATCTAAGCTACCGCGATGACGACGATGCTTGCAATTGGCGATTTGCAGGCAGCGTGATCTCTATCCAAAGCGTCTGCTGGGGGGAGGGATCCGAGCAGAGTATTAGTAGACGTAGATTATATCGCCGAGGAGGGTTTGCTCAAAGGCAGCCGTAGCACCAGTGCAACCAAAAGTCTATTGCCGTGCCGGGAGGAAAGCAGCAGCAACGCCAAATGGTAATTGCGAAAGACGAGGGAAGGGAGGGTGCGTGAGTGAGACGACACCGGGTATAGGGGACGAGACTGGGAGGAGGAGTAAAGCAGAGGAGGGTTGCGGGAGCCCAGGGAGCTTGTATGTATTAAATTTTTTGAAGGCCAGCGGAATACCCCAAGCTCTCCCGAAGAGCTGTTGAGCTGAGGCCATCGCCAACGATGCCGAAGAGGGACAAGGCGCCCGCCCACGGATACCATGACGCCCCCGTCCACAAGACGTCGAGGCCGCCGTCACACAGCTCGGAAGCCGCCCGGAACCCGAGTCTACCATCGTTGAAGCTGTAGAAGCTTCGAGTATTTAACGCTGGCCGTCAACAGGCTCAATTCGACGTGTCGCGCTCGCAACAATGGCTCCAAGCTTGCGCGGGGAAAGGCGTTGAGGCTGCGGTGTCTGGAAAGGGATCGTGTTGGGAAGCATTCCGCATTAGACTCGTCTTGCGAGACCCAACACCAATGCCACGGCAGGCATTTGCGCGTTGAGCCATCGCTATCTCTCAGCATGCGTCCAACAGCAGCTCATCGACCTTTAAGCTCCCGCTGGTCCGCTGTTCTCGTCATCCCACGACTTTCTCCGCTGGGATACCTGGTCCCTAGCACCGACTTTGTCCAAGTGCCTCTCAACAACCACCATGTTTGCCTCCTCTGCCCATGTTGCTGTCTGTCGCGCCGCTGAAGTCTGCAATACCAGCGGCATCCCCACTCACACTTTCATCCACAATGTTCTAGCAGCCTGAAAGAGCAAGCCACAAATACATTATCGTAGAGTGCCATGATCATTCACGATGACGCTCGGCTCTCCTCCTCCGATCAAGACATCTCGGAGTCCGCACATTGTGTCCAATCACACGCAGACATGGCCGCGGTCGGAATATCAAGTCAAGTATTCCCAGTGCACTGTTTTTAGGATATGGATGACGTTTGCCATCGTGGAAGGGGCATCACCTGGTGCATGGGCTGCCTCGTTCCGCTGCGAAAGCAGTCACCCAGTCGCCTTACCAGCCCTCCAGCTGCACTCACTTCGTACGCTTCGAGAAGACATGGTACTGCACCTGTCGCAACCAGATGAGTAGATAAGCAAGTGTAAGCTAACGTTCCGAGCTGCACGAGGCTGTTCCGAAGGTACATCGGACCCAATACCAGATCCAGGGTCTTGCGTGCGTGCAGATGGGCGGACCGAACCGTGCTTGACATCAGAATCGTACGATTTTCTGCCTGCCCCAAGCACCACCACCACGCCTGTGCATTTTTACCCCAGATTTTCTCCACGCTGAGGCTGAGAGCCTTCAAGTAGACACCAAAATGATCAGGACTACTTTGTATGCACGTCAGGTGCAATTCAATCATGGCTTCTTCGCATAAATACTGCTGAATCGCAGTTTCCACTTAACAACACACATCAGGGACAAAAGAAACTGGTATTGTGCAATATGTAATAAGTCCAAAGACATTCACCACCAAAAGACCTGGCCTCCCAGCTATGCACAAGACAATCCAAGCAAAGATGCATGAAACATCGCCAGCCAATCTAATGCTCAACCCCAATCAGCGAAAGCCAATATCTGCGTCGCTCGCGTGCTGAACTCCAAACCAATGAGGTATAGTGCCGTAGAAATCATAACCCGAGAAAGTCAAATGTGCATGTGAATCTGTAAGGCACCGCGCCATCGACTGCCGCCATGCCCTAGTACGTCTCCTCCTCGCTGTAGGTTGACATTTTGCGCGGTCGCGCAGGGGGTCCCATATCACCGCCGTCCACAAATCCAGAGCTCGTCCTCCGGCCTGCGCTTTGTCTCCTTGGTATTCCGCTTGGTGTAGGGATGCCTGACTTTTCTATCGTGAGTCGCCGGGCCAATGGTGTTGCGACATTGCTGCCGTCACTATGATTGCCCGCCTCACTGTCCCGAACCGACATCGATAGCGACTGGGAGTGACCATGTCCACCCGAATTTCCGCTCATGGAGCTTCGTGGACGCGGTAACCGTCCTTCCACTCCGCTAATCGAGGCGGATTGATAGTGTCCCAGCGGTGTCCGTGTGCTGCTCCTGCTCCCTGGTCGTTGTAGCCCGGACTGAGATGATATTGACGCTCGGCTGCTGGGTCGGCTGTTGCTTGGCTCCCGCGAAGAGCTCGGTAAGCCGAACGAGAGGCGGCTTACACCAGAATCGCCGGCGCCGTTGACGGACGAGGCCACCGAAGCCTGTGAGGTTCGCTTCCTACTGCTCCTCAATGTGACATTGCTCGGTATATGGTGCCCCAGTGCGCTGCCGTTGCGTGGACTCGCTCGCGGCGGGGTATTGGTTGGGGCGGGAAGCTTTGATCGTGCAGAGTAGACTCGTTCCTCGAGCTTCTGCATCTTGCCTATCAGCCCTCGAATCTGGTAAAGAGAGCCTGATCTGGGCAAACCGCCTGCCGGAGCATTCCCCGCTACACTAGGTCTGGGTGCTCGTGGTGCTGGTGCAGTTGTTCTTATGGAAGGCGTAGCTCGGCCGCTCACACCTGTGCTCGGCCTTGGCGCAGTTGATACACTTGGCCCTCGTGAATGCCGCGGTGGACGGGACTGGTACAGGCCAGCTCGAGGGGTCGCAGCGGTGTCAAGTGCTGCTATGGAGCCTTTGCGCATCGGCATGGGTGTCTTCGGTGCTGGCCGTGTAGATAGTGGAGCGTCAGATAATGGTGGTGATGGCGGTGTAGTATCTGGTCGCAGGGCATCTGATTTCGAGTGGGGTGGTGTCGAGGCAGCTGTTGGAGAGGAGAGCGTCGTGGCAGAGGTCGAGGCCTCCGAGACTGGTGAGCGAGGTCGCAATGAGTCGCTAGTAAGGTGATTGGATACCTTGCGCTGATGATGCCTTTCTATTGTAGCCTCTGCTATGCGTAGCTTCTCTTGCACAATTTCCGCTTCTATCCTTAAATCTGAGAGCTCGTCTCGCAGTCGTTGTGTTTCAATTCGCAGTCCTTCTCGCTCCTGTTCACCAATCTTGAGTTCTTCCTCCAGCATCACAGTCCGCTCAATCGCCACGTTGTATTTTGACTCAACGTCTTCGAGCGATGATGTCTGATTGCGCGCCTGGCGTTCGAAATCGTCACTCTGTACTTCAATATCGCGCAGTCTCATCTGGAGGGTCCGGTGTGCGTCTCGCAAGCTGGTGATTTCTTTCTGTAATGTGTTCTGTGCATTATTCGCCTCGGTCTTGCTTTGCTTGTACTTGGTCTGTGGCGGGAATCAGTCAATGTGTCTACGAGATTTGCGCCTCAGCCAGCGCGGTGAGATGTAAAGCAGCATACCTTCCACTCTTCGACCTCAAAGCCTAATCGCTCTGCCTTCTCTTGCAGCTTTCGTTCCCGCTTTTCGCTCTCCTCTACATCACGCTCAAGCTCTGCCTCTAGCTCCTTGCTGGATGCCTGGAATTCCTGCAGCTCGGCTTCCAGCGTTTCGTATTGCGACTTGTAGTAGGCCAACTCTTCGTCCGTGCTGCTCCAACCTCCACTTGGCGGTGAAGATGGGGTATCGTCTGCTGCCATAGTGGCAGGGTGATTGCGACCTCGGTCGCCTGCGGAACTCAGGAGAGGGCGTGGATGTTCGGCGGGGTGAAGTCGGCGGCAGTATAGACTGGTAAATCTAGGGAGTGGCTGTATTCAGCCTACAGTCCGCAGAGTCAGGGCGAGTGCGTAAGCGTTGTTTCGCGCGTGAGGAGTTCCTGCCTCTGGGCCTCTTTTCTTCCAGGTGTTGACTGTTTCACGGCCAATGGGAATTATGCGCCACTGTCTCTCCCGGTTCTGCCGGCAGGCTCTTTGACTCCGCTGTGTCGCTTTAACAATACTGATCCTGTTCCTGTGCTTGTTAGTAGTTAGTACCCCGCTGAAGGGCAGTCGGCGGTGAGGTGTTGTCGATAGCGATAGTTGTTGATGGGGCTGGTTGCACGCTAGCGGCGGGCGCACCTGCCGCCATGGTTGCCAGGGGACGAGCGCCTTCGCTAGACGCATCCGGACGCTCCATGTACTACTGTTCTCATATTGAAGTACTCGTGACAGTCTCTACTATAGCGATGGTGACTCCGTTACCAACACTCACAGTAACGAGAGAATCCACCTCTTGCACTCTCGACGAACGAGATGATATGTCAAGCTCAGATCGTAGTCGTAATGGATTCGTTGGAGACGGTGTTATGCCGTGGTACAGCAAAGACAGTCATGACTGACGCCCTGCATCATCAGCACCTTTCTTGGAGTCCATCACCTTACTCACCTATTGCTCGACTGCGCAGCTCAAATGAAGACCTCCACGCATAGGCAAACCTCGTTCCATACGCTGCTATACCCCAATGTCCATTGAAGCTCAGTTGACTTCCTATTGTGCTCACAGCTGTTATTGTGCTGGCCTTCACCTACGCTTCGTGCATCCATTCGTCTATTGTCCCCCAGCTTCGCTCTCGAGTAATACTACTGATCTCAATCTACTGCAACTTGTCTAGCTCTCCATTGCTCTTCTCAATTTCGACCAACATGGCAGGCTTGAAACGCAGAATCGACGACAACGCCGCTAACTCGGAAGAGAAGGCAGCGAAAAGACACCCCAGGCCGAGCAATGATCCCAAATATGAGCTGCAATACGATCCGAAGAACTATGGAACTGCAGCTTCCCAGCGCCCTCGGCGAGGCATCAGACGTCAGGCGTCAGTTGCCGCCGCTGTACCACCAACCTATTGTATGAAGGTGAACCGACGACAGAGCAAAGCTACTTCTAGGTCTAAGCAGAAGCATGTCGCAAAGAAGGCAAAGGCAATGAAAGAGACACCCGAACAATTGACCCGCAGCAAAACCCAGGCACAATCAGACCTTACAGAGCAGCTCGAGACGCAGGTGGAAGAAGGTAAAGAAGGGACTTCGTTCATCGTCCCGCTCGATAGCAAGTTCGATCGTGCACATAAAGGCAAAACGTCTAGGCGTTCAATGCGACTCCACAAGAATATTGAGTCTGAGAGTGCTCAGCCATCGCCAGCACCGCTATCAGTACCGGCGCCTGGCGGTGCATCATCCAATGTCTCTCCGACTGAGCGCACACTCTCTCAAGAGCGGACAACAACTCTCTCAATACCACAAATACCGGGAGACAGCCAGAGCTCCCCTCAACGTGATGTTTCTCGAGAATCGTTCGAGACACCCCAGAAGGTTTCTTCGCAGTATGATTACACCCTTCCTCCTACCCCTGAGTCGATGCCACGCCATGTCCCAAGGCCAACAGCGATCGCCGCTTCTCGAATTGCATCTCCAGCAAATTCCAAAACAACGACTGAACGTGGCGACATTGAAGAATGTCCATTGGCAGTCTCAAACAACGATCAGCAACTTTATGCTGTGGCTGAGCAACTGTTCGCTCATCGCAAGGGTGACTTAGAGAAACCGGAACCGAGTGGCCAGCCGAAAGTATGGGCAGACGGACGTCAAGAGCTCTGCGAGACATTGCATTACTATCGCGCCTACCAAGGCGCTTGCTACTCCACGGGTGGCTTCGTTCGAGGTTTCATGTTCGATAAAGTCGCTCATGCTCGCGACTATACTGACAGCAACGTCGTCATATCAAGAGCCGGTGGTGGGCTGGTCAAAGACAGGGACTCCGGCGAGATGAGATCTGGGAGGGATCAGGCTGAAGACACGGTCGCACATAATCTGAGAAACTGCATGAATCACCACAACCCTGTGGTTATCATTACCGGCGTCGACAACCCGCACATACCGTCAAAGCCACCGCAACAGTACTGTGTGCTAGACTATTTCAAGCCCACGTATATATGGGTCGAGAAAAGCGGTGGGAGCAAAATCGTCAGGTATCGGTTTGAGAAACTCAACCTCGGATCTGATTCTTGGTGGCGACCAAAAGATAAGACAGATTCTATCGAGCTTGGCTCACTTCCGCCGCCAATCAAGAAGGCTTGCCATTGTGGTGTGCTATCACCTCAGATATACTTAAATGGATGGATGTGTTTGCAGCCGACCTGCCTGTCTTTCTGGAAGATCGCTGGTCCCGGAGCAGAGCCATACGAGCCCGACGAAGAATCTCTCGTGTACGATCCGCGTTTTCTCAAACAGAAGACACCATGGCCCAACGACGATCACGAGTATCCACTCGTATCCAACAACGCTGAGTTGTCTGGCTATTCTATACCGGGCGAAGATACGTCGCAGGCTTTCTGGCTCGGCATGGTCTGCCCTGACTGTGGGCGCTGTAACTCTCGGCTCAGTTGGATGGGCTGGGAATGCCAGAACCCAATATGTGGCTTCAAGAAAGAACCTCCGCACACGCTCATTCCGGCTGCTTCGCTCCGTGAACCCCTCTGGCCGCTTACAAGCCAGTATACCTTATCCAGAGATACACAAGCGGCGCTGATCGGCGTTCATGTATCCTTTACAAACGGTTATCGCATCAACCGATACACTGTTCCGGGTATCGATGGTTTTATAACGCATATGATCGCTAACAAGACTGTTCTTGAAGAACCAGGCGGACCTGATACGATGTTTGAAGAGCTGCAGCAAACAGATATCGGACTTAGGAGACGGTCGATGCCGAATGGCCAACTTAAAGGACCCAATTATTGCCGTCATTTCACGGTCAACTATGGCATGCCGTACAAATTCATTGCAGCAACTGCCTCGCAGTCATTCGAAGGTGCGGCGCGCCCTATCACCGCCACGCGGAGTAGGTTGAACTGGGCCGCAAAACTTCTGTTAGCCCAAGAATCCAGCCGTAGCATGGCTGATGTCGAAAAAGAATGGAAAGAGAAAGAATTCAACGAGGTCCTCGCACTCGGATACTTTGAGCAGCAAAAGATCAATTATCACGACGACGGCGAATACGGCCTTGGCCCTACCATTGCAACACTCTCACTCGGAGCACCAGGTACGATGCGCATCCGGATGAAAGCGCGCCACTACCACGGCGTCTCATCCGCAGGAGTATATGATGACGCGCCTCCGCTTCCCGGCTGCCAACAATACGCCGCTCGCCTCGCTCTCCAGCCTTCCTTCGATGCTCTCAAGCTCTCAAATTCGAAGGCCTACACTGCTCGTCGTAAAGAGATCCCCAAGGAACTGAAGCTCAAGTGCTCGGGTCAAGCGAAAGATGTGTTAAACATGCAGCTCGGACACGGCGATATTGTAGTTATGCATGGTGCTGATATACAAAAGTACTATGAGCATGCTGTGGAGCACGCGGGAAAGTTGCGGTTTGCGCTTACATGTCGGTATATTGACCCTGCATCTCTCAAGGAAGCAGACAAACCGGACTACGAGGTTGGACCTGATACTGAAGGATACGATGGATCTGGATTGGCGTAGGGAGCGTTGCAAGTGCGGGAAAAGGAAATGAGTGAGGCTTCTCCAAGAATGAGGAGAATGGCATTTGGGCACTGTTCTCGACTGCAAAATGGCAGCAGGGAACAAGCTTCGACATTGCAACACGTCATCCAGATGAATTATATACAGCCTACTTTGCGCACATGCAAAATACACATCTACCCCTCTAGAAACTGCGCAACAAATCGTGCAACCTCCTCCGGCCTCTCAACCATAGGTAAATGCCCAGCCCCGTCCACAACCTTCAACTCCACGCCCCCGCCCAACTTATACGCCATATTCTCCTTCATAGTCTTAGGAAGCACACCATCACCCGCACCGACTAAAAACACTCCCTTCCCCTTATATCCAGCCATCTTCTCCCTAATATCATACTGATGCAGCGCCTTCACTCCATCCCTAAACCCACTCAACGAATTCGTCCTAATCATATCCTTCACGCGAGCAATCCTCTCCGCTAGCACAGCATCTTCGTACGATTCCTTGACAAACCATCTCCGCACCGTGAGTTCAGCGAGCTGTTCGCCGACAATAGGTTCTCCCGACGCTGGCGATGTCGCGCCTTCTTTTTCGCTGACTTGCACGCGCTCGTTCCATGCTGTAGCGTTGGAGGAGGGTGCAAAGGCATTTGTGTCGCAGCTTATGAAGGCGGAGATGCGGGTTGGGTGCGTGAGGCCTGCGTTGAGGGCTGTTGCGCCGCCTAGGGAGACGCCTGCTATAGAGGCTTGTTTGATGCGGAGGGCGTCGAGGAGCGTGATTACGTCGGTGGTGAGCGTGTCGATTGTGACTGGAGTCGTGGAGTTAGGCGGCAGGGCGTTGCGGCCTCGGGTGTTGTACCGTAGGATGCGGTACTTGGTGTTAGTGAGTTGCAGGAAGTGAGTGACGAAGTCGTCCCAGATGCCATAGTCGACTAGTATGCTGTTGGCGAGAACGAGTACCGGGGCGTTCGGGTCGGCGGAGCCTTCTAGTCGGTAGGGGAGCTGCACGCCGTCGGGAGTTGTGACGAAGCTTTCGATCACTGGCCTCTTTTCTGGCGTCTTGTGTGCGGGATGAGTCTTTGTCGCGCCTTCCACAAACTCAGCTGATATGGCATCAGCGGAGGAAAGACTGCTCAAATCGCGCGAGGCTGCTCCAAATGTATAGTACAAGTCGTACACCCTCCTCTTCCTCCCCTTCACTACGTCCTTGTAAATCTTGTCGCACCACTCGGTAGTAGTCGCTTTCTGGAACTCCGGACCTCCCAGTCCGTTCTGCGGCGCATATTCATGGAGCGCAAGATACTCCTTCTCCGTTTTATGCCCACTCTCCAGATCCAGATAACTCGTGACAAACCGCCTCGTCCGCCTCCAGCCAGGGACCTTTTGCAGCAGCGCGACATGCTCCTCTTCATACCACTTCCTTAATTCCTCATCTTTCCCCTCGCCATCCTGCAGCACGAAACTCACAGCGATCATGACATTCTTTTCGCCCTCATTCTCCACCTTCTGCAGATCCTTGAAGTCATCGCCTTTCCATTCTTTTAGTAAATCATAGCTACGTCTGTCGACGAAAATCTGCTTCATAGTATCGCGCTCCCGTTGCGA
Organism: Phoma sp. ATCC 74077; assembly: GCA_033682645.1. NCBI lineage: Eukaryota > Fungi > Ascomycota > Dothideomycetes > Pleosporales > Didymellaceae > Phoma > Phoma sp. ATCC 74077. Next base: position 137,499 of record JAWDJC010000005.1, on the reverse strand, counting down.
TTGGACCGGTGCGCTGCGGAGCTTAGTATATGGCTCCCTCGTCAACCATTCCAGCTCGTCGAAGTCGTAGATAGCCATCCATTCGGGCTTGTCTTTTGAGCCAGGCTGGTTCTCAAGGTCGGTGGCGCGGTAGCGAAAGCCATTGTTGCAGAAAGGGAGGCGCAGACGGTTGGGGCCATGTTCGTTTTGGTACCTTGATGTTGCGTGAGTAGGATTGGAGGATGAAAATGTTACTTCGTTTGATCCCGTGATTTTGATGCGTGATTCGAGGTTCAGATGGGATAGCGATGTGGAGAGAATCCGGCTGGGAAAAGGTCAACTTACCAGTCGTGAAACTGTGCGTCTGGCAAACCCTCTTTGGGTTGCATGGTCACGTACAAAATGCCTGGTGTTGATCTGGACGCCATGATGGGAGTTGGTGGGGGTAAGTTCAATGTTCAGTAGCAAGACGAGTTCTCTGTGGATTGCACAATTGTATTCGAATTCTTGGGGGAAAGCAGGGTGTTTGTTACGAGTTGGAGTAACTACACCGTACGAAGTCCAGGGATCAACGATCAACTCTAGAGAGCTCATCCTGACGGAATTGTAAGCTTCCCCGATGACATCTGCCGGCAGCCACTAGTGCAAGGGGACATCACGGTCGCGGCTCCCTTTTCCAGCCCAGCTACCCCTCCTGTTCCGAGGTCGGAAAAGCACGCTGGAAACTCGGAAGGTGGAGGCAGCGATCATCCCAATCGAATTTATCGAGAAAGGTCACAAAACAGATGCAAAGTCGCAGTAAACATATTGCATGCGAGTTGAATTGCAGAAGCTGCATCTTCTTATTGTGCATGTGTGGAAATAGAATCTTTCAATGTATTGTTCAAAGTGTGGTACTGCCGCTCGAGAACCAATCTCAATCTAGCAAGCGCAATATCTCCAAATACTCGAACTGCGGTTTCCCCGATTTCTCTCCAACTACTTTCCTCAACGACGAGATAAATGATGGGGTAGTGGCAAGTATGACACCCGAATACGAATACCGTAATATGGGAGTAATGATGAATACTGCGAAGCTATGATCCTTGGTCAACTTTACGATCCCATGTCTAATCCTCGATCTATATAACCATACCGTCATTCTATCACTACATCTAGTCGTACCAAATAGCATTCATACCGAACCCTTTCTCCCCAACCTCCAGCCTCGCAACCCGTGCAAGGAACTCATCGTGCCACCTATAAATCTCCACTCCACCCTTCTCGTCGTCCGTAAGGGCAAGCCACTCGTCACTCCAGGGACACGGCGAGACCGCATTGCTATGTCCGCCAGACGTAGGCGTCGGATTGAGGCAGATTTGCCGCTCGATGGCGCCTGACGGTGCGATCTTGAAGGCAGCGATGTAGCCGGTGAGAGAGAAGGAGTTGGAGCGCGAGGTAGCGAAGAGGTATTGCGACGATTGCGTAAGGAAGCACACGTCGGAACGGTACATAGTTTTAGCATTAGGAATACCTGTGAGCATACTGTCAGGCTATGTTCGGAAACCAAGTGCGGTTCTGCGACTTACCGGGAGGTATCAATGGAAATGTCTTGTGCGTGTAGACTGGCAACTTTGTCTGCGGATCAATTACGTATTCACAAAGTCGATTACCTGCCTCCATCAACGCGTATAGATAATTTCCGCTAGGGTGCATTTCAACCCACCGGGGATGGTCCTTTGGTGCTGGGGCTTCGGTATATCCTACAGTCTCTAGTCTTCCCTCCTCGTCGATCTTCTTGTGACACCATATCCGGTTTGCCCACATGTCTGCGCTGTAGAGAAATGTTTCAGAGGGATCGAAGACCATGCCATGAATGGCGGTTTGCGGGCAGTATTCGAAGTTTTGGATATTTTCTTTGATGTGGCCCGAGTCGTTGACGGAGAAGATGTTGCCATAGCCAGCATAGTCATAGAAAGGGTTGCAGTATACGGCGTAGGGAGGCTTCTTTGCGGGAAGGAGGAATATGGCGCGTGTCTTGGTGTCGGCGTCGTTTGCTTTGGCTGGTGATGCTATCAGTTGCTGATGCGATATGGACTTGGGAGATGGCTCGTACGATGTCCACCTATCGGGAAACTCCCTGTGTGTACGATGTTACTCGGGCTTTTGACTTCGTGCGAGCTCCATTTCTTCATTGACGCGCCATATATGGTCTTTCTTTGGTGCTACATGCTTGTCATCAGCAATTGTAGATTGCAGGGTGTCTCATGGACTGAGCGCGTACGTCAAAGGCCATCCAACTTATCGGTTCGTCCTCAGGTATCTCTGTTTTCTTCACCAGCTCCAACTTCAGCGTCTCATCGTCGAAGGCGACCGTGATAATGACCCCTGGCGGCGTCCATGTCCCAATCATGAGATGATGCTTAACCATTTTGAAAGTCCCTCTCTTCAAACTAGGTGGTTTGCCTTGGTGTGCAAGGGGTGCGGACGAGCACAAGCACCGAATCTGAAAAGTTTGTTTCATCCATCGCCGCCCACGTCCCACGAGTTCGTCGCTCAAGCATCGCGTCACTAAACTTTCCGGGGCTGTCTCGCTGTACCGAAGGCGGGGCAGTGGGCGTTGTGACGCTAAACTCCGTGGAAGAGGTCCGGATGAGCCTTCTTCCACAATGACACCCATATGATTCGCCAATGGCCCCCAGCCAGTGCGGGGCAGCCATCGCGGTATGGCGCAACGTTCGGCACTACGCTCGCAGACGTGTGAAAGCCGGTAGAGCATGCCGCCGCGCCTGATGCGCCGGCTAGAGACACGGCCATTGTTAACGGTGTTAGTGCGGTTGGTTAGAACAGAGCGAGGTGGGAGGAATTTATAAAGACATTGGCTCTCCCTGATCAAGACATCTTCAATCTGTCAATCACCTACCCACTGCTTCTTAAGCCCTGCTCAGTTATCACTTTTTCTTCTCTTCTTTTACATATAGTCAATATGACAGACCCTCAGACCCAGACAGCACCGCAGTACCAGGACAAGAATGGCTCGCACCGCTTCGATCCAAACTTCACCGACTCGGTCATCAACGCCATTGGACCCAATGTACCAGAGAGGACGCGCTTTGTCATGAGCTCGCTCATCCGTCATCTGCACGACTTCATCCGTGAGGTCGAGCTTACCAACGACGAGTGGTTCGAGGGCGTCAGATTCGTCAATTCAATCGGCAAGACGACAACAAACACCAGGAACGAGGCTCATCGCATCTCTGATGTCTTGGGCGTAGAGTCGTAAGTCTTTCCGTAAACCCTTCTCACTCCCAATACACAAAAACATGCTAACTCGCTCTTCACAGCCTGGTCGACGAAATCGCCCACATGCACATCAACGAATCCGGCGAAACACCCACCTCTTCCACAATCCTGGGCCCCTTCTGGTCCCCGCATTCTCCCTTCCGCGAACTCGGCGACTCCATCGTCCGCAACGAGCATCCAGACGGCCAAAAGACGCTCATGCACGGCGTCGTACGCGACCTCGACACCAAGAAGGGCATCCCCAATGCCGTCATTGACATCTGGCAAGCGAGTGCGAATGGGAAGTACGACTTCCAGGACCCGGAGAACCAGGAGCCGAATAATCTGAGGGGGAAGTTCGTTACGAATGAGAAGGGCGAGTACTGGTATTACTGCTACAAGCCGACAGCGTACTCGCTGCCTACAGATGGTACGTTCTTCTCTTCTTCGTCTCCAACAATTACAATTACAATTACACTTGCTGATTATGATCCCCACAGGCGCCGCAGGCCAACTCTTCAAAACGCTCGACCGCCACCCCTTCCGCCCCGCACACATCCACCTCATGGTCTCAGCAGACAACTACAAGCCCCTCATCACACAACTATACCCGCGTGACGACCAATGGGTTACCAACGACACGGTCTTCGCTGTCAAGGACGACTTGCTGCTCGACTTTGAGCCCAGCAAGGACCCCAAGGCGAAGCTCGATCTCGAATACAATGTTACGCTCGCGCCGGCGGGCAAGAAGACGACGAGGTTGGAGGGCATTCCGCGGTTGCCGAATGTATTTGATGAGCAGAGTCGGCTGTAGAGGGGTAGAGTGTGAAGGAGCATTTTTCTGGCGTTTTAAGTTTTAATCTAAATATTATGGGCGGCGATATATTCCTTGTATATACGAAATTGAATGCCCTGGAATGAACATGAACTTTCAATTCTATGTTTTACTTTAATAACAGGATGACCGAAGCTGAGAATTGAGTTGAGACGTAATTCTTTCGGAGCTGTCGTGGTAAAGGACTATGCTACCACTATATGGTCGAAACGATACCAATGTCATGCAAAGCAATGGCCTAACTCCAAAACCGCTAATCCATTTCTCGAATAAACCAAGCGCTACCTCTCAAACTCTAACACCCTCCTACTAGCATCACTTGCCGACCTATTCCTCCCTGTCTTGATTTCTCCACCATCACTACTCGGCGGTGGTAATAGCTCAGGCGGTGCATCACCCTTCGCCGCATCCACACCCGCTGTTTCCGCACCCTCAAGCAAATCCGCATCTTTTGCGTTGCCCCCTTCGTCCTCCTCGTCTTCGTCCTCCCGGCCATGCCTGGCCTCCTTATCCAGTTCTTTCTGAGCCTCATCGTACCTTCTCCTCACCTCCGCAGCAACTCTCATCCCGTCGTTTACAATGTTGTCTAGCATCCCCCTAATGCCCTTGCCAGGCGGCACGACCCCGACACCGGCACCGCCTACAACGCCACTCATACCTCCGGCTACGGCAGCGGCGTTTCTTCCGGCATTTGAGAAGGTGGTTAAGTTGTGAGAGCTCGCTGAGGACGGGAGAGTTTCGTCGGCGAGGCGGAAGGACGATGAAAAGCCTACTTCGAAAAACTGTTCTAGTACTTCATCGGCGAGGATGACCATGCGGAAGGTTGGGAGGGTGATGTGAAGGGGTTTATTAGGGTCGAGGGCGAGGTTGGCCGCTTTTGCTTTGTGGTTGCGTTCTGCAAAGTCGGATTCGGTTGTGTGGTTTGACGGTGTTGGCGACAGAGGGGTCTTCTCGCGCCTGTCGAATTTGGTCGAGGTGGGTTTTGGTGTTGCTGGCTCGGAGCCAAAGTCTATGAGATCGTCCTCATCTTCGTCGCCAATTGAGAAAGTATCTACACCTTTGGCTTCGTCTACAGCTTGGCTGTCTTGATTCGAAGGGTGGTCAGGATCAGCATATTCGAAACATCTTCGAATGAAAGCTGAGACGCTGCTCAAGAATTGTTCATCGCGGTTGGCTCGCTCTGAGCTTGCATCTGAGCCCACTTCGGGCAGTGAAGAAGCTGGGCTTAGATCTTGGACGCCTCTCCGTGACAAGAACAAAAGAGCCTCGGATATCCTCAAGATGCCCTCACGGTCCACCCTACCATCGCCGTCATCATCGTAAAGCTCAAAGAAGTAGCTGATGTTGGACATGATGTCTTTTGTGCCCTTGACATGCGCAAAGCCAGTTACTACATTCTGTAAGGATAGCGAATCAGTCATGTCAGAGTCCCATCTTCGAAACAATCGTCGCATGAATTCATGTTCTGCTGGTTCTGGACCTGATCCCCATGGCGACGTCGGAGGTCGGCTTCTTGTGCTGCTGCCAAAATACGAGTGAGGAGATTGGCTGCCATTGGCTTCGGGTGGAGAGCTGGGGGAGTCAGTAACCGCCCACTTCGCGATTCCTAGAGTCGTTGTCAGCAGAAATACCCTATAACATCTACATCATATGGCAACTTACCAGCCAAAAACTCTCTAAAGGCATCATAGTCCATGTGTGTTGGACTCACTCCAAGAGCTACCCTTCCCTTTTCCGCGCTGTTGCCCGGAAGGCCTGTGACAATCTCGGTCGCCTTCATCCTACTGACTTTTGCTTTCCTTTCCGCCTCTTGCTGCATAATCTCTGCTCTTTGCTGTCGCTCATACAAGACAGCGTAGAACCTATCATATAAAAACCCCAGATCGTTAAGGCTTAACTTCTTACTCTCTGGTCCAAGATTCCTTATCGATGTGCGCTTAGCGAAGTTTTCGATATTTTCGAGCACGGCGTCTTTATGCTTCGCCCGCTGCTCCGATATAGTGTTCTGAGTGATGCCGGCAAACTCCTTGAATGCAACCACCATGAGCTCTTGGAATCGCGTTACGGCTCGCAGCTTTGGATTCTCTGATTTTGGATGAGCTGACTCATCAAGCCTTGAGAAATAGGACTTCAAAACAGAGATGAATGAGCCATCGTCAGACGCATCAAGCAGCTCTTCACCATTGATTCGTAGAATAGCAAGTCCAATTTGGAATAGTACCTTTGGACCTTCAAGAAAGAAGACGTCTAGAACGCGGAACGCAAAGATTAGGGGCATTGAGTTGATATAGAGCGAAAGAAACCAGGGTAAGGAAACGACAGACAACTGAACATCGGACTTGACCAAATGGTCCCATAGTATGGGCATAGTTTTCTCCACGAGGGATTCGAACACTTTCTGATCCAGCAGGGTCCCGTACATGGTCTGTGAATAGTAGCCAGGTAAGAGCCGATCACACAACACGGAGAGTAGGTAGAACGCCTGAGACTCGGACAAATATCTTGTTTTGTTAGAAACGGGCAGCTGCAGGTCAAGGGATGTACATACATCAGCAAAGCTGCTACAACAATGTTCATTGCCTGGCAGTAGCCGACCTCTTCGTTGGTCCAGCTGTATGCGGTCAAGACTCTCCGTAGCCGACCGATACCCTCTTCACTTTGAAAGCCGGGATACTCTGGTAGACTTCTGTTCAAGTCCTTCTCAATCTCATCAATGGCCAGAGACTCTCGCCCTGAGTATTTCGCTAGCGTTTCAGTGTATAAGTTTGGATTCTGTAGACGCAGGAAGAAGGATCCTGATGTAAGTTCCCACATCTCGCCTCGTAATCGGTTAGGCAGTCCGACGCGAATAAGCTTGTGGAAAGTGGGTTGGCGGATGAGGGTAGCGCTTCGTCCGTTGTCTGAAGCGTGTCAGCACCACCTTATCATGCACATCGAATGTACTTACCTCGAAGGTATTCACGCCATAATCTTATCTTAGTCGCGTCTCTCAGCTTTCGAGCATTTCCTGGATACCGAAATACCATACCCAGGCCGGTATCGGGGTGCTCCCGCTGTGGTTTCACATCGTCTCCCGAAGCCTTCTTCTCTTCGGCGTCTGTAAGCAAGTACTCGGAGTAGCAATGGGCGACTACTCTCCGCAAGTTGTCCACCTCTTTGACGCCCTCCCTCAACCCTTTCTTGAGGCCATCGCAGAAGCGCTCACATGCTTGTCGTGAGCCGGCTAGCTGGATCGTAAGCTTCTGACCAGCAGGTGCCTGCGATTTGGAGTCTGGGACGCCATTCCATGTTGTTATAGCTAAAGCAAACATGTAGCTTTGGCTGTGTAGCCGTTCAACTCTTCGTATGCCGCATAACGGCAGTGTGAAACCGTTTCCCGCTGGTCCCGCTCCATGCGTCTGCCCAGTGAAGCTACTAGAGGAGCTCAAGCTGGCGGTGCTGAGAAAGCTCGAACCCTGGGTTGAGAAACAGAGAAACTGCTCGCTGAGGTGCAGCTTGCCAACATAGTGATTGCCCTTGCTGCGCTCTTTCTCGGACGTGACGTCGCCGGCGCCTCTCGTGGAATGGTGGGGCTGAAGTGTGAGCTCGGCGGTGATCTCTTGTAGCGGATTTTGCGAGTCGGGCAAGCGGAACTGATAGCGAAAGAGGGTCGCTTTCGAAGGTCTACGGTCGGTGGATGCAGGCGCAGCAATGGTGTTGAGCGTCGGTTCGATGTACTGCTGCGCCTTCTGCACCAGATTGCTGATATTGAACATGGCTTCGGACCAGCCAAAGGTGTTGAAGAAGGGTAAGCTATGTGGTAGCAAGAGTGTGTATGTGCTTCATTGCGTGGAGAAAAAGTTACAATTCCCACTGATCAGCTCGCAACGAGTATGGAACCATATGCAGGGCTGAACTGGTGTGGAGGTGTCGCACTTGCCCTTCGGGCCGTGCGTGTGGCTGAAATGTGGAGTGGCTTGGCAAGACACGATGTTTTCAGAGCGACACGATGGAGACTCTCGGTTTCAGCACGTATTTTGAAGGCAAAGATGATGCATTAATGAGGGCACACTCTGCCGCCTTTTGCGAATCCTCTATAAAAGTAATAACATTATATCTGTAGTTTTCGTACAAACTCCACGTGGTTTCCCACACCGTGATTTTTCCATTCTTGCCTCGAATCCATCATATCATGATTTACGTGCACGTATACGCTCCGTCAACCCTCAAATCCGCGCCCTGGACAGTGTCAGCTAAGGCAACTAATCATGTTCAAAGTGACTTACGTTGACGTAGAGACTGGCGTCGCTCGAGAGGAATGTAACAGCGCCCATCAAATCCTCGGGTCGTCCCATCTTACCAACAGGAATGAGGGAAGTCCACTGTTTCTGAAGTTCTGGGTTGTCATCAAGAATCTTCTTTGTCCTGAAAATCCATTAGACCTAACAAAATGTATCAGATTTGATGTCACTCACAGTGCCGTAAGCATGTATCCGGGCGAAATGCAGTTCACGCGGATACCTGCATGCGCCCATTCGACCGCCAGACTGGATGCAAGATGTCGAACGGCGGCCTTAGCCGCGTTGTATGGAGCCTGCGGTTGCGGAACATTCACAATAGCGCCAGACATGCTGCCAATCATGACAATGCTTCCGGGTGCCTTCCTCTCCATGAGGTGCTTCGCAACGGCAACGGCATACATGTAGGTGCCATCAACGTTGACTCCCCATAGCTTCTGCATGCGGTCGTGCGGATAGGAGATCGCATCGTAGTTCTCGGTGAAGCCAGCAGAGGTGACCAGGTTATCGACCTTACCGTGGGCTTTCAGGATCTCGGCGAGGGACTGATCGACTGATGTAGGACTAGAGACATCGCAGAAGTGGGCAGTGACTTTCGGAAGCCTGCGGATGGTCAGTTGCAATTCATTGCGAGAATCAGTGACCTTACTTGTCTGTCCCTTCGTTTTCACTCTTGAAAAGATCAATCAAACCTTGCGCTGACCGCTGCGCCTCGTCCTTGTTCATATCGACGATGGCTACATCGGCTCCCGAAGTGACTAAAGCCTGAGCCATGACCAGACCTAGACCTCGAGCTCCTCCTGTGACAATAGCCGTCTTGCCCTCAAGAGAGAACGAGGCCAGGGTTCTCTTAGCGTGGATACCGCCTCTACCCTGTACTGGCTTCGAAGGAGGGAGATCCTTCTCCTCAGGATACTCTACTACGATATCTTGATTCGTTCGTGCAAATTTACCCTCGTGGTCACCACTTTCTCCAGGTTCGCCTGACGTTGACGCAGCGTTGTGTTCATCCTCGTTAGAGCTCTTGTCAAAGCGGCTGGGCGAAGATGTGAAATTTCGGATGGAGGAACCAACTGGCTGTGCTGGTCGGAGCGCTGCTCGAGGAGCTTGCGCTCTGGCCGCACGAGCGACGTGTCGTATAACTTGTGACTTGAACATGGTTAGGGGAGGTAATGGAGTTGCAATTAAGGTCGAAACTGTAGTTTCGATGGGGGAGAAAGTTCGCTTTATGCGAAGGAATGTGGGCACTCAAGTATCGTGAGTCGCGACGCCGATTCTAGACTTCAGAAGATGCGCCTCAACACAATGCTGCAGTGCTCGGGTCGCCAAACGTCGGCTCGGAAAGCCGAATCAGACAGAAATAAGACAATTGAGTTAGAGTGAGGAGTTCACGATGCACGCGCGGCTCAGAAAATTATTTCAAAGCTCGCTGGAGCTCAAGCTGCTCACCCCACTGCACGTTTCTTCTGCAGAGGACGATGACGCACGTCCTATGCAGGGAGAGCTTTGGCGAGCTCAGAATTGCGAGCGATCTTCCCTTCACGTCACATGCTGGCTGTTTCGCTATCAACGTCTCCTCTTTTTCTACGCGCCGTCGTCCTCAGGTCTCCACTCCCAAGAATTGTGTGGAGTAGCCTGATCCTGATTGCCGCAGCCAGGACAGGTTGCTGTTCAAAGCTTTACCACCACCACGACGCCCGCTCACGATCTCCACATTTTTTTTGGGCGCTTTCGTCTGCGCACTGCACGCCTGTCAGAGCCTCCCGTGCCCATACGATACGCGTCAGCTGCACAACTGTTGCTAACAGTGGCTTCCAAGCATCAGCTAGTGTACTGTATGAATTGCTCCTATCTTGTATTCGAGGCTACTGCGCCTTCCACAGGTGCCGTTTTGCCTAAGCTGTCGACAGGCTTCGCTTGGTGATCATTACCAACAAATTTTAGATATGCTGACACGCAGATACTCAGCACGCAGTAGAACCTACCATACTCCTTACCATGTTTGAACTATACCTCCTCACCTTTAATTGTGCACGCACGCTCGTCGACCCGCAGTCCCTGGCGCCTTCCTTTTTCGACGCCCTACCGAAGGGTGCACCGCTCCCAGATTTGGTCGCCATATCACTACAGGAGATTGCCCCCATCGCGTATTCATTCCTTGGAGGAGTTTACCTCAAGCCGTATTTCGATCGCCTCACAACTACTGTCCAGCTTGCTGCCGATCTGCACAGCCATGGCAGCGAAAACCTCGAGCATATTGCGACCCGTAGTCTGGGTATGACAGCGCTAATGATATTCGCGAAGCCCAAATTCGCTGAAAGGATACAATGGATACAATCAGCAGGAGCCGGTGTCGGATTCTCCAATATGGGTAACAAGGGTGCTGTTGCAATGCGGGTTGGCATATCCTGCCCGAACTCGGACGATACGCTGGATCTCACATTTACGGCCGCCCACTTGGCACCTATGGAAAGCAATGTGGATCCTAGAAACAAGGATTGGGAGAACATTGTGCGAAATCTCGTCTTCGTAAACGGTGATGAGTCGGCATATAGCTCAAGCGAGGAGAGGCCGTTGCTTGCTTCGTCAAAGGACAATCCAGCTGACCACAATGGTCTCTTTACCGCTGGCAATCATGTTTTTTTCTATGGCGATCTAAATTATCGAACGCACGATACACCACCGGGAGAAGAAGAGCACAAGTCTTATCCTCAACCGACAGCATCGGAGTCGTCGCCTTTGCATTATTCACAGCTACTGAAAACCGACCAGTTGACCCGAGAGAGAAAGGCCAATCGAACACTACACAGCTTGCAGGAGCTACCTATCAGCTTTCCGCCTACATACAAATACTCCACATCCCACGATTCGAAGAGTGCCGACGACGAGAAGTGGGAATGGTCCAAGCACCGATATCCCTCTTGGTGTGATCGAATACTCTTTCTACCCTCTCATTCTTCGTCAAAGCTCGAGCCGCAGATATATACAGCCCTGCCTGTACAAAAAACGTCTGATCATCGGCCGGTGGCGCTGTCGCTACGCGTTGACGACAAACCCATTCCCCGAGATGCAGAGGATGTTCGCTCTCGGCCTCCATTCCCAATCAACCCGCAGTGGAGGGCCAGGAGGGATGCTGCTCGACGCTGGGAAGTCGTAGTTGGAGTGTTGTCGTACCTCACCTTGACCGGCAAGGGGAACGCAATCCTCGTCACCATCGTTGGTGCACTTCTAGGTGGCCTTTGGTTAGCTGGTCGGTTAAGCAGATGAGTCTCGGTGCGAGGATTGAACGTCTAGATTTCACGGTTATTGATTCGTCCTTCGATCTAGGCGACTCTCTACATTCCAACTCCATTGCCCTCTGAGCCATTCCATTGAGGTTGCTGTTGGCCATCCCATAGCGTTAACTTCCTCGAGGAATTCGATCGTCTTATATTGATCGAAGTTTTCCTGTAGCACTCCAGCGAACTTGTGGATGGCGTGAGCCGCTATTGATGGGGCAGATATGGCGTGCGTGTTGCATCGAGCAATAGCCATCATTTCCTTCAACCATTTCAACACTTCTTTTCTCGCACATACCGCCACGTAGCTTGATTGTGAATCGTTATGCTCAATCCCACGCTCAGCCTTTGGGCAATTGCTTGCCAGCGCGATACGACAGATACGCAAATGTTGGTTGGCATCCGCTGCACAAGCAGTCAGTAAAAGATCTGCGACGCCACAGACTACACACTTACCGTGGCATGGATTCGAGTACCATAGTTCTGGTAGATACCGTATAGATTCTAGATCGTCTTCACGATAGAAGAATGCGTCGAAGCTCGCTGGCCTCTCTCTTTCCCAAGCATCGACAAGGTCCACTAATTGGTGCCACTGGTCTGCTGTGTGCAAGTCCCTCTCAGCCCATTGCAAGATGCGCGCACACAGCCACACAATTCGATTTCCCCAAGCAACATCATCTGACGGTGACTCCAGGACGGGCAAGGTGGAACTCTGGTAGTCGATGCGCAGGCTTGGCCGGTTCAGCAGCCCTTGGTAGATCTCGAAATGCACATGCACCATGAAGCATGCTTGTACCACAGGACTCGACATGCCGAATAGCCAATAGTCGGGTCCTTGGAATAATTCGAATGTGGAAAGAATTTCCTGACCTTGTGTTCCAGCTATACGCCGTCAGCGTTTCAACGAACAGGTGGATAAGTATTCGAGCTCAGTTTCGAACTCACCATGGAACTCTTCGAAGCTCCTGAGCAGCATCACAGCTACCAAAGTCGCTTCATCGTCAATGTTGCCTTTCCCCGCTAAATACGGTATGAGCTGTTGCAAGATGCGCTCGTGATACAGATATGGTCTTGCTGGGAAAGTGGGATCGTAACGTTGTATATGCTGCGCTGAGATCATGAAGATGGCATTCAACAACATGGAATTGCTGAGCGCAAGCTTCGGAGCAACTTCCCTGAAAATATTGTGTGAGCTGTTAATGTCCCACCATGCAGCTGCCTTATCGACCCAAAACCGGAAAAGGTGAGCTTCGACGGGATCTTCCAAAGGCCATGCTACCCTAGAAGGAGGCGCGATGTTGGGCAATGAGACTGGAGAAGGGACATCGTCGCACCAACTGGAGCATAAACTCTCTCCAATGCTGGAGGTTGATCCTGGCGCGGAGCTTGAGTGATTACGGTGGTGGGGTGCGATCGGCCAGGGCCTGCTCGAGGCTGTTCTCGTTACTGCAGGTACGGCGCCATGATCAGTCACTGTAACGCCAGTCGAGCGAATACTGAGCTCCTTCGCCCTAGGACTTCGCCGCGACGCAGATTGTGGTATCCTTTCGGTCGTTCTTGACCGTGCTAGGGGCCTCGATGGTCTCCGGGAACTCTCCCTTGAGTCCCCTTCCCCTGCATCTTCGAAGTCCTCGGCGACCTGCACGGATTCATCGACAAAGTCCACTACGATCTCGTCAGCGCACGGGGCATTTCCTCAATCAAGCCAAAGGAACATGCAACACACCTTTCTCCGGCGTACCAACCCAAACCTGTCCGCCTCCAAAGAAGTAGTCATACTTCTTGATGTCTTCTCTAGTAGCTTGGCCTTCTGGATTTGGATAGACACCATGTCTGAACCTGACCTTGTAATTGGATTTCCTTGCTCCTCCCCTTCCATCAACGGAAGCTTCGGACCATGTACGGCACATTTGAACAGCTTAATGTAGTGATCGGCGAAGTCAAACAAGCTTGAGACGCTTGGCGTTGAGATTATTGGAAGCCTCTTCACAACTGTTGCAACCATAAGGGGATAAGTACTTCATTGCTACACGGTGGTACGGGGCTAAGCCATCAGTTTCCGGAGGTGATCATAATTCTGCTTGCGGGTCAAGTGCGCTGCGATGAGAAGAGCAGGCTTATTCAGCGCGAGAACGGTATGGCTCAAGGCGAGTGCGAAAGTAATTGGACGCAGAGACGGCTCGTTCGTGTAAGCAATGACGCCCAGACCTCGTCTTCAACCACCTTAGCTGCTGTACAAGCTGTGTCAATATGTCTTTCGAACCATTGAGTTACCAGACCTAAAAGCGCACGTGGCTGACTGTCCATCAGTTGAAGCTCCGTGGTTGGTTCATCCACATGCTCTCCGTCTAAACGCTTATCCTTGACCGATAACTGCGAAAAAAACCCGCTGCCGTACATGTGGAACAGGATGCCATTGTGATCGGATAGGGCTGATAGGGCTGATGTTTGCATGAGGCGGCTGATGCTTAATGAGCCGCTTATTCTGGAAGCACTCACGAAGGGGTGAGTAAGCCATTCCCTGCACGCGGGCACGAATCGACTTCTTTACCAAGGCCTGTGGTGTATCGTGCTGGGTTTGCTACAAGAGCCGTGCGCTGCCTCTGTAGATTGATGATGCTGTGACCTATGAGTATTCAAGGTCGCATGATTAGTTGGAGGAACTAAATTCAGAATCTGCTGTCCTCAACTCCTCTGCAGACAGCTTGTGCGATGATGAACAACTGCCAAAGAGCGCTTATGAGCTTGTTGCACGTAACTCAAGGAGTTCTTTGTTTCTCACTCGCAAAAGATATGCGCTAAGTGTCCAGCGAGGATCAACAACTGGGTTTGCACAGCAACTATTGGCTAAACTGCTTTTCTCAGCAACCGATCTACACTACCGTATAGTAGATATCGTGGGTAGGCTGACGGCGCATTGAACCAAACTTCCCATAATCCTGGTGTTTCGGAAGGACGTCAAGGAGCGCTCTTTTCCGCTTCCCATCATCGCATTCTGCTTCTTATCATGAATGAACAAGAAGTGTGGCTCCCGCTAGTCGGCACATGCCGACTTACAAAACCGGCAGAGCTAGCAGTAAAGATGCCGACCACCCCACGTGATGTAACTTTCACTTATCAACGACGCGGCGCACCATGAGTAAGCAAGAACACAGACGCCATTAGTCATCCGATATCGCAGCGACACCAGCGACACCACGCCGCCCTGCTTCATCAAATTCACCAGGTGATGCAAACTTTCACCACGAAGGATTTCTTCGTCCCGCGGCTCCAAGTCCAGACCGCTCAAATCTCCCACCACTCCGCTAGTATGACGTCGAAGTATAGAGACCCGCTCCCTGTTTGACCCGTGCTCGCAACTTTTGTAGACTAAACCCTAGAATCCGATGACGGCTAAATTTAGGGGTGCATAGCGCTCTAACGGTTGGGGTGCTGATAGTTTGCTTTCCTGAGGGGATGGGGATGTCGATCAAAAAGTCTGGATGTCGACTAGTGGGTCGGAGTGTCGTGAGAGAGTTTTGTCGATGCCTTGTCGGTGCGAAGGTTGGGCCTTGATATTCAATGCAACGCGATAGTGAACAAAATGCACAAATTTTGCTGTGTTTGGGCTCTCTTGGGCTCAAGAGGGTCGAATTGATCGACACCACAGCCACGAAAGACAATATATGCTGACTTGCATCCTGCTGTGTATGAGTTTCAGGTTTACGATGTATTGCTTTAGGCCGAATGCCACTCTGTACATGCAAGCCTACCCGTTTCGTTCCACTGCATCTGCCAATTGTCCGAAACCGCCATTAGAACCCTGATTTCTCACCAGTTCGCCGTCAGACCTCGGTGAAAAGGGACACGTCTTGCGTGCTTTGGGATATTGCAAAGTGCATGCAGTACATGCAGACCGTGCAGCCGCAGCCCGCTGCCTGACGCAGACTTCATGCCCGGGTCCATGACCGTTTATGTTATGGTGGGTAGGAATGCAGTTGAGCAGACATGGGAAAGGAGCGAAATATGCTCTGAGAGGAATAGTCGCCAGCGAAAACTGCAACGTTGACTGGCTAGAACAACAGCCTATCGCGCATGCATTCATTCGCGCCCTCTTCCCGCCCGCGGCGAACGTCCACTTAACTCACGCATCATCACACATGCAAGCCCGTCCTTTCTCCTGCATGCAGGGTGCCACTTACGAACAACCACAGTCCCATCAAAGCCACCACCTAAACCCAGCTTTACCAAGAACCTCACCCCGCTTCACGATGCCCGCTCCATCCTGACCCCACCTGCCAATCAACCATGTATGTAATTCAGTCGCTAGACTTGATCCTGGGCGCGCCCTGGCCCGGGTTCCCTCGGGCCTGAGTAGCAGCCACAAACGTCATTGCGCAGCGGACGCCAATGTTGCGCGTGCACAGTGGTTGTTGGCATCTATTGGCTCGTTGTTCCTGATGAGCCCGATCTCCAGCGTTTGGCTCGATTCATCTGCGTGTCTGGCCATTGGGTCTGGATCGTTGCGGAGCAGCAACATCTACGATTGTTTGCTGCTCTGGGCACGGAACAGGGCGGCTGGACGGAATGTTTCGTCGAGGGTCCACGGAAATTAAATAGGGGAGAAGAGTTTTGCGATAACCCTGCATTTCAAGTTGGTGGATTTTACCCCGTGTGTGAGGCTCTGTGATGGGAATTGCGATGGTCGTGTTTCTGTCTGTCCTGTTTGGCATTCCTGGAGTTGCTGCTCTGCAGGGGTGTTTGTGCGATGGGATTTGTGAGAGTGGGGCCTCGAACGACATCGCGATGACAGTCTTACGTAGCCTTGCATGCGCGGCATGTGCAACTCTGCGATAACAACTCTTGCAGCAGGCTTATGCGATATATATCAAATGTTGCGAGCTCTGGAACATGCACATCGGGGATCGGCACGCTATAGCAAAACAGATACTGGAATAAGGATGTTTAATTGGTCTTGTATTGGGCTCCTATTACATCTCCTGGAGTGTATCCTTCAGGTGCTCTGCGTATGCCGCTGGAGCGGTGTCCGGCCGCAGCCCAGTCTATGGCGCCAATCTTCGCTCTCTCTCCCGAACGCCTGTGGTGATCCCCATCTTAAAGAGCATGATAGTGGTATATGGTACAATCGAATCGTAAAGTCCCATCCTGTGTAAATGCTGGTTCCAAGTCCTCCGATGGTGCCCCCTAGTGGTGGAAGTCGAACTGGATAGAGAAGAAAAAAATAGTGTTCGCTGAACACTGTCGCTAAGTCGCTCATAGTTTAAATAATTCATGCAAGCTCATAACCGCGTATCGAACGCGCCCAAGGGTGGAAAGGTGGCAGTCATTGAGCCCTTTGCGACTGGGAGTTGAGTTGTGAGAGCGAAGCGAACGAGTTGGTCATCGCCGAGTAGGCTGCTGATGGCCGTCCATTGACTGATGATATCGAGGAGGAGCTGTTGGTGCGTATTGATTGAAGGTTGAGCGCGACACAGTTCTCGCATCGTCCGCCTGAGGCATTGCAGCGGCCGCGGCATCCGCGCTCGTAGTTGACGCAGGAGAACATGGTGATGGTGGTGGTTGAGGTTGTTTATGTAGGTAAAGTATGTATGGTGTTGTAGTGTGTTCGAAGTAGCGTTTGTCTAGCTAGAGGAAACTTAGGTTTAAATGCTTGTAGTGCCTTTGGAAGTTGAAACAGTCGTCCTGGCGAAGGGGGCCGTTGTAATATACGCGCTAGAAATGGTAATGCCCGATGATGTAGTTACGGATATCAAGGATGCAGGGTATTCTGTAGTGCGCTTGTGCGCTTGGCCGGCAGTCCAGCCTTAATCACAGATAGCGCCGACGTATGTCGGTCTGCCCTGGTTGTATGCAAAGTGTTACGTTGCAGGAGGCCCTATCCAATAGCCGTGCAGGACGTGTGGTCCAGGGGTCAAAGTGATGGACGAGGAGCGGATGCAATCGAGCGTTGACAACACAGTTGGACGAGAGGCTGTCTCGACATATATTTCGTAGCTTGTAGGAAGGAGTAGAAAATGGGTATGTTTACAATTTTGAGACGCCGGATGCCACGCTTTTGAAGCTTTCGACAGGGTTAGAAGATTAACAGGCTGATGAATATTGCGCGGTCCACAGCTCCGAGGACTGAGTCCAGACACAGGCTGTTGGCCAATGCGCCTCTTACTCACCACCAACAATCCAGGGTCTCACGCACAACGCCCTGACCGGAACTTTCCTTTGAGTCACTCACATACTTGATACACATCAGCAGTAGGCACCGACAGTACGGTTAGCCCTTGACAGTCTTCTTTGTCAATTCGGCAATCATTGCCCTCAATGAAGGCTGCATCGCGATGCACCCGAGTTATCTGCAACCTAACTCCATAACACAAATGATAACAACATTACCAGCTGCATCGTATAGAAAATGTGCCTCTTCGAGAGCTCGGGTGACGATGCCATGACCACAGGAGCTAAGGCGGCAGCGACCGTTGTCGATTATGGTTGTGAGCACCCAAAGGTCTGAGAGCAGCCCAATAAGCCACCCGGAGACCTTACAAATTACAAATGGCGCTAGCTACACAACACCGGATGCCGTTTCAACCTTCTGCGATTACGTCGCTTTGCGTTGTTAGCTTACTCAGGAGGACATCCAATGGTCGTTGTATCTCGGGTGGTATAAACGGTTGCTGGTAACGATGGGCGCTGCCACCTGTCTAATTGGCTCAAACGTTCTAACTCGCTGGAATTAGGATGTGCAGGCATACCCAATACGATGAACTGGTTGCTGTTGTAAAGCTGAATGATACCAGTCTCACACAATCACGTGTATCTCATCCGAGATTGTTACTCATCATACATGGATCCACGTATCTCTCTCGGATTTTGCTATCACCGTCTCCGATGGATTTACTGTATTCGCACACGACCTTATCTTCCGTCAGTCCTCCGCTCGTCCTCCGCCCTTTTTGTAATCATATCGACCTAGCTCTACCGGATCATCCGAAGGCGCAACGGTTACGACCGTTAGTCCAGCCTTACGGTGGATCCGCAGGCTATACTTGCCAGGAACAAGTAGTCTAGAACTCCTCCAAACTTTCCCGCGTATGTGAATTGAGAATTCCGTCGCTGAAACTGTCCATCTCGCGGTAAACAGGGGGTTCGTGATCATCGTTGCAGATCGATCTCATCAAAACGGATGAGCCAGCGCGCTGGAAGATCGACGAACACTTGGACTTTTTTTTTTTTTTTTTTTTTAGAGAACCGAGATATGTGCGACAGTTTGCTTTCTGATTGATACTAGATTTCTACTTGTGAAACGGTGGTTATATCGAGTTTTTCCCGAGAAGATTGATCATCACCTGACGAGAGTCGGTCAACTCTCGTTGGGAGTGGACTGATCTCCATAATCTCCGAAAAAGCTCATCGTAGTTCCAAGAGCCGTAGCACTCCTTCGTCCACTTTTTGCAATTATTGGCCTTCATATTGGCGCTAAACATACCTCCATATCAGCTCGCCCCACGATCAAACCTTTGGTTGCAAGTCCACATAGCACTTGGCAACCCTCTGCTTCGCCGGCGCAAACGCAACTTTACCCTCCTCATCCGTCCACGTCTCGCACTGAAAATCACTAATCACACTCCCCTTGAACGGTTCCTCAGCCGTACTCTACACATGCGTAACCGCATCCGCCAAACACTCGGTTTGAATGCCAGAAGTGGGCCCATTTGAGACATGTCGAGGGGGTTGAAGGCGTCGTAGCTTAGTGCAACGCTCACGAGGGGAAAGTCCATTTGAGCTCACAGTCTTTCTCCTTCGGCTTTTCAGCCCTGTTCTTTCTCGATGCTCGGCTCTTTGGGATCCCAATATAGTTTGCCGCCTAGTTTCTTCGCTTCTTCCGTCTTGTACTGGTAGTAGGTGTCAAGTACGCCGAATGATATTCCGCTGTTGATTTGATGTAGGCAGAGGTAGTCTGCTGCAGCGAACATGTCAAAGACGCACCCGCTCACATTCTCGGGGTAGATGTAAGGCCATATCAAGTGGTGGAAGCCGTTGCTGTGAACTACAATGGCGGAGGCCCAGGGAAGATGTTCGGGCTCCAATTTCCGGATCTCATATCGGAGTTTCAGTGCGGAGAGGTTGTTGGGTTGGGAGTCTTCGTGTTGGTGAGTTTGGTCATGTTGGGAAAAGCGATGCAGGTGAGACCACCGTACTCCGCATGGAGTAATAACATCGACGACATCTGGGGATAGGGCGACCGCCGACAGGCAACTGTCAGTACCTCTTCCGAGTATAACTCAACTTCGTCGCATCATGTTTAATATTTTGTCTCTTGACGGGTGATGGAAGGTCAATTGAGCCTCATGCTTTAATGTTCTTGTGTCTTACTCCGCGCTAGTACAGAAGGGTGAAACAGAGTCATTATGACCTGAAAGTTCGTTTGTTTGTTCTCATATTGCGGCCTCTCTGACTGTAGGAAGGGAAGCAGTACAGTTCTGAACATAATGAGCCGTAAATTTATTTGAAACACATTCTCCTTCAGGGCAATTAATTCATCATCTCTAGAGGCCCTAGTGTGCCTCTCAGATACAGAGCCAATAATTATTGTTCCAGTATCCTCAGCGTTTATTGACTATCATAGGCATTTGAGCGAGCAGCCATCAGAGGATAAGTATGCCCCCAAGGTTTGGTTATTCGCTGAACGGCGTGAATTTCTCAAGCACATTTTCAGCCTCATTCAGTTCCCTCTCCAACACCTGCTTGTGCGCTTCACTCCTGACCACAATAGCACATTCAAACTTCTGTGGCCGGATATTGAATCCCTCGGTATATGCAAAGATATCATACTTCACACCCTCGACGGGCAGAATGTTGAAAGCCCAAATGATCTTCGCCAATGCGATGAACAGGCTATTGGCTGCGAGATCCGCACCTGTGGTCATATCAGTACTAGTGAAACGATGATGTGGATGTGTGACTCACCTGGACATATCCGTCTCCCCCATCCGAACGACGAATGGCCGGCTTTCGCTGGATGGGCCTTACCCGTCAACGCTGTTGGAGCTTTGGATTTCTCAGCAAGCGCTGAGTCAAGGAAGCGCAATGGGTCGAAATGGTGTGGGTTGGGATAGTATTCCTCATTCAGGTTGATGGCCCACGAGTTTCCGAGAATTGTGGTTCCGGCCGGGATGTAGTAGCCTTCGTAGCGATCATCTTCCGTGGAGGCATGTGGCGTACCTCCGAGGACAGCAACGGGTCGCCAGCGCAATACTTCCTTGGCGAGGGCGCGGATGTATGGCAGACGCAACTCATCTTCGAATGTTGGCGTTCGCGAAGGTCCCACGACGGCATCGAGCTCTTCCTGAGCAGCGCGAAGTGTCTCAGGGTGCGTAACAAGTGCCAGGAAAGCGCTGCATAATGTAGACGCCGTGGTGTCGGACCCTGCGCCAAACAGAGATGCTGGGATATACGAGAAGTCCCGGTCTGAAAGGGGGATATGTTCTCTCTCACGCAATTCTAATAGTAGCTTGCAGAGCGAGTCTGGGATATCGTCGCCTCGACTCTTTGCTCGTGCAAGGTCGGAGCGAACGATGTCTACCAGAGCCATGTTTGCCGCTGCTTCTTCCCTTCCATGATTTCTGATGTCCACTTTCCAAGGCGCGAGGAAGTCCGGCATATGTTTCAGAAATGGAAACGACTCGACCATGTATTTGCCTGGCACATTCAAGGAAGACGCGTAGTGCATGAACTTGAAGCGCTGATGGATAACCCCGGCGTTGAGCGAGTCAATGCGGTGACCGTACGCGACACAGAACACAATGCTCGAGGTGAAACGCTCAAGCAGTTTTTCCCAATTCGCTGGGCTTTGGAGGAGCTGGCAGCATAGTCGAGACGCCTCTGCTGTTTGTACAGGCTTGTACAACCTCAGGGACTTTGGCGTCAGGGCCTGATGTAATAGCTTCCTCCTAACGCTCCATTCCTTGCCGTATGGTTGTACCAAGATGCTTGCACCATCCCATAGTATCTCTCCCATTGCCACCATGCGCGGTCTCGAGGAGTACTTTGTACTCCTCTTTTCCATCAAGTCCACAGCGATGTTTGGGTCCGAGATGACAACTGTAGGCTTGCGACCGATCCAGATGGTAAAGATCGGACCATAGATCTTGGACCATTTTTGAAATTGTATCCATGGCTGCGATTTAGGTAAACCAAATTTGTTGCCAACGAACGGAAGGGGCGTCGGGCCTGGGGGCATTCGCAGCCACACCCAGACATCGTGGAGGAGTGTTACGACGGGTACGGCGAGGAACAAGGAGAGCCACACATACGGTGGTAGCTGTAGTAGAGACTCTACCGCCATGTTAATTAAGTACTCACGCGCGAGGTAAATTGATAAGAAGGAGGGAAGCATACCTTGGAGGGCATCAACTTAACACATGGAGAATTGACTAGCGATCCTATGCCTCCAACGTGACGTTCGGCAGTTGTATGAGCCCGCTATTGTTGATCCGACTGCTTGACGTGAGGAGGATGTGGGGTGCTGCTACCCCATCATAGCCATCTGAATCAGCACATTACACTCAATTGCATTGACTTGACAGTCACTGCTCAGCCATTTGGTATCATAACGAAGAGTTGTTAGATTGGACTCTATACTGTTGCAGGCAAGATGTCGTTCGCTTGCCCGCACGTGCTGGAAGGGATTCGGGGTCGCTTATCCGAAGTCCAAGCGGCCCGCGGGGTAGCATTAGTAACATCTCCGCGTCCAAGGAAACACGAAACGACCTTAACCGCACAAAGCGAGCACAGTATTAACGCTGTCTTTGCTAAATGCTGTTCACGAAATGAGCATTACACCATTACAACCTGCCGTATGCGATGCGTACGCTTCCGGTCCGACGTGCCCAGAACCAACCATCTCTTCAACCCCAATTCCACAACCTGAATAAAAATCATGGAAACCATATTTGCCATTCCTATTCGGTGCCATTACCTTCTCTCAATTGTTCAAAACCAATTTGATTGGTTCGTGGTGTTGAAAGTGTCCTCCTCCACCACCCGCACACCACACACGCAAAAACCAACTCAACCGCCCAACAAACCACCAAAAGAAACGTATCTCTCAGACGGGGAATCGAACCCCGGCCTCCGGCGAACTGTCTGATGACAAGCCGAAATACTGACCACTATACTATCTGAGATGACCAACTCGTTGAGTTGAGATTTGTGGTTTTGATGAAAGATTTTGGTATTAAAAGATATATATGCTTAATTTTCCTAGGCCAGCGACGTATTGCAGGACGAAGTAAGCCCATAAAGTCACGAAGCACACGAATACACTTGGTTTGGGTGGAAGCAAATTTGCATGTGGGTCAGTGGGCGGTACGGCGAGATTGGTGGACTGTGCGGTGAGTCAAACTTGAGTTGGAACCGCAACGCCTAACCGGCGAAGAATCCGACTATGCCTGAAAGCTACAAACGGAAAGACTGATATTAAGATATGCATGAGGTAGTTTACGGGATAGAATAATGATACGCAATGATTGCTTACTATGTTGCTTATACATCATCTCATAAGCACCATGAATGTTAATGTAGGCTTAACAGGTGATAATTATGCAAAGTTTACATTAAGGTACGTAACTACGTGCATATTCATTTACATGCCTCATTCTATCGTCAGCCTTCCAAGGCCATGTGGGCTATTCTCTCTAAGCGAACATACTACCCATCTCGATAGCACCACGCTTGTAGATGGTGCCATTACCCGTGAAGTTCCCGCTCTGAGTAACAAAATTCTCAGTGCTGCTAAAGTCCTTGACGTGTCCGAGCAAGATCTCCAACATGCGGAAAGCGACACCTGGGGTATATCCAGGGAGTTCGTGGCCGGCCAGTCGGGCGGTATAGAAGAGAAGACCACGCTCCTGGGTCCAGGCACCCTGGATGCCTGCGCCGGCCAAGGCACCGAGGTTGTACTCGGGGTGGTAAGGCGCGTAGAGGGGAGTAGAGGGGTACTCTTGAAGACCCTGAGCTCCGTTCCAGGTCATGTTCTGGATGGCGAAGAGGGTACCATTGGTGCTGAGGAGCATGTCGAGATCACCAGAGCCAATGATGGTGTTGTTGGTGAATTCGATGACACGCTGCAGGACGCCATTGTTGGCGGGGCCTACGGAAGCATCTTGCGCGCGACTGGAGTCGTTGCCGTTACCGAAGACGTTGATGTCAGTGCATTGCTGCCAGTTTGAGTTGACATCAGCGTGAAGCGCCTCCTTTACATCTGTGCGGTTGAAGTAAATGACAGCACCTGGCGGCTGGTAATCTCCGGTGTTGACTATGCCAAGCTGCGAGTAAGGATGAGGGCAGGTCTCGGTGATGTGGTAGATGTTGAAGCAAGGATTGACGGCGAGAATGGCGCTATAGAAGTTATCGAACTGGTCGCATGTGTAATTCTCCGAGTTGAAGGGGTCAGGCAACACAGGGAAGGCACCCTGAGGTGGCGGGAATTTGAAGTATGTATCATAATACTCAGAGTATCCACAGTCCTTCTGGTGCTGGCGGATGGTGTCCAAGAACGTGTCGTTGAGATACAGCAAGTTCTGCCAGAATTCAACAAATGGAAGGATAACAACCTGCTGCTGGATGGTCTCGTCTCCAATGATAGGATCGTTGATAGAGATTCCGGCTAGGTTGAAGTACTTGGTGTCGTTGGCCTGAATGAAGCCGTCGGCGATGTACGGAACATAGTACCCAGCATAGGACTCTCCAGTAACATATGTCTTCCAGTTATAAAGTTCGAAAAGATCAACGAAGCTCTTGTAAAAGCCGCGGAATTCGTCTGCAAGCTCGACTTCATCGGTAATGTTTGGTGTTCCTTGCGAATACCCTACACCGACTGGTTGTTCGACCCAAAGCACGTTGGTAAGGTTGTTCCAGCTGTAAGGGTTTTGTACTGGCGCAAGAGTGCCTATGGACGTGGAGATACGAGATTAGTGTCTATCCTTCACGCAGTCGTATAAAGTGCTCATACCAGATTCCCAAGTAAACGGACCGTTTTCCGTAAGAAATCCACTGAGTGAACTGCAGCCGGGTCCTCCATTGAGCCTGTTTAACTGTCAGCAAGCTGACAATGGCTTTTAACCGGTTTCTTGGGTGCTTACCAGATCACAACCTCTTCAGGAGTGCTCGAGAGCGTCGATGGGAAGAACCAGAAAAACAGCTTGCGCGTCTCATCGGGGTTGTCTGAGATAGGCAACAAACCAGCATATGACTCCCCAATGTCAAATGGGACTTCTGGTATTCCTGTGCCATTGACGGCAAATGCTAGCAACCTTTTAGCATTCAATTGGATCAGTAGCCCTAAATCCCATCACTTACGCTTAGACTTGTCCGTCAGAAAGCCAGAGGCTCGCTTTTGAATCTCCGGGTGCTTGAAGGGCTCATTGGCGACGCGCCTCTCAAGAACAGGCTTCACCTTGTTGAAGACATTACGCTTATGAGGCGAATTTCCAGCGAGCGCCGAGGAGGCACAGAGCAGCGTGCCGAAAAGTGTCAGAAGCTTCATTGTGCCTGATGTTGACTCGAAAGCACCTGCTTGAAAGCGCGACCAGAATAGCTGGCCCAGCAGCTATTTGAACGTTTCCTACGTGACGGCATTGCTATGCATCCTGGTACTCAGACCCTGGCGCTTTACCCGGTATAGAAGGAGAGATTGCTCCAGCTGTTGAAAGCTTGGGGATAATTGTGGTAAAACTCGCGGCTGGACGCATGTGGACCATGTCATCGGGCACTGCCTGGCGGTTCACTGGGTGAAAATGTGAGATGACGCATTCAGGAACGGGAATTGCGGTTATGCACCTTCCTGAAACGTCGTCAATAACGACAATCATGCTGCACAAGCATTGCGGTGCGCCTGGCATCGCGCGTTTGTGATTCGGCGGCTCTTTAGTTCATTTAATGGACTAGGGTAGAGATAGATCAAGCCTCGGAGCGGATGCTTGTTATTGCTTGACCAACACGCGTAGACGGGAGCGCGGGTGCGACCAACGCGAAGAAGGTTGTGGGCCGTAGGCATAGTGTCCGACAGTACATGTCAAGCTTGCGAGAGTGTGCGTATCGGCGGCTTTGTGGAGATCGGAGAGCGTTAGAGCGAGGCAATGTCGCGTGTGAAGACTTGCGCAATGAGGCAGGTAGAAGGACGGCACGCCTAAGGACCATGCGATAGAAAGAACCCATCATCTGTTGAATCTTTTATGCTTAGAAATATCATGACCGTTGAAGTCGTTGACAGACGTTGCGTTAAAGGTCGTTGCGCGTCTCAGGGCTCGCTGGCAGGCGCCACAGCCGGAAGGTTCACCACGTGCGATCGACTCTGCGCAGCGGTGCGGCCAGTCTTGACACCTCTCTTCCATGTTACCACGCTCCCTCTGTGCGACGTACGGAGGTAGAAGCCCAATTATCCAGAGGGCGACAATTGGTTGTACAACATACGAGACCATGGTGCCGATACCCGCGCAAGAGGGAAATGCAGCGTATTATCCTCATTCGCCCTAGCTTCGAGTGGCAGGATCCTCGGCTGACAGTGTGCTTCCCTCAATGACCATGTGGCGCCATCCATTGTGCACTTCTCAAGCCAATAGACGAAAGCGATGAATGCGACAAACTCGTTGGTGTGGCTGTTGCTTACGCGGCGACACAGCCTCAGCTGCGCTTATCATGGTCAGGCATATCAGGCATCCCCCCATCACCAGATTCACCGGAATTTTGGCTTAAGAACATAATAGCCGAGCGACCGCAAGTTTGATCGCGACTCACAACCTTCTAGAGAATCACAATGGGCAATCCCACGACCCCGCAAGAGGCAGCACCCGCCTACGATGATGTCTTTGCCGACCGTCCAGTGAACGGATATACACCGTCTGGGTCAACGTCAGCTGTAAGATAGCCGCTCTGTTCACGCCCGAAAACTTTGAAACCATGTTTTAACATGGCACAGTACGCTGCAGTTCCACAAGACGACGATGTCGAGCTCCACGCGCACGACCACACGCACAATCACACCTCTTCCACTCCTGCGGAATCCTCAAGCCCTCCAGAGACATTTGCGCAGACTATTGCTAGCGTCTTGCGACCTAAGCCGCAACCCCACGTTCACTGCGAGCAATGCGATGTACAACTGGCAGCTCGGCAGCGCAGGGAAAACGAAAAGCATTGCTGCAACATGGTCGCCGCCACGTTTATGACCGCGTTCGTGTGCGTCTTCTTCGGTGTGGTTCTTACAAGTGCTATCTGGTCTAAGAAGTATCGTCAGCATTGAGTTTTGGGGTAATATCACATGTTACAGGAGTTGGGGGATTTTAGTCTCGATACTTCAGATTTACGACTACTTGAGCAAATGTAGCAGAACGACTGTTCGCACTCAATGGAACTGCTCTCTTTCCACGCCTTCTTATGAATATACCCATACGAGATACTATCATGCTAACTTCGCTTGCGCTCGATTCCATCTCATTTGTCTCTCACATCGCCACTTCACTTCGTTGTTTCATCCTCTTCTCGTGCATTGTTTGGTACCAGCTTTTCTCTAAACATACTCGGCACTTGTCGGCAAGACCACTATCCTTGATGAAACTCTTCCGCCTGTTTATATGATGCAGGGTTCTCCAACATCGGAAGGCTGTTCTGCCGAGCCATCAATATCGAAACACCAACCCGATTCGCCAGGACTTCACGTGTTAGGTTCATCACTGTGAACCGCTATACAAGAGCGCATGATCTCTCCAGATAGATTGTACGACCCATAGAACCTGTGTTCTGATTTGAAATAGTGTAAAGTCCTTCTGCGCGAATGAGCCGGTCGATACGATGGGTATTGTAAGAGTATAAAGAATCGTAAATGTCGCACCAACGACTCCTTCCTAGAGAATCGACACAAATCATCCTTCTTATTTACAATCGCCTACTACCCTGTCGCTAACATGCTCTTCACAACCGCCACCCTCGTAGCCCTCATCCCCTTGGTCGCCAGCCACGGCCTTATCACCGACCCTCCCTCCCGTCCCGTCGGCCCCGCCATAATCGCAAATTGCGGCGCAAAAGTCGAACAAGACATCCGCCTAGACAACACCTCGCACGTCGAAGGTCTCCCCGAACTCGCCGCCAAGGACTCCGCGTACAACGCCGCCAAATGCAACCTCTGGCTCTGCAAA
Organism: Phoma sp. ATCC 74077; assembly: GCA_033682645.1. Classification (NCBI taxonomy): domain Eukaryota; kingdom Fungi; phylum Ascomycota; class Dothideomycetes; order Pleosporales; family Didymellaceae; genus Phoma; species Phoma sp. ATCC 74077. The sequence goes on along the minus strand of JAWDJC010000005.1, from coordinate 109,685 downwards.
GGCCTGCAATTCGCCGACAACCCTACTGCTAACATCCAGACATGGGCACCGGGACAGGTTGTGCCGATTAAAGTGTGGCTGCGCATTCCGCATGAAGGCAGCGCTAATGTGAGTATCGTGGATACGAAGAGCGATACGATTTTAGGCAGTATGTTGAAGGTGTGGGAGAAGGGGTATGCGCCTGGGAAGAAGGAGTCGGATGTTCCGCTTGACCAGACGGAATTCAGTGTTACGGTGCCGGAGGGTTTGGAAGAGAAGTGTGCGACTGCTGGCGACTGCGTAAGTGGAATATATGCATGTGATGGGCTAGCTGTAGCTAACTGATACGGCAGGTTCTTCAGTGGTGGTGGTATGGCACTGGTGCGAAGCAGACTTATGAGTCTTGTGTTGACTTCAAGATTGTCAAGAAGGGTATGAGCGACGGTAGCCCCGGGAGGATGTTCAGAGCATGAAAAGGTTGTCTACAGTATTGTTCTAGGCACTTCAATGAGCCTTGCAAGTAGATCAAAGTGCCAGTTCAAAAATCCTAAGTAGCGTTAAGCATCCAGGTGTTGGAAGAAAACGCCGGTCACCAAATTATGATCCAGGTATTCATCATTGTGCTTCTCGCTACATGCCTGGTGCTATATCTAGGGAATAAAGATTCGGTTGTATGTGACAAACCACATCCGAGCCCCTCGTACGAACTAGTCCATATAGTGCAATCTAAGTTCGCGTGGGTTTGCATACAAGCATTTCCGGCTGAACGGGAACGTGGTTCGAATGGTTCGTTTGGCGAAGGGAGGGGCGGCATGAAGGAGAGTTTTAGACACGGGGAAGCTACACGAGCAAAGGCGCAAGCAAAGTAATCAGGATGCATATATTTCATTGTAAATCAATCCCTACGATGAAAAGAGAGCTGCCCCAATATATTAATCAGCCACAGTAACTGTTTTCGCTCAAACGTCACCGAGCTTTAGTCCAGGAGTAACCTTCTTCCTCTATCACCATTACGAACGTAGCATAGCACCCTGGTCGTGCTTGGCATGAAAACGGGGTTTGTGCAATCGTGATAATTCGCGAGCGATGTAATGCCGTCGGCGGCAGTATCATTGGGACATCTGCACGCGTTAGCACGAACATGATACGCTTACCTGGTCTTGTTGATAGCGACTCGAGGACGCTGTATGGCTTTCTGACGACGAGCGTCACCTTAGAGCAACTCATCATCAAAATCCATGCTAGATGAGCTGGAGCCACAGCTGGTAGATAGCCAAGATGGTACAGACTCGTTAAAGAGACAGCTCTCCTCGCCCAGGATATCCGACAATTCCACGTCATGCTCTTGTAGTCCCTCGATGGCCCGCTGTAAGTCCTTCTCCACGAAGTTTGAGGAATCATCGTGACTGAAAGCGAATTGTACACTCGGTCGAAGGAAGAAAAATTTCAAAGGTGTGTTTTGATCGAGATATTTCTGCAGCATAGCCGTCAAGTCTTGCCCGAGCTTAGGGCTCTCATCGATGTCTTGGAGACACGGCCGTAAAAGCGATCGAACGCAAACCTGAACTTCGCGCGGCGACTTGAAGGGCTGCTGGTGAATGTAAAGGAAGAGCGCGTTTAGCCATGAAAGGGGCAGTTTCTCAAATGGAAGGTAGATACGCAGGATATCAATGTTGCTGTTCGCTACCGTACTGGGATGTTTGAGAGTATCATTCAGAGAACACGGAGAGCTTGGAAACGCGCGTTTGGGAGCGGAAATTTCTACAAGATCCTCGTATGACAGCTCTTGGACCTGGGGAGACGTCGCGATGCCGAGAGATGACGTGGTCGCATTGGTAGTGCGCAGCTCAAGCGAGGAACTTGCGGCCGATCTTGACGAAGAAATTGAGAAACATGTACCTTGTTGTGATGCCCCAAATGGCCATGGTGAGACAGCAGAGGTGTCAATAGAGTCGTCAGTTCTATGGCGTGGGGTCGCAAAGAATGAGGCCATGAGGTTGATATCGGGATGTTGTATTCGTTGCGGTTGAATAGGTTGACTAGCCATGCGCAGTTACGAAAGTAGATTTGATAAAGAAAGGTGACAAGATAATCATACAAGCTGCTAGCTATGGGCACGGACGGATCTGGTGGGGCGGTATCCTGGTGAAAGTGAAAGTCGACAACGCGTGTGGTGTTCGGAATGGACCGAGTCTTCCACGCCTACCAGTTGAGATTCTTGCACAATCGCGACATTATCGAAGTAAGCGAAAGTCTGCCAGCAAAAGATCTTTATGTCTTTGCTAGAGGTAAACGTGCAAAGACACATCGAATTTAATGGGGCTGATTACATTAATGATCATTAGGAGCAAAGGTTATGCAACGTGCCGGCTGCTGGTCTTACCTCCTATCTACGGTGTGCCATAAAAGTACCGTTCTTGACAGGGTTAATGTGCCGTTCATGATGTGGCTGGTAGTGAGAGTTGAGACATCAGCCTCAAGAATGAGTCCGTTCCATATCTTCTCGCTGCCGACTGATTCCTTCTCGGAGGATACTTTGAACTGCGATCATAACGTGAAGTTCTCGCAGTCCCTTTGAGTGCTCCTGGTTGTAACATGGCTCAACATGGCTCTGAACAGTCTGCTTGCGGTGTGCATTGCGGATCATGTTTCCGCGGTTCTATAGCACATCCTTGTCTTCCTGCTACATTTGGTTTCTAGCTTTTGTGAGATTCAGCCTACATGTGAAGGTCGCGGATACGAAGGCTGCGGCGTGCGCAGGTGGTGTGCAGCATCATCGCGAAGCTCTGTCCTCATCAGGAACACTGTCTTCATTTGTCTCGTATGCACGATGTCGCATTGATGAGATAGCCTGGAGACAACATAGGTCGCGTGAGGTGTTGTCGATGGCAGCATTTTCACGAGCCAATTTTTGACTATCGTAGCTCGGCTATCCGCTCGGGGGCCTGGCCTCATCTGCGACGCCTGAGATGACGTCTTCCCGAACGAGCGTGACACAAAGCGCGGATCCGTCACCTCTCCGCAGACCACCATGACAGCTTTCCCCGCGTTTCGCTCATGTTCTTATTCTCCTTCGGTATTCTTGTTACTCCCTTGATAATTGTCTAATAGCTCGTTGTGCAAGATGGCTTCAGATGACATTCCTGACAGGACGAACTACGTCTACAACTCACAGCTTGTAAGCCACGGACACGAACCCTAGAAGCCCTGCCAAACGCTAATTCCAACAGGACGCATTCACTCTCTACCACATCTCAAATAATACTGGCCGTAGCCACAGTGCAATTGGGCCTGGTCTACCAGCCCTCGGCCATGCATTATCCGGCGCAGCGGGAACCGCGATATCGAAGCTCATAACATACCCGCTTGACCTCGTCATCACACGATTGCAAGTGCAACGGCAGCTGCAGCACGATGGAAAGCCCCCGCATTACAATGGCATTCTCGATGCGATCGAGAAGATTTACGAGAGAGAGGGCGGACTGCCAGCATTCTACAGCGGCGTTCTACAAGAAACGGTGAAGGGCGTAACGGATAGCTTCTTGTTCTTCCTGGCGTACTCTTACGTGAGGCAGAAGAGGCTGGGCACGCGAGATGGTGGAAAGAGCTTGCCAGCGCTGGAAGAGATTGGTGTCGGCGTGGTAGCCGGCGCATTCTCCAAGTTCTTTACAACACCCATACAGCAAATCGTCACCAGGAAACAGACAGCCGCGATGATGAAGAACGACTCGGCGACATCGATCCCACCTCTCACCAGCACAGCGGACATCGCGCGCGAGATCAACCGTGAGAAGGGGTTACAAGGCTTTTGGTCAGGGTATTCGGCGAGCTTGGTCTTGACACTTAACCCTTCCATAACTATGCTCCTAAACAAGGTCTTGTTGCGGCTCCTAGTACCAAGAGCGAAACGAGATGCTCCCGGAGCACGCATCACCTTCCTACTTGCGGCAATCAGTAAGGCGCTGGCATCGACAGTTACGTATCCGTTCTCGCTTGCCAAAACACGAGCTCAAGTTTCTGCACAAAAGCCGTCAGCAACCACTGGGGAGACTTCGGAGATGGAGGAGCCAGAGAAGCTACTCGGGTCAAGGACAGTACGGGCGCGACAACGAACGGTTTTCAGCACCATTCTTCGTATTGCGCAGACCGAAGGTTTGTGGGGCTTGTATCAGGGTCTGGGAGCAGAAGTATTGAAAGGCTTCTTCTCGCATGGCATCACGATGTTGATGAAGGATCGGATTCACACGGCTATTATCAGCTTGTATTACTCTATTCTGGAATCGCTGCAGAAGTACCCGAGTCGAGAGGAAATTGCGAAGAATGCTTCGGACAGCGTAAAGAATGCCTATGAGAGCAGTAAGGAGCAAGTCAATGGTGCTTACGCGAAGGGTGTCGAATTTGCAGGAAATGCGTCAGAGAGAGTTAAAGACGTTGTAGCGGAGGGATCACAGCAGGCCCAGAGTCTGGTAGAGAAGGGCAAGGAGCAGGCTAACGACCTTTACTCCAGAGGTGCACAAGCAGCAGAGACAGCATCATCGAGTGCCCAGGACGCCGTACAACGTGGCTCACAGCAAGCCGGATCTCTAATAGAGCAAGGCAAGGAGCAGGCAAAAGAGGCTTACAACAAAACTGGGTCGCTGGCAGAATGGTCCTCATCGACGACCCAAGACGCCGCCGCTAATAGCTCACAGCGCGCTGGCGAGCTGTTGGAGAGGGGTCAAGACGCTGCAGGGAAGGCGGCCGAGCAAGCAAAAGACAGTTTCATTCAGGCAGACATCAAAGACATCAATGGCCCTGATACAGGTATCAAAGAATGAGCGGAGGAAAGATGAGGATTATTGGTCGGATTGGACAGATTGTATATATACCCGGGTTTCTCTTACAAGTACATATTATTGTTAGGCACGTTACTCAGATGCCAGAGTCATCTTGAAGAAAGTGGTTGTTTGAGTTAGCGACCCAGCTGTCCCATTTCTGGCATGTATCGGACAGTTGCTTCTGATCGAACTCATCAAGAGTCACATTACCCCCGTTCTCAACGATCTGCATGGCAAGGCCGCCGGATGCGTGAGTTGCAATATGGCCTGGTGTGGTTAGCATAAGCACATTAAACGAGGGTTAGGTATGATATCGCCTACAGTGCATCAGCCAGACCCCTGGATTGTCTGCCTTGAACGCCAGTACTAAGAATCCGTTGCGCGGCAAAAAAGCCACATCGCGACGAGGAGGATTCTTGAGATTCAGATTCAGCCCACCGATCTTGTATTTTTCAGACGACTGCTGTAGAATAGCGAAGTCGTGGCCATGTAAGTGGATGGGATGCGCGATTGGGATATAGGTACGGCCGGTACGCGGAACACCCGAACCCGATATCAATAAGTATACCCACTGGTCTTCTTCCGTCGAGTCATGCTTGACAACAACGGAATGAGTATCGAAGGCATTCTGCTTTGCTGTAAGGTCCTGCTTGAGAGTAATGTTCGAGAAGTCTAGCCACATGGTGTCACTGTACATGTTCCAGCGCGCAGTAGAAATATTCGCAGGCCACACATTCCCTGCAGTGATAGTGTCTAAACCAATTTCGAATTGGCTATCCGCTGCGATATTGGAGGGTGGTCCAACATCCCAGCGGAGGACCGGGACGAGCTTATCGTACGGCTCATCGCGGCAGGCAAGGGAGAACTTGGGGGGTATGTCGACAGGCTCAGCGGTACTATTCTTGTAGACGACAATGCCTGTCCGAGAGTCCGGAGCCTTGAAGTTAGGGAGTAGACAACCCTCCGCGGGTGTCGTTCGAATCCAGTAAGTGGCATTGTCATTGCCATCTATTGGGTTCGCAGTCACAATGATGTGATATCGTTGGCCTTGTAAGTACTTAGCTACGTCAACAAATGTCTCGAGGCAACGTACCTATGCCAACCACCACATGGTCCGTCCAATAAGGTACGATAGGAACCAAATCAGCCCCCACAACTTGGATCTTATGGTTGTCTATCGAGAACACGAAAAAGGTGTCGGCAGAGGTATTGATCAATCGCAGCAGGTACCGCCTGCCTGTTACAAAGTCGTAGCGGAACTCCTTGCTCGGTTTATCGGCAGGCCAGCTGCCTTTACCGCCCACCAATATGTTATCGATTGTGAAGCCGAATCGCGGGGTAGTGATTGAGTCCCACCACTGAGAGAACCAAGATCTGTGCGTCCAATCGGTCATCAGTACCGGGGTCTTGCCTTCATCGTAGTCTCCTGATGAAGGACCATGAATCGTCATCGATCCCAGAACACCTTCGCCATACTGTAAGCTATAGTGGCTGTGATACCATGTCGTGCCGTACTGCATGGCCCTGAATCTGTAGGTATAGGTCTCTCCTGGAGCAATGGGACATTGTGTGATGGCGTTCACTCCATCGCTCGCGACTGTGTGCAGCTGGCGAATGCCATGCCAATGGATTGTAGTGCCGTTGGTGGTAAGCTTGTTCTTGACTGTGATCTCCAACCAGTCACCCCAGCAACTAGGTATGGTTAACGCAGGGCAAGAGCTAGATGGTCAAAGACATACGCTTGGATCCACGGCCCAGGATAAGTGCCATTGATGACCATCGCTTTCCGTGGCACGCCATCTGGAGTAATCTCTTTCTCTTCGACTTCAAGGTAGTACTACATAGTGCACAGTTAGACCTAGTCGGAACCACGGTGGTTCGCCGAACAAACCTTGCGGACGATGCCTTCAGGAAACTCTTTCTCATAGTTCGTGCTGATATTGTACGGAATCTTCGTCGGGTCGGAAGACTTGAGCCAGCATGAGCGGTCACCATACGTGGAGCAAAACGTATAGTCTGTCAGCTTCGGATACTCGCATTTGAAGTCATCTGGTGCTGACGGTGGGATAAAAGGCTCTGGAGGTACAACTGCATCTACTAGTAGGGTTGGCTGAGCGACAACGCTCGCTTGGGTCTGCACAGCTAGCGGATGCTGATTGGGTCTTTCATAATTGCTTGGGGAAAGAGTAAGAAAATTGAAAATTGAGACAATACACGCCCAAAGGGACACCATTTCGATGAGATCTGGACCTAGATGCGTACACAAAGAACAAAGCTCGGCACGATTGTCAGTGTTGTGTTATATATGCTGTGAGGCGTCCGGTCAAGGTCGCATGGGTTTTGCGCAGATCGAGAATATTGGCCGCCCCATTGGACCATTCTCCAGCTGAAATATTGTCTCTAAAATGGAATGGAAAAGAGGCAATCTGACAGGTTTCCGGACCACAGTTCGGCGTTCTCAGCTGAGCCTCGATAAGAGCGACGCGTTCATTCGAGGTCCTTCACACCGGTCAGCTTCTGCGTAAGCAATAGGCCAATCAAGATCTTAGTTGTCGCAAGAACGGTCACGCTCTGAACTCAGCTGCATCTGCGAGGCCTTCAGCAATGGAAAACTGAGGTATTGGGAGTATAAAGACCAGGATGTCATCCCAAAGGCTGAGTGTGATTGGACAGAACCCTAGCTCTTATTCTTACACATTTTTCAGATTCGTAGCGTTCGCCATCTTGTCTTCTAAGCTATCGCCTGTCGAGAAGCCAGTCGTAATCAATGGTTCGCCGACTGAAACAGTGGTAAGCGAACCTTGCTACAACGTTGTCCCAACAGCGAATCTTGCTTCTTATATTATACCCCAGAATGTCGTTCTGTCCAACGGGAAGCTCTACGACATAATCGGCAACCATCCAGGTCATTGGACTCTGTTCCTCGAGCGAGAGATGTTCAAAGACACATATGAGTTATTGGCTATCATAATTCCTGATTATCGGCACGTTAATGCGGTACCTCAACTTTGTGGTCTTGTAAACGGAAATATACCGTCCTCGCTTACAACATGAGCACTCATCTGAGCTGCGCTTTGTTTTTTTCATTTCCCCAGACGCCGCTTACTTCAAGCTCTCTCTGGCCTATGCCATCCCGCAAAGTTGTGGAATGGCACGGCCAGATTCAAACTTCTCCATGAGGGAATTCCACGCTTGTTGTTTTCGGATAATGATGCTAATAAGACCAACGAACGTTAATACAACCGAAGCGATGGGCAGCGCAAGCCGAGTCCAAGTAATGGGGATGTAGGTCACCTTATTCTGACTGTGCCATTGAAGGCGGTACTGTTGAATGATGTGCGAACGGCCTAGTCATTCTGTTCGTTATCGGCTGCATAAGCTTCGGTATGCCATCAGCTTGATTGAAGGTTAGGCCTAGGTTTGGGATCAGCAAAAGAAGCGAAGTATCGTGCTTCATGCTTGCGCTCCTGTATTCAACTTCGGATAGACTACTCGGATATTTGTTCGGCATCTCTCTGGGCGCATAGGTTCGTCTGATTGTCGGGACTGTCGGAGATAGGACTGGGGCTGCCAAGGCGGTATACCCTTTTCGAACCCGACCTCGGTACCCCAACCCCAGCTTCTCCACAATGCCCATAGTCGGCGATGGCGTCGGCTGCGAGCACGAAGCGCATTGGAAGCTGCCCTCCACGGCTACATGCTAGCGTCAGCAGGGAATTTTGACTGCTTTAAAGCCGTGCGGTACCCGGCGAGCTCTCGACGTGCGATATTTCTCCGATACTTCAATTGATACGTCTCGCGTCAAGGTAGGGACATGCGCACCATCGCAACGGAAGCACAACTGCTAATTCAGCTACAGTGCGTCTCCAAGATGCCCTTCCAACCTCCGTCATGGGTGCCGCAGCTGCCATTCGACCCACCTGACGCGATCCCCATCTGCGATTTCATGCTTGAGGAGCACTACGGTCGACATCCGCTGGGATACTCGAACAACCCCTTCACTTGCGGCCTGACTGGCAAGACGTACTCGACCTTGGAAGTCAAAGAGCGCGTAGACTACCTGGCACGTGGACTCGCAAAGGAGCTTGGCTTCCATCCCAATAAGGGCTCCGAGTGGGAGAAGGTCATCGCAGTCTTCTCAGTCAATACGGTAAGTGGATGGCGTCAGATCATGGAGCCAAGGTGCTGACTCTGGGCAGCTAGACACACTCCCACTGGCATGGGCAACACATCGTTTGGGAGGCATCCAGACGCCCGCAAACGCCGCGTACAGCGCCGCTGAGCTTGAGTATCAGCTGAAGAACTCCGGCGCGAAAGCGCTCTTCACCTGTATCCCGCTGCTGGAAACCGCGCGGGAAGCAGCAAAGAAGAGCAATATTCCCGACCACCGCATCTACATACTGGAAGTTCCCGACAAGTTTGCTGGCGGCAAGGGTACTCCAAATGGTATGAAGACGGTAGATGACTTCATCCGCGAAGGACAGAAGCTCGATCGCCTTGAACCCTTGAAGTGGGAACCTGGGCATGGCGCGAAGAGAACTGCATTCCTTTGCTATTCCAGCGGCACCTCAGGACTACCGGCAAGCCTCCTATGCTCGCTTTATCGTCCAACTTTGTGCTGACTAGTTGCAGAAAGGCGTCATGATTTCTCACAGAAATGTCATTGCCAATACCAGTAGGCCAATCTCACGACCTGAAGCCAGGCTCCGCTAACCATGCGCAGTGCAGATTGCAACTTTCGAAAAGCCATACCGAGACCAAATGATTAAGGACCTGCGGAACCAATCCGATTACACTGAGAATGTTCTCGGTCTGCTGCCAATGTCCCATATTTACGGTCTGGTCGTCATCAGTCATGCAAGCGTCTTCCGCGGAGATGGCGTAATTGTCCTTCCCAAATTCGAATTCACTGCAACATTGCAAGCTATTCAGGATTACAAGATCAATTCTTTATTCTTGGTACGTCTTGGACATTTCGGTTATGATTGTAAGCTGACGTTGATAAGGTACCGCCTATTATAATCCTGATGACAAAGAACGCCAAAATACTTGCCAAGTACGACCTCAGCTCCGTCTGGTCGCTATTCACAGGTGCAGCACCCTTGGGACAAGAAACTGCCGAGGACCTGCAAAAGATTTTCCCGTCTTGGAAGATTCGGCAAGGCTATGGTAGGATTGCATACATTCATGAGCTTTGGGTCCGACGCTAAACTTGAAAAGGTCTCACGGAAACATGCACGGTTGTCACCTCGACATCACCCGAAGACATCTGGTTCGGCTCCTCTGGCTCGCTTCTCCCCGGCATTGAATGCAAGATTGTAACACTTGAGGGCAATGAGGTCACCGGCTATGATCAGCCCGGCGAACTGCTTGTCAAGTCGCCAGCCGTTGTCTTAGGCTACTTGAACAACGATAAGGCGAACAAGGAAACGTTCCAGGATGGGTATATGAGAACCGGAGATGAAGCGGTCGTCAGGAAAGCTCCATCAGGCAATGAACATGTGTTCATTGTGGACCGAATAAAGGAGTTGATCAAGGTTCAGGTACGTGGACATTCGTGATGTCTTATTGAAAGCGCAACATTAACAATATCTCAGGGCCATCAAGTCGCACCTGCCGAGCTCGAAGCACATCTCCTGACACATCCAGCAGTCAATGACTGTGCTGTAATTCAGATTCCCAACGAAAAGACCGGAGAAGTCCCGAAAGCTTTCGTTGTCAAATCGCCATCCATTGGACTCGAAGAAAATGACCGAGTCATTGCTCGCGAGATCCAGAAGCATGTTGAGGAACATAAGGCACGGTATAAGTGGATCTCTGGTGGCATCGAGTTTGTGGACGAGATTCCCAAGTCGCCTTCGGGCAAGATCTTGAGACGGTTGCTGAGGGATAGGGAAAAGGAGAAGAGGAGAAAGGCGGGAGGCAAGTTGTAGATATAGACATTGCAAGTGGGGTTAGAGGGCAGATGTACATGATTATTTCAGCGTGCAAGCTTCAGGCTCTGTTTATAGTTGTTCAAGGGATAAAGAGTGGCCGCAGTCTTATAGAGGAAACTTTCAATTGTCAAAGATCTTATCGAGCTCAATTTCGGCTTTCCAGTAGTCAATCTGAGCCGCACTAGTTGTGTGCTTAGAAATGACGTGTGTGGGGTCGGAGAAGTGCCCCTCAAACGCCGACATGTACCCGAACAAAAAAGTTCTTGATGGAAGTGCAATATCTCATTTCTAAGCAACACGCCTATACGACTCACATACAGCCTTTTGCGACAGCGACGCGGTCTGCTCTGTCTCATCCATCTCACCTTCGTTCCTCTTCTACATCCATATCGAGGTTAAAATTGCACCGATGGCCATCCCAAACCCGAACCAGCCCCACCAAGAAGAAGACGACATCGACTACCATGACGAAGACAACACATTGGATGCGGATGAGGCAGAAGAGATTTTAGAAGATGATGGCGATGTGCCTATGGATTCGGACGACGAGGGTGAAGGAGGCGGGCAGGATATTCAGATGGAGATCAACCTACAAAACGACTCGATCGCACACTTCGACGAGCACAAGGATAGCATCTTCTGCATCGCGCAACATCCTGTGCACCCAGAGATTATAGCTACTGGTGGTGGCGACGACACAGGCTACGTAATCGATGTTTCTCCAGCGGCAGCAGGGGCCCAACCAAGCAACGGCACAGAGCCAACAGAAAGGGAAGGCTTGAAGAGCTTGTTCAAGCTGGACGGCCACAAGGACTCTATCAATGCGATCACATTTACAGAGCCTAAAGGACAATTCGTAGTCACAGCAGGCTTAGATGGCAAACTACGTGCCTGGCAGGGCGTCCCTGATGGCAAGAAGTGGAAGTACCTCGCTGAAGCACAAGAGGTGGAAGAGATCAACTGGCTCATCCCCAACCCTTCTCCGGAGCACCCGAACGTAGTTGCGCTCGGTGCCAATGATGGCTCGGTCTGGGTCTACCAGCTCAGCACAGATAAGGGCGCTGAGCTCCAAGTTCTACAAGCGTATTACCTCCACACTGAGAGCTGCACGGGCGGTACATGGTCGCCTGATGGCTCCCTCTTAGCTACAATATCGGAAGACTCGAGTCTGTACGTCTGGGACGTATTCGGCGATGCAGCATCACAAGGCCTCACAGCAACATCCGACTCGCAAACCGTCATTGGCCTTACAGGTCTCGACGAGCGCTTCCGCGTCGAAGGCGGCTTATACTCTGTCGGCATCGCACCATCGGGCGCCTTCGTCGCAGTTGGCGGCCCCGAAGGCCAAATTCGCATCATCGGTCTGCCGCGACTATCTCTCGCCGCACCTGCACAAGCATCTACATCCTCCGGTGGCGGCGGCGCAAAGAATAAATCTGGTGGCGGTAAGCAGGCCGCTGCGAAAGGTGGTGCATCATCAGCAGGCCAGTCAGGCCAGATACTCGCGAGTCTACAGGCAGGGAGTGATAACGTCGAATGCCTGAGTTTTTCATCCCCACCATTGACCCTAATGGCCGCGGGTAACGTCGACGGGTCAATAACGCTCTTCGATACCGCACATCGCTTCGCTGTCCGTCGAAGAATTGAGGACGCGCACGCCGATGAGGAATCGCCCCAGGCCGTTGTCAAGCTCGACTTCGTAAGGCGGGAGGGTGCAGGCGGCTGGCTATTGACGAGTGCAGGATACGATGGTGTGCTGCGAAGGTGGGACACGCGGGGTGGGACAGCGGCTGCCGGTAAGGGACTTGTAGGCGAGTGGAAGGGCCATAGAGGCGGTGGTGAGGGTGGAGGTATCATGGCATTTGTGCAGGGCAATGGCGAGGCGGTTGTTACAGCTGGTGATGACCATGTTGCGCTGGTGTTTAAGACGCCGCTATCACAATAGATCTGAGAGGCATAGCGCATAATATGAAGAGGCAATCTAAATGACAATATTTTAGACCTGAGGAAAGTCGGATGCTATCCCAAGATTAGACTCACAAATCCAACAAGAAAGAACCACCTCACGGAGGACATGTTACTACACACTCAGGCACAGCAGATGTCACAGCAACTAGCTGCTAGGATATATTCCCTCCTCGTTCACAGCGCTGAATGCAGTCAATCCTAAGCGTTCACAACCCCAATTTCAATCTACATGTAAACACTTCCCCTAGAACACACTTAGGACAGCAGGTATCTAGTCCATGCCGCTGATTTACAAGTTCAACTAACAACCCAGCAACAGCACCTAGACCACTCAATGCTAGTCTGTACACAGATAAACCTAATGTAGATCCGGGGTTCAGAAGTCCTAGTGAGAAAAGCCCTGTCCATACTGTGGCTTCTCGACCTGTTGATGGCACGTTACTCAGAAGTATAGGAGTACCTTGATAGCAATCCTATAGTTGCCCAGCTTACTAGAAGCATATCCTTTGCTCATCCGTGGATCACCCCAGAAACGCGACCAAGTGTAGGCTTGTTGCTATTCTTTTGTGATGACTTGCTGGTTTGTGCTTGGCAACTGGAGATGTGAAGAGAAGAGACCAGTGCAAGCAGGGGTCCGTTTAGATTGGTGGTAGCTATCTAAATACACAATAGCTGCAATTCCACGTGTAGCCTATAGTGAGAGCCGCAGCCTAAACCGAAGAAGTCGAACGTGACTGGGATTTATCATGTTTCATATGAGCCCTTCTCGCATCCGATAATTTGTCTAGCAATGCTTGAAGCTTCTTCATTATCGTTTCATGTTGTGTCTCTTGGGTCTCTTGTTGTGGCTCCTGTCGTGTCTCCAACTGAGTTTCGGACGTCGATGCGTGAGAAAAGATGCGCCGAACACCGTCCTTACCAAACGCCATGAGCAACACTGCCACTACAAAAAAGGCCGTGACCCCAACTATACATCGTGATTGATCAGCATAGCATATAACTTCTAGAGATATATTTGGACTTACAGATTATAGGAAATATCCAACCAGGTGAAAATACTACACTTCCATCTGAGTGTGGAAATGAGGAGATATCCAATGCGAAAATCGACGTCAAGAACGACATGGGCAACTAAGGCGAGATGAGTTAGAACATGATGTTGCCAACAATGTCCGGCATCGGATGCACTTACGAATATTGTTGTAACAATCGTGAAGAGCATAAGCGTTCTCCCCTGTTGTATTGCCTCTTGTGCCTGTGTCCTTGACGAAATCGCTTCTGAGAGGCTCGCTTCGTTTTGTTCTAGACCTAGAAGCGAGTTGACCTACAGCAATTAGCCTTCTAATAAAACTTCGAGTCCCGCTGCCGAGATACATACTGCGTCCTGTATCCTACTTGCTTGGCCATCCATTTCCGTTATTTCGTTTATGATGTAGGAAGGCCCTTTTAGCTCATTCTTGTCCACGGGGACACCGAACAGCTCAGACCAGACCTTTTTTTGATGGACAGCTACGGTTTTGAGGATGTTAAGCTCGTCTCGAATGTCCTTGACCTCCTCCAGAAGCTTTGAGGCATCTTTGATCGATTGAAAGTTTAATATCACATCATTCTCTGTGGCTTTGTCAGATCGACGTGGTCCCTTTCTGTTCGAGCTCTTTGGATTTTACCTTCGCTGTCTTGCCCTTCATTCACATCATTCCCATCACTTCCGGTCTCTTTGCTAGATCGACGTGATCCTTTCTGTTCGAGCTCTTCGGTTACTTGGGTACTAGAGTTACCTTGGCTGTCTGGGCCCCCCTTCCTACCATTTCCTATGGGTTTGCCAGATTGATGTCGTCTTTTCTGTTTGAGCTCGAGTATCTTCGCACTGATCTTTTGTCTGAAAACATGGAACAACTGAGCTTCCTCTCCAGCCTAGATACCATTAATATCTCGATGGATCTTCTGGAGATGGTGGTATGATCGACGTACCCTCATATTGATATAATTGTCATAGATCTGATGAACGGATTCTTTTATCTCCACCGAACAGGTGGCACTGTGGAAGAATTCCATGCAGAATTCTGTAATGAACTTGCCCATTTCATGAGCAGAGGATGTTATGCCTTGGATTTTGCTGGCCTCCGTCTCTTTTCGCAAGTAATTCCATATACTCTCTAGCACAGGATCTTCTTTGTCATCCGTGCGGTGTGTGGAGCTGCTTATGACGGTCTCTTCGGTTGCATAGTCAGCCAAGGTCGTGGTATAGCGTCGTAAGAAGATGCTTACTCTCGTCAATTACCCACAACCACAACTGATCAACCCTCAGCATTGGAAGTTCAGACTGAGAGTTATCAGGAGGCTTTTTCGTTACACCTTGAGCCCCTTTCGTTACATCTCGGGCCTTTTTTCTTGAATCACTGGCCCTTTTCGTGACGATTTGGTGACTGTTACGATATTTCATATCCTCAAGATCAGCAAGGGAGTGGTAATACGATTCATCCAGTGTTCGCGAGCCGTGAATCAACTCGCCATCATACGCCTTCAAGAGACGTAGATAGAGCTCTCGTGGCGGGATCCGTTTATCACTGACCTTTTCCTTACTGCTCCTTGTTTCCTCCTTCTCTACTCTGTTTTGGAATCCAGTTTTGCTCGGATTGTCTTTAGCTCTTTCCCTACGTACTGAGTCTTGCTGTTGAGGAAAGATGCCATCAGTTTCCTCGGGTTGGCTCGAGATTTTGTGCTGTTTCGACACTTCTCTCTCGCACTTGGGGCTGGGCACCGCTTCGTTAAGGTCCCGCCTTTCACTTTTAGGCTGCTGTTGTGTCGGGCTGGTGCTCGAGCTCTCGTACGGAAGAGTTGAGAAAGTAAAATAGGGCATCTCAAGGCGGGTTAGAGAGTTTTAACGTATGAGATGGCTTATTCAGTGACTTACGTATATAGAAATTTTACAACTAGGCTTTGTCTCTGATGTTAACTCTCCACATTCTTCTTCTTTTTCGCTGGGTTTAGTCCCTGAAGTTGAGTTCATATCGTCTTTCCATTTCTTGGATCGGCTGTCGCTGCTCTGGTACTGTGTTTGTTAATATAATGAGTTACGTAACCCTAGTTACCAAATGAACCTACCATGCATGAGGGTTTCATGAAACGAGTTTCAGTTTCCGCGGACGGGATTTGTGTCCGACTCCGCCTCAGGAACTCATACAGCTCGTAGGATCCCGTTTCACCGAATTGATTTTGTGTACCTCGTTTGGTACGGTCGTAACATATTCTTTGAACTAGATCCTATATCCACAACGTTAACCAAAGGCTACCAAAATGATGCTCTGACCTTACATCCATCCACTTCATCTTGTATAAGTCAGTAAATATAAATTTATCGTAGAGTTAGGATGCCGTGAGCTTACGTTATTGGCAGGAAGATGAACCCATCTCACCTGAAGTGAATTCTCTTCGTATTCCTCTGGTTGCAGTTTCTCCCAAGCTTTGTCCATGATCGGCTCGGGCCCTTCCTTGTAAATGACGCTGTGCACATCGGGCGACCGGCGAAAAAGACTGATCCTATCCCCGCTTTTATAACAGTCGATAATGCTAGCCGTGAAGCTCTCGAGCATCTTCATCCTTTTCTCCCTTACAGATTCATTCGCTCCGCCAACATTAGGTTTGATTTTGTAGGACTCAACCCCAGAGGATATTCTAAAGATTTTGGGATCGAGCAGCCTTTCAGGATACTTCAGCATATCAACGATTTGAGAATAATCCTCTTTTTCGTCAGACGCCGCCGATCTTTCTGCCGACTCTACAGGATGCGGACCAACTGCAGTTTGCTCCTTGTTTGGTGTGACTCTCTTCTCTGTGGTGTTCTTCCACTTCTCCTTCAACGTCTTGTTCCCATCGCTCTGGAGTAGCTTGAGTATCTGCTCAGCCATTTCCTGCAATTCCTGCAAAGATTTGCGGGCATTTTCGCCGTAATCACTGCTCCGAAGTAGCCGCCAAACAATGGGAAGGTTACCATAGTATACAGCCCACTCCAAAGGACCCCACTGTGCTTCTTTTTGTGTTCGCTGCAGCTTCTCATCGATCTCTTTCGATCTCTTATTTCCAGTTCTCAAGTGGACCTTCACAAGTCCATGAGTTTCTTTGTTCTCGGCCGCCCATCTCAGGTCCTTGTCTTGCAGGTCTTTCAAGCTATAGATATCCATGCCGCTTGATTTATTAGTTAATTCCAATTTCTTCAAAATAAGGTTGATCGATGTAGCATGGCGATTGGAAACAGCTAGGTACAATGCCGTCCGTGCCTCGGTATCCTTCGTTCGTGTATTTGGATTTGCTCCTTTCTCCAAAAGAAACTGCACAAACTCTTCATAGCCTTTGGTAGCCGCTAGATGTAAAGCAGTGTAGCCATCTGTATTTGCAAACTCGAATGAGTCTTTGGGGAAAGACAAATTTGGGTGCTTCATGGATTTCACAAAAGCCTCTCGTATCTCATCTTTGTCGGAAAGGATTATGCTCTGTAGGGGTATCGATCTATCGTTATTCGCGATAGCAATATTCGCGCCGTGCTCAAGCAATATCTGGACAATTTCCTCGTAGCCTTCCTCAATTGCTACATGGAGTGCTGTGTCGCCGTTTAGTTTTTTAACATTGATAAGGTTTTGCATCCCCTCCTTGCTGAGAAGTCCCTGAACGACACGTACATCTCCCTGACCACTTGCCCGGTGGAGAGTTGTGGATCCATTGTTATTCGTAATAGTGATATCTGGGTCATACTTAAGTAATTCCAGGGCAACCTCCGGTTGGCCATAGGCGCATGCTACGTGGAGTGCCGTATCACCGTCTGATTCCTGTGCATTGATGATGTTTAGTATGTCCCTATGGCGGAGAAGTTTTTGAACGACGTCTACATTTTCCTGACTACTTGCTCGATGGAGAGGTGTAGATCCAAAATCATTCTTGATAGTGACATCTGCGCCGTGTTCGAGCAATACCTGGGTGATCCCCTGGTAGCCTGTACGGCATGCTAGGTGGAGTGCAGTGTCACGGTCTGAGTCTTGAGCATTGATGATGTTTTGCGTTTCTTCCTGGCTAAATAGTTCTCGAATGATATCGGCATTTTCTTGTTGACTTCCCCGATGAAGAGGCGTAAGTCCATATTTATTTGTAATTGTAATATCCGCGTCATTGAGCAGTTCCTGGACAATTTCTGTGTAGCCATAAAGGCATGCTAGGTGGAGCGCCGTGTCACCGTCTAAGTCTTGAGCATTAATGTTTGGCCTTTCCTTGCCGCTGAGAAGTTTTCGAACATCGCTTGTGTCGCCGCGTGATACAGCACTGAGCAGCTTTTGGTCGAGGTCGGGTTGGTGTAGATCAGGCTGGTCAAGATCGGGTTGCGGTGGTGGTCCTTCGACGGACAGCGATGAAGGCTCTTCTAACGGGTCGTCCTAGTCATTTTGAATCAGCCAAATAAAAATAAAATAAAATAAAAGAAAGTCTGGACAAGGCTTTCCAGGTTGGAAGAACATACCATAAGGGGGTGCAAGGCTGAAAGCTGAGTATGCGAGAATCTGTGGGGGCGGAACGAAGAAGACAGAGGAGTTTGACAAACTCAATATGAGGAGAGAAGGAGAGTTCTTATGGAGAGTAGCATTGCCTATGGCGCATGAGGCATTATCTCCTCCACAATGAGAATTTTGTTTGGCATACATGTTCAATCGCATGGTGGCTTATACCCCAGCTAGGCGATCTAATCGCCGACTGTGTCCTGCTCACTATCGCCATGGTATGAAAGGTACGTTCATCGGTGGTTCTTCTGCAACCTTTGTTCAAGGAAGCCAATTCCATGCTGGTCCGAAGGAAAAAAGCAAAGCCTTGACGCAACTTGGGCGAGGCAGCTTCATGCATCAGGAATTGCTCTGACTGGTGTTTGGTAACCCGGCCTGTCCCGACTCTCTGTGATGGGGTGTGCTGCTCGAGACTATTCGCTGTGAGAGTCACCGGGGATAGCGATATGCGCTGCCCAAGAAGGTAGACGCCAAGGCTGTGGTGCGGCTGAGAACCTGAAGGTACGCACGAGTGGCCTCATTGCCAATGACCAGGGCAAGCGGGGAGCGGGTAAGCCCATGCCAATATGTCAGATGAAGAACGAACTGGAACAATTCCTTTGGATTGGGCACTAAGAGACCCTGTGCCGGATCGAGGTCCACATGCGGGAACTACAGCAGGGACCTGCGAATCTGCAGGGTATCAGGTCAGTGCTTATCTTGTACTGCATCACCTCTAACCAACCTGTACGGCATCACCGATCCCTTACATGACTGAAATACAATGATCAGATGATATCTTTGCCATTCCGGATCTTGCAGCTGACAGCTGTCCATGCATATGTTCATCGTGATTGTGGAGGCTTCCGATGTGACGAAAGCGGTATCATGCAGCTTGGCGTAAAGTACTTGGGGAGGAGCGCCCAGACACGTTGACCAGCATGAACAAACTCGTATTTACAACCAAAGCCTAAGCCGTCAAAGACAAAGCAGTTTTACTGATAGAGAAATTCTTCAAGTTCTGAATGAGTGGCAGTTAGAGAACATGGACATCGAAGCTTGACGCGACTTTTTTGGGCGTTTCACACACTTGAAGGGTATTCACTGGTAACTGGCGAAAGTAATCACGGTGGGGGCGAAAACAGTGGTTGGATACGGGCTCCAGCTATACTACTTGGGATGAATAGATTTCAATACTTCGTATGTCAACCCTCAGAGCTGAAGCAGTTTGGCCTGTTTGGGGAGATAAATTTCAGGTTTCTACTGCTTGGTAATCCATTCAAAGTCGGGCCGAACGACCCCTGACCGTGACTACTTTTACCTGACACCATAGTAGATGGAGCTGGTAATGACCTTATGATTGGTCGTTCTCATTTGAAGCAGCTGACTAAAGCTAGCGCAAAATGGTAAGCTGCGGAAGCATTCTTGCGAGTAGCATCTTACAACAGTAACAGTAATGTAGCCACGACCAGTACGCTTCACAAAGCCCTTCTTTCTGCACTGGAGAAAGAGCGCACATAGGCTTGATTCGAAATCCCACTCTTTCCAGCAAGCTTCTATCAAAGCACCCATTGCACTGACCCTAACTGACCTGACCAATCTACTCCAATATACACTCCAAGGACTTTCGGAAAGTACGGTACAATTAGAACCTCATAAACCATTAATACATCACTGCCGTCTTCCCAACGAGCTTACCTAAAACCGATTCAAGGCAACGAGAGCTAACCAGCTAGAAGAGGTTACTTCAGCCAATAGGTGTACTCGACAGGTCCAGATCTGCCGCCTTACATACGTACCAATTGTCCATTCAGGGCATAGGAGCTATTGTGGCGTGTGTTTCAAGTAATACCCATATTACGCTAGTCTTCAAAACGCCGCTGTCTCAATAGTCATAGCGGGAATCGAGCATAATGCATGGCACAGCCTAGACGAAGGCGTCTTAGGTCTGCAGGAACGTCTTACGAGATATTCTCCGACGAGCAGTAGTTTTTCCTAGCGAATAGCATAGCGGGTCTCACATCCACCCAACCCGGTATTTGTCCTCCTTTTCCATAATGCTTAGGGTAATCAAGTATAAGCGTGGACATGCCTCACTTGATATTCTACGTTAACAACACGGATGAACAGCTACAGTATGCGCCAAGCTGGTGCAGCTGCAACATCGTGCACATTCGATGCTAGTGTCGGCTCAAAAAGGCTCAGGGAAAAGATCCGACGAGCGTTGCACAGAGTTAATGGTTTGCTTTGTTCGGCGAAATGGGTTTGATTTGATTACTATGAAACATGCCTTGACTGGTGTGACTTCGCAGTAGGTGGTGGGTACACCATGGATGGGGAACTCCCAAATGTCATAGCGGCAAGTACATGCACCAATAGCAGTTCCTTGTCACTCTTGGAATTTACCGATTCGATCAACGGGTACAGTAGCCGTTTACCTTTTTCGCACACAAAACAAGTTTTAACACAAAGAAAGAAGGGCTCTGCCTTCCGCACTGGGAAAAGATGCACGTACCCCTCGAATAACGATGATTCATCACTGTCGGTCTTTCCCGCTAGCGTACCTACCCAGAAACCAATCTAAGGCAACGCTCGAGAGCTGATTGGTTCGGGGCAGTTCTTGTGCGGGCACTGGGCGCGCTAGACAGGTCTGGATATGGCGACGTCACCCCCGGCCAGATTATCCGGTTTCGAGTCAAGGATACTGACTGCGCCTGTGTTTTTCAAGTAATTTATTGAGTAGATCGCTGAGGATGGACATGCGCAGAGCTGGGGTAGGGATGCGGAATCTGGAGTACGCTATGCTATCAGCGACTTTGAACGGGCGCCGTCATACCCAAACGTTGTACTTGTGAAAGTGTGGGGTGTTTGGAATGGGTATTGGAATGCGAAATACGCATCAAAACATTTGTGGCAGACGACGCCATGATGAATCGACTCTGTTCATTGGAGCCAGTTGGTCGAGAACAGGACGATGGTCCAGCCCTCATTTTTGACTATTATATCTGTTCGAAAATGCTATCCTCTGACCCAAACTCCGAGCATTCCATCCCTTTTTCTTGTCCATACCCATCGCTCAAACGCCAAAGATCATAACTCGTGGCTACTCCAGTAGCTCTACACAGCCCGCCAATCTTCGTAGGCGAGGTACAATACAAAGCAGAAATGTTTGGTAAGAAGCTCTTGTTGCTCAATGTACGGCATAGGCTCCAGGGTATCGTAGAAGTAAAGTAAAATGTCTGCAACATGAGGGCAGTCGATTGAGGGAGAAAGCTTAATTGGACGTAATGGTATGTGGAAGCCTTGGGACTTTTGTAGACATTTGCAGAAAGCGTTCGGCGTCCGCATAAGTAGTTGCAAGTGATGAGCCTACCTCAAGTAGGATCTTATCATTCTTGCTGGTCCATATCTTCGTCCTCATAGTTTCGCAGGAGCTCCAGGCCGCCAAACTGATCGTCTGGGCTTGAGCCAATAGGTGACGATTCGGCGCTGCCTAATTGATCGTACTCTTCGTTGGACAATGTAGTAGGCATCTCAGGGTTCTTCTCGTTTGAGTGATGTGCAGGTAGTGTACGCAACGGTGCTTCCATACCAAGAAGGTCGCCAGCGCATCGCGCGAGGTATTCGTCTACTGCCCAAAAGCCACATCCAGCGTGGCGCAGCACCTCGTTTTTGAGACCAAGGACCTCTTCACGAAGCATTGCTACGTTCTCCTTCAAAACCTTGTTCTTGGACGAGAACTCGCGAGCACGGCCTTCAAGGCCATTGATGTATTCCTTCTTGCGCTGTCGGCACTTGTGCGCCGCGACACGATTCTTTTCGAGATGAGACTGACGGGCGGAAGAGACTTGGAACGGGAAACCATCGGCAGTAAATGCTTCAACCATCTGAGGCTGCGATTTTGGCCTACCGCGCTTGCGCTTCGGGGGCTGTGGGTTGCCATCGTCAGCGCCTTGCTGTTGGGTAGCATTGTTTGCTGGGCTCTTCAAGTCTGACGTCGGTCTGCTGGTCCGCCTACGCTTTGTTGAAGGCTCCTGGCTGCCATGTTGTGATGATTGCGCATGTTTTGGACCTTGGGTTGCGTTGGCGTGTTGTTGTGACCAGCTTGTTTCATTCCGGAGTTGGTCTACCGGAATGGAGTCCTCTCTCGTGGAATTGGTGCGAGGTTCAGCAGGCGAGAGCTCCTCGGGCGGGGTAACCTGGCCAAATCGCTCAATGGTAGCGTGCGTGAGTAGAGAAGGAGGAATGGTGAGTCCAGTGGTGTTGATTGGGCCAGCGGCGCTAAACGGGGGCCAATTGTCATGCTGTTGCTTCATGTCGGGGTCATTGAGAGCGATGTAGGCGTCGTGCGCCCAGTCGAAGCTGTGCGGCGTCTGAATTTCCATCATGTTGACGACAATTTAGACGTATCCGGGTACGGTGCAGTGGTATGGCGAAGAGTCCAGGCGGTAGATTGAGGGGGATGCGGTGGAAGAAGCAGAGTGGCGTCGACCGTTTCCTGATGTTGTTGGTGGGTGTTGTGTACCTGCCTGATAGCGGATGCTTACGGGTAACGGAGCGGAGAAGAAGGCAAGTACCCCGCTTTCAAGAAAGAAGAGAAGATTCAATGGGACAGCGAAGGGATCAAGTACTGCATCAAGACGAGAGGGGTTCTGCGCAGGGGCGAGAGGGGTTAAATGGAATCAGCTGAGTCGGTTGGCAGAGGCGCTGGCCGGCACTGGAATCAAACAATGGGGCATGGGCGGGACATGGGAAAGCTCAATGTCCATGGCAGGCGCTTGGACGCTTCCGGCAACGCGCGCTCTGATTGGGAAGTAACGTTAGCGTGGTGTGCTTATGACATCGCCAGCAGATCGCGATTTGTTGCTGGGAAGGCGCATGGACAGGGAGGAAGCTGCCCCCGGGCCAACAGAAGAGCGTGGAATCCGCGCAGGGTTCCACTTGCTCGTTGTACACAGTATGTAAGCAACCCCGTTGGTCAAGTCAACTCAATTCCACCCTTGCCCCGTCGCTCATTGATCGGGGCCCGTTCGGACTGTGTTCCTAGCAGTGGAGACGCGCCTGTTGCTCTTGTTAGTCTCTCCATGATGCGCCTGCTCGGTCCTCTGCGGCTCCTGGGACCCAACTCACAGAAAGACGGCTGGGCTGCTCGTCGCTGTCGCTGTCGCATCTCGCAGGACTTGGTCTGACCCACTAGCGCAACCTCGCCAGCTCCTCGGAGACAGCCTGTCCCTCGCGTCTTTCAACAAGCTACCGCGGTCCGCATCCGTAGCGCGCTCGGCCTTGGACGGCAAAGTCTTCCCCACATCGTTAACATGCCCCCGGGAGAACTGCTCCGATCCAGCAACTTCCATCAAGGCATATTCCGCTTCCGTATCTGTGCGACTGTTTGCACACTGGTGGATACTGATAACCTTTGCTCTGAGCGTTGTCTATCAAGCTGGTTCCCGGTGCAGCATGACCATGCAAGGTGACATATCGCCCCACTATAACCCCTCGAAGTGTTTGTCTAGAACAAACACGGCTTGAAAGCCAACACACGCTAGGCAACTATCATGCCCAACTTCTGCAAGCACCTTGGAACACGTTTTGGGCCTTCGAAATAATCGCAATCAGGGCCACGAAAATCCTACAAAGACTGGTCAATCACACTATACAAAAGTATTGCCCCACAGGATGCGAAAATCAAACAGGTGGAAATGTCAGACTTATACGCAAGCAGCACCATGGACATCGCATCCGCCACATAGTTAGTGCGATTCTCCGTGGCAAATTTGTATCAAGTTCTGATGCGGAAAGTCATTTAGATCATGGGAAAGTGGGCAGATTCCCATGTTTTGCTTTGAAATCCGATCAGAATCCCTGTCCTCACTAGGCCTTCCCCCTGCCAATGCTACATCATCGCACATTAGACAGGTTTCGAGCAACGATTCAGCACGGACATAAGCCATAAGATGCACTCGTCTCGCATGTTTTCATTGCTAGAAAGGGTAGAACCTGGTCTCTGTGTTTGCAAAGAGGAGTCAGCAGGGGATTGTGCGGCTGGGTGGTGTGCAAGTACGTGTGGGCAGCGTGGGAAAATATGCCGACCTGAGGACACTGCAGCCAGTTCGAAACGACGGGTGGCACGCGGGGCTATGCATCGCCGCGCCGCGCATCACCGAGGGAAGCTCTGCCAAACACCATCGAAGTTCGCCCCAGTCGGCCACGTGCACCTCCCACGCCCGAGTCTGTCAAGTTTGTGTCGATGTCTGGCCCGGAGAATGTAATGGCGGCCTTGGAAATAAAAATATGTATATCCACTCAGCTACTTTCCCTATCCGACGCTTCATTTACCTCTTGATGGTGCTTCGGGCAGCCATTTTCTTCTTAGACATTCTCTCTATGCTCCAACTCTGCGCAGTCCTGAACATGCATTTATTACAGATCATCCATAATCTCCATAATCCTAACCGTCTCCGCCCAAGGCATAATCTCATTCTGTATGCTTCCTGCGAAGATGTCATGCGCTACGGCATCTGCCTCCCAGAAGAACCCTCCACCTAGATTCTCAAACTCATACCTCTTCCCAGCACCATCTACACCCTTCAAGTACACCGTAAATGCATCTAGCCGAGACGAAAACGCTCCCTCAACAATGACATGCCCTTTCGATCCCTCACCCCCATTCTTCCCATCCACACAAAGCACCCTCCACGTAACACTATATACACACACAAATTTAACGCACTCCCCCCAACCCCCAGCGCAGCACTCTTCAATCGACTCTCCACGCCCCTTTCCTCCAGCTTATGATCCTGCGAGAATCTGCAAACACGCAATACTTCCCCAATCAAATTTCCAGCACGAAGCAGGTGAGTGAGGCGCTGTAGGTTTTCTTCCATTACAGAACTTAATAAGCATCGATTGCTTCTAGTGAAAGCTAGTTGTTTTTACCTCAGCTGATGCTTTACTCTAATGATTTTGGATGCGTAGCCTCGTTCGCTCATTGCAATGCCGAGTTAGAGCATTCTCGGTTTAGTGTAAGCCGAAGCATCATCCACTACTGTGATTATCCTCAATCTCTAAGCTCTCACAAACGGTTGACGAGACATATTGGTCTCAGCCTTGAAGGCTAGGATCTTGAGGAATGTAGATGTAAGTCGTAGATACACGAAGACACAGTCGACATTTCGAGTCAGTCTTGCTGTAGGCTAGAAGTAGGAGAGGACGCATGGAATGTAGAGGACACACATGGACTGAGAAAAACCCGGTATTTCTGAAAGATCCCTGGTATCGCGACGCATAACGCCAGATACCACTTCGTGAAACCATGCAATACCATGTCCCGCCCGTCACATGTGGAAGCGAGAAGAACACATTACAGCCCGACCGTGTGACTAGAAACCCGCCATACTCGATTCCGTCCAGGGAATCGTTTCTCAAGTCTTCTGCATCCCCTCCACAAAGTCCAGCGCCGCCTCCCTCTCCACAACATCAATACTACTCGTCTTGTTGCTGTAGCTCACGCCATAGCACCTATCCGCAACCAACACCATTTCGGGTCTGAACGTCGTGCAAATGAATTGTCCTCCGCCATCGCCTGCCGTACCACCTTGCCCAGACAACTTCTGTAGCATCTGGGCGACTGCAGTACGATATTGCGCATCAAGATTTGCATCGATTTCGTCGAAGAGGTAGAAGGGCGCTGGATCACACTTCTGAATGGCGAAAATCAAGGCGAGAGCACAAAGGGACTTTTGGCCGCCGGAAAGTTGGCCAATCTTTTGCTGTTCGTCGTGCTTGCTGTTGAAGGAGACGGCGATGCTGACGCCGGTGTATTCGGCTACTTTGCTTCCCTTCTTCGCCTGTGTTTCCTCTTCGCTCTCGTCTTCGTCATCAGAGGCATTGCCACGGACGTCGCGATCGGACTTGCGGTTGATTATGAGGCGACCCTGACCAATAGGCACGAGCTGCTGAAAAACTTCCTTGAACGCTTGAGCGACTTGGCGGAAGGTGCGGGCGATCGCTTCATCTTTGCGCTGATCCAGCGTATCAATGAGCATCTCAATGGACTTTCGGGAGGTGTCCAGTTCGGCGCGGCGGTCTGTGAGGGTGCGGCGCTGGCGTGTAAAGTTTTCATATTGTTCAAAAGCCTTTTTGTTGACGTGGGCGAAGTTCTTGAGGGCTTGATTAGCCTTTGTGAGCTCTTTGGTGACCTGTCATGTTGTGTTAGTTGGCATGTTCTTAGAGTCGATGGAAGTGACTTACCTTCGTCGTGTCCCACCGTGCATACTTGCGATGGACATCCTCGGGCAGGGTTCCTAGATCTCGAATATCCCGCTTGACCTCAGCGAGTCGATCTGTGTACCGGCTGCGATCGGAGTCTTTCTTAGACATGGCCAGCTCATGCTTTTCCATAGATCTAGCAAGTTGTCGGTTGCTTGATTCCTTCTCAGATCTCGCTGTTTCGAGCTCAATGAGCTGGGCTCGAATATCATCAATTTGAGCGTCAGTCTCTCGTATCTGTTGGTCTATGTTTGCAATGGTCCGGTTTGCGGAGTCGAGCGCGCGTTCATATTCATCTAAACGTGCCGACTGGCTCGCTGAACCACCCGCACCACTTTGCTGCGATTGCAGGTCGTCGAGCTCTGGTTGCAAGTTTTCGTTCAGGTCGAGCTCAGCCTCAACCTTCTGGGTCTGAAGAGCCGTCCGCTCCGTCTGAATCCGTGCTAATTGCCGCCTCAGATCTTGCACGGTGCTTGTTAGGGTGACGAGCATTTGTTCCTCGTCTCTGGATAGTGCTTTCTCGAATTTGGAAGCAATCTCAGTCTCCCAATCGCTTTGTTGGGCACCGAGTTGGTTGATGGCTGACTGCAAGTCTGAAGCGGTTCTTTGCTTTCTTACGAGGCTCTCTCTTGCATCTTGTAGTGCTTTTTGTTTCGCGCGGAGCTCTTCTCGCATCGGTCCATAGCTATTGTCGCCCTTGTTCTTCTCGTGTTCCCGTCTCCGAATCTCACTTGATGCAGCAGTGGCCTGTTGTCGCTTCTGTTCCAACTCTCTTGCAATGTCATGCTTGCGTTGTTGTAACTCCTCGTGTTGTGTGCGAGCCACAATCACTTTCTGGTAAGCGTTGATCTTAGACTTGGAAGGATCGTGAAATCCTCCTCGGTACTGTCCCTTTCGCGAAGCATTGTCTCCGTCTGGAGTGTATGCTCGAACGTTGTACTGTTTCGCATTACTTTTGCAAGCGTCCAGGTTAGGACAGACAACAATCTTTGCAAAAACGTGCTTGAACGCAGCATCATAGCGTTCATCGTACGTCAGTTTTGGAAGCAGGGGTTGCATGTCTCCCTTCGTTGGGAGGTGGATGTCTGGCACCTGCACACGATTCAGGGGAATGAATGTGAGGCGTCCACCCTTGTCCTTGATGAGTCTGTCAATGAGCTTGCTGGAAACGTTGTCGTTGTCGACGACAACATTGAAGAGAGCACCCTCTGCTGCATTCTCTGTCACGGACCTGTATGTTTCAGGGACTTGGAGCAAGTCAGCAATGGTACCATGCACGCCCTCGAGGCGGCCCTCCTGTTGATAGCGGCGTAAAGATTCCAGACCACGGCTGGTGCCATGGTCCAACAAGCGCGAGAAGGTATTTTCAGCTTTGCGGAGATCATCGCGGGCATTTGCGAGCTGAGTGTTCACCCGATTCTCTTCTCGGTATAGGTATGTCTGCTCATCGCGGATGGCTCTCGCGGCGTCTTTCGCTTTCTCTATGTTCGCGGCAAGATTCACGCTCGCGTCTCCCTCGCTCTCGATGATTGACTTTAGCTCTGTAACTTCGCTCTCTAACCGCTCGATGTCGCTCTGGAGTTGTATGACTTCCTCGTTGGTTTGCATCAGGACAGCCTTACGGCGACTCAGATCACCGTTCGACTCGTCTATCTGGGCGCGCAATGCATCGTCTCGTTGTCGTTTGTTGCTGTAGAAAGCCGTGCGACCCTGCTTCTCTTCAAGACGCTTCCGCTGGCCCTCAGCCTCCATCAACTGTGATCGAACAGCTTCTTCCTCCTCTTTCTTTGCATTGTACTGAGGTAAAAGCTGCTTGAGCTGGGCCTCGCGTGTGCGTATCTGCTGCTGCAGGGACTTGATCTGTGCATCCCGTGAGCTCTTCATTTGCTGAGCGACAGACTGGTTGTCCTGCAATGCTTTGAGCTCAAGTTCGATTTTCGCTTTTTCCAGGGTAGCGGCTTTTCGGTCTTGCTCTAATTGCACGCGATCGCCTTGCAGAAGATCGAGATCACCCCTCCGCTTGTTGATATCAGTCTCGATTTGAGCAATGTCGGCTTCATTCTGCACAAAAGCAGCTTCATTATCCTCGCGCGTCTCGCGACTTTGACTTTCAAGCCGATCGATACTCTCAATCAAACCTTCGAGATCGGCCTCTTCGCGGGATTTGAGCGTGTACATCAGAGATCGTCGCTCTTTATCGTTTCTGCTCCACGCCTCTAGCTCTTCCTTCTCGCCTTCCAGCTCGTCCAGGCGCTCGTTGATGGAAGCTACCACGCTGTCGATGTTGTTGCATTTGCTGTCTGTATCAGCGAGTAGCTTCAAACTGTCGGCGCGTCGCGTTTCGTAAACGTTGGAACCGGAGATCTCTTTTAGCAGTCGCAACCGCTCGGAATCTTTCATATTGGTGAGAGCTGTGACACGGCCCTGGGGCACAATGTAGTAGGGGTTCGATCGCGAGAATCCGGCAGATTCGAGTATCTGCTGGACTTCAGCTTTGGTGGCATTCTTGCGGTTGACGGAATATTCGTCCTTCTTTGCGCCAATCGTCCGGCGCAAGAAGAACTCAGGCTTGCCCGTCTGGAAGCGATCCTCGGTGTTGTCGAAGCACACCTCTACGTATGCCGACATGACAGCAGAGCCGGAGCCCTCGTGTAGCAGCGCCTGGCGCTCCTCGCGACTGAGGAAGTGGTAATCGTCGCCGAGGACGAAGCGCACCGCGGCGAAGAAGTTGCTCTTGCCCGAGCCATTGCGACCGACGATGACATTGCAATTGGGCGAGAAAGGCTCAATCTGCATCTGATCCTTGTAGCTCTTGAAGCCCTGGATGGTGATCTGCTTGATGTACCCCATCGCGGCGGCTGGGCGCGAGGACCGCGCAAGTAAGGTTTAGAGGTTGACGATGGGATTGCGAGTGAAGTGATAATGCGATCGTGTAGGCGTTGCTCACGACATAGCGGGGTGGTTTGTGAGAGTGGACGAGATGAGATCCGGCTTGCGCTGTTTCCAAGGTGCCCACGACGCGGTGCGCGTCGCGCTTTCCCGCTAAGCTTGTGTGCACGAGCCATCCTTTGCTACTTCTTCCCCGCCGTCACCATGCTTACTTCCTTCATGTTGGCCGTTACCTTCTTCAACGGCCTGGGTAAACAGAGTAATGGGCTATCTTCGTGGTTTTGATCGGTCTCTGTGCACTCTTTGCTTACAAACTTCACCGTAGGACTCCAGCTCAGATTTATTTCGGTCTACAAGTACCTCTTCTACAGTAACACTGCCTCTTAGCAAAGACATATCGTCAAAGAACAGGTGCAGAGCTCTCAACGCTAGCGAGTAAGAGTGCGAATGCTCCAAGGTCGGATGAAATCACATGGCACTCTTGTCTGGAGCTTTGTGATTGGAAGTTTATGCTCGCAGTATCTTGTTCAAGGCGCTGGCAAACTATCATGCGTCGTGCTACTCCCTCATGGTATATTCTGTAATTATATCACACCTCCATAATCGAAGGCCTTGGCCCCCGATAACCCTATCGTTCCACGACGTTCCTTATATTCAAGATCTCATTGCATTATACTGCTTGACCTTACCCGGCACACCCAGGACATGCCATGACAACAGCGCATATTGCACCACAACGTGATATGGGCTGCTACCCAAATCCGCACTTCATCAAACCATTCGGAACCTCTTGAGAGGTGTAAGGCTGAATTCTTTGACGGAATGCTAAGTGGTCGGCGGATTCAGGGTAGTTTGACTCGTAGTCATCGGCGTGATACTCGGAGTACCTGAATTTCGGATTAGATTGTGTCCTTTTCACGATCATTCAAGCCCTGCAATGTCGATATTGTTCGTCCCTGGTTTTGTGTTCCATTCATCGGAGTCAAGCGTACTAACAGTGTCCGCTATCGATGAGGGCATGTCCACTTGTGTTTTTGATGCTCGTTGTCGGTAGATCGATTTCAATGCAAGTGTACTAATCCCTCTCATGGATCCACCTGCCCAGCATTCAAAGCAGTCGATTGCTGCTCTCCGCTGCTCTCCGTTCGGGGAATGCAAAGCAACCAAAAGCAATGGAGTCGCCATGCGCATATATGCGCAACCAATATCGTAGATCTGCAGGTATCGTGAAGTATCGAGTATCGCTGCGTAGTGGTCGCTCAGGTCCACGAAAGAAGCTGCAAGCTGCGGTGCGACGATGGCGAGTAGAAGACGCGCAGACTCGAAATACGCAATAGTAAGCGCGGTGAAGGCGTCGCGGTACATAATGGCTCCACTCGAAGGATCTTCCCACGAAAGTCGTTCATTCAAATCACTGGCTATTTCGTTGTATTCATGCCAAAGGAGATCAACCTCGCTTTTGACCATCGTGTATGTCGCAAGATCGAGAGGCTCATGGATTTTGCCATCTGCAACGCCATCCCTCATCGCAACGTACATCTCCGCCAGCGTTGCGACATGACTCATCAACCTCTGAAACATCGGTAGCCGTGTATACTCCAGCGTCCCGAGTAAAATCTTTCTTACTTCCACCGGCGTTTCATCCCCACTACCTGTTAAATGTACAAACGCCATCTGGGTTCGAAGGTGGTAGAAGATTTGGCATAGCACGCCCTGTGTGCACTGTCCTGGACCAGTCACCTCAAGCATCTTCGCTGCGCCGTATATATGTGAGCGATACGCATTCGCGTTCGTGGCCTGCATAGCTTCGAAGAAACTAAAAAGGACGCTTGTTGACACCATGTGAAGCGTGATCTGATGCTTAGACCGTGATCGTGCAACGGACCGACCATGTGTCCGCAATGCGTCGCCGTAAATATTCCAAGCGTGTCGTGTCAAGGCCGGGTTACTACTATCCACAGCACAGTAGGCGGACGCTGTGGCTTGCAAAGCCAATACGAGCGCATCATCGGTGCCATCAGTAGACAGGAGCGGCAAACGATGCAGCCACGTAAGGCGGTTTTGAATATCCTTTCCTTCCCCTTCGGAGGTGAAGTAGGCTAAGAAGCGCTCGTAGAATGCTTCTGTCATCATCGCTCGCTGGGATATCCGATGGACGATGAGATTGTTCGAATTCGACAGCGCCCAAGCAGCTTGATCGTTGCCCTTCGGTGATGCTTTACTCTTGCGCTTCTGCATTCCATGTTTTGCGGTCTTCGTCATATCCACGATCAAGGGTCCATCCGCAACTCCAGGGCATTGGCGGCCGAACCGAGTACACATGAGGCATTGTGGGAGCGTTGCATCACATCGGATACGTTTCTTGCGACAGGTAGCGCATGACTTCGTTCGTGAAGGCATTCTTGAGATTTATGGAGAAGAATAGAGGCATTGTAATGGTGTCCGAGAAGAGCAGGAAGGACACCATGATTCGCAAGGCTGCCAGTCCTTAGCGCCATTTCCTAACCTTATCCGTCGCGCTAGCACAAGTTTCCAATCTTGGTAAGTGCATTTGAAAACCGTCCCCACTTTGTCACTGCCGGTGGTCATGAGACGGAACATGTCAAATTGATTAGCGGTTCGGGATATCCTTTGTTCTAGCGATGAAAATAGGAAAATAATATTCTGAAACAAGATTACTCATATGCAACCTCGAATCAGGAATTTCTGCCGCACTACTTCGCCAGGTAAGTCCACTTATAAGGTTAAGATGGGAAAGGAAATCAGATAGGGTTGGAGAGTACACGAGATAGGCTGTAAATAAGACGGAATAATATCTATGTGGCCTTTTCGAAGACCAAAATTTAAAGGAATGCGTTTTCCATCATGTCTTCTCTTTAACAGTGAGCGATCAGGTCACTAGAGTACCGTAGAGCGTCTGATGAGAGTATTGGCGTTGCACGCGTGTTTCCAAACTCTTTTGCTCTTTCTGGCATCTGCGAGAGAAGCATAGTCTTCCTCACAAGTGCTGAGTTCCAACAATCAGGTCGCCATTTCCGTATGCTGGCGCGTATCCTATTCCTTAATCAGCGCTATGCTCTTTGTATCTTCGTTGGCTGACATAGACTTACCAGCAGTATCTTGTTGCGGGCGTGTGCAATGGTCAATAGTCCAGAGCACGCCCACAGCAACATGCTCGCTGTATCGCGCAATCCTATTAACTGGGTCCTATATGCCATGAAGCATCAAGTTAGACTCACCACCAGCTGCTTGCGCCAATACCGAAACCTTCGATCCTGATGTCACCCGCCGTGCACATAATGATAGAGCGCTGTGAATCTGGAACGCCGCACTGCTGGTGTCCAAGATTCTTCAGGTAGTTGTAGCATGCAATTGCGTTGTTGACGTTGCCGTAGCTGTTTCCGCAGTTCGAATCTGCCAGGATTGACATCTCGTCATCGGCTAAGCGGTGTCAGATTGGTTTTGGGCTCAGCTTGGGCGCGCAGGTTATACATACAAGTCTCAGGCCTTCCAAGAGAGAACAGATACTCTGAGGTCAATCCGAGAGACTCTAGGGATGGCAGGCCTGGGCCGGGAATGACTTCAGGTACTTCTGAGCTGACTTCAAGAGCAGCGGGAGCAGCAGCCGCCAACGATGCGAGCCCCATGACGAAGGCGGAGATTTGTCTGATTGTAACCATTTTGAATGCTATTGTTTGATCCGTAAATGGCGAATCTTGAAGGATGTCGTTGCTGGTGTGGGTTCATAGTGTGAGGAAACTTGCCCATCTTTATACTCGCTCAGATTGAAGGGCTTCTCTTGAAATGTCCTTCCAAGACTCCACTCTTAGAAAATCTCGTGTTACCAGATGTAGTTAGATTCAGGCGTGCTCCTGCGAAGCAGAAAGTAATATACCGAAGCTGACCGCACGAGCGAAAGGCTGGGGATAGTATGCTTAGTTACCCACTCGTGAAGTATGATTTTACACGATGCGAATTTGTCTGCTCGGTTAATTGTTCGTATTGTAATTCACCGACTCGGAGTTCATCTATTTCGCTTATGAGCCCCACTGTTACACAGCGATAATTTCGTATAAATGCAACCAGCCCCCAAATCCTTCTCGTTTTGGAGGCGGTCGCGGATGATACGAATCCTACTGACACCGAGTAGATAGGGTAGACATCCTCCGCCTCGTATACAGCGCGGCTTATATTGTTGGCAGTGTTCTGAATAGGTAGGTAGGTCTTTAGAAGGAAGGCGCACGTGCTCCAAACTGGTAAGCTTACGGAGAGCGAACTGTTCGAAGCTGCATGCTACGATGAAAGCAGCCACCCGAGGCAGATATCACAGGAGAAAGCAACATCTAAAGAACGCTTGCAGCTCAACTCTGGGTGCAGCTCAGCCGTGGATTTTCAAGGAACAGAGCTACCAAATTTCTGCTAAAGCCACGCCGAGGCCAACTAAAAAAAAAGAGAGCAAAGAGAAAAGCCGATTTCTTCTAGGCCATGCGTCCAAGAGAATCTATAATAAACCTCGAAGAACAAGTATGTTAGGCTTACAAACGCACTATGCAACTGGAAGTCTCTGAAGCGAACACCAAAGCGAAGTGAATAGTGACTACAGTCTAATTAGTATGCAAAAATTGCTTGTTACCAGGATTTCGGTGCCACCAGACTTCTGGATCTTCTACAAGATGTCTTTAAGGATCCTATCGTGGAGTAATCCTA
The DNA here is from genome assembly GCA_033682645.1 of Phoma sp. ATCC 74077. Taxonomy (NCBI): domain Eukaryota; kingdom Fungi; phylum Ascomycota; class Dothideomycetes; order Pleosporales; family Didymellaceae; genus Phoma; species Phoma sp. ATCC 74077. Next base: position 75,602 of record JAWDJC010000005.1, on the reverse strand, counting down.
GCTCGCAGATTGTCATTAGAGCCCTCGTTGATCTCGCAACATTTTGCGAGGCAAGTGAGTCGCGAGACACGACCTTTGCTCTTCTCGGCCTGGCAAACGATGTTCCTTTACATCCGGGATTACAGAAGCATATCAACGCAGAATATGGTACTCATGACTATGGTACTCATCCACTAAAGGTTTTCGCGAACTTTGGGTTACATTGCCGGCGTCATCCACGTTCTTTAGATATTATATATGTCGCCTTAGGGCCCCGAGTTCGAAGGATTTCTTAGCTTCTATGGCGCGCCTGGGCCAAGCAGCCTACCTATTCGAAGGAGAATTTCCGTCCTGGATAGCGTCTAGAAATCGTCTTCCATTCGGCAATCCTTCCCAGGAGCGACGCAACGCCTGCATGTCAAACCACTTGTAGGACATACTCAGAATAGGACATAAAATGCGCACTTCGGCACGAATGCCCAAGTCCGTCTGGAAATATAACGTTATATTGATGGTTGAATTGGAGCCCTTACGCTAAAGGCGTTATACTTGGAACTATTAGTACGATTTCAACGAGAATGGCAAAAGCGATCATAACAAGAGTGTCTCTCTGTAGCGGACTACCTTGGCTGGGAACGCTCTTCTTTGCCTCAGCCCGCACGACGACGTCACTGATTCGTGGATGGAGCAGAAGCTGACGGTGGGAAAATGGCAGACCTGACTCTAGCTTGTCGAGAAAGTGGTCCTAAACGTTTGCGCCCCCAGCAAGGCTTTAGATACCTGGTTAGACACTAACAGCATCGAGGGTAGGTAGGCAACTTTGTATATCGAGGCCGAGCTTTTGAACACAATGGTCGAAGTGGAAGAATTAGAATGGTGAGGAAGAAGAGAATCTTGTGCCACACACTCTCTAGTGACGAAGACAAGCGCTGATGCGGCACGAGTGATGCGGCAACCCACACTAACTAAGTTTTTCAAGCTAACACAGCGTTGACATATATCATATAATCCTATTTGAAAAGCAAAGTCGTTACTGCTATTTTTACGTAGAACCAAATAGCTCACACATTGTTACTGTATGAAAGTACATATAGGAAAGGTCTTCCACCAACAAGGCCATGCTTACATCTCATACTTAGATAGACTGTTTGATCCAACCATACAGCCCCTTTGTCTACGCTAGCATGAGTCGATGACTACATTTGCAATTTGTGTCCCCGCCTAAGATGATCGCGCAGGTTGTCCTGACGATAAAACCTCATGGTGCAGCCAGGCTGGTTGCAGTCGTAGAAGGGACCGGTATGCTGCTTCATGTGGCGGCGGTATTCCTCAGGTCGACCGAACGTACCACTGCACCCATGAGGACAGCTGAGTGCGGGGACAGCCGGTACGACTGAGGCTGAGAAAGAGGACGAGGCCACGTCCGGACTCAATGTTGCGTAATGTGGGTTACCAAAACCCGCGGGTGAGTTGCCTACATGGCCTGCAGCGCTAGGTCCCAATACAAAGAGAGAGTCCTCTAAGAACTGCTGGCTGGGCTCGTACCCGTCATAGGCCTGGAGATATCTGACGTAATTCCGGCCAAGTCTAGTTGTGTGGTCGAGTGTCGGAGCATCTCCAGAACCTGCAGGAGCGAGTTCGTGTAATCCAAGAGTGTGGCCCGGTAAAAGAAGAACTTCAGAATGCAAGGATTTGGTGCGGCGGCTCTGTACCGTATCGATGCGTGCCATAGCCTCACTGGACAAGGATTAAAAAAAAAAGGAGGGGGGCTTACCAGGGGCCAACTGCATTGGGACTAGCAAGCTGGCCGGCTGCGGGCTGTGGCTCCGTTCCAGATTCCATGTTCGATAGGCTACCTGTGACGGTGCTTGCGTGAGGGAGTTTTGGAGAGTGGTCCATCTCAGCGATCGCAGAGCCTCTTAGACCGGGTGAATCTTCTTTCCCACGAGGACGGGGACGCGTAGTAGGTATACAACGAGGGAGTAACGTCGGTGAGCGTCAGGAACGCTTCGAGGTAAACAAACACTACGAGTAGACGCTGTTGTTGAGAGGAAGGAGGTAGAAGGGTGGTGAAGAAGGGTGGAGGTCTCGGTTCTGAGGGATACATGCGCTGTCCCATTAGGAGACATTGCATAAGTCCCTCAGCTACCGGTAGTGTGCCCTCTGCTGTTGGGTGACCGTCAGCCTCATGATGCTTCCTACCGATGGAGAAGGGCACAAGCAGCCAATCAGCCATTGGCGCAGGACAAGGTACTAGTGAAGGAAGTTCGCCACTACATTTCTTTTGTACTAATTATAGCTCACTCCTCCAATAGCGTATAATAAATATACAATGGCCAATGAACCTTGCAAAGACTACATGAATATGAATCGAAGCCCACCAACCAATCATTCCCGTGTATTCTAACTTCAAATCTCACAAGGCTCAACCCTAAACATCCCCTCGACAACCTTACAGTCCTCACCATACCTCCGAAGTGCATCTCTCACCGCGTCCTGCACGCTTGCGACCTGCACACCCACCACCTTGTTCTCAACCAAGTGGCTAAAGTCATTCCCACTATCTTCTTCGTAAAACTGATTGCTAACAGCCAACCCCTTCATAGCTTTTGCACCCTCTCCCCTCTCCAATGCAATCTTCGCGTGCTCATTAATCTTCTTCACATCGACATTTTCGACGGTAAATTTAGCGTTGAGAACAGACTCGAGCGTAGAGAGGAGAATATTCTGCGTGAGCTCGCCTTTTGCGAAGGGACAGATGTAAATCGGACGGTTGCGAACGGGTTCCGGATTACGAATCATATTTGCTACTGCAAGCGCGATAGTGGGAAGTGGTGTCCAGCAGAGGGGGTTGTTCCCCGTTCCGTAGATGCGAGCGTGGCGATTGGCGATGTCGAAGCCTGCGGGGCCTTTCATGAGCCCTGGGTAATTATCAGTGTCATGCAGGCTCAACTAACTCCAGTGTTACTGTGTTGCTGTGCTTACACATATCGAAGAATGGTCCTCCGTTCAAACTCGTCCAAACTACCTTGTCCTGTGTCCCAAGCTCTTCTAGATACTCCCTGATTCTGAACTTCGCACCTGCAAAAGCCTCGGGCAACCTTTTGAACTGTGGACTTGTCACGTTGGCCACGAACTCGTTGGCGAAGAAGAATTTGACGTCCGCAGCGACCGCTGCATCGATGATGAGTTTGGAGGGCTCGTACTGTGTAGCTCCACCCGTTACGCAGTTTATAATCGCATCCTGGCCGGTAAAGGATTTTGAAAGGGAGTCAAAAGATGTGTAGTCGGCGGTTTGATGAGTGATGTCGGAATTGAGTGGTGGCTTATAGGTTGATGTTGTACGGGTTATGGCTGTGAGTTTGAAGCGTGAGCCGTCTTTGAGCAATTCGGTGATGATAGCGGTTCCGACATTACCGCCAGGCTATATCGATTTGGTCAGGATACAGGTAAAGATGATGAATGTTCTTGAGAACCCTGAGGATACATACGCCAAGAATTGCGATATTCTTCAACTCCATCTTACTGCACAGTTGATCAGATGTTCAAGGTGTATGATTTGGTAAATTACGAAGAATTTAGAAAGACGACTGGGATGAAGTTCTGAATTGTTTACAGAAAACGCGATGTATTTGAATGATCTTGAAATGAATGAAGGTCAATGCTTAGAAATATCGACTTCATATCGGTAGGTATTGTCTCCCGATTTCTATGAAGCGAAATATAAGGCCTCTGTGTTTTCTAACAAGCAGGCAGAACAATTTGCTGGTGCCTTGCTGCCTAAATCCAGAAGGATGAAAATGGTGTTTGTTGGACCGCTCAAAGTGCAGTGCGTATCGGTCTCGGGACGGAATTCCCTCCGAACTGAAGTTTGGCTTGTTTAGGTAACGCGGAAACAAATGTGGGCGAGTGGCATCACGTGATTTGTCGGCATTTGATAGCTTAGGCTGGTCGGCAAATGGTTGCAGTAGTCAATTGCCGAGTCTCTAGCAACAACTCTTGGTTCCAAGGGTTCCAACGCAACCTGCAGGCTTCGTAGTCTGCCGGTGGAAGAAAGTTAAGTCTAATGTAGCTTCGGGCTTCCTTCAAACAAGTCAATGATCGATATACTGTGTTGTCTCTTGCAAGATGCGCTGGCATTGGGATGGTGGGGTAGATGGACATGTAGAGCGGGGTCGCATCAGTCGGGATTTAGAAGAGCGAAATGCGCTCAATCGTGCTGGAGGTCTAATAAATAAGGGAATGAGAAGAGCGAATATCGCCCGCCTTTTAACGAGGTAATTTTCCACGCTCGAGATCTGCATGAGAGGAGATTCGGTCCGAGATGGGCCGGTAGGAGGAGCTCCGCAGGTGGATCTGTGATGCAAGAAATAAAAGGGAAGCAAACGCCGCTGCACCGCAGATGTACTTCTGACCTGATTCTTTTATTCGCCGCTTCCCCAAACATAATCACCCTCGAAGACTCCCATTCAATACAGCATTGCCGCGCAATCAATTTCGTCATGTCGCAACGAGCAGCCCTTCTTATCGGCAAGCTTACCCACGCGCGGAAAGAATGGCAGGAATGTGCACAGGTGGCATCGAAGCTACATGAGTACCCGGATGGCAACCGCGAAGACTTCATCTCGAAATGCAAAAACGGCGAATTTGACGGCGTGTACGCTCTCTACCGAAGTAACGACTCGAATCCGCTCACCGGAGATTTCAATGCGGAGCTTCTCGATGCACTGCCGAAGAGCTTGAAATATGTGTGCCACAACGGTGCTGGATACAACAACATTGATGTTGCAGCTTGCACACAGAGAGGCATTCAAGTATCTAGCACGCCGATAGCGGTGAATGACGCAACCGCGGATGTTGCGATTTGGTTGATGCTGGGCGCATTCCGAAATATCAAGCAGTCCTTCAACGCAGTCAATCAAGGTTAGTGATGTCGGGATCCTGCTACTGCTTTGGCTGATACAATCGCTAGGTAAATGGCGCGGAAACTTCTCGCTCGGTCACGACCCGAAGAACAAGACGCTTGGTATCCTGGGTATGGGCGGCATCGGCTCGGCGGTTGCGCATCGTGCGAAGGCCTTCGGCATGAAGATACAATACCACAACCGTAGTCAGCTTCCAGAGAGTGAAGAGAATGGGGCGAAGTACGTGAGCTTTGAGGAGCTGCTGAAGACATCAGATGTCCTCAGCTTGAACTTGGCGTTGAACCCGTCCACGAAACACATCATTGGCAAGGCACAATTCGAGCAGATGAAGGACGGAGTGATCGTCATCAACACTGCGCGAGGGCCATTGATCGATGAGGCGGCATTGGTGGATGCATTGAAAAGTGGCAAAGTCTGGACATGTGGCCTGGACGTGTTCGAGGAGGAGCCAAAGATCCACCCAGGACTATTGGAAGCCGAGAACGCGGTGCTTCTACCTCATATTGGGACGGCGACGTACGAAACTCAACGCGATATGGAACTGTTGGTTCTGGACAATCTGAAGTCGGCGATCAAGAGCGACAAGCTGCTGACTCAAGTGCCCGAGCAGAAGAAGGACAAGGCAAACATATGATGCATCGGCTGGGTAGGGGGTAGCGAAGAGCGCTATCGGCATCAGCAGGCGGGGAGATAGGCGAATGAAACATGTTCAAATTTCAGCTATTTGGTGTCTTCCGAAACGTGAAAAACAAAAACGCGGAGAAAAATCCGGGGTCGGCATTTGACAAATCTGCGCTGAGTGAAGCCACAGAGATGCTTGATACGATCGTCGGCTTTTGAAAGCTGGCGTGACTGGTACACGACTTCGTATAGTGAGTCGCGTTCGCGAAGAAGTCTGATCACATGCACGAGCCCGGAACCCGGGAAAGAACAGCGGCTGCTACCCAAGAACTCGCCTCCTCGCTAAGCAACGCCCAGCACCCGCAATCCGACGGCTTAACACCCGACGGCAACATGTCTTCAGATGCCGCACCTCACGCCGTCTGATCTCATAAAAATTCTCAACAATCATCAGGCCATATTCACAATACCCGACAGACGCTGAATCAACGTTATCGGCAAGGCGGCGTTTGAATGGAGGAACAATTGCCTACCGCAACGCTGGCCCACATTGTTGAATTCCCCACCGGGGACCCCACGTCATAGCGTCACATCCTGCCGACACCCCAGGTGTCGCGATTTGAACGGGGTTTGATCGGCTTTGCGACGCTTGGGACGAGTTGATATAAAGTTTGGTGTGGTCCTCGTGGCCTGGATGATCAGCACTGCGACGTTCTTCACCATTTAGATCGTCTCTTTGTGATCAGACTTCACGCGCGCACGACATCCGGGCGACTTCAGTACTTCTGCAATTATGGCGAAATTCGACTTGCCGGGAGTATGGAGGGATATCAAGGCTTACCGTAGGGCTTATGTCCTCACCGCAGTGGCTTCTTTTGGAGGGTAAGTCGTTCCAGTACGAAGGAGCTCGACATTCCTTTGTGGCAACGCCTCTCTCTTATGAGCATACACTGACTATGATGGGTTTAGCATGCTGTTTGGATGGGATACTGGGTTGATTGGAGGTATGCTATCACCTCCCAGAACGCACTTATGATCATCCAAGCTCATAAAATTTCAGGTGTGCTGACCATGGACGCTTTTCAACACTCGTTTGGTCTGGACTCAGAAAGCCCCGAGTTCGCCAATCTGCAGGGCAATATCGTCTCGGTGCTTCAAGCTGGCTGCTTCTTTGGCGCACTCGCATCCTTCTACGTCAGTGATACCTTTGGACGCAAGTGGGCACTCATCATCGCGGATCTTATCTTCATCCTCGGGTCACTTATACAAACTCTCTGCGCTCTTGGAACGACAAGTCTGGCCCAGCTTTACGTCGGACGTGTCATTGGTGGCTTTGGTGTTGGGTTGATCAGTGCTGTTGTTCCTACCTACATTGGAGAAAATGCGCCAAAGGAGATTCGAGGACGCTGTATCGGGTGCATGGTGAGTGTTGGCCCCCTAGAGGTCGTCCTCCAGACTAACCAGCGTAGCAACTCTTCAACGTCACCGGTATCTGTCTTTCATTCTTCGTCAATTACGGCATCAACCTCGATATCACGAGCCCTACTAACTCCGCAAAATGGCGCATACCTTTCGCTCTCCAGATGCTGCCTGGCGTGCTGCTATTGGCAGGCATCGTCTTTCAGAATGAGAGCCCACGCTGGCTCGTCGAAAAGAACCGGATCAAAGATGCCGCCAAAGCGCTGGCACGCGTTCGCGGAAAGTCTGTTGAAGACCCTGAGGTCATTCAAGAGCTCGACGAGATCATCGCGGATTTCAATGGCCATGAGAAGCTACCGCTAGTAGCTCAGATCAAAGCCGCCTGCTCGGGCAAGCGCATGCTTTACCGGTCGTCCTTTGTTATCATCCTCATGTTCTTCCAACAATGGACGGGTACAAATTCGATCAACTACTACGCTCCGCAAATTTTCAAGCAGATTGGACTCACTGGTGGGTCGTCTGGTCTATTTGCGACTGGTGTCTACGGAATTGTGAAGATTGTGATGACAGCCATTGGCTTGATGGCTTTTACAGAGCAGTTGGGACGCAAGGTATGTTAGGCGACTGCAAGCTATTACACAGGCACTAACATTTGTATTAGTGGTCCCTGATCATCGGGTCTGTTGGCCAAGCCTTCGCAATGTGTATGCAGACTCTACGTACGGATACTATTTGATCGCCTGCTAACATGATATGTATAGTCTACATTGGCGTGAACATGGCAGTCCACCCGCCAAGTGGCGTACTAGATGGCAACTCCATCTTTGCAATCATCTGTGTGTATTTGTTTGTTGTGTTCTACTCATTCGGTAAGTTTGTTCCATCCCACTGATGAACTCTGTCTGACAATGGCAAGGCTGGGGCCCCACCCCGTTCATCCTGAGCTCCGAATGCAGTCCCAACCACGTACGGTCTCTGCTCATGGCCGCTGCGTTGATGACCCAGTGGCTCTTCAACTTCGTTATTGCGAAGATCACACCATTGATGCTCGCCGACATTACCTACGGCACTTTCCTCCTCTTTGGCTCTCTATGCATACTCATGGGCATCTGGACGGTCTTTTGTGTGCCTGAAACCAAGGGCGTGCGGCTGGAATCCATCGGTGAGCTGTTTGAGGGTGATATTATCAAAGGCTGCCTCAAGGATACTTTCCCGCGTACATCGCGGGCAAAGACGCTCAGAAATCACCATGTTACGGACGATTTGGACTCGGTAGATGGCGAGAGGGCAAAGAAGGGCGCGCGAGTGGAGCAAATTGAGGATGTTTAATAATAGGAAGTGGGCTGAAGGCGAGAGAGGAAAAGCAAGGCTTGGCTAGTTTTATTGATGTCGTCGAGGCACCGTATTGGGATTGCTTAGAATAGCTGAAATGCCAATGCCAATAATTGCAATATCAGAGATGTCCGGTCGATCCCAAAACTCGAACCACCTCAGTAGCACTCTTGCAGCGATGTGCGCACGACGTGTTCAAAGGATGAAGATCGTGTTCGAAAAGGAGTGCCGATTATGCAGATTCGGGCCGCACAGCATTTTTTCCCACCGGACGAGTCACGAGAGTTGAGGGCTTACCCAGCGGTGGGTTGGGCATTGTGCAGGGCCTATCCGGCCTAAGCGGGGTCAGTTGGGCGGCGGAACACGACTGTGACAGTTAGACAGGTTGACGTTGATTTGACGGGCGGTGTCTGCACGCGGCTGCCGGCTTGACTGGCGAGCTGCAAGATGGAGATATGGTGCCGGCGAAAGTGAAGCGTACGCACGCGGTAAGCGCATAGATGTACTGTGGTCGGTGTACGAGCGGATCGTGGTAGGGACGTCGGCAGGCGGACCCTTCCCCTAAGGCTGTGCGACCGTGGCAGGCGCGCGCCGTGAGTGGCGCCTTCCGTGCAGGAGACGCAGAAGACCAGGGTTGCCAGGGTTCAGGCTGCTTGGCACGTGCGCCGGCGGGCGATGTCATAGTGCTGATCGCCACTGGATGCATGCTCCACGTAACGTCGTGGACCAGGCCGCTCTGCGCGCACACTGCCCGACCAGAAAGCTCACGATAGCCCTGCTATTCCTTATCCTCTTCTCCCGAGCCCTCCCTTGTCGAGCGTAGCGCTGCACTTCCATTCTCTTCACCACCATCTGCTCCCTTGCCGGACGCCTACGTCTGCCCCGCCGCGCCTGACAGTCACCCTCTCCGTCCTGGGCAGTCCCTGCGAGCGCCTGCAAATATCACGTTTATTTTCCCACTTCCTCGCACTCCCCCGCCCCCTGTCATTCACTGGCGTCACCACTCGTTCCAGGAAACCTGGGCCGATTTCTCGAATCCTGCTACCCTCGGGCACCCTGCTCCTGTGCCTGTTCCTGACCTTGCTCCATCGTAGTCCACGGGCCTGGTATTGCTTAGCCAACTGGCCTGTCCCCTCCGGTCCTCGACCATATTACCGGCAGCATGTACGTCCAACTGCGGCACTGTTCTTCGCCCGCCTCTGTTTCTGATTCTCTGTCGTTTGTGCTATTGGCCCCTTCCCTGCCACTCGAGTCTTTCACCGGCTGACCGTCATGTTGGGCAGCGTCGTCACCTTTCCCTCCCAACCGCCTAGGCTACGGAGAGACTCTTATACTGGTGCTATCGCGCCCTCGCTGCCTTCTCGACGCAACTCGCTGTCCACTACGCCCGCTGCCCTGACCGCACCCCTCCAGCTCAAGTCGGTCACGCTCTCTGGCGGCATGGAGTCGCGGTACAACCGCCCGTCTTCGCCCCGGGGCCGATATACAAACCCAGCGAGATCATCTACGGGCACATTCGCAGACCCCTACTATGATTCATCATATTATGGCAGGCCCAGCTCGCCACGAACAAGCGGCGATCGCATAGCGGGCTCGTACAACCAGGCATACTATGTGCCTAGCAGTTCGTCAGGCTCACGTGCGAGCAACATCAAATACGATTCCTACACAGGACGCCAGCGACGAAATACCAACGAGTACACATCGAGGCCGAACGTCAGCTCTCTGACGAATCTATCTATGCCAATCCGAACACCTTACACGCCGCACAGCAACCTCGACCGCCCATCAAGCCCTCTTGCGCAGTCGTGGGATAAGCGGGGAGATACATACATCACTCCCGGAGGATCTCGAGGACACAAGAAGGTGTACAGTGTGGATGATAGCAGCCATTCTACTAAACTGGTCACCGAAAGAGACATGGAGCCGCCGCGCCACCGGGACAGCGCTGACCGTGGCTATAGTCTGACGAGTGGAGGCCGCAGCTACCACACTAGTAGCAAGCCTCCTCCGCGTCTCACAGATCTCGGCGATGATGGCTATTCGTACACGGATCCGGCGAGCATGTACCGCGACACTGAGCCAGCCTGGCGGCGACCACGTGCTGGCAGCCTGGAACGTGGCTCCCGCCCCAGCAGCATGATCGTAGACCGTCCTGCCCGTAGCTCTGCTCGTGAACTCGGCCCGCCTCCATCGACTCGCGGTTTTGATAAGATCAACAACGGCATTCCTCGGCCTCACGGGAGATCTTCGTCGATTGAGCGATCGCGAGAAATTCCAAAGTACGACCCTTACCCAGATGCAGCTCCGACGCGTTCCTCCTCTACTCGCCAACACGCTCCAGCGATTCACCAAGAGCCTCGAGAACACCGCCGAGATACATATCATGACGACTATGATCGTCGAGATAGAGAGGTCGAGAACCGACGGCACAATACTGTTGATCGATTTGAAGACCGCGAGGTGACTTCTCGTGGGTTTGGCATCGCGCCAGGAATCGCTTCAGGCAACTCCAGCCTAGCCCACGAACACCACGCTTTGGATCGCCAGCCACTCTATCCGGCCTCAGAGATAGCACGAGCTAGGCCCGAAGAGCGCGGGAGCCAATACTACCCAGCTGACCGTGCTAGTGCCACTGCCCAAATGCCTGAGCCTCGTGTGTCTCGTGATCGGGACCTAGCTTCAGTACCGGACACCTATGACAAGCGTCCTCGAGAGCGAGAAAGCAGTCGGCAAGAGAGTAAAAGCTATGTGCCTGCAGCTGCTGGGGCTGCGGCGGGTATGGCTGCTACCGTGGGCGCTGCCGGATATATGAAGGCTCGTGATAAGGAGCGGGACCGTGATGGTGAGCGGGACTCTTCTGCAGAGCTTGAGCGCGAACGCGAACGACGGAAGGAACACGACGAGCGTGACAGACGCGATCGATATGATGACCGACGTGAAAGGGCACCTGATGATCGACGCGACGATAGGCGCGATAGACGACCTGAGGAGAGGCGCGATCCTCCACCCCCTCCTGCTGTTGCTCCTGTGGCTACAGGATATGCACAAAGTCAAGATGCTGACCGCAAATCACGTGATCGTCGCTATGATGACGATGAAAGGGATCGGTTGGCCCGCAAGGCACCCTCTTCTGAAGGCAGTGGTGATGAACGACCTCGCCACTACGTTGAGCGAGATGCTGAACGTCGAAGAGATCCGGGGCCAAAGGAGGCGGCACTCGACCCAGACGAAGAGTATCGCCGTCGTATTCAACAAGAAGCCGAGCGAAGCAGCCGCGCTACTCGTGATCGAGATCTCAGCGACTCAGACCGCGAACGAGATCGAAGGCGACGCAAGGATGACCGAGACAGATCCCGCGGCCCAGAAGATCGCCCTCGCGCCTCTCCACCTCAGGAGCCTTATAGCTCGCGCTACGATGAACGTTCTTCAAGTATATACGATGCGAACCTCGTCCATGAGCCTGAGTCGTTCGATGGGGCCATGGTGCCTGCGAACAGGAATGTTCAGATTGTCACGCCTCCGAAAGAGGCTCCTCCCCCAGTCAAGAGCATCCTGCGCAAACCTACCGAAAAATTCCCCGAGGATCCTGAGCCAATCCGTGAGGGAGTGGCACCTCATAAGGATGCTCTGAAGGGCAAAGATATCCCCGTCGGTGCTCGATGGACCAGAATCGATCGTCGCCTGGTCAATCCTGAGGCTTTGGAGCAGGCTAAGGAGCGCTTTGAAGAGCGTATGGACTGCGTTATTGTTTTGCGTGTCTTGACGAAGCAAGAGATTCAGAAATTGGCTGACCGGACCAAGAAAATCCGTGAAGCTAGAGGTACGTTCGTTTGCAACCCTTCTGTCTACACTGCTAATGTTCGAATAGAGGAAGAATACGATCATCGTGATCGTGGCGATAGGGATAGGCGAAGCTATCGCAGCTCCAGGGATGACAGAGACGATGAAGACCGCGACCGTGATCGGGACAGGGACCGAGACCGAGACCGAGACCGACGCCGCCGATATGACGATGAAAGCGACTATGATGACCTAGGCCGCGAACGCGAGCGCGATCGCCCTAAAACGCTGGAGCCTGCAAGGTGATTTAGAACGATTGAATTTTAAGCGTGATCATTCAGCGAGCACTGTTACCTAAGGTCATAGCTGAATGCTCACATTTGTCGGTAGGCACAAAGATGGTAGCAAAGAGCATAGCAAAACTGAGCCACGAAAGCAAACTGAGCGAAGAATGTCGCCACCCACGCATTCAAAGGATAGGATGCAGGCACCTCAAACGAAACCTAAGGAGCACGACAGCAAAATTCATCATCGCGATGGCTATCATGATGGTAATCACCCTAGCCAACTAGACGGAGCAAGTGATGTTCCTCACCATCACCATTTACGAACTCGGAATCGTGATGACAACGTGCCGAAGCGTAAGCACTTACATCGTCATTCGGCCGAAGACGATGAGATAGGCGGTAGGAAGAGAAAGAGCCACATTAGCAGGGTGTTGGATTGGCTATAAGCGCCCACTTAGCGAATAGTGTGCATGGATTGAGGTTGTACGGAAACGAACTTGTCTGGTCCCATGGTTTCGTAAATCAAGAGAGAGTTAGCTACGCAGCGCGAAGCAGTGAAAGCTCCATCGATACCCTGGAGGTCTTTTTGAGAATTAAATTATCGCTATTTCAAGACTCAGATAATTGGCCCGTTTTGCGTTGTGAAGTGCTATGTCTAACTGCGTGATAGCGATGTTTTCCGTCTCCCAACAGCGCACTAACTGCAGTCTAGGCTGTTGTCCCCTCGTCCTGCTTGTGGAAAATCCGCGCATCATGATCATACCACAGTTTCCCATCGATAATCATATTCATAATGCCTTCAAGCAAGTCGTCCGTGGCCTCGAGATTATAGTCTTCAATCATAGCGGCGGCGGCGGAGCTGCTACCCTGAGGTAGCTGATATTCGTGGTCGTACTGGTCCTTGATCTTCGCCGAAATCCTCGCAACAATTTCGGCTCTGTCACTGTCTATCCTAGGTCCCTCCTATTGATCCTGCTTCACAGCCTGTGCGAAACTCTTCTCGTCATGGCTCGTGCCTAGTGCGTGTTGTCCTGAATCTTCGCCATTGCCTACCTGTCTTGTTGGTTTTGCGGGTCTGGTTGCCTCGCCGAGACTCATGCCGACTTCAACGGAGACCTGGATGCAAGCGTTGCTGCAGTCGAGTAGGTCTTTGTCGAACTTGACACGGTCTTTCTGGAAAGCGACGATGATGGATGAGCCGCCGAATTGGAAGAGGCCGATTTCATCGCCCTTGTGAATCTTACTTCCTGGTGTACGGAATTCCTCGTGGATCCTAGTATCCGAATTAGTTCGGGCAAGGAGAATAAGATGCATTATGTATAACTTACTCGACGGTTCCAACATTCGTCGCGCCGATAGCTACAAATAGAACTTCACCAAACTCCGGTGAGTCGATGACTACGTAGTCTCGCGCGTTGTTCGTCAAAATATTCACCTTACTCCGCAGCGCCACGGGATCCACTTGGTAGTAGCTTCCCGGCAACCGTCTGTACTCCTTGATCGTACCGGACACGGGGCTATGGTAGCGATGGTAATCCTGGGGACTCAGTCTGAAACTCGCGACTGAGCCGTCTTCAAACTTCGCACCGAGATCGACGTCCATGACCAGATTGGTGATGCTAAATTCCGAACCCTTGATCCATAGCTTCTTCGCCAGTGGAACAGTTTCGTATGCCACGACGCGGGAATCAGCGACTACGACTGCCTTCTTCGCATCGCCGTTGGCGTGGATGGGTCGCGAGCCAGATCTATGTTTTCGCACGAAGAAATCTTCAAAGGAGCCGTACTTCTCTGGATCGCTGGGTTCGAAATCGTTCATATTGATCTTGTAGAAGTCGATGAAGCTCTTGATCTTGCTATGTGATGCTGGTGTGCCTTCATCTTTTCCCTCTTTGATATTCTTGTGGTGCAGCCAGAGGCGCATCAGGTGAGTGCCGTCCACCCATTCCGTCAAAGGGTTGAAAAGAGCGAGGAGTTTTATTTTCTTGAAGAGGGGTTCTTGTTCGTGCTCGAGTTCCCCGGTTTTGCGGTTCAGCGATTTCCAGCCTACCTGGCGGTTGGGGATCTGCGAGTTGATTAGCGATTAAGGTTGGACGTGGTGGGGGTTGATGTAGAGCTTAACGTACGAGCTTCAGGTAGAAAAGAATATAGTTGAGGATTGCGTGTATCCAGTCGAATAGAAACATCGTGGGCTTTGGTGCGCTAGCGAAAGTACTGTTGGAAGTGTGTAATGTCCGCTGCAGAGTTGGTGGTGTTTAAATTAGCGGTGCATGAAACCGGGCTTGATGTCTGCGCGAAACTGTGGATGACCCAAGTCTGACGTTCGTGCCCTGACGATCAATTGCCGGAGCTTTCTGTTTATGTACCCACTATTGTATCAGCACTTGAAACGATAGGCCACTAGTGATTGTTGAGCGTGATGGGGTTGCGGAAGTGATGGTTCGAGAAATGGATGAGGCTCGATTTGACTCGCGTGACGTCACTATGTAAACATTTGCATGTGAGAAGCGCCGGTGCAAATGGTACATAGCGAAGGAAATGGCGTCTTTATTAATGTGCCGTTCTCTATTTGATAACTTATCTTGAATTTCTAGAGCGTCACGCAGGTATTGCTTTTGGCCCAGAGAAACATGTCCGAAGTAATTCGACATACCGAGAGTCTCACAAAGGGAGAAGATGTGGTAGTACGCTCAATTCACGACGTACCCATCACAGAAGAGCGGAAACCGTACTTAAATACGGGAGACTCCAAGCTTCAACACGCAGGTACACATCATTCTCATTTCATTTTGCATCGCACCCTAGCTAACTGTATTAGGAACCGGCCGCGTAAATCTTGCCCCTTCAGCAGAACGTCCGCAAGGTACCACACGAAACGACTGGTCGAAGATGCACTCTCATCAATCCGTCCTACAACAACATTGCGATTTCTTCGACCGCGACCATGATGGGATTCTCTGGCCGCAAGACACTTTCATAGGCTTCCATCGCCTTGGCTTCGGCATCATCCTTTCGTTCGTTGCACTCTTGATCATTCACGGGAACTTCTCATATCCTACGTGTCACGGCTGGCTGCCTGATCCATTCTTCCGCATATTCCTGGAGAATGTACACAAGGACAAGCATGGAAGTGATACTGGGACATATGACACAGAAGGCCGGTTCGTACCGCAGAAGTTCGAGGATATATTCTCGAAGTATGCGGACGGGAGGGATTACCTGACGATTTGGGATGTAAGTAATGTGCTGAAGGGGCAACGGTGCATCGCAGATCCGATTGGTTGGGGTGGTGCATTTTTCGAGTGTAAGCTGCATTCATGTCGTCACTTCTGAGGACTTGCTAAAAGTTGTAGGGGTTGCTACATACCTCATGCTCTGGCCACAGGATGGTCAAATGATGAAGGAAGACATCAGGGGGATCTACGACGGGAGCATCTTCTATACGCTTGCAGCAAGACGAGAGAAGAGCCAGTGATGCTCGCTGCAAGCGCTCGAGCGGCAGAGCATTGCGCCTTTTCTCACATAAGTGAGACGATGATAAGGAACAGAGGCTTGCCGACAGCTAGACTGAGTCTACCTAGTCATGCTAAGAAAAGGCGAGGCGAAGCAAAGGTAAAAACGAAGCAAAGGTAAAAACGAAGCAAAGGTAACCTCCATTGTGAGCACCGGTTGAAGCATACAATACACCCTACGATAATCTGTCAAGTTACTCTACGCCCATCTATGGAGTTGCGATGAAGCGTAACAAGAGGCAACGTAGGTGGTAAAGCACCTCAGAGCAAGGTTATAGAATCTAGTGAGATAGCGTTTATCAGTAGAACTAGAATCTGCAGTAATGTATAATCAAGTTTCTTAGTAGAACCTAGAAGTGTAGTGCCGTGAGGTGTGACTTAACGCATGAATTGGGTTGCAAACATAGCGCAACAGCAACATCGTCCTCCTGTTGAGACGCAGCGTGATACTGCTCTTTGATCAAAGTACAAGCTCGAAAGTATCATCATGCGCACTTGGATAGTCACTGGTCGTCAAGTCCTAAAAATGCAGCCCAGTTATTAGTGTCACTGCTGCTGTTGACACTACCACTTGCAAGTTACGTTCGCTGTCCCGAGGGCCGTTTTTGGTTCCGCGCTTCCGATGACGGAACGGATAAAGACTCGGTCTAAAAATGCCAAGCCCATCGTCAGCCGTGGACAGCCCAGCCATCCGACTAAACCAACGGCTTTGCATCGGAGGTTGAAAAATCGACGAACGAATCACGATAGCTCAAGACTAGCTAATGTACACATAACTCGTTCGTCGTGTTCCTACGACCCATGTCAATTTCCCCTCGGGAAGTGACAACTTGCTGTACATCGATCCGTCCCGTCACAACCTTTCCGGCGAAACTTTCTTATGGTCACCAACTCACTTTCTCCCGCTCGCTCACAGAAGCGACGCCGGCTGGAGCGCGTTACTGCCGCTTGTGATCTCTGCAAAAAGCGAAAGGTCAAATGCGACGGAGCACAACCATGTGCTTATTGCATACGGAAGAAGTTCGCAGCGACATGTAAATTCACTGCACCTGGAACCCGTAGCCAGGGACAATCTGCTGGGCACACTCCAAACAATGCTGTAGTTGGTCGTAGTGCAAGTACGCCGCGTCGACCGAGAAGCCGCAACGACCATGCTGAGACTGCTGCATCTGAAGGCCTTCGCGATCCTGGGGACTCGCTCTCCCCTACTATCAGCCGGGACGACCGTCACGAAGACACAGTCGTTCCTTTAGAGGGCCGTATCCTGCGTGATGCACAAGGAAAAGTCATCTTTATCGGCGATTGCGCACCACTTTCGTTCTTACAAACTGTGAGATATCTTATAGCGTCCGAGGTCGATCCAGAGGGACTTCCTATACATGCTGTACGGGACTCAATCATCGAGGTAGCTCCTATCGAACCAGTAGGCCGACACCGAAACATCTCAGTGGATATAGAAGAGGTCCGAGCCTTGTTGGAAGAATACGCGGTTGCCACCAGCGGCCTAGTGGATTTGTTCCAGCACGATGAGTTACTGAACGAGATGAGGACATGGGCAAATGGCCTTACATCCCACTCAGATGACACTGCAGCTGCTGTTTTCTATCTTGTACTTGCAGTCGGTGCACAAGAAAACCGCGAGGACAAGGCTGTAGCATGGTTTAGACATGCGAGAGAGCTGCTTCTCAAGCATATGTGCAATAGCATGAATGTATCCACAGTACAGGGGTTCACCCTTGTGGCTATATTCATGCTTCGAGCATTCCAACCGAACGGAGCGTATCTATATTTCTGTAAGTCAACCCAATTATTCGTGTTGGTCTCTCGTGTTGTTCTTGCATACTTCAGACTATTTGGCCGCTAGAAATTTGGTCTCACAAAGCTGTACGCAGGCCTTCAGCCGAAGTAAAGAGAATAACAGGCTATGTCCCTGACCGCAAGGATCTATTACTGACAACTTTTAGCTCTCGCTGCCCGTACTGCCTACGCGATCGGAATCCATCGGACTGAAGTAAACGCTTCTTTTGGTGACTCGATCAGAACGATCAGAGACCGCATTTGGAAGAGTCTACGCGTAGTTGACATGCTCATTAGCAACGTTCTAGGACGTCCACCGTCAACTTCGGATGTAGATTGCACCGTCAAATACCGCGTTGCAGAGACAGATAGTCAAACAAATGTCAACATACTGGATGCAAGCGTGCAGATCTTCATGATCATTGAACGCGTCGTAGTAGAAGTCTACTCACGCAAACGGATTTCCTTGCGCATCGCCGACTACGTCTCCCGACAACTCAAAACTTGGGCATCCAAGTGGTTGCGAATCTTGACAGAGATTGCTGCCAAGTCTACTCGCGGAAGTTCTTCGCGGGAAATAGCCATTGGGGCTTGTGCTACGCTGTGTTCCTACTATTATGCTATCATGCTACTGACACGACCATTCTTGATCTACGAACTCTACGAGTATATGGGAGCGTCTCTGAAAGGCGGCGGTTCCCAAAGCGATCATCAGAATAAGAGAAGATATGCAGACGCTGCGCTCGACGCTGCCACAACATTCGTGGAGACTTTGCAAGCTGTGATCCATGCTGGAAAATTGCCACGTAGGATGCCGCTGATAGTGTTAGTCACACCTCCCAGTCGATTCTGCCTAAACTGACCAAAAGGTAGACCTTGGCTCTTCACTACTTCACTGGTCTTAGCAGTTGGAATCCTCGGTCGCTCAGGCCTTGCTTTTGCAGATAATTGCAAAGCATCAATCCGCTGCTTGGACTACTTCGGAGAAGTTGATCCGACCGCTCGGCAATACTCACTCATTGTTCAGTCTTTGCTTAAAATTACGACTTCACATGTCACCAAGAGAGAGCTGCATCTGCGCTTGCAACGAAAGCAGGCTTCGTCTCATTTATTCGGTCTGCTATCTTCTGACCTATATGTTTCGCCTCATGAGCAGCAAAACGATCGATCTGGGCTCGCCTCTGAAACTCCCGTCTCACATACCCTGGAGCCAGGCAGTACTTCCACCGCAGCTCCCTTAGACTGGACTATCTATGATGCGGACTTCTTCGCTTTACCATGGTCTAATGAGAATGATCAAGGGTTACAGGACTTTCTCCAACCTAGCACACTGACCTTAGACGGTGCTTCCGTTGCCGACATACCTCTTTTTCCCATCTATGACCAGCAGCAGGGTGGTGGCTTCCTCTGATGTTGTGTTACTGGCGCACTAGAAGTTGCGTCATTGGACTACCAAACAGTCCGAATCGGAACGCCTTTCATCAAGGTTTAATGTGTGACTGTTGCAGCACTCGTCTCGTCTCTTGACGTTCGTAAGAAGGGAATCAACGTCGTACCTCCGGTCCCGACCAATTCTTGCGTTTGGGGTTTCTTCAACGCCATCATAGTCGAAGCGGATGCGATATCTCTGCGATTGACCGCGCTCGTCGGCTTGCCCATGCGGCTAGGTATAATAATGAACCTAGTAACCAAGGCGATATGCTTATCACGAAATCTACTAAGGGCGGCAACCGCTTCGTTAAAAGCCACCAGGAGGTCGAGGTTGTCCTGATGGCTGTCCACAAAACCTCGGATATTCGCTATAGCCTCGACTTCATCCAAGAATCTAGCGTGCGGCCCTGGCATATATTGTCGCATTTCTTTATGGAACCCTCCACTTCGGGCATGGTCTACACCTAGCACGGCATCGCAAAACTGCAGGAGCGAACTCTGCCCGTTACTCCCACCGCGGTATTTTCTCCACGATCCTCTGCCTTCGCCTTCGTCGTAGAAGACCCCGTTGGGTAGACCTGCGGCTGCCATATTCATACTGCCAGCCAAGAAAGGTCGGATAGTGTGATAGAAAACTTGAGGATTGCATCGTTCATCCATACGCTCGAGAAGCGTGCCAATATCCTCCATACTTCGCCGAAAGTACTTCAGTGCCTCAACGATTATCGGGACGTCCCCTACTTCTACTGCCTCCATAGCTGCAAGCATCGTCTCGATGAGTGGTCCTGCTCTTGCCTCCATGGCGTTTGATATTATGAGGAACCATGATTCGTCATCGCTTCCGGTTGCTGTTTGAATTGCGACGAGATTCTCTGGCTGGGTGATGTCTATTCCTTCTGCGAGCGGTTTCCAGTTCCAAAGGTTCAATGACGCGTACGTTGCCACTGGGTGCACTTCGAGGTGCTCGGATGTTGCGAGGAAAGGGACAGTGATAGCAGGAGGTAGACGCTGCACAATCAGTACAAAGTTCTCATAAGGTAGTCTCTCAATCGGCTCTTACCTCTGATGGTTCTGGGCCTGTCCAGATGTAGCCTTGAGCAATGACAGCCAACATTGAATGGGCTCTCTGCCATTCCGGTTCGCTGCTCAAGTGACGGGTACTGAGGATGGGCAACCTATCTACCCACTGTCGTATCTGTTGGGCATCGATCAATGCTGGCAGCTGTTGAATGATCCGTTCCCATGGCTCGTAGTAGACATGAGGCAATTGAGTCAATGGCGTGTCAGGAGGCAAGAAGCCGTTTTTTGAAATGCCATATTGTGGCAATGCCGCAGGAGATGGAAGGATATCTATTTTGTGAGGACTCATTGCGGATCGGATGTGCGGTCAGAATACACGAACGACTTCGAGAAGATTACATACTACTTCACACCGGCCAACGCCGCATTTATCACGAAGAGGACAAGACCCACTCTATCTCCTATTTCAAGCTTTCCATCATCGAGTTCTGCTGATGGCGTGACGTACATTCTCGTCTGTCCTAGGAGCGGCCACTCGGTGACGGATCGGAAGCTAGTAGGTTCCGACGTGAGTTTGATACCGTCGGAATCTTTTCGTCGGATGACTAAAAGCGGAAGGTGGCAACGGAAGCTTAGTGTAGAACATCGGATGTAGGTCCAAGCCACAAAGCACAGAAGTTTTATTGTAGACGTAATTGTGCACTTGCAATATATATTTATGCTGTCGTCGTAGTACTTTACCACAATTTCTGGGTATCTGTATCTTACGATAACTTCATCGACTCTATAGCATACACCAATCACCACTGGACCACGCACCGAGCATCATGGACGCAACGACCGCTGTTGAACAGCTCCGCCAAGGACGGAAGCCGGAATGGCCAACAAACGCGGGCTCCTTAGATTTTGCGCACATTCTCGACAATAGCAGCGAGATATCGAAGACTTTTCGACCCGAATTCATCATTCCAACAAAAGCACAGCTTAAGAGAAAGACACTTAGTGACGATGCGAGAACATCCGCTTCAGCTTCGAATCCCAACGAAGAGGGTATCTACTTCTGCGGCAACTCACTAGGCCTACAACCCAAGGCGGTCGGCGAGCACTTGAATGCGTATCTGAAAACATGGGGATCCATTGCCGTTGGTGGCCACTTCACACAACTCGAGGATTCACCACTCACACCATACCAAGATATGGCCGCTGAGTGCGCCAGAAAGATGTCCGACATCGTCGGCGCGTCTCCATCAGAAATCGTTGCTATGAACACCCTGACCATCAATCTTCATCTAATGATGGCTGCTTTCTACAAGCCAACAGAAAAGAAGCACAAGATTATGTGCGAGTGGCGGCCTTTTCCAAGTGATTGGTACGCCATTGAATCGCAAATAGAGTGGCATGGCCTCGATCCTAAGAAGTCAATGTTGCTCGTCGAGCCAGATGACGGATACCTAATGACAACACAAAACATCATCAAACTCATCGATACGAATGCCGACGAGCTTGCTCTCATCCTGCTTCCAGGCATTCAGTACTACAGCGGCCAGCTCCTCGACATTCCCACTATCACCGCACATGCGCACAAACGCGGAATCACCATTGGCTGGGACTTAGCGCACGCGGCTGGCAATGTTGAATTGAAGCTGCACGATTGGGACGTCGATTTTGCTTGCTGGTGTACGTACAAGTACATGAATGCTGGTGCCGGTGCCATTGCCGGTGCCTTCGTGCATTCAAAGCATGGCAACAACGAGCACTACAAGGGCCTGAAGGGTTGGTACGGCCACGACAAATCTTCGCGCTTCCTCATGGATAACAAATTCGTGCCTACGCCCGGCGCCCAAGGATTCCAGTGCTCTAATCCATCAATTGTCGACCTGACATGCCTGCTGGGTACTCTCAGCGTATTTGAGAAGACATCTATGGAAGCCCTGCGATCGAGATCTCTGCTACTCACTGCGTATGCTGAGCACCTCCTCACCCAAATAGCGAGTCGCAATATCAAAGCCGGAAAGTTCCCTTTCCAAATCATCAGCCCTTCAGATCCCAGATTCCGCGGCGCACAGCTTAGCGTGCTTCTTCCGGAGGAAATCTTCGAGGATGCTAGTGCAGCGCTCGAGGCAAATGGCGTTGTGTGCGATAAGCGGAAACCGGGCATCATCCGTGTTGCGCCAGTGCCGCTGTACAATACTTTTGGTGATGTTTGCAGGTTTATGCAGATTTTTGAGGAGGCGTTGCAGCCGAATGGACAGGAGCAAGGGCAAATAGGACAAGAAGAGCAGGTGGTTGAAGCGAGGTTGTAGATGATGTATCGAAGTTTAGAGCTCCATCCCTGTATATATGGTGATGTCAAAGTACCCAAGTTTTATGAGTCTCTTGTGCCTCCAACATACGTCTGTGCCCAATACCCTGTGCTTTTGACTTAGTCCGAAAACCAAGCAAGGTACAACACTCAACATAATTGCATGTCGGCTCTACATACTCGAGGACACATAAACATTGCATCTGCCCTTCTACTTAGTTCAGTAATCAAGCACGAGTTTAAGAGTGAGAGGAGATTTTTTCTAGCTAAAGCATAGTATCATGGATATCAGTAGATATCAGATATAATGAAACGGAGGAGAGCAGATAAAGAACTCAAGGAATTTACACCGCGTCTACTCTACGATATTCCGTAGAGTATATAACATCACGATCCTTGACTACAAATAGTTAACGGCTACAGTAGACTACTCTTAATACACTATCTTAAGATCATAGGTAATATCTTAGTTAGCCTTTTTATCCCCCTCCCACGATATTAAATAATGTCTTATCTCTTATAAATGATATCTCTTATAGAGGAGAAGGTAAAAGGACTGTCTAGACAAGAGGTGAAAGATAACAAGGAAAGGGAAATAAGTCGTTCTTCGAGGCTCGTGGGAGCCCTGACGCACATTTACTGGCTGGATGCCCAAATTCCGCGCTTGCCAGCAAAAAGCAGCCATGAGCTCAGCTGAGCATCGATAGTGACAGGCCCTATATACTCATCCAGACACGGAGGGTCGCCCTGGTTGGGTGGGAAGGCTGTAATGTCCGCCAACACGACCACTTGCGCAGTTCGGTGGGCTCGTCATTACCTTGTATAGAGGACCGAACCTCGGCACACATCTGCCCATGCATTGCCAACAATGGTTGAGCTCCTCAAAGTCCCTCCGCTGCAAGGCGGCCGAATCGGGTATCGTTGCGATGAAGCTTGCTCAGCCACGCTATAGCCGCTTGTACGACCGTCAAATGAACCCCCTCTTTTCGACACTTTTACACGACGCCTGTCTTCTGGAACAGCTGCTGCTCTTTGGCTTCACGTTCTGTATACAGCCTGCCTTGCCCACATTCTTTATTCTCGTTAGCTGAAGCCCGATCGTTCGCGATCCATTCCTCATGCGACTTTTGCAGATTGAAGCGAGTGGCAACCACAGCCTGATCGAACGCGTAGGAGATAACATCCCGCGCTACGCTATCCTATCGCACACATGGGGTTTAGATAACGAAGAGGTAACTTTTAGGGACCTGGTGAGCGGTGAAGGTCAAACAAAACCTGGCTATCAGAAGATCCACTTCTGCGGCACGCAAGCTGCAAGCGATGGACTTCAACACTTCTGGGTAGATACATGCTGCATTGACAAGTCTAGCAGCGCAGAGCTTTCAGAAGCAATTAACTCAATGTTCCGCTGGTATCGTAACGCAACTGAATGTTACGTATACCTCTCCGATGTTTCCGCCACTATCCTTAACAGCAATAACCAGTCATTCTGGAAAAGTAAATGGTTTACCCGAGGATGGACGCTGCAAGAGCTCCTCGCCCCACAATCCGTCAAGTTCTTCTCTATTGAAGGTCACTTACTTGGTGACAAGCACTCCCTTATCCAGGAAATTACTACTATCACACGCATTCCCTTTACAGCTCTGCACGGGAGGCCTCTATCACAGTTTAGTGTTGACGAGCGAATGTCATGGGCGAAAAATCGAGAAACAAAACGTGAGGAGGACGCTGCCTACTGTTTGCTAGGAGTTTTCAACATACATATGCCGCTTCTTTACGGGGAAGGGCGACAGAAGGCGTTAAGAAGACTCCAGAATGAGATTGAAGGCAGCAACGGATTGGACCATATCTTCAAATGGCTAGACTCTCCAGACTCTGCTACGGTGTACCATGAGTCCCTCGGCGAGCGCGAAGATGACACAGGACAGTGGATTTTCGATCATCCATTATTCTGTGAATGGTTCCATGGAAGGGATTCGAAGACGGAATTAGGACAACTCCGTTGGATCCACGGTAGGTCCCGTCTCCCCTGTTTACGCAATGTACCTTGACGCGTCTTCTGGCCTAACTTCTTACAATAGGGCATCCTGGTGGAGGCAAAACTACATTGGCTGCCTCAGTGATCCAACGTTTATCGTCTAAGCGGCACGATCCTTTATCTAATCTCGAAGTCTTCTACTTCTTCTTCCGTCATGATAGCCCTTCACATATCACACCAGTCTCAGCTTATCGCTCAATATTATCCCAATTCCTTCATCGACACAGCGACAAACAAGCTATAATCGACAAATTCTCATCCATCATCGAACTTGGGCAAAGGTTGATTGGTCAATCAGTTTCGTCAGATCCTGAACTTGTCGATCTCCTTCAGATATGCTTGAACAGCCTTGAATGTGCATATATCATTCTGGATGGCGTCGACGAGTGCAGCAATATTAAAGCACTGATCAAAGTAATAGCCTTGCTCGGAAAGCTGTCGGCAGTGAGGATCCTGATCTTCAGCCGGCCCAATATCAACGATCTAGTACGGCTCATCCCAGAGAAAGACCGCCTAGCTTTCGGTCAACACGGAGTAAATGATGACATCCGGCTTTACCTGACCCGCAGCCTTGAGAGCATGGCTCGCGAGCATCGTCTGTATCCCAACGCCAATATAGGCGAGTATGTCCAACACCTTGTAGTAGGAGCGGACAAGATGTTCTTGTGGGCAAAGCTTATGATCACATACCTGCAATCGCCAGCATTAACACGTTCAATGGTAGAGAAACTGATATGGAGCATCACTCTGCCAGAGGGCCTTGAGGCCATGTACGATCGAATATTCGACATTATTGGCCGAGCTCCACTGCACCAGCAGGAATTGGCGACGCGGATCCTCTCTTGGGTCATTTACAGCCGCCGAGTTTTGTCAGCTGAAGACCTACAAATAGTCGTTACTCCTGTATCGGACGACACAGATACCATATGTGATCCTTGGTTTAATTTTGTGGAGGTAGTACCTGTAGTCACTTGCGGGCTCGTCACATGTCAGAGAGCTAATGGCTCGGCGAGCTTCAGCCTGATACATCTCTCTGCTTCTGAATACATTACCAAATGGAAGCCGTTTAGCTCACAGCTCTCATCCAGCGACCTTCTCCGACCCGCAAAAGTCACTGCAAATTTAGAATTAGCCACGACGTCTCTGCGGCTACTTCTGCGGGCTGGTGGTCGAGGGAAACCGTCGGATAGTTCAGGTCACTGGAACCATTATCGGAAAACGATCTTATACGCTGCTGAACATTGGATTGGTCATCTAGGTTCATCTATCGCGCAAACTCCCAGTTCTATATGGGATCATAGCAGACTATTCACTGTGCTCAAGGAGCTACAGAGGGTTCTGTTCAGTTTTCTGACGAATCCCAGCGCTGTAGGAACCTTTGTCGACGCTTTCTATCGCACACGACCTTATTTCGAGGAATATAGCATCCAAGATGAGCAATATTCTCTGAATAGACAGCTTCGAACTCTTCTAGAGTGGGTAGAATGGGTTCAAACATCGACGTTTCTTGAATCTTCGGCACAAGGCCTTCAGTCAACTCTAATTACGCTCCGTACATTCTGTAACGAGATGACGACTTTTGCCGATCAATGGGAATCTAAACTCTTAAAGAATCCGAGCCTATTCTGGAGTGATGCACTTATATTCCGCTCAAATCGATTTCTTCCGCAAAGCGACCTCACAAGCACCACATTTTTCACTCCTACGAAGACTAAGCTAACGGGTATGAGCTCTCGGCCTCTGTGTCATGTTTCTGTTACATCCAAGGACACAGATATTTTGGGAGTTTTGAGCATCTGGACATCCGAACGGTATGAAAACTTCTGGCGCAACCTCGATCCCTACGCGGCATATTCCCAGGTCGAGAGCTTCTGCACTGGTTGGGCAGCTCACTACGAGCTATGGTCCACCGAGAATTATAATCAGCTTTTCTTCGAGACCACTATACCATTAGAGGCCACAGAAATAGCTTTGCAAATGAGGCAATCTTTTCGCCACGAAAATGATGTTTCCTGGAAGACGTGTTTTCACACTAGCATCAGCCCGGACGGCTTGACTCTTTCGATCTTGAGGACTTTGTACCATTTTTCAAGATCTTCATTCCGATCGAAGCCGACATGGAGAACGGCGGTTCTTCCTTTGCATTCAATCGATTGCGCTCGGCAAAAATGGGATCACAATCTTGGCGTTTTCGATCCCAACAGCTCGCATATCAAGGATAAACCCACAGCACTGCGGCTATTGTTCCGCGATTGGTATACATATACCACAATATTCAGTCCAGATTGCCGGTACCTCCTTTTCACGGATCACCAGGAGCCCTTTCGTCGCAACTTGGTATTGTTTGAAAACCTCAACGACAGCAGGGCTACACCAAGTATGGTCTCTTCGACAACCTTGTACACTGGGAAGGCTGAGCTTCGGCTCACAATTTTCCATCCTACACTACCACTGGTCGCATTCGTCTGTGCCCAGTCCGCATGGACATGGAACTTTAGAGCAGCAGGTATGAGTTTCACCCACCAGTATGAGTATAACGTGACAGAGCTGAATTTCCTAGCAAGTATATCGCTCTCTCAAATCCACTTCCGATCGAAGGCCCCGAAAACGCCTGATACATCACTCTCTAAACTCTCCGGACGTATGGCTCCGGAAATACCGTGCGACTCTAAAATCATCGGCATGTGCTTTTCATTGTGTGGGAAATTTATCTCCATCACCTTAGAGCATGGATCGGTGGTGGTCCCACTCAATACGCAGGATTTTGCAGCCGACTGCGAGCAATCAGTGTCCCCTCAGAGCGTTCAGACGTATAACTTGAGTGACATTGAGCGAGGACCAAGACCATCGCCTATGACACTCGAAGCAATATTATGTCCAGAAGCCACTCAAGACACCGTAATACTGAACAGAGCGATGCAAAACAACCAACTACAGCAAGGCTGCATTCTCAATATAACGACCGAAGGTAGTGTTAGTGCCAGAACGAGCCGTCTTATTGAGTCCACCTTGTTTGAAGAACAAGCCCATCTGCTTGAACTTCCCCGTAATGCTGGCTCCACTGAGGCAATTATCAAACATCACGCTAAGAGTCGTACTGGTCAAGGCAAGCTATCAATCGTATTCAATAAAACAGCCAATATAGAGTATGATTTTAGTGAGCAAAAGACGGAGATATTTCCAGCAATCGTTCAGATACATCGTCCATCTATTCGCAAGATGCAGTCCGTTCGCTGTTTAGAAGAGCCGAAGGTGGCAGATACAGAATCAGTATCGAAAAGGCCAAGTGATTGCGAGCATATTGATGAGCCTTTCGCTAAGATGCGAAGAACGGAGGAGTATCTAGCAGCGAATTCACTAGCACTGTTGCGAACCAGCCTACCCTAACAGGGGACTCAGCTGCGCTAGACCTAGAGATCCCCTTAAGAGGGTGAAAAATCCTAACTAAGCTTCTTCAGAGACTATAATAGCTCTTTTTTATGTACATAGATATATAATCTCATAAAGCTTATGATTTATTCTTTAGTTTTATAAATATAGGATGTCATATCAATGGACATCCAGTATATATATTCGTCGGTATACCGTCACATGACCGCGCTCGGGCTATCAGCCCAACCAAATGCAGCGACGCGAGCGGTTCGCTCCGTCAGATGTGCTTGAATCCCTGCTACTAGACATGTTCTACATACCGCCACACGAACATCACGGCTCAAGCGTAGATACTTAGCGACAAGCATGTGAGACCTAGGCGCTTATGAATACCATCGACAATCTGGACCGTGAAGACCGCGACCGCGACCGCGACCAGGCCTGCAATGAGTGCCGCCGCCGCAAAGCGCGATGTGACAAGACGCTGCCCGAGTGCGGGCCCTGCAAGAAGAATCGCAGGCATTGTCTTTACGAGCGACATAGCAAGACGCCCCTGACGCGCAAGTACCTGACCCAGGTCGAAGAGCACCTTCGCCGTGCACAGGTGCAAACCGCCCGCGCAGAGCGACGCGCCCAGCTTGCCGAAGCGCGAGTGCAGCAGCTGGAGGCAGTCAACGCTGGTAATCCGCGAGTACCCAACGAAATCGATGCCACCACCGTTGCTTCCGCCCACGATGAGCCGCCAATAGAAGTGCCTCTTGAAGGACCGCCTTCGGGTCCTGCCGACTTCAGCTGGGACGAACAGTCGCAGGATAACAGCCCACCCGAGGCGGATGCCGCTACTGCGCTCACAAATGCGTCTCAGGGCGAAGACGAGCGGGTCGTAGATGGCATGGCCTCGCTGACGGTGGATGAGAACGAAGCGGGCTATCTGGGCGTGGCTTCAGGCGCTGCTATGCTAAGGCTGTTGCTTCCGGACGCGCAACATGCATACAGAAAGGCCCCGAATGTAGCGAGCTCCGTCCCCCAGGCTGCACTAGACAGCGACCACTGGCTAGATACGCCCTTGTGGGATGCCCTTGACCTAGACTCCGTAGATCTAGATGCCGCCATCAATGCCTACTTTGGCTTGTACCACAACTCATACCCACTGGTCGAGGAGCACACTTTTCGCGCCCAATACGCGCAAGTCATCCCTCGACCCAACGGGCGTAGCTGGCATGCGCTCGCCTTCATGATTGCGGCGGTTGGTCACTTCACAGCAGCAACTGGCCCTACGGACACAGATCGCAAGCTTTTTCTGGCCGCTAAATCCAACATGTCCATTACCAGCTTGGAAATGGGCAATATCACCCTCGTTCAAACGCTGAGTCTCATGTCCAACTACCTACAGAAGCGAAATAAGCCCAACAGCGGTTACAACTACCTCGGACTCGCACTGCACATGGCCATGGGTCTGGGGCTCCACAAGGAGTTTCATGATTGGGATATCTCGCCTCTCAACATGGAAATCCGCAGGCGTGTATGGTGGACTATGTTTGTCTTCAACGTTGGAGCAGCCGTCACTTTCGGCCGGCCGCTGGCTTGGCCAAACAAAAATGTTGAAGTACATCTGCCACTAAATGTATCTGACAGGACACTTACCACCTTGTCGCGGACCCTTCCAGGCGAAGCAGATCATCTCACTACATACAGCTCCGTCATAATGCAGTCCAAGTTCCATATACTTACTAACGACATTTACACGAGGGTCATATCGATGCCATTTCCATCAGCTACTGAACTCGTTCGGCTTGACGACTCATTGATCGGGAAATGGGAGACCTCTGTGCCTGCTTGGTACCGTCGGGATGCATCTATACCTACCCGATTTGCCACTGGCCACGCTATCATGTGGTGGCGGTTGAGCAATTTCAGAATCATCATGTACAGGCCGTATGTGATGTTCCGCGTTCTTCAAGCGAGATCGCAAGATGGTAGCAACATCGTCCCACCTGCCGTCCAAGAGGCGTACGGTCGATGTCTCCGCGAAGCTGAGGGAAGCATCGTCGCTATCACCGACTTTTGGGCTTCGTCGCCGTCGACAAGGATGGCCTCCTGGTATGCTTTATACTTCCTGTTTCAAGCCTCTCTCATTCCTTGCGTCTGTTTGCGCAACGAACCGACGTCGCCCACATCCGCGAGCTGGCGCTTCCAAATCAGCGAAACTTTGCGCACCATGCAGCTTATGTCGTCAGTCAACCCTAGCGCGCAAGAATGCTACGATGTCATTCAACGACTCTGTGGCCCGTTTCTGCAACCTCAGGTCGCTGCTCAAGATCAAGAATTTGTTGCCACCCCCAGCGACACCATCTTGGGATACCCCACAGAAGAGTCCCCAAAGACGCAAATCAATGATGTGTACGCGATGATGTGGCCAAACGCGAATCATGCCGAAGTCGATGTTCTCATGCAAGATGGGCTGTGGACAGACCTCTTTCCAGGTATTGAAGAGACAGCACAGCAGAATACGAATGGGCCGAACGGTGCCAACGAGGCGCCATTTCCATGGGGTTAAAAATTTACACCCTGCGTGGTGAGCCTATGCTCTCATTGACTTTGGAATGCTGTTCAGCTGTTCAGCGCTCATCAATCTTAGACGGTGCTTATGGCTGATAAGCACTACGTCAACAACTCCTTTGAGGAATTATCAACTGGATAGCCGCCCAATTACCGCCATCAAAGACACCATGAGTCATGTTGGGACGGTCTTCAAGTCTAGTTTGGGAAATAGGTATTCCTTCAGCGTACATCTTCTCACAGCCTTACTCCCACGTCACTCATGGCCGCATTCCACCGATTGCTATCACATACGTGGCTGGAGATGGTAGCTTCGCTTTTCAATCCCAAAGCATTGAAATCCTTGCAAGATACAGGCATCGGTGACAAGGTATAAGGTTCCTCCTTCTTGGGACAATACGGATTACAAGAACCAGAACTACACGCTACACGATTGTTCGCTCCAGACAAGTGTCTATCATTAGCACGAAAACATGTCTGGTGGATCAACATGTGTATTGCATGGTTAGCCGACAGCTGAGACGAGCCACAACTCCAAAGCCATGACGACAGCGTTACAGTCGTCCTTGGAATGTGAGCAGGTTGGCTGATCTGAGAAGTGTGGAGGTTAGGCTGGACGTTGAACATAGGCTACAGATGATGGGTGGCCGAGGGACAAGAGTATAGCAATATCATGGGTAGCGAGCGCCGTCAAATCCCGTGCGTGTTTCAGCCGACTGATTCAAACGGTGTGTGATCACCAACTCGGTGCAACTTCTTCTTCAAATATAATCTCCACGACGAGAGTTAAAACCTGCGATCTTTGTAGCATCAAAGAAGTTAGTGAAGTGAAGACAAGTAAAGTCGCACGCTTTCGGCAGTTTGGCATTGATATCATGTTCGCAACATGGTTGACATCTTCAAGTTACATAACGTCATCTTCTTTCCCACGCCCAATCTCGCTTCCACGTCACCACTTAGGAGACCTCCACATGTACCTTGGTATAATCTGCTTCTTTCTCCACAAGGTCCACATTGGGCGATGCTCCAGGCCCGTCAAAGATCTCTGCAATCTCCTCCAATGAGCGGCCCTTCGTCTCGGGAAAGAACATATATGTGACAACCAAGAAAACTACCAGCAGGCAACAGAAGACAATGTAATACTTCCACCCTATGTTTTCCATTCCGATCGGGTTGACAAATGCTTGGATGACCAAGGAAACGTAGATGGAGAGCAGTTCGCAACTGACGCCCTTAGATCGAAGACTGTATGGAAAGATTTCGGTCGGATACGACATAAGGAGCGGTGTATAGGCGATGTCGTAATGGAAGAAGAAGATAAATAGACAGACCACGACAACGTACCCCGCCGCTTTGTTATTATCCTCGTTATTCACTGCCGAACATGCGGTCCAAACGATGTACGAGATAAGCATGCCGATTCCGCTCCAGATGAATAGCGTTCGTCGTCCAAGGCGATCAACTAGCAAGGCGGCGCTAACGGCTGCAGCGAAGTTGAAAATTTGTAGGAGGCCGTTGATGAGGGTCTGATAAAACGGGTCCGTGATGCCGATCGAGTTCAGGACAAGGGTGAGGTAGTAGCTGACGACACCGATTCCGTTCCATTGCGCAAACGAACCAAGGCATACCGCGATGAACAAGCGTTTTCGGTTACCGGGGGTGGCTACGAGCGAGCTCCATTTCACTGACTTTGCAGCAACTTCTTGTCGGATGGCCTGCACAATCTCGCTCATTTCTCTTGTCACTAGCGGGCTATCTTCGTCACCGCCGGAATGGTATTTGGCGAGGATATGAAGGGCTTCTTCATTGCGCTCTTGAGCCACAAGCCATCTATGCCATCATTAGTATATGTGACCTAAGACAATCCGCGGGCTGCGTACCTGGGCGACTCTGGCAATGCCCAGAAGAATGCAAGCTGAACGAGTGGATATCCAGCTTGTAGAATGGTAGGTATCCTCCAGCTCCAGTTCCCGCCATGATCCTGGGTGCCGAATGTGGTCCAGGCGGCAAGAATAGCACCAAGGTAGTACATAGTCCAGAAAGCACTTGTATATTTGCCTCGGTGTGTCGGATAGGCAAGTTCCGCGATGAGCATGGGGGACGGCTGTACAACGAACATGCCAGCGGCGCCGACCACGAATCTAGAGACGACGAATTGAGCCAAGGTCGTTGATGTTGCTTGGATGATTGTCGCCACAATGACTCCGATGAGTCCACTGAACAGGATGATACGTCTTCCATACTTGTCCGACAAGATGCCCACGAAGGGTAGAACAACGACGGAGCCGGCGGATTGAGCGGCGTTCACAAGACCAAGCAGAGCACCTGTGGGGTGGCCGAAGTACTCTTTCCATTGAGTTAATGACTGAATGCCGTTCATCAAGGAGCCTGTTGAATGTTTAGAGAAGATACACCAGCGTCATGGTGGGAGTATCGTACCATCGTATCCAGCGACCGCAGAGGACAGGAGAGGAATTAGCAAAATCAAGTTGAGGCGGCGTAGATGAGGTATCTGAAACCAGTATTTATTGGTCTGAGGCAGCACCTCAGCAATGGCATGGCCCACGATATCGGCGTCCTTCATGATGCTGAAAACGAATCTAGGAAGCTGGATGTGAAAGACGTCTCAATCGTAGACGGTTGATCGACTGCTTTTAATACCCCGACCATGGAATAGGGACATTTCCGGACGTATCGCACGTGGAGACCCCATATCCCCAGATTTGCGCTGGTTCCCAGAGGTTCGAATTGCGGGTTGTAACGCTTGTCAGGATGCGGCGTTGCACGAGTCATGCTAGTTCACGGTCGACGGTCGACTGTCACCCCAACGCTAGCTGCGCACTAACGGACTTGCATGACGCCATTGAGGAAGAGGGTTGGTGGCCTTGCCTTCTTAGAGACGGATACCATGGATGTCAGCTGACATTTATTTATTTCCGTTCATCGGCTACAGCAAGACCTCATGAGATGGTGGAGGATAGCTGGCATGAAGTAGCGATGGCGTGAGGGTGATGACAGCCTGAAAGGGATCTTGAGTGATAGTACAATTCGTTTGGAAATCGTCGCACTACTATACTGTCTTTCTTGAGTGCCGTGGATATTGACGAATGCTCTGTAGGTGCCAATTTGCATGCTGAATTGTCCTCCTATTCATGTCATACAGGGCGCAATGATCTGAGAAGGGATCACTCAACCGCATACATAAATCAGATACGTTTCACTCTTTCCTCTCTTAATATTGAATTGTCAAAACCAATATCATCGTTTCAATCTATCGACATGTATACCCACCGTCAACCACGATATCAGAACCAGTGGTATAAGTACTGGCATCGCTAGCCAGATACAAGTATACGCCCTTCAACTCTCTAGGATCCGCATCGCGCTTCAACGGAGTCAAGCTGAACCACTCCTCCTTCATCTCGAATGCGCAGTCCGCTGAGATGGCTGTATCAATGTATCCTGGGCTTACACAGTTCACACGTCCTCCCCACTTTGCCCACTCCACCGCCAATGACTTCGTCAGATGAATAACGCCCGCCTTGCATGCATTGTAGCACGCTTGCTCTTGGGGAACATTAGCTGCATGTCCCGACATAGATGCGGTAAAGATGCAGTTTCCGTCTAAAGCATTGATATCAGCTTCAGATCTACACAGCAAGGAACGTTTTCCAAACTCACAGCCTTGCTTCCTGAAGACTTGACCTGCCGCTCGTGCGCAGTAGTATGCTCCGTCAAAGTCGATAGCACGAACGCGATTCCAGTCCTCAATCTTGTCGTCCAACCCGCCCGCTTTGGTCGGAATGCCCGCGTTTGCAATCATGACATCTAGACGGCCGAAATCTTGCACAACCTGTTCAACAGCTCTCTCAACCGCTTCGTGGTCCTCGACAGGTACCTGGTAGACTTTCGTCTTGACATTGAAGTCTTTTGCGATGGTGGCAGCGAGCTTGCTAGCTTGTTTGGACGAGTTGTACCAGATGGCAATCTATGGCTGACTGTCAGACTAACATTGCATATGTCTCTTGGTGGAGTAGAATTGACAAACATTTGCACCAGCTTCGGCGAGTCCTCGTGCGATCTCGTATCCGATACCTCCTGAGCCGCCGGTTATGATGACTGTTTTCCCATCCATTCTGAACATCTTGAAGACGCTGTCTTCAAGCGGGGGATTGGGTGCACGAATCGACTTCGGGTGAACTCCATTTCCATTTGTAGCGGTCATTTTGCTAGGAGATCTTTGGATATAGGTGTATATCAGGGGCAAGATTCGAATACAGAAGTTCAAGCAAAATGCACAGGAGTCGGAGGGGATGCAGAAGCGTTATCTGCTTTTCATCCCAAATTTCAGCTTTTTGCTGATGTCATCAGTATATTCCTCTCGTCCTGGACTACACTCATGCACTCATGTTTTTGAGGGTCACCCTCATTACCGGTAACATCGGCTTTGGAGTTGCCGTCGCGAGGTGTACATAGGCCCTCGAAGAGAGCACCAATAGTGGCTTGAACTTCGTTCTAACCGAGACGCCAGGTCCGGACCAGACAATGGGGACCGCCTGGAACACCGGCTCAGATGTTGCTAGGGGTGACCTTCTCCGGTGACTCCTTCGGCGGTCTGTCTACCCACGTCTCGTGGCCTGACCTTGTTTCGAGTAACTGGGGCTCCGCAGATCGGATCATTCTCCCTCAGCCACAAACACCAGAGAGTTCCGTTCAACCGTGTATGAGAATGCACTAGATGTGAGGCCAGGGTAAACTCGGCTTGTTCATATTAGAGTGTGTTTCATAGTTGACTACTGATCTAGAGCCCTTTGTCGAGCCTAACCAGTTCAAGACTGACTTGCACATTCAGATCAACTGCACAACTACTACCATTCGGAAAATACCATGCTATGAAAAATTGTCTCGTGTTACTGAATAGTGCATTCCAAAAAGTCTCTTGAGTCTATGCGCGATTCGTGCCGAACATTCTCGTAAGCAGTTGCATTCATAGATACACCTACTATAGAGTGTGCGGTTAGTTATACTTAATTGAAACAAGTTATGGATCATGGACCACCCGAAAGGTTGATTGTACTATTCAACATGATACAATCTCTAGGCCAGAACATTGTAGATATTCTTAATTCAATTTCTAGATCATTTACTGAACTCCTTCGATGATAACCTTGAACACTCCTTCTTGTGCTGCTTTGACAAGCTCGAATGCCTTCTCCGCCTCTTCGAACTTGAACCTGTTTGTGATGAGCCTTTTCACATCGACCTTTCCTGATGCTACTAGATCCACAGCATTGGGATAGCAGCCAGTCGAGTATCTGATCGAGCCCTTGATGGTCAAGGCTCGAATACAAGCCGTTGTAATGGGGAACACGACGTTCTTTGGTTTCTTCATTAGCACCGACTACGCTGCCTATAGCAATAGGTACTTACCTCCTTTCCCATACCGGCCTGAACATACGTAGCGCCCTTCTTCGCCACGTTAATGCCGGCTTGTATGCAGGGCTCAGCGCCTGTGCATTCCAGCACAACATCAGCGCCTTCACCAAGATCAAACTTCTCCTTGATCAAGGCAGCAACCTTCTCCGAGTGTGTGACAGGATCAGCACTCTCCTCTGCCCTAGGAGGTAAAAAGGTCCCATCTGCTGCATATGATTTGGCGAAGTCTAGTCTCGCCTGCGAGATGTCGACAGCAATGACCTTTTTCGCACCCGATGCCTTCGCTACTGCTTGGGATAGCACTCCAATAGGACCGGCGCCGAAGACAACGACAGTCTGGTTTGCTCTCAAATCTGCGACTTTGCAGATCTGCACCGCTACGGAGACTGGCTCTACCATAGCAGCCTCTTCCATATTCATATGGTCCGGGATCTTATAGCAATAATCACTCGCAACAGTGTAGTACTTGGCAAGTGTCCCGTCCCATGGTGGCGTAGCTGCGAAGATAGTATCATTACACAGATTGTAAGTGCCAGCGCGGCAGTAATCGCACCGTCTGCAGGGCACACCGGGTTCGATGGCGACGCGATCACCGACTCTGAGATTTTTGACTTGAGATCCGACCTCAACGACCGTTCCAGAACTTTCGTGACCGAGGATGATGGGGCTGTTGAGGACAAAGTCGCCGATTCTGCCGCGCTGCCAGTAATGCACGTCGCTGCCACAGATGCCGGTTTGTGCTATATGGACGCGAACTTCATGTTGATCGCGTAGTTTAGGAACTTCGCGGTCTTCAAATGCGACATCTTTGATTGCACGGAGCACGAAGGCTGGGTTCTAGTATCGATGTTAACTTGGAGCACTGAAATTGGTGAAGGGCCGCGCGCACCCTCTCAGTAACTTGGACGGACGACATCTTTCTTTTGCTTGTAGTTCTTGAACTCATTTGAGCCCGATAGCCACATTTTGTATGGTTCCCCTCACGTTCAATTGTTACGCGTCCGGGGGTGTGGGGTCAAGGGCATCCGTCAACCTCGCGGTGTGGATCCCCGGTGTGCGCTCCAAGAGCACCAAACATCGTCCACTGCGGGGAACCTCCATAGACGCAGGTGCACCCACTCCGAAGACCACCGATCGATATATCCACATCACAATGGTTCGATGGAAATCAGAGCTACAGTTTCTTTTTGCTTGCATCCTTTTCTTCAATACTTGATCATTTTCTGTCATAATGCCTCTCTACAAGCCTTCCAATACCGATGCTCACGTCACGTCGCAATTCTCGCTGAAGGGCAAGAATGTAGCCGTAACAGGAGGAGTCCGCGGCATTGGTCTTGCTGCTTCTAAAGCCCTCGCCGAAGCTGGCGCGAACGTCGCCATCTTGTACAGCAGCACCAAGGATGCCGAAGATATCGCAGCTAAGCTCGCGTCTGAGACGGGCGTCGTAGTCAAGGCATATAAAGCATCGGTGGAGAAAAAAGACGAGATCACCGCAGTACTAAATACCATTGCTTCCGACTATGGCTCCCTGGACGTCGTCGTTGCAAACGCAGGGATCGCGTCGCATCACCCGGCAGAAGACTACACCGAAGAGCAATGGCGGAACATCATGAACGTCAACCTCGACGGCGCATTCTGGACTGCACAAGCCGCGGGTAACATCTTCAAGAAGCAAGGTCATGGAAATCTTATTTTCACAGCCTCTGTGTCGGCTATCCTCGTCAACGTCCCGCAGAAGCAGGCTGCATACAACGCGTCCAAAGCTGGCGTTGTGCAGCTCGCACGATGTTTGAGTGTTGAATGGGTCGACTTTGCGAGAGTCAATTGCATCAGTCCTGGCTTCATCGCAACGGACATGTTGTCGGTGCATCCGCAAGAATGGAGGGACAAGTGGTTTGGCATGATTCCAGCGAACAGGTTGTGCGATCCGGCCGAGTTGAAGGGCGCATATGTATTTTTGGCGAGTGATGCGAGCACGTATATGAGTAAGTTTTAACCTCTAGTGTCGTTCTAATCTGCATGTGTGCTAACATACTTCATAGCGGGTGCAAATCTTGTTATCGATGGAGGCTACACTTTACCGTGAGAGAGGTATATACATGTTATAGTGTTGGGAATGTGAGGATCTTGTTCTATATGTTCTTCGCGTCTCGAACGCCGGATCTCAATATTACAGATACATCCCCCCATTCAACGGTCAAGCCGGTTCAATGTGGAACTGTCACCACCCCTTCGACCCTATCATCCTCAATTATTGATTGTGACATCTGGATCTATCAGCAGAGTTCTTATCATATCTCCATTTGGAAGATCGTTCTCCTCCGCTCTCCTTGCAGCCGCACGCGCTGATGTCTCAATCCCCGCAAGCAGATGCCTCTGCACCAGGCGCTCTTTCACGACTTCCTTCTCCGCGTCAACAAACCACTTCTCCGTGCATAAGTTTGCAATCTCTTTCCAAGGCTTCTGATCTAAAAGCGTATAATTTCCCTCAATGATGATTAGTTTGTTACGGGAGGATATTGGAATGGCGGCCTCGGCCGGATCCTTGATGGCATGGTCGAAACTAGGCGCATAAATGAATTGTTCTGCTTCATCGACAGACGTAACAGGCATATATTTGATCGCTTTGACTAGCTCGACGAATGCTTCTGCATCAAATGTGAACGGGGCTCCGCGCCGCTTAAAAGCAAGCTCAGGATCCGGAAATGTCGACAAGATCGCTTTAGAATAGTGGAAGCCGTCCTGTTACAAGATTAACCTGAGTACTATGTGAAGCAAAGAGTGAGGTGTTGAAGTATGGCACACGCACCATGGGCACTATGGTCACGTCGTGTATATTTCGAGATGATAGTTCTTCAAGTAGTGCTTGCGAAACCGTCGACTTGCCAGAGCCTGGAACTCCTGCCAGAGCGACCAGAATACGTTCTGAGGTTTGCTGTGCTAGAAGAGTTTCGATTCGCCATGCTAGGTGAAGTATGGTGTCTGCGAGAGTATCGATGAGCAGTCCCTTGGTCATGATGACAAACGAAGTGCGCCTTGATGCAAACTCAGCCTATACAATAGCAGATGGAGAAGTGACAACTTAAAATGATACGGTTCAATTCAAGCAATTTGACCACTTGCAACGACTGTATAATCTAGCAGTGGAGTCTCCACCGGCGTTGCGCGTCCGGAGGTTTCGGACCACAGTCGCCCTTACGCTTCGTACTAGTACTCCACTACCTTTACTTTTGTCGCATGTGAGCGACTCGCCATATTGTATCTCTATAAGGAGTGACATGAGGCGTAGACTCTTGTTTCGGCTAAGAGTATAGAGCACTAGGATAAAAAGGGTTTACCATACCATTCCAGTTCAATAGTCGTTCTAGGTGATAAAGGTAAGCTCTGTACTGTTGTCGTTGGACCTAATTTCATGCAAATCCCGCATAGCGAGGGAGGGCAAAGGCTATTGCCAGTGCTAAGGACTGAGCAATGCGAACACGATATTATGCAAATAGCATAATGGACAATGAAACACGTCGTGACCAAGAGATCGTCCAAAGGGCTGATCATTTCGTGTTGAGGTCTAGTTGACCAATCAGCACTCGTCTGATAAAGCTGACAATGACGTCGAACAATCACGATCCCTGCAAATCCGGGGTAGCTCGAAAACGGCCATGAAATCAGCAATGGGAGCCTGGCTGCGGCCGGCCTTTCGTACACACCGCTATCTGCCTGGTAATCATTATTCTCGTTCGTCTCGAACTCATCTCTCCTTTTGATCCTACATCAACGCCTTTCACAACTCTCACAACAACATCAATATGGCTTGCCCAGTCATCGGAACAACAAACGATGTCCTCCCACCAAATCACCCGTCCATCGACCTCTCCAAGGATGGACAGACTGTACGTACCCCTCCACTCCCTCCGTCGCACCTTCGATACTAACAAAGTCTATCAGTGCCCTGTAGTAGGAGCAACAACGACCCACCACCACAACCTGCACACTCATCCTCCCGTCCCACTCCCCGCCAACTCTACCACGGCAACGCAGTGCCCCGCCCTCAAGTCCGCCGTGAATGAACCCAGGGCTCAAGAGATGGACGACGCCCTCTGTCCGGTCGTGGGTACTGCTACAACAGTCCTTCCCCCCGATCATCCCGATATGTTGAAAGCGAGTGCGGGGGATGTGTGCCCGGTAACTAAGGCGACAGTTGAGCATCATAAAGATAAGGTAGTTACGCATCCGAGCGTAGAAGGTACTGCTGATGGAGCGGTATGTCCTGTTACGGGGCAGAAGCATTTGGCATAACTTGTCGGAAGCATCTCAACGAGTCACTTTTTATTCGCTGATATGGAATATGAGTATGGGACCTGGGAAACTGGTTGGATTGTGGCGTTTGGACAGAGTTAGGTCAGTTAACGTACCCTTAGAATGGAGAATACCGATCTTATGCACGTTTGATTTTCTACTTTCGTATTCTCTACTGCTCGGCCGGAACATGACAGGGTCGAATAAAAAAAGATGCCTCTATTAAGGAAGCTTCGATGGCCTTCTGGGCCTCGTATATGCTCTCCAAATGTTGGTGAAGCATTCGTATGGCTTATGCAAGTAGCTGCACTTTGTATTGGCTGCACCCAAACAGCGCACAGCGCCATCATCCCCTCACTCTTCGACCGCTCGTCATTCCTTCGTTTCCACGTAACCCACACTCAACACACAACATAATGACCGAATTTTGCGAAATGTGCAACACAACAGCAAGCATGACATGCGCTGGTTGCAACAACAGCCGCTACTGTTCGAGGACTTGCCGGAAACGCGCCTGGAAGAAACATAAGCTCCTCTGCTCTACTTTCAAGCAGTTCAGCGACGATAAGCGCCCGTCGGCAATGCATCGTCGAGCAATCTACTTCCCCGTCGAGGAAGACAAGCCACGCTTCATTTGGCTGGAGTTCGAACGACGCTTTAACGGTGGCGATGAGGACGAGGCTGAGGCTGAGAATGAGAGTTACGACTACCCACAGACACGAAATCTGCTAGGCGCCAACACAGGAGTTGGAATCAAGCCAATTAAACATAATGACGTCTTGGATCGTCCACTGCGACACACCATCTCTTTGATGATCCGCGATGCGGGCATGATTGATGGCTCCGCTCCCAGTCGTAGTACACCAAACTGTATCGACGGTTCTCCGCGGTGGCCTTATTCTTGGTATGGACCCATGCTTGCGATCGGGGAAGAAGGATTGTCTATAGACCCAAATCGGAGCGATGACCTCGACATGACAGACTTCAGGCATATCATCGATCGCCTGAGCACATGGTCATTTCCAGGTACCGACAAGGAGTTGAGACGGATTAGGGGTACAGCACCAGCTGTACCCCTTCAGGGGGAGCAAGGTTCTGGCGGAGCACGCGGTGAAGTGGCGTGCATCGAGATGCAACATGAGTCACCGGCAGCAAATGTGCAGCGGCAGCTCACCCAGGATCGAGTCGTCATAGGCGTACGAATAAACTGCGAGAAAGACATCGCATCAGGACGACCGAAGTATGAACCAACCAAACTTTCAGCTGCGTACGCAATGTTCCATAGGCACAGTCCTTCCCAAGTCTCAGCACGGATTGAGCTGCCACTGTGCATCCTTCGAGACGAAAACATCCCAGAGCCCACTCGAAATACCCAGGTAAAGGTCGACGCATCCTCGGACTACTCTAACCCAGAAGCCAGTTCGCTCTTTCTGGTTTGTGATCCAAGATCCCCGTACACCACCTCAAGCGCACAATGGGGTGAGATAGAACCATCAAATAAAGGAAGAATCGGGGGTATTACCGTCTTTCGACTGGATCAGAAAGTCCTCTCCCCCGAACACATGCAAGCGCTATGTCGATTCTGTCAGTATAAGCTGCCTCCGATCTTTCGTCGTGCGCAAGGCCATTTCGGGCAGCGTATGATAATCACACAGGAACAGGTACTTAATGAAATAACTAAGACCAGATTTGCGGCATACTATGATGATTGGCTGACATGTCAAGAGGGAAGGGAGAAACTCTGTGGGTCGCCTTACATGATTGTAGGAGTTGACAAGACCTTGAGAGTACCTTTTGTGGAGGGGGTAGACACTCAAACCGAGAAAGGTCCATCCATGGAAGATGCAAAACAAATCGCAAAAAGCTGGTTCACACACATTCTTGTTGGGATAATTGCAGGCTGGCTGTGCAATCGCTGATCGGGATCCTCGCGAAGTGATCACGGAACGTCTTTGGACGAGATTGATCAGATTTCTTCTTCTCAAAGAACCGTCTCGATGAATGTTTCCCCATGATTTAGCTGGACTCTAGTCAATGTTGGCGATTCCTCAATTTCCCAGTACGCCTTCCCAGCCGTCACTGCCGTCCGCACCCTCTAACGCTTCATTTTCAACACGCCAGCTCGCTCCCTTCACACTCTCATACCAACTGCCCAGCGTCTCATGCCCCTGTATCCAGTCTACCCCATAGGTCCAGTGCATATAATCAATTTGCGCAGCGAAGAAGATATCTGCGAACGTCACATCCGCACCTTCCCCCGCTAAACTTTTCGTTCGTTTGCCAACAACATCAGGTTTGACCCAGTTCCCAATCTTTGTAAGTATGGCTTGGAATTTTTTCCTCGCATGAGCAGCAGTATCAGCATGCATCCCCTCCTCCTTGAGGCCTGACCACTTAGTCGTCGATAGTTCAGAATGCATCAGTGCGATCAAGCTCCAGAACATTGCATCCGTCGTCTGACCCGCGATGTCCCGCACCCGAGCCCTCTGCTCCGCTCCTTCACCTTTAAGGCTTTTGTATCCTTTCTCCTCGCTGAAAAATTCCTCGAGATACTCCAGTATCGCGAGCGTTTCATGGATCCAGAATGATTCTCCATTCCCTTTCTCGATGCGCAGACACGGAAGTGAGGTATCTACAGGTCGACGTTCGTAGCCCGGCAGAGAGACGAGACCAGCTGCTGTAGAGGGGTCGAGAGTTACGGGAATGAGATGGATGTTGTGGGCTTGGAGGATGGAAGTGGTGATGCCTTTTGCGCGGAAATAGTTGATCACGCGTCGGGGGAAGAGGCCGATGGGCCAGACCCAAATGGTTATCTTAGGGTAATCGTTAGGAGTAGACATGGTCGAGATATCAATAGACTTGTGCTAGTAGTTCTTGTGGTTATCTGACGTGTGTGTTAAACCTAGTAAACCCTAGCATGCGTCCGTCAATTAAAGTAAAGTTGGAAATTTGTTGGTGCAGGGTACTTCAAGCATTCCATATCCTCCATTTATGTATTGATATCGGAGAGTAATGATTGTCACCGACGATGCTGAGAGTACCTTTCTGGACAACGCGGTATTTGGAGACTTTTGAAAGTCTCCGAAATGTGAACGAATGTTAATTCATGATTGCGTGGGCACAGTACGATAAGTCTCGCCGAAATCTGTTGTCGACATAAGCTATTGAAACAGGCGCTTATGAAATAAGCTCGGGAAAGTCCCCATGCTGGAAGTCATACTGATGAGGATTGGCACTAGTGCAGGAGGGAGCGTATGCTTGGTGAGAACCTCCCTGAGAATATGACATTGTAGAGCTCATGACGGCAGGGCAGGCACATACGCCAATATCACAAAGATGATAGCTGTATTAATGTGTCTTGGGCCTCGAGGGATGTACATCTTATATGATGAGTTGAGGTGTGAAAAAACTGCGCGTCCTCAGGTGAACGGCAGTAAAGAGAATAGAAACTGCAACAGTAGGGTAGCGCATCGATGCAATCACGATAATTATATATAAATTATCGGCTTTTGTAAAGATTATGTACTAGATAGGCATCAATTCCCCTTTCTAAACCTTGCTCGTAGTGCACATGCTGCGGTCAAGTTAGGAAAGGACATTATTCATCCGGCACATCGAGACCGCGGAATACTACACCGTGTAATTGTGACTGTGTGGTTTCACTATTGACTTTGAATATTTTGTCGTGATGGAATATGACGTTGTCCAATATGTGCGCAACGTCCCGTAGAGGATAAGCCTGCAGTTCCGAGGAGGACTGGCCATACCAACGGCGGCCGGGTACTAGAACCGTACCAATAACAGGTAAAGGAATGTCAGCGGGCGCAAATGTCCGTACGACACGACAAGAAC
Organism: Phoma sp. ATCC 74077; assembly: GCA_033682645.1. Taxonomy (NCBI): domain Eukaryota; kingdom Fungi; phylum Ascomycota; class Dothideomycetes; order Pleosporales; family Didymellaceae; genus Phoma; species Phoma sp. ATCC 74077. The sequence continues at coordinate 31,644 of JAWDJC010000005.1, read as the reverse complement.
GCAATCCAGACTGTGCTGGAATCAGAGGCATGCCTACGTACATGTTGCGCGAGAGTGACGTAGCAATGGCAACCAGATTGCGACGAGAGCAGTCGCATCAAAGCGACTGATACATCTTCCTACTCACCAGTATCAGCAACAATAGCAAGTACCAATAATTCAACCTGCTGCTCAACAGTCCTAATGTTTGCTTCACGAACCTTCTCGACGCCCATCGCTAGAGCCGCCTTGAGGCCGCAAGCGCTTCGTCTATCGTTAAACAACAGACTGGCCTCAGTGCGCATCCAGACCGCATCAGCGTCGACTGTTACTGAAGCCATCACAAAAGACCACCGTGAACTGGAGCAGTACTATAATGAAATAGTGAATAATCCTGACGACATCGACCATATTACGCGCTATGGAAACCAGTTCACGTGGGAGTTGGCTCGACACTCGGTCGCTGAGGAGCTCCTCATCTATCCCGCAATGGAGAAGTACATGGGCCAGAAAGGAAAGGAGCATGCCGAGAGTGATCGGAAGCAGCATCATCAAGTACATATCCCGTTGCATTGTCGAGACTTGATCCAGACTAACTGGGCGTAGGTGAAAGAGATGCTTAAGGACTTTCAAAATTTGAACGCCGCAGACACGACATACATTCCCAAGCTGAAGGAGCTCTGGACGGTGCTATCACAACATATCAAGGAGGAGGAGAGAGATGACCTGCCGGCCCTCGAGAAAGCGCTGAGCTCAAGCAAGAACCGCGGATCTTCTGAGAGTCTGGCAAAGAACTTTGGCAGAACCAAAGCTTTTGTGCCGTCAAGGAGTCATCCTAGTGCCGGCGAGAATCCATGGTTTGAGGGGCCCATGGGCATGCTCGCAGCGCCCATCGACCACATTGCCGACATATTCCGCAAATTTCCTGATGGTACCATCAGCCCCAATCCCTCTAAGGAGTAGGTTATTAGACGCTGAAAACGAGGCGTGAATGTATTGTTTGCATGCAAAAGGAAACGGGAGAACATCATGGAGCGCATACGAGACATGTAGCCATGCCTGACTTGTTCTATGTTGAGCTAGCTTTAGTTCACGGCTTCTGAGATTGTTGGAAATCTTGATCGTTCGGGGTTGAGAAGAGAAAAGGTCTTACGAAATGAAGATAATCATAGGCTACAGACTGGAACGTGTAATTTAAGGACTACATTTATTGTAAGGATGTATGTACATTCAGTCTAGTTTCTGACGAGGGTTCCGATAGGTGGTTATTTTACATGAATCGCGCCTGAACACCTCACGGTACCGTGAGGCTAAAGGCAGAATGGCATCGTGATCAGGTTGATACTGGATTCAACGACCAATTCCAGGCGGGATCCCAGTGCCATTCATTCCACAACCATCGACAAAACATGCGCTAACAGTATGAATGTACCGTATCTCGCCTTGCTCAACCCTGAACAGGTGGCTATCTGGTGTGCCTTCCGTTGGCCTCGTGCGATCTAGACCTGTGAATCCCATGAAGATGTCCACAACACCCATTACCTCATCAACGACGTATCTTCGATTGACCATTGGAACATGCTCCGGAAGCCCGCCGATGTTGCACGTATTCGCCGAAAGATTCCCACGACCAGTATACGCACCGCCCTCGAGTCGAGCACAAGGTGTTCCGAAGGGTACCTCAACCGTGACATCGTTACATCGATCTGCGTAGGCATCGCCGGCGGCCTTGATAACTTCTCGAGAGTCGCGCTCGCCCTCAGGAATAGGGTCCCACGTTTCTTGACTGTTCCAGTACTTATATCCTGTCGCATTGAATGCCCAGTCGCCTTTGTCCGATACTAGGCTGTCGATAAGCTCCACGTTGCCCTCGTCATCGAGTGTCATTTGCGTATGGATGACATAAGGATGTAGCGGATCGGTGACAATTATCTCAGTGAATGTCTTGCATTGAGTGGTATCGTAGATTGAACGATTTGCGTCAATGACCATGCCGAAAGCCGGAGTTCCGTTAAGAATCGACGCGGTCACGTTGTTTTCAACGTAAACCATGGTGTATGCGAGGTTCTCGAAGCGATCGTGTTGGCCGGTTGCCATCAGACCGATGTACTGATTTGCTACATCTTGTAAATGCTCGCGTGTGCAGTCGAATGCAGTGACATAGGCCGCCATTGTGGCGAGCGTAAGGACGAAAGAGGCCATAGCGAGACTAATTTTGTCGACAACAAGAAGTCGGTCGCCCTGAATTTGGACATCACGGTCTCTATAAGCTTTAAATCTTTGATGCTATACACGACCAAGCTGTGTTGATTTTTCCAAGAACTAAGAGCCGCGTTCTTGGGATCTTCAAGCCAATGGCTATCGCGAATGGCCAGTTTTGCCAATTTGGGGTCATGAACATTTGTTCATTTCATATAGATAGATGGTGTGGGGCTGGCCGGCACTGAGTGGTTTACCCTTCAAAGTCCGTGGTGTAACCCCACACGATCAGGATCTCTTGGTAGCCCAAGACTGTACTTGAGCTAAACAAGACTCAGGTCAAGCCATCCGGGAAAGCTGGATGTGTTGTTCGCGACGCTTGGTTGTATGGACACCTTTGCGACAAGCTGTCATAGCAGAACCGCACTGACAATCGCACTCGAGTAGCTTCACAGCTCTTGCTTTCTGACATCTGGGAGATCATCACAGTGTCTTAGCCGACAAGCGATCCAGGATGCCTCGCAGATGTTCTTGCAATGCTCCTCATCCCACATGTCCCACAGCGTGTTCATTGATGCAGCCTGCAAGTTGGTTAGAGGCTCACCGATTTTCGTCAATTTCCTTGAAGGATTGAGAAAGCACGTTAGTACTCACAATCTCTTGAGGCGATGCCCTTCGTTGTCCTGCAACAGTATTCTCCTCGGGATGTTCTAATGGGTGAGGCTGTATATGCTGCTCGCCTCTCAGAAACGTGAAGCTGGAGTAGACCATACGGAAGAGTAACACTGCCAGGGAAAGAACAAGCAGATAACATGCGACGCGAAAGAGCGTTTTCATGCTGACCTCGCCGAGCCAGGAGCTGATGTTGATGAAATGAGATGCTCCATGCGCTGCTAACACGTACAACGGACGCGTTGCTTCGTTCTTTCCTGCCGCTTTCACGAAGCGGGCAGGGATCGCCGACGCGCTACCAAGCGAGCATCCAATTCTCCGTCCTCACCACCGATTCCAAACAAGGCCGACAGCCAACCCATCTGCCTTTTTATTGACTATTTCATCGCCTTTCTCTTACACGCTCCCACGCGCCACTGATCGAGCAATAGGAATAACATAGCATGTCACAGATTCAGGCTCTTTAGCAAGATAGATTTTTGTGTCGCAAAGGCTGTAATCGAGGTCCAGATATGCATATGTACAGCGGAGCTCCAGAGCATCGTCCTGACGACGAACTGAGCCCTTACCGCGTCGATTTCAGCACCGATGGTGTCCATACTTCAAGCAGTCTCAATCGATATGGAAGTTCCCCGCGGAGAGCCATTGCCCTAGGCACAGCTCGTGCGCCACCTTTACATCTAACGATGATTGCAAGGACTCTCAGGATGGAGACCATGACTCATCATATGGAAAGCCTAACTAACGTCGGAAATAAGTGAAACGGGATCGAAGAGACACTTTTCACGTGCTTGTTTGGCGACATTGCATGCACCATAATAGTACCGAGTGGGATCGTTATCGCTGCTGGAACGCACTCGAATCTTGGTCATTAGCGACCTGCTGCCACGCGCTAGAGGGCAAAACCTGGATTAAGACGGCGAGGACATTCGTTTATTGGATGCATATAGGATGGTTGAGCGAGTAAGCTAGCCGCCAACGAGGTCAGCGCTCGCTGCCCAGGCGCTCACCCCACCTGCCACCCTGCGGTTAACCGTTTGCGGCGTCGGCGAAAAGTCCGGCCCACTCATCTCGAAGACACATTTTGTTCTCACTCTGGGACGACTGTTCTCTGATGCAATCCAGCCCTCATAACTCCAGCGTCCAAAATCTCCTACGTGAGTTTCGCCACTCAGCTTCATGCCACTCTACAGGTGGAACCGTCACACAAACGTTCCGAAGGTTGAATCGCCATTATGCGCCTCCTAGATCTCCCCCCTGAGATTCTTGATCTTGTGATTGACCTGACATTGCCAAATGGGCTCGAGAACTTTGTGCTCTCGTGCAAAACAATATACGGACGGGCAAGAACTCAAATCCAGCGGCACAACCTTTTGAAAAGGAGATGGAATCACACAACAAACGCAAGCCCTACCAGACGCGCGGACACCTTAGGCATCATGTTCGAGATATCACATGACCCTATCATCGCTCAGTACATCGAGTCTCTGAGTTTATGGGATCGCCGCCCTGACGCGGGCGGCAATCGTATGCATCCTGGTTCACTCAGAGGATTTCGAGAGGACGACGCCGAAATGAAAGGCATTAGAAGCCTCCTGTACGCGACTGAATACTTTGCCAAAGCCGACCCAGAGGAATGGTGGGAGCGAATTGTCAATGAAGACAGCACAGACGAAGGTGAAGACGCAGACAAACTATATGCAACTGTCGCTTTACTTTCTTTCTTGCCAAACCTTAAGACGCTACAACTACCGGATAGATGGCATGAGGTCAGAGGCGGAGAGGTCGCCGAAGCTTTGGTGCCTTCTATTGAGTCGCTCGTGTCGATTTCGAACAGTGATGGCTATCGGCCGAAACCATTGGCGTCACTCGAGACCCTCCTTCCATTCGTAGAGGAAGGCTATGACGTCAGGGTCGGTCTACAGTGTCTTCAGCCCTTCATGGTCCTCCAAAGTATTCGAAACCTCAATGCTGTCAGCTGCGTGGCAATTAATGAGGACTGGGGAGGCATACCGTTTGAATGGCCTCAGTCAGGTCTTAAGTCGCCTCTGACAAGGATCGAATTTGCGTACTGCTGTATGGACGCTCCTGCTCTCGCAGTATTACTCTCGAACACACCGTCTCTCACAGTCTTCAGATATTCCCATCAAACTAAATGGGACGGCCTTGAATATGACTGGAACCCGGGTGAATTCGTGGAAACGATAGCCAATCACTGCGGCGAGCGCCTCCTCGAACTGGCCATTACCATCGATGAACTACACGGCGAAGTCATCAACGGACTTTCTTCGTTCATGCGCTTTCCAAAGCTCCAAAAGCTCGAAGTAGATGTCGCTGCGTTCTGCGGACCACCCTTAGAAAGTGGGCAGCGACTTGGTCGCAACGCTTTCATTCCCGACGGCGCAGTAGCCTGGGCACACATCGATATACCGTGCATGGGCGATATGCTACCCGAGAGCATCCGCGAGTTGCAAGTCAATACCGATTTCCCGCAGCCTTCAGAGCAGGCACTAAGGTCGCTGTTCAAGAACATTAAGGATCGTCGGATGGATAAGTTGCTCCTGCTGCATACGACAATTATTCGACAGTATCTAAAAAGCACAGCCAGAGATATTGCTATCAATCATGGGGTAACTTTCGAAGCCTTCGATGAAGATGTGGCAGTGCCAAGACCAAGGTCTATGATGCCGCAATGGAAGAGGGAGTTCGATCAGAGGGTCGGTGGGATAGTCATGGCTGAAACGCCCTAGTGCGATTGGCTCCAAAGTGTCCACACTCACTGTTCGGATCCATTATGCGTGGTCTTGTGAATCGTATGGTAAAGTGCTCTTAGACGCGAGTATCATTCCAGGTTCATGACCCGCAAACGGATATAGCTCGCGGAAAACAAGAACACAAAAGTTACAATAGGATATATTTATATTACTCATACCTATAGCTTGGATGCTTTCTCGCTCTCCAATGTCTTCTTAATCGGCCCCACCAAATTCTCTATGAAGCCCTCGTCCATCATTTCCTGCCCAGTACCCTGTCCCTGCGGCGGATCCACATTCCACTCAGGAATCAGTCTTGTGCCATTCAAAGTGACCTCTAGAACACTTCCGCAGGGGTACTCTTTCTTCTGCAATAGGTCCAGCAGGTTCTTAGCGCAAATGTCTGGGGTGAGGAACCGCTCCGCTGTGACCGAATACTGCTTTAATTTAGTTGCATCGAAGAGCGGTGTTAGGACTCCTCCAGGGCAGAGTGTGGTGATTTTGACGCCGGTGAGGGCTTCAGTGTCTTTCATAGATTTGACGAAGCCAACCATTGCGTGTTTAGTTGCGCAATAGAGTGGCGCGGCTATGCTGCCGGACAGACCGCCGACTGATGCCTACGTACACATTAGTCACAGCTGTTCACGAGATTCCTGGAAACGATGCTCATGTGAAGCAAATTCTGTGAAATAGCCTCAAGACCGAATCTACTCACAATAATGCAAACACTCGTCCTCTTTCCCTTCCCCAAACTCTTCCTCAATGCTAGCCTCGTCAGTTTGATCGGATGGTTTACATTCACATCGACCTGCTTGTATCCCTCCTCTTGCTCTGGATCCTGCCAGAAGTTCGAGAAAGGTGGGTCAAACAGGCCGGCACAAATAGCATACGCATCAGGCACATCGTTCCACTTCTTTTCGCAGGCGGCAAAAATCTTGTCGAAGTCGGGCCAATGTGTGACGTCGGCTTGTACGTAGAGGACGTTAGATTTACCAGAAGCAAAAGTGTCGAAATCCGGTGTGGTTTTGATGTCGGCAACTAGGAGCTTTGCGCCAAGTTCATGGGCTTGCTTGGTCACTGAGAGGCCGATTCCTAGTGATGTTAGTTTTTGATGCTGTCCATGGTCTGGTGGTGCTAAGTACCAGATGCGCCTCCCGTGAGGAGTAGTATTTTCCCCTTGAGGGGTTGGTCTATGGATCCCATTATGCTTTTAGAGAGTATGACCACGCTATTTCTGACCTTTACTTAATTCTGGAGTATTCAAGAAACGATTCAATGTTTTCTTTCTCACGGTAAGGCTCTGTTATGTACCGGCGGGTAAGGGATACCGAAGGTCCGATCCGAGTGTGCGCACCACTAAATGAGGGGTTCAAGGAACACAATGCCGAACAGCTCAGAGGCTTGAATTCCATCGGTAACTAGAGTGATACCGAATCTTTCGATGTTTTTGATTCTCCACTCCATATTTGGGAGATCGAAGTGGTAATGTGGGCTGCGACGCCACCAAGCTTAGAGTTCAAGCTGGTTGGAAACTGGAGTAAACCTCCTGTGATTTAAATACAATGATTCTTTCTGGAGTTATACATCTTGGTGAGTCCCAGCTTAGATTGATCGAACATTGTAGAGCAACGCTGTTGCGTGAAGTGCGAGTTAGAGTGGGGTGCAGATGCGCGCTATACTTTCCCCACGAAACGCCATAGCGAGGCTTTTTGTAGATACGCAATAAACTCAACCAGAAAATTAATTCCACAGCCTAAAACAATGACGATTACTCTGCCTAATGTAATTAAAAGTCCCGAGCAGCTTTCTGTACCGCCTTCCCGTCTTCAATAACACAAATTGTCTACCCCAGCTTAATACTCTCCAGACCAAGAAGATACTCTTCGTTTTCTTCGCTACTTTGATATTTAAGAATGACATTATACGGAGAAAATGGGACGTTAGGTGGACCAGAGATATGAGTAACGCGTATTTATAGCATAGAATCACGATCATTTCCATGAAGTCCAGACAGATGCTCAAAAGTCGGTAAGAAGAGCAGTATTACTTTTACTAACTGCTGTATCTAACAGTACCACCCTCCGTCTATCGGAATAGCGTTTCCTGTGATGAATGAAGCCGCATCAGAAATAAGGAATTCGATTAGTGGCGGGACTTCCTTCTGATCTGCCGCCCTGCCTAGTGGAAGCCAGCTGAAATCGGATTTTGTCCCTCTGATCTCAGCCGCCTTCCTGAACATGGGCGTATCGATCGGCCCACTGCTTACAGTTAGCAAACAGCTTCCATGAACAATAGATAACACCTACGGGCAGAAGCAGTTAACTCTGATCTTCTTCGCGCCCAGCTCCTTCGCCGCCGCTCTTGTCATGCCAACAACGGCATGTTTCGACGCGCAGTAAGCCAGGTTCTTTGGGGCACCGATGAGCCCCAATATGCTCGATGCATTGACAATTGAACCTCCTTCGTTCATGTGGGGTACCTGTGCACGCAAACAATTCCTCACTCCAACAACGTTGACACCAAACACAAAGTCCCAGTCCGCATCATCTAGATCTTCAATGCCGACCACGTTGCTCTGCCTGCCTATTACTCCTGCAAGGTTGGCGGCTCCATCCAGCTTGCCAAACTTCTCCACAGTGGCTGCAATCCAATCCTCGACGTTTTTGCGATTGCTAACATCGACAACTTGAGCGATGACCTGCGCGCCCGATTGCTGGAGTTCGTCCTCGAGGTCCTTCAGCGGCTTCTCTTGAACATCAGCGAGCGAGAGCTTTGCTCCTTTGCTGGCAAAGAGGCGGGCGGTTTCGAGGCCCATGCCTGACGCGGCTCCCGTGATGACAATGACCTTGCCTTTAATCGACATGTTGTAGTGGTAGCGGGATGGTAGTCAGTCAGAGGTGAAGTGTGTGTGTTCGAAAGATGAGAGCACGTGAAAGTACAGAAATACCTATGACTATGTTTGGTTTGTGCTTCCTTAAGTATGAATACCAGTTCCACGTGCAAGAACCTTGACTCTGCCCGCTACATCCATTGTTGGCCCTGAGAGTACGACAGGCGACGGATTTTCGGCAAAGGGCCGGCCGACATTCCGAGCCATGCAAAGGTTACCTGAGGTCAAATCCTGAAGGAAGACCTTTTCCCGGCATGAGATTGGAATGCAGTGGCGACCCCGCCTTTAGCTCGGTAGCGTCCCCACCCCACAAGTGATTACACACACTCAGAATATGTTCCTCCGGAACTAGAGGATATAAATAAAAAAAAGTGTAGAAGGGCAAAAGTCTAGGGCCGAACCGGAGTCGAACCGGTGACTTCGGGAAGACGGCTTTGGTGAGCTGCAGTCCTACACTATGGTGAGTTAGCGGGGTTGCTGATTAGGAATGATGGGTACACGAACCTCTACCACTGAGTTACCGGCCCGTGCGGATTTTTGATGACTAATAACCAAGTAAAATGAATATATAGTTGATACATTAATGTCCCAAATCTAGAGCATAATAGTCCTTATTACGGTCTCGTATAGGAACTATTGTAGTACCGTCTAGAAAGTGGGGCGAAAAACCGAACAGGGTTGACTCAAATATAACGGTCTGTTTCGCGTTAAACAAGTTAATAAAAATGCTCAGCTTTGCTGCATGCACGTTAGGAGGCAGCAGGTGCATGATCTAGGAGAACGTTGGCAATGCTTAAATATCCAAATAAGCATTTCCTTTAGGATATCGTTCCACGTAAAAGTTTTACTTCTAAATTATACTACTTTTAACGACAACGGTCATAATGACTGACCAGACATGTGTATAAATCCTCTACGTCTTTGATAGTAACAGCAGCAATAACTGACGAAGCCATCGACAAACCGTATGTTGTAAAGTCTGACTCACAGAGACTGTTGAGGCATCAAAAACAAAGCAAACTTTGTGCAGGTCGAAGCTAGGATCACACTAAGTGACCCATACAAGAATCCCGTCATGACTGCTTTGATAGACAAATAATGCTTGCTTATGAGCGAAGTTGAAGGAAATGTCGAAAGACCGCTTTAGCTGAATTATGCTCACGGGATTTCGTGCTGAGGTGCTCTCCCTCTCGTGAATTTATGCCTGCTTGACCTCTGCGATTCTTGAAGGAGAAGTGAGTAATCGTGAATGCAACGACCTGATTTTGACGCTTTGGCTCCAGGGAAAGTCACAGCTTGTCGTTGAATATATCCAAAGTATAAACAAGCTCCCAGCCTTTTACATAAACACCGGAATAGTTCTCCAATACCGACATGCAAGCTCCACAAACAATGAAATCCCTTTGGACCATTATAGCTATATTAGCTATTGCATCTGTAGCAGTTCCCATGAAGAGGCATGAGTCTGACGAGGGTAAGCAACATCGCTTTCAAGGCCAAAACATCACTGATCTTCCAGATGTGAACGATCCACCTAGTTGTCAAGCATCACCGGTCATAAGCCCACCACCAACAGTCAACACCTCCTCCCCACCACAACCGCCTCCAGTCCCGCCTCCCCCAAAGACCTACACATTCACCATCGAAATCAGCAATCAGCGCCAACACGTAGGGGCATGGTACGGCGACTTCGTCCACGACGAGCTAGCCGAGCATCTCTACAAGCAATGCTCTTCCACAAAGACCGGCGCAAACACCTGCGCATCAACCACCAACGCCTTCAACAACATCGAGTCCTCCAACGCGCGAGGCATAGTAGAAAAGAAGATCGGCGTCGACGTACATGTCGCCAGCGACTTCATCCCCAAAGAATACGCAAAGGGCATACAAGCTGCATTTATAGAGCAGGTAGCGGATACATTCACGATTACGGGGCTAGAAGATAAGAATTGTTATAAATTTGATCGCAAATCCACGATCTGTATGTTTTGCGGTTCTCTCTGCCTGCCGCCGACGGAGCGCGGAAAACCACCTGACGTCCGCGGTCGGGTCGTGAGATGGTGCAATGCGCCGGAATATGTTAGGGTGAGCGTGTCGGATGCAGAAGGGAAGGAGGTGGCGCATATGAGGGTTGATTTGAAGTTTAAAGGCGTCACGGACCAGGGTAAGTTCGATTGTGTTGGGGTTATTGATGCTGTGGATAAGAATGCAAGGGAGAAGAGGCTGAGTACGTTGAAGGAGGTTACGGGTGGGAAAGAGTTCGGGACGGTGGTGAGGTGTTCGGGTAAGGAGGTGACGGGGAGCTGTCCGAACGAAGAGTGCTTGTATAAGCTGGGTGCGTGCTTCAAGAAAAAGCGATGATGGATTATTTATATTTTAGCATCCAAGAAACCTTGTAGATCCCAAACCCGCTTATATAAGTTGTGGATTGATCTTCGGGTGCTTCACATGTGGGAAGAGGTCTGGCGATCGAGAGGTTCAAATAGACAAATGCGTTGATGTTTCATTTTCCTTGACCGAACGCCCAAATGCCAACTCGTTCTTCGTGAAACCTCCATTTCATCATATCTCTTGCTTATACTCCTTGTTGAATGCTCTTCCAATAACCATCCGCCTGACCTCACTTGTCCCTGCTCCAATCTCATACAGCTTCGCGTCCCGCAATATCCTGCCTACCGGGACCTCGTTCATGTACCCCATACCACCCATCAACTGTATCGCGTCCGCTGCGACCTCACTTGCCCTCTCTGCAGCATATAAGATCGCGCCTGCGCAGTCTTGTGTTTTGATATCGGGAGAGGCGTGGGATTCGTCAACCGCCCGGGCTACGGAGTAGGTGAAGGCTTGCGAGGCGCGGAACTTTGTGTACATATCTGCTAGCTTACCCTGGACGAGCTGATTGTGTGCTATGGGAGTGCCAAATTGTTTTCTCTGGTGCGTGTATGGCAGGACGGTGTCGAGACTTGCCTGCATGAGGCCCAAGGGTCCGGCACTCAACACCAATCGCTCCAAGTCTAAGCCTTCCATGAGCACGCGCACGCCGCGGTTCACCTCGCCTAAGACATTCTCCTTGGGCACGAAGACATCTTCGAAGACGAGTTCGCCCGTGTTGGAGCCACGCATACCAAATTTGTCTAATTTATTGGCTACACTGAAGCCCTTGGTCGTGGTTTCGACAATGAAAGCTGTTATGCCTTTGGATGCAGCGTCAGGTTGTGTCTTTGCGTAGACCACTATGGTGTGGGCGTCTGGTCCGTTCGTGATCCACATCTTTGTCCCGTTGAGCAAGTATCCGCCGTCTACTTCTTTAGCTGTCGTTTTCATACTGACAACATCGGAGCCCGCAGAGTGCTCGCTCATTGCAAGCGCGCCAATTTGCTCTCCGCTGATCAGACCGGGGAGGTACTTCTTCTTCTGCTCTGGTGAGCCGTTGAGCATCAACTGGTTGACGCATAGTTGTGAATGTGCCGCATACGATAAGGCTATGCTTCCTACTCGACTGTCAGCACTCTCCCTTGACTGAGATCGAGAAGAAGTATATCGGCTACGTACCACTTGCCCTACTGATCTCCTCCATGACCACACAATGTGCCTGATAGCCCATCGCCAACCCACCAAACTCCTCATCCGCCGTTATACCCAGGAACCCAGCGTCACCAAACTTCCTCCACATATCGTTGGGAAACTCATTCTCTTTATCCGTACGAGCGGCGATATCTTCGGGTATCTCTCTTCGTGTAAATTCACGGACTGATTCGCGAAGTTCATCGAGGTCGGATTGTGAGGGTGGTGTGAAGTTTGTGGGGTGTTTAGTTGAGGCGTGACGCTTTGCAGAGAGGAATAGTGGGCGTGGATGGCGCATGCGAAGGCAGCGCGTACTGCGGGTGAGGAGTCGGGGAGATAGAGACGCCATTGTGTGTTGTATTGCAGATTTTGCAAATTCTGGAGGAAGACGCAGAAGAAGAAACGAAGACGTTTGGCAGAGAGGCTCGGTTTGCGCCGGCTGAAAGACCGAGGCTCCTTCCGCTTTGGATTTGCGGAGAGCGCACGGGGAAGGAACGGTGACGCGCTGAGATCCTGGGGAAGGAGCGGCTCAATTCCGCGATTCGCGAGAAGCTCCAGTCACGGTCGTATTACTCGCTCACAAGCTACAATCGATGAAGTGCATGCATTGTTAGTGCTCGACGTTAATTTTGGTAGCTATTTTCACAAATCCTTGACTGCCTTCATGCCCCTCCCATTACACTCCCCCACATCCAATGCCACCAGAAACCTCGAGACGCAATTGTAGGCCGCAATGGTAGCCGTCAGCTCTACCACCTGCTTGTCGCTCAAGAACCCCCTCAACTTTTCTGCAACGGCATCTTCAACCTCAACACCAATTGTCATCTGATCCGTATAACACAACACAGCGTATTCCTCGTCGGCCATGCCCAGCAAACCCTCTCGTTCCACCATACCTTTCCTCGTAGCCGGCAGATCAAACGCGATTTGCATCGCTTCCTTGGAGATGCCGGCTTTCACAGCGAGCGCGGCATGGATGTCCCACTCGTGCACCGCGCTGTTCAGTACAGCAACCCGCGAGATGGCAAGTTCCTTCCAGCCTTCTGGTACACTGGTTTTGGTGCGTATCGCACCGATGAACGAGTTCCAGCCATCGGCCACAGCGGGGTTGTGTAGGAGAGCGAGATCGAGAGGGATGAGCGGGCGAGGCTTGCGACGTTCTGCGATGCGTTCGTATATAGGTCGAGCTTCCTCGGTCTGAGGCTGGCTGGGGGCGTACGGCACGCGCATTCTGGCGGGTGCGAAGGTTACGAAAGCTCGATTGAGTGAGTTTGTGCAGAGTTTACGTGGCTGCAGTGGAGATGCAATTCGTCGGCCGAGGTATGGTAGAGCGTGGTGCATGGGAATGAAGCTTCGGGGGTAGGTGGTGAGCGGGATATCTAAGAGCGCATGCAGGAACCAGCGGAAACCATTTCCGCGACTGTTTACTTTGGGGAGCGATGTGGGCCGGCTTTGTTCAGGCTGCTATAGACTGGTCATACTGTAATCCTATTTATAATGAACCATCAGGGTAGAGAAGGATATCGTCATTCCCTAAAGGGACAACGGAGGGTCTGTTAGCCATGTTGAAGGACCGGCGTGGTGAGGCTTGGTATCTTCGCCAGAGCCGCAGCCGGACCCTAGAAGCTCGAAGGAAGCTACCCCGCAATAACTGGCTGCTTGCTGGTCTGGAGCCGCGGCTAGGTTCCGACGCCAGTCTCCATCCCCCAAACACCCAAGATGCTAAGACACCTGTCTACTGCCTCCATGCGGTCTCGATGTGAAGATGCTCCGGCCTGTTCTCGCGCGCTCCCTGAGGTTGCCTTTGCTTCAGCTTAGCCCTCGTCGCGGCCTTCTCACCAAAGCTTTCGCGGTAGGACCGACTGAGGTCTGTTCTCGCGCTTTTGCCCATGTTACCAATGCACACAGCTAACAGGTGTGACAGCCTCCACTTCTCGAGAAAACCGTTCCGCAGCACTTTGCGAGTGTGGTCAGCCAGTATGGCGACCGTGACGCGTCGGTACACCTTTTCATGTCTCTCCACGAAGCTCTACTCATGTTTGACCAGGGTGATCTCGCACCATCAGCAAACAATTCTCACATATGATGCGCTCGACCGCGACTCGAATGCCCTAGCTCGAGGCCTACAGAAGCTTGGTGTGAAGAAGGGTGATAGAGTGGCTGTGTCGCTGGGAAACAATGTCGAGTTCGCTACTGTAGGGCGTCACCTTAGGTAGCTCAAAGGGCATGAGCTAATGATTTGTCCAAGACCACGTATGCGCTATTCAAGCTTGGAGCAATACTGGTATGCCATGCCATCGTCTTCTAGAGCCATGCGGAGCTAATTCAAAGCCACAGGTTCCCCTAAATCCAGCCTTCAACGCGCCGCAAGTCCTCTCCGCACTCAACCACCTCTCCGCCTCCCACCTCATCATTGGAGCCGAAACAAATCTCCCGCGAAAAGATCCGCGTTCCAACATCCCTCTCCTTACACACCTCGTGCCCAATCTTTCTAGTTCGAAGCTTGAATCCGAGCTCGTACCTTCGCTGCAGGGCGTTGTGCTAGTGAACAATGCATATGGACGGATAGACCTAGACGGATACAAGAGCATACGGAGATACGAGAATGTGGCTGAAGATGGCGGGCGCGGGAGTGCGCTTGAAGATCAGGGATTACATCCGGATGAGATTGCGAATATTCAATTTACTTCTGGTACTACGAGTATGCCCAAGGCAGCATGCTTGAGCCACAAGAGTATCTTGAATAATGGAAACAGTATTGGAGATAGGATGCTGCTGACACCAGACGATGTTGTTTGCTGTCCGCCGCCACTCTTTCAGTAAATACTATCCCCACTAAAAGCTGGGTTAAGGCTGACAGAATATAGCTGCTTCGGAAGCATCCTAGGATACATGGCCACAGCAACTCACGGAAGTGCAATTGTGTTCCCCAAAGAAGCATTCGATCCCCTAGCTACCCTTGAAGCAGTTCGCCAAAACAAGTGCACAGCCCTCTACGGCGTCCCCACCATGTTTGTCGCCGAACTCGAGCTACTAACCCACGGCGTCGTACCCCACGAAGGCTTCCAATACCTGCGCACTGGCATCGCTGCAGGCTCTTCCATTCCATCAGAGCTCATGCGCAGGTTACACAAGAATCTCAACTTGACTGAGCTTACCATCTGCTACGGCATGACGGAGACAAGTCCAGTCTCTTGCATGACTACGACCGATGACCCAATGGAAAAGCGCATCGACAGCGTCGGGCGGCTCCTCCCACACGTCAAAGCGAAAGTCGTCGATCCCTCAGACTGGTCCCGCACTCTCCAAACAAACCAACGCGGCGAGCTTGCTGTATCAGGCTACCTTTTGATGAAAGGATATTGGAATGACGAAGCGAGGACGCGTGAATCTCTTGTTCCTGATGAAGAAGGCGTGCTTTGGATGCACACTGGCGACGAAGCGTCTATGGATGAAGAAGGCTATGTCAAGATCACGGGTAGGATCAAAGACCTCATCATCAAGGGTGGAGAGAACATCCACCCCCTGGAAGTTGAGAACTGTCTTTTGGGGCATACCGCGGTGAGAGATGCCAGCGTGGTGGGTTTGCCTGATGAGCGCTATGGAGAGGTTGTTGCTGCTTTTGTAGAGAAGCATGCAGGGGAAGAAGGCAACGTATCTGCAGAAGAGCTCCGTAATTGGGTGCGAGAGAAGTTGAGCCATCATCTAGGTGAGTTTTGGTTGGCCTATATGAAGAGACAGTAGAGCTGACTAATTGACAGTGCCCAAGTATGTCTTTTGGGTGGATACGTATCCAAAGACTGCAAGCGGGAAGATCCAAAAGTTTAAGCTGAAGGAGATGGGTATAGCACTATTGCAGGAGGGCAAGGGTCTAGCATGAAGTGTATGTTGTCTGCATTTGCATTTTTATGGCATAACCTGGACCGGCATGCCGAGCATTCCAAAAAAAAAATATGATAGATTTCATCTGGCTTATTCTGTTGTGGGGACATTGACACAGTATATTGTAGTGGGTCTCCCACTTCTTAAAGATGATACTTGAACAATGGACTTCGATCCCCCATCTTTACCAACTGCGCTTCCGTGTAAATAGCTCGCCACTCATCCTCCGTCTTCTCCGCATTCTTCTTATTGATCTTCCAAAAGAGATACTCGAGCGTAAACGCACACAGCATACCAGCAGCAGCAAATGATAAAGATGTGCCAAATCCAGTGGGGTACCTGGGAGACTCGCGCTCCTGGTAGATAAAAGAGCCTACGATGCCACCAAGATTTCCAATACATATCATTGTTGCGATACTATACATGTCAGCAACGCCCAGCGAGTAACAAATGCACACATACCCGATAGCTCGCTTCTCCGGCCCAGCGAGGTTATTGATTGTCCAAGCATTGCATCCTGGTAAGATGGGGTATATGCCAACGCAGGCAACGTGCACGGCAAAGTAGCATAATGCTACGTTGTTTTTGATGGCTTCAGCCTTGGCGAAAAGGATGGCGTACGCAATGATTAGGAGTGCCTGGGCACCTGCAATGAAAGGCATGCGCCATGTATATCGATCGGCTAAGAGGGCGGAGAGAAGTGCGGAGATGGCGCCGCAAGCGTATGGTGGTGCGGTCATGAGCTGCGCGTTGGTGGATGTGAAACCCACTGTATTACCTTTGTAAGACACACAGATCCAGTTATATTTAAATACAAAGACTTACTGTTCTTCAGAATCTGCGGCATTGTGAACTTCAAGCCATAGTTCGGGACTGCATTCGATGCAAAGATCATAGCTTGGAGGTAGATCTGCCAGTCCTTTGCAACTTGTCCAAAGAGACTCCACTTGACTCTTTCTTTTCTGCCGTCAGGGTTAACCTTCTTTTTGCTCTTCATACCTCGCGTAACTATATGATTTAGATGCAGAAACTTGGCTTCATCGTGCGTCAGCCACCGACCAGCAGCATGCTTTGGCGAATCTGGTAGCAACCAGAAGACAGCTACGCCCATGAGGACAGTAGCTATGCCCTCAATGATGAATATCCAGCGCCAGCCTTCATAGTTACCGATACCTTTCTTACATCAGCACTTGCCTTTCAATAGCCTAAACAACACAAACAATAACATACCATTCATCTTCGCAATGCCCGCAGCCAACAATCCCGAGAACGCGCCACTAGCCGCACTCGCGCAGTAAAACAACGCCATGCGGAACTGCGTGCGCTCAGGCGGATACCACTGGCCAACCAGGTAAATCGCACCCGGAAAAAAGCCAGCCTCAAACAAGCCCAAGAAAAACCGTGTAGCACAGAGGCCTCCGAAATTCTGCACGACACCCATGAGCGTCATGACGGTGCCCCAGCAGAGGATTAGCACGCCCATGTATGTGGATGGCTTGGAGAAGCGGGAGAGAAGCATGTTAGAGGGTACTTCGCAGAGGACGTAGGGGACGAAAAAGACCATCAGGGCGACGTTGTAGTCTGTTCCGGACATGTTGAGGGAGGCTTCTAGGCCCTCAATTTTCGCGTTTCTGTGTGGTTGTTAATTTTGGGGTTTGGTGGCAGGATTTCATGGACTTGGATGTACCCAATGTTTGCTCTGGTTTATGGTTAGTCAAATGAATAATGTATTTGGGTTGAACTGGACATGCTTACCGATCTAAATGCGATATGAGGTACAAGACTGCTAACATGGGACATAGTCGCCAATCGACTTTGTGAAAGATCTTGTTTTGTTCTTCTTTCGACATGTCGTGGAGAAACTGCGCGTCTTCATGGCTTAGACCGGCTTTCATGGATACATGGAGATGTTCTGGAGACGAAGCCCATGGTGCTTTCTCGAGTCCCGTGTCTTCCAAAACGGAGCGTCTTTCCACTGTTGACTCCTTCTCTTCTAGGGCCATTTTGATATTGCGATGAGCTTGCTGTAGGCTTGCCAGTAAACACGGGGCCTAGTTTGTGCGAGAAACAAGTGATGAAGGCACATCTTGATGAAGATTTCCACTCCTTATGTAGTACTGCTGATCCTTTGTTACACCACTGCATCCGCTAGAGTAGTACATGACAGCAATGCCTGCCTGTTGTTGTGGTCATCCCATCTATGGCCTCTGCCCTCCCAGGGCTACCTTACGGCAGGACGCCCACTTCGTTCTGGGATAATAGCAGCCGTTGAGTGATCATTACCATCCTGGGACTTGACTACAAGCATGGAAATTCCGTCGCTGCATCGTCATTGGAGCGGGATCGCCAAGGTTGGGGTAAGGCGGGGGATGTGCGTGGGAAGCCGCTTGGCAGCAGTCTGGGCTGACATCGTGCAGATGGTCGCCTACTTCTCGTTGAAGTCGCCTACTTCTCTCGCTACATTATCGTACGAGATCCCAAGATATGCCGATACTGCCTTCTTCAACGGGTTTGAGCTCACTATTCAAATGACCGACACGAACGAATCGAGATAAGCGAGTCGAGCCGCTGCTCTGAATATCTGTGGGTACTTGAATGGACTCCATGGGAAAAGCCGTTTGAATGAATAAAGGTGTGACAAATATATCAATCCTGCTGCCCTCAAAATGCAACCCTACGAAATGGTTCACGTCTTGGCAGGAGGCCCGAGCACGGTTATGTGATGATGTCCAAACTGTTTTAAATGTTCATAGTGATACCTCACAGTATATGTCGCTTGCATCCTCCGGGTTTTCTGATGCCGAGATACTACTATCCACGAAGTATGAGAGTTTTGTTGTCGTTCCCGCGAAAGATTTCTGCCTGCTTCCCCGACCCACCTGCACATGAAGTCCAGGATGCAGAATGGCTTTCAAACAAACGACGAGGAATATGATTGAAGTATCAAATATGTAGAAACCACCCCCGTCTTATAAATGGTGTCACTCCGCCCCTTCGAGATCTCAATGAGGCGAAACTAGCTTCGAATAAGGATCAGCTCGCTAGCAGAGTAAAGGTTCCATAGGTGTCGACTCCACTTATGTTAGGCCACTGAGACTGAGTCATGTGGATCCCGTTGAGCCGATGATGAGATATTGCTATCATCAGAGTAAAGAATGCGAAAGCTACGAGTCCGAATCCGAGTCAGAACATTTACTGTAGTCCCTGCTATACATTTCACAATCAAAACATCTCTCCAAGCTCCAATGATATTTGTCCCCTGACAATCCCAGAGCAGTGTCAAGTTGACTTTCTAAGATTGTATCATATTTTCGCGTCTCTGCGCCATTCCCGATCAGCAGATCAACCAACTCTAGGTCGTCTTCTGGCCTGTACATATTTCGGTTGCGAAGTGCGATGCTGAGAGGCGCGACAGAGCCACGGTTGACGTCGGCTCCGTGATCGATCAGAAGGGAAACAAGGGCAGGTTTATTCGCGGCAACAGCGTACATAAGAGGTGTTTGCTCGACGGCCTCAACCCGACCCGAGGTATCTGTGCGGATAGCAGGCACGGCATTACGAATGCCGTGGACATCAGCACCGCGCTCAAGGAGCATTTTTGCGATCTGGAGTCGGTTATCTTCTTTTTCTTCGCTGCTGCTGCCGTAACGCCTGGTGCGACATGCGGATACGAGAGCTGGAATAGGTAAGCCCGGACAATCAACTTCTGCGCCACGGTCAAGAAGTGCTTCAAAGAAGACTAGGTAGTCCTTATGATAATACTTCAAGTATGCGAGTGACAACAAGTTGATTAAGTTGCCACAGCTTTCACAGGGGAATGTGGCGTTGATGTCGTGGTTGCGACGTTGCATAAGTGTGTCGAGTACAGCGATCCTCTCTTTCCCCGAGAGGTCATAGTTCCAGAAGACAGCATGGAATAAAGTCCCAGCCGAAGGTAAAGCGATATCAAATTTGTGGAGAATATCCAAGCGCTCCATTATGTCATCGTACCCTCGATCGTGACTTTTAATGTAAGGCGCAACACTTGAACCCAGGGTCTCTAAGGCAACTAAAGAGCGATAGTCATTCTCTAACAATAGCGTCAAGGCTTCCGACGATATATGGCTCGGAATGGCGAGAACTCTGATGCCTCGCTGAAGAAGTCGCCGCGCCCGCTCGAGTTGATCTCGCGAGATGCAGTATGTAAGGAATGCCTGTGCATCTTCATCTCGTGGCCCATGATCCGCCATCATGTCCAGCATGTCCCAATATTCTTCTGACTGATTCCAGTAATGACATTGGAGTGCAGATCCTAAAGGAGTCACAAGATCTTTCTGATTATCTGGACTGAGACGCTTCGCATGGACATCTGCTCCATGGCTTAATAGAGCAGCGACAGCATCTTTTCTCGCACGAAATGCTGCGATATGTAAACCTGACGAAGCTCCGAGTAGGAATAGGTCTGGTTGAGCCGATGGTAGGAACACCCACGTTGCTGGATCTAGTAGTGTCTCGATGTCATCGACAAGGCCAAGGTTGCACGCAGACTCGAAGATGAGAACGAGGCCTGGATCATCGACCTGACACGCCAAACCAGCCCGGAGGAGCCTAAAGATGATATTCGTCCATCTTTTGTGCTCTAGAGCTGTTGCGTGGCCGTCAATTCGACAGTCTACTTTTCTCAAAGACAGTTCGAGTAGGTTCACATCCTTGGATTCTCCGTGTTCCTCGACGCTTCGTTCAAAATGTTGGATATCTGCCTCGTCAGGGTCCCGGCGATTGCTCTCTGACTCGTGAATGTGCAATACATTGACATCCGCGCCAGCTTCTAACAATAAGATGAATATGTCGTCCCATCCTCTGCTACACGCGTAGTAAAGTGGAGTGTGAGATTGCTCGTCCCTCTCGTTAACACTTGCTCCTTTTTCGATCAAAACTCGAGCAAGTGCCACCAGGTCCATCTTGCGATTATCGTGATGGTACCACCGTAAGTAATTTTTGGCTTGCATTAGCGACTGGAGAATGCTTGGATTTGTTTCAACAAAGTCTTGATTGGGGTATCTTTTCAGGAGTTCTGCTGCGACTCGGTAGGCCTCCTTGCTCACAAGATTTTGGAAAGCGAGGACCACACCGGAGTTGAAAGATTTGGTTTCAGCATAAGGCGAGATGAACCTGCCAAATACATCGTCATCGTGCCACATTGTGTTTGGGCTTTCAGTGCGTGCTAGGAGAATAGTATTCGCAAGCTGTTCTCTTTCAAATGAACTAGCCAAATTGTGGACATATTTTATGATCTCTGCACTACCTGATACGGTAGCCTCATGCGCTATTCCATGGAGAATCCATTTTCGCTCATGCGCGAGAACACCCGTTACGTCCAAGATCTTCTGGAGAGCAGGAAAGTCATTGCTACTGACAGCGAATTTGGCGGCTTCGGAGATGGCAACCTGTTCGCTTTCGCTCCAAGGTTGCTTGCGCACATGACATGTTGATTGTAAGACCAGATCGAAACTGCTCCTACTGAAGTCCTGTAGAGCTGCCAACAAACTAGGTCCGGGTCCAGGATTATGTGATTTTGACTTGTATCCAAGGAGGAGTGACACCATGTCGTGATTTGCAGACTGAATCGCCAATGAAAGTGCACTTTTGTTTTTGATCCGCTCGCGATATTGCCCCTTTTCTCGACAGGAGACGACGTCGGGATCTGTGTCTGGTCGCCTCTGGAAGATCAAATGAATGACTTCTGTTTGTCGGGAGTAGACGGCGGTCTGCAGAGCTCCTTTCAAGTCCGCACCTCGATCTAACAGTAACATCATGACATCTAGGTTTCCAACCTTTGCAGCGAGCTCAATAGGGGCGGGATAGCTATCTGGATTCAAAGCAAAGCCGCGGGCGAGAAGTGCAGCGAAGTCTTCTGCTGATCCTCGAACAGCTACGAGTCTCTGAAGATAAGACCTTCCCTGAGGGTAGCCTCCACCGAGGGTATGTGGATGGGAGAAGTGGCTAGCTTTCTCAGACTGCGGACTTCTCACCACACTTTTGAGAAACCTATCGCAGCTATTGGAGCTGGCATCAAATTTGCGGCGAAGCCTTCCACGATATCCATCAGAGCGTAGCTCTTCCTCGAAATCAGAATTCAACCATGCATCTTCACTTGACGCGCTGCACGGAATCGTGGCGAATCGAGTGTAGTCTTTGATCTCGGAGATGTAGTTAAAGAGTATGCGAGCAACATCACGATTGTGGTTTTCCAAAGCGTTTTCGAGCGCACGGGTGGCGAAAGGTCGTGCGCCATTGTCGAGCAAGAATGTGACTATGTCGCAGTAGCCACCTCTTGAGGCAGCATATAAGGCTGCTGCTGCCCAAGGCTCTCGCCTTGCCCAAACTTCATCTCCGATGTGCTCGTCAGCTACAGGGATCTTTGGTGTTAGGAATCTTACAGTCGCCATGTGTCCCCCAGACGCAGCGGCTTCAAGAGCATTAGGTTGATCAGCGCTCAGGGAAGCGCCACTTGTTATCAGCAGTTGGGCAATATCATTATTCCCGAAGACACATGCTGCTTTCAGCGGTGAGCCGTAGGTACCGATCGTGTTGGGGTCTGCTCCCATGTTCAGTAGTCGTACGACGAGCTTGAGGTGCCCACCCATGCAGGCTGCTTGCAATGCGTTTTCGAAATGGCCGCCTTGTGAATTAACATTGGGTAATCTCTTAAGCAACGTCATCGCCAGTCGTGCTCGACCACGGTACAACGCACCCTGCAATGCGTTATGTAAAAGTTGGGCTAGAGAGGATGTTATTAATTAGACATTAGATAACACGCAATGATCACGCTTACCTGGTTCTCTGCCAGCTTCCGAACTTCGTCGGTCCATTTCTTTCAACAAAAAGTCTACAACCTCATGAAGGCCCCCATAAGCTGCCATACTAAGCCACCTTTCAGGGTCCGCCAGTTCGTGCCCCGCGCACTCCGAAAGTATGAGGATGACAGTAGATTGACGAGCACCCACGACGGCAGCATGTGCTGCGGAGTCAAATTTACCCCCTTGCCAAGGATCAGCGCCAGCAGCTAACAAGATTCGGACAACATCGTCGTGGCCCCCATAAGCTGCAGCTTGTATTGGTGTTCCAAGATGCCCACCTATCGTGTTGAGGTTGACACTGAGCTGTATGAGTTTGTTCACCACTTCTGCATGACCATACCTTGCGCCGACATAGACCGGGCTTGCACCAAGTTTATTCTTGGTCTCCCAATCAGCATTTGGATTCATCGTAGCCGCCGTCTCAAGGAGATTAAAGAGGCCATACACTGCTGCGATGAATATATGGCATTCTTGATCGCATCTAGTGGCGCTCAATTCTGAAAACGCCAATGGGTCAGAAATTCCTCCACTGCTGAGAAGCGCTTGTACGTCATCCATCCAAAACTGGAGATGCTGACTCTGGTCTCCGTAGACGAACGTGGTGATTAATTGATGAAGTACCTCTGTCATGTCGGCCCCATTGGCCCTCGCGCAATGTCGTGCCCAATAAAGGGTCGAGTAGGAGTGGAATGATGGCTCATTGGAGCTGGCCGCATCGGAATCAGCTGTATCGATAGCATCAGACCCATCAAGTAAACAGTTGATGCATTCAATCGCTGCTAGACTATTCAAACGAGACAATGAGTATTCCGGCAGGTTCTGCAAATATTCGCGGATGGACGCGTGTGCAAAAGTAATATGATCAGATATCATATCACGAACCACGAAGCCAGAGCAGAGGTTAATGATATCCTGGGCGATAATAGATTGCGTGTCATGCCCGGTGTGTCCATACACGGCTGATGTGAGAAGCTCTGATGTTGTGAGAGGGCGTTCAGCCACCAGGAGCCAATTTATTGTCCTTTTTGCAATCCGATGCGCTTGTTGTGGGTATTGTTCTATGCGATTGTGGATCTTACGAAGGACAGATTGCAGCGTCAAAGGAAGCGATGTCAGAGATTCGACTACATCCTTCTCTCGAGTGAAATTGTGCTGGTCGCAGAGTCGTTCTATGTGTAGAGAGGCCCACAAGAACATCGAAGAAGCACCATGACTCAAAGTCCTAATAATGAGATCACGAAGCTCGATTGAGACATTGCCCTCCAAAAGTCTCCGTTCTTGTATCGCTCTGTCAAGACTTGTCGTGATGAAGAGTGCAATGTCACCAGAATTGTCCTTGGCAGAAACCTCAATGCTTGGGTATTGTTGCAAGTGCACGGTTATCGATGTATCTTCACGACTTGCAATCAATACCCTTAGCAGGCCTGTGGACCGTTCTACGAGCTCTTTCAAATATAGGAGTAAGCGACCAGAATCTCCCTCCAATTCATCCACTCCGTCCACCACGATGGTAGCAGAACTATCTTCCAATATCGAAAGCAACATGTCCATGCAAGCCTCAGTACGAGGTGCAAGCAAGCCCACGCCTGCGCCTGTTGCCTCGGCTTTGCTCTTCTGAAACTCATCGTGCACGGAAGGATGTATCTGATCGCCTTTATACTGGCAAGACAGCTGCTTCAAGATGTCTCGAAGAACAGCATCCGTGGATCGCTCAGCTGGTGTGGAGGTGTTCTTCGAGCAGTAAAAGTACGCTATAGGGCCAAAGGATGAGCTCGATTCGGCTGCTTGCAGTCTTTCCTCTACTACGGTTGAGAGCAATTTCGTTTTACCGCAGCCTGGAATACCGTGGATCCAAAGTAGAGACGAAGATGCAGAGCTCTGCCAGTCTTGATATATTTGTCTGGTCAATAGCCACTTGCCAGTACCAGCGATCACATCGCGATAGACTCGCTCATGGTATTCTCGATGATTCACCGACGACAACCAATCCAAGGTGGCTTTCCGCGCGTCTTCTGCAAGGTTGGTTTGAATCTCCGCTATCGTCTCAGTGGCTCGCATCATAGGCGCCTCCAGAGATTTGAAAAGACCCTCTAGCGCTTGAAACTGCGTATCTTGTTTGTGTTGCAGGGACTCGAAAGCCAAGGCCATCTGGATTGAGACCTTGCCATGAACCACTTGTGCGAACCTCTCGATCTCTTTTTCCAAGCGAAGAACTGTTTCAAGCTGCTCCTTGGTTCCGCCTGTGGAGTTGGCGACGCTTGCTAGTATTCTCTTCGGAGTTGCCCGGATGTAATATGCTGCGACTTTCGCTAGATAGCTGAGAATAGCGGAGTACAGAAGCACGAGCTCGTTGCGAAAGTCAGTCCAGTCTGGCCCCGTAGCCGCGCTAAGATACACAGCTTCGTAAACAGCGCATCGCGCTATCGACCGGATGATCAGTTCGATGCCTTCAGCGACGGCGGTAAAAATCTCGGTGTCATTGATTGAAGTCTGGAGCACCAGTCTCACCGCTGCCCATGGGAGTGATGCAGCCGTTGTGTCGTACTGCACAGCAACATCACCAACCTCTTTGAATTTATGAATCCATTTGGCCGCCTTCTCCCACAAGTCTCGAAGAAAGACTTGTTTCCCTTTCCTTGTTATCTTCCACCTCTTGTCTAGACAGTCCTGTTGCTTCTCCTTCACGAGAGATAAGACATCGTTCAATATCGCGGGAGGGGTATCGGAAGGCTGACTGAGATATCGCCTATCGTCCTGGGATACTGCTTCAAGAGCAGTCTGCCACAGCGTTGGCTGCGTGGCTGTTGCCACTGACATGTCGGAACTTGGACTTGTAACTTGTAAAGGCAGGGGATTTCCACGTTCCGCGCTGCGAAGAAATATGGATTATGTGACTCGCGTTGGAGTAGGGCGGCTTACGTTGGGGGCCGACTCTTGTGCATCGGGGCTTACCTACCACCCACCAAGCACACAAACACCCTTGCTTGTGGATCCCTGCAGCAAACTGTGCGAACAGTAGCCACATGCTGTTGTTGCCTTGTGTTGTGCTCGATGAGCCCCGCGAAGTGCGTCAGCGCCTCGATCTTGCGGCTGCTAGCCGCCTCGATATTCATTTCTCCCCACCTCAGCTGAGTAAACGGCATGATATTCACACTTCCGATATTCTCATCCCTATTCTGCTCAGTCACTCGCTCGATAGGGATGTCTACATTTGTGGGCGCACAGCCTGTAGCGTCTGTTTGGTAAATGGTTGTTTGATGTCCACAACAAAGTCACGCTATACGGCACATTTGGTGGCTGGAGACTCTGTGTATTGCAGGTACCTATTAGAAGGAGTCTTCTTGCGGCAGCAGTGACATATAACTGTTCCTGTAGCCTTCTGCTCACAATGTCCCTTGGCATCTCCAGTTTTACTTTGCCTACTACTGCGGCCTCCTTGGTGTCTACTCTAATCCCCTCACATGTGCCCATCCTCTGCTGTAAATGCGCAGCAGGCTGCTGAAAGGTATCAGTATGATCTCGAGCTCGCGCTGGCTGCCGCTGAGGCGCCGTGATGTCTGCGGTGGGTTGGCTTTCGTTCGCAACGTGCATGGGGCGTTGTAAACGCTGCCGCTGTCGAGAGCGTGCTGCGTCTTGAGGCCGGGGACGCGCGGCTCAGGCGATGTCGTTGAGGAAATGGAGTGGCGCGACTGGGCTGATCGAGGCAGCATAGTGCGCCGTGGATGTAGGTGTACTCCGCTGAAGATTGTGGCATACTCGCGGGGTTGACCGCCACTGGGGTTACAGTACGGCGGCGTCATAGCGCCTTAGCGGCGGTGCACAGCGAGTGGATTGGCGTCAAAGACGAAACCTTTCGCCAACCTTCCTCCATTGTGCTCAAGGACTAGTCTCAAATGAGAGGCATTACCTTACGATTCTTCATAATCCTCTAGCATTAGAGACGATCGTTGGGACGTCGTTGAGGTGCCCTGTGGGTCGCGTCTCATGTGGAGGTTGCGGCGGAGGGTTGGCCTAAGAGCCAGCTTCGAGCGTACCCCTACGAGCGGGCAGACAATTGAGGCCAACGATATTGAGTGTTACAGCGCCGAATTTCATCAGTCTCGGTTGGCATGCTGTCGACAGAGAGCAGCTTCCAAACTCTGCACGGTAGTTGTGCGACTCATTCCTAAAGTCGAACCTAGGCGCTAAAGATAGTGTTCGGTTCTGGACTCTATACGGCCTCTGTTCGGTTGGGTACCTGCATAGTGGCTGGAGCCGGTGCCGCTGTCGGTCGCAAAGTCCGCGCTAGACAATTGAAATCTGTGTGCCATCTAGTCGAAGGTTTTGTGCAGTGGTCTGGAGGTCAGCCAAGCAACACCATGACTGTTCGATGACTGAAGTCTTGATGTCAAGTTCATTTCCCATGACGGAGGAGCGGACCTGGATGATAGTACGAGCTGCTGGACGGAGGGAAGTGCTTGCCCGGCGCGACGATGCGGGAGCGCCGAATGCCCTCGAGTCATTAGGATGGATAGTAAGATCGCCGAGTATCATTCTTGATCGATCAGGGCCCGGAACTGATTTTGGGGCTGCGCTATGCTGCGCACAGTCAAGCGCACAGTCCAATAACAGGAGCGCCGCAAGGATAATCCCGCCTAAGAAACGAAGCCTTGTCCTGACCCTCGCCAGTTTCGCACCTTCCCGCACGCCTCGACCATCTTCAGGTACCCATTCGGTCCTGGCTTGATGAGACTCAGCTCACGACAGAGCAGCCTCGTCGCGCTTGATCCCTTTTAGCATGCTCGATCATGCTCGATCAATACGCCACAAGAAAAGAGTCCCCTATAAGTGTCGCTCACAATGTATATAGATCACCCGTTGTAGTTTGCAGCACCATTGCGTGTTGTTGTCCACTAAACCAGACCGTCACTCATTTTGCGGCCCAGTTTCCTACGTGGCACAAGTCCCTTCGAAGCGTAATAGCAGTCATATACTGTCGTTACGGGGCTCTCTGAATATGCGCTCGTTTTACCTCTTAGCCTCCGTAGGGCTCGCTACAGTCACCGCACAGAAGACGAGCACGACAGGCCGGTGTGGCTCGGGTGTGAGCTTAACTTGCCAGGGTTCAACTTTTGGAAATTGCTGTTCACAGTGAGTCTGCTCCCGGCGATGGAGCACACAGGCTGATGTTGTTTAACCTTGCAGATATGGCTATTGTGGAAGCACTTCAGCGTATTGCTCAACCGGCTGTCAGTCTGGATGGGGCAGCTGTACGACGTCGTCTTCCGACAAGATCTCCACCGATGGCACATGCGGTGGGACTGCCGGCAAGACGTGTCAAGGCAGCACCTATGGCAACTGTTGCTCACAGTAAGTCTACTACAGAGATTTGTAGATTCGATACTAATTGCGAACGCAGATATGGATGGTGTGGTAGTAGCCAGGGACATTGTGGAACAGGTATGTTCGAGCTCAAAACGCTTTTGGCAATGAAGGTCTGATCTTCGTAGGCTGCAACACTCTCTTTGGCACCTGCTCAATTAGCCCGTCACTAAGTCGAACCCAATCATCTACCTTGCGAATATCGACCCGCACAAGCACCACCCCTACCTCTACCATTCAATCTACAACACGCGCAAGCACTCTCTCTAGCTCGCTTACCACCCGGACTACAACACGCACAAGTTCTGCCCCAAGTTCCTCATCTACCGTCGCTAAGATCTCCAACAACGCCCGATGTGGTTATCTCTTCAATGCAAAGGGTGGCATGACTTGTTTAGGTTCAAAATATGGCGATTGTTGCTCGGACCAATCATACTGGTATGGTATAAGTCTGTGGAATTCCTGGAGAGGGAAGATGCTAACAAGGTCTCAGTGGATCAACAGAGGCATACTGTGGTAGTGGCTGTCAACCAGGCTATGGGAAATGCAACTCTGTATCTTCGTCTTCCTCATCAGCAGTACGATCAGTTTCGTCGACGATTATCGGCTCTTCCTCGACTACCCGTCAAACAACGGCATCATCCAGTCTACCTTCCGAGTCGTCAACACTCATGTCGATTGCTTCGGTAGCTACATCGTCTGCACCAGGGGCCTCCACTGTCTCTGCCACGCCGTCCCCATCAGCCGTTTGCGTCAGCCAGGTTCTCACCAACGGTGATTTCGAAACAGGCACGCTCGATCCGTGGCAACCATATTGTCCAATCCCCAACACTAACCCTACCCTTAACGCCGTCACCGAAGGCACTACTTCGAACCACGTCTACCAGTACACTGGTCAGAATGGCGGCGCATGCCGTATTCGGCAGTCCGTCACTCTTCCTAGCGGATCCCTTACCTTCTCATGCTCGTTCAGGTACCGGGTTGTTGCTGGCAGTTTCTACGGCACATTCAGTATCTATGCTCAGGTTGGGGGTCAACTTTGTGGCACGAGTAGTGATGTGACTACAGAATGGACACAGGTTACGGGTGCCCTTGAGTCGACCGTCACTAGCGATCAGTCGGCCGATCTATGGGTGAATTACGGCGGTAACAACGTGCAGATCTACGTGGACGATTTTATCATCTCGGTCTGCTCTTCGGAGGTGCTAAGTACGTCGTCCTCTGTTGCGAGTTCGTCTTTACCAGCTAGCTCAACTTCGGAAGCTAGTCCGAGCTCTTCTTCAGTTGCCATCTCGACCTCGATATCTAGCTCATCCTCTGTGGCCAGCTCGTCTTCGGTGGGGATTTCATCTTCTACATCGGAATTCCCGTCGGGTAGCTTGTCATCATCAACGTCAAGTCAATTTTCCACAACAAGTGAGACATCTTCGAGTTCACCAATACTATCCGTTACCGATACGGCTACCGCAACCTCTACCCCAATGTCAACCCCAACTCCGACTCCATCTCCATCTGCAGCCGCAGATCCTACATGCCCGGCTAGCAGTCTTCAATGCTATACTTACGGAAGCAAGTCGTATAGAGCGCATTGTGACACTGGCTACAATGGCACTCCATACGCCTTGGAAGGGTCATACCAAGATTGTGTCAATAGTTGTATTCAGTCAAACTGCAAAACTTTCTCATATTTTACTAGCGGGTCTTGCTACGTCTGGCCTGATAATTTAGCTGGGAACGGTCAAGCTGCAGCTTATCCAGAATGTACAGGATTATTAGAAGACGCTACTTGTAGCATATCTTAGAAATAATAGTTATAGCAAAATTATTATAGTACTTTAGTTAGGTTTTCGGCTTTAAGCTTTTAGTAAGTTTTTTAGCTTTTTATAGTATAGTAATTAAGATTAAGATTAAGTATATATTAGGCCTTCTACCTAAACCCTGGGGTTTATCCTAATAGTAGTTTTAATATAGTTGACTAGTTATAGTTTAGATCTTAGATTTTTTTTTCTAAGTATATTATATAAATAAAGGGACTATATTTATTTACTTACTATATAAATTTTTAGTACCTATATAGATACTTAAGTATATTTATTTAAATTTTAAAAGTTAATTTATTTACCCTTTCTAAAGTTAAAATTATATATAACTTTATAAGTATATATAGTATACTTATAGTAATAGAGTATTAGTAGGCAAGGATTAGATCTAGGTATTATTTTTAGTAAGGAATACTAAAACTTCTAAGTACTAGTACTTCTCCTACTACGACTTAATAGTAGGGTACTTATATAGGTATAATTACCTATACTATATACTAAAAGATAGTCCTATATATAATAAGTAGTAGTAAAATATAATTATTACTCTATCCCCTATATTATATTCTATAGTATACTTTAAGTAGGCTAGTTAAGGGTCCTTAGTAGCTATAGAACTACTAGTGTTATGCGGAAAGGTCTAGGTTTAGGCGACGAAATCGTGGGACTTGGAGAAAATCAAAATTTCGTTCCACATTTCGTTCCACATTTTTTCCACACACTATTTCTAGAAACCTAAGAGGCTATTTTATACAGGATTACGCGCTAATTCTAAATTTTATCTTAGATTAATAATAGCTATCCTAGTTATAGAGATATTGATGATAAAAGGTAGGATGCGGAATCTAGTGTTCCTACAGGTATTCTAACAGCTGCATCCACGCAATAAGGCGCAAATAAAATAATCTAAATAAGCCATTTTGTGCAGAATTACGCGCTGATTCCAAATCTGGTCTCGGATTAATGATAGCTACTCTCGTTGTTGAGATATCGATGATTAAAAGTTTTGGTGGAACATTTAAATTTTCTACATACCCAAAAAGGTAAGTAGAACGAAAAAGATAAGATTAATAAGATTGTAGACTGAAATTATAGACTGAAAAAGATAACCCGTGCACCCGGGGATACCTAGAGATTATAGCCCTAAGTATATTACACGAATAAAGGGACTGCATTTATTTACTTTACTATATAAATTTTTAGCGGCTATATAGATACTTAAGTATATTTATTTAAATCTTAAAAGCTAATTTATTTACCCTTCCTAGGTTTAAAATCTAATATAACTTTATAAGTACGTATAGGATACTTATAGTAATAGAATATATTAATTTAAACTAGTAACCTAGAGTATAACGTAAGATATATACGTAGTAAGATAGTATTGTAGGAAAAGGCCTAGGATTAGGCGAGGAAATCGTAGGACTTAGAAAATTTGAATTTCGGTCCACACTTTGGTCTATTTCGGTCCACATTTCGGTCCACACCTAATTATCTTAACAACTAAGACCTTATAAAATAATCCTAAGAGGCTATTTTATGCAGAATCACGCGCTGATTCTGAATCTTCTCTCGGATTAATGATAGGGGTTAGGGTTAGGGTTAGGGTTAGGGTTAGGGTTAGGGTTAGGGTTAGGGTTAGGGTTAGGGTTAGGGTTAGGGTTAGGGTTAGGGTTAGGGTTAGG